>CM052703.1:35829359-36059949 GCA_028551405.1 Uromys caudimaculatus
ACCAATCCTATGTCCGATAGAGGGCTAATATCTAATATATACAAAGAACTCAAGAAGTTAGACTCCAAAAAACCAAATAACCCCATCAAAAAATGGGAAACCAAGCTAAACAGAGAATTCTCAACAGAGGAAATTCGCAGGGCTGAGAAGCACCTAAAGAAATGCTCAACATCCTTAGTCATCAGGGAAATGCAAATCAAAACAAGTCTGAGATTCCACCTCACGCCAGTCAGAATGGCTAAGATCAAAAACTCAGGTGACAGCAGATGCTGGAGATGTGGAGAAAGAGGAACACTCCTTCACTGTTGGTGCAATTGCAAGCTGGTACAATCACTCTGAAAATCAGTTTGGCAGACCCTCAGAATAATGGACATAATACTACCTGAGGATCTAGCTATACCTCTCCTGGGCATATACCCAGAAGATGCTCCAACATGTAATAAAGACTCATGCCCCACTATGTTCATAGCAGCCATATTTATAATAGCCAGAAGCTAGAAACAACCCAGATGTCCCTCATCAGAGGAATGGACGAGAGGGGAAATACAATTGGTAAAAAAAATAGTATTAAATTGACTATGAAAGGGTAAGGTGTGTATAGCTAAGAATTAAGTATCAGATTGATATTGAAAACATAGTTTTGGTGATGATAAGGACTAAATATGAGATCAATTTTGAAGAAAGAAAATCATGAAAGGCAAAGTAGCCAGGAGGGGAAAGCTAGTGTTGGGGCTATGAATTTTTAGGAATTATTAAGCTGATTGTATTTTGGTTATTTGCCTTCAACTCATTCTCCTACTGGGACCATTCTGCAAAGGGAAGCTAGTGTTATATAATGGATTTGCTTAGCACATAAACAAAGTAAAAATTGAAGACTTACAAAGCACAGGTTTCTGAATTAACCATACAAGATATAATGAGGTTACATCAATTGTCAGGAACAGGTCCAGAAAAAAATTGCAGTGCCTCTTATGAATGTTGAAATGATGTAATTATGGGTAGTCAGTGAAGATTGGAAACAAGCTTCTAGTGACGATTTGAGAGAAATTAATAACAAATATCTAAAAGCAATTGTCTGCAGTTTATAAAAAAAACTAATTGGATTCTCCTATATATTGTAAAGGGAATGCCAACTCCTAAAGCACCTACACTCTATACTAAAGCAAATAAATTAGGAAGAGCAGGCTGTAAGTCAGACAAAATAAGCAAAGGATTCAAAATTCATATACTCTTGCTCACAAATCATACTTATATGCAATCCTTATAGTGTTATTAGATTTTTCTGAAACTCTGAATATAGTTACTGACTCTCAATATGCAGAAAGAGTTGTTTTACATATAGAAACTGCTGAATTTATTCCTGAGATAATTCAGAATTAACTTTGTTTTTTTTATGCAACTGTATAGTATTTATTTCAGAAATAGAAACTATTTGTTATGTTACTCATATTTGTAACTTTAATTTTTTCAAATCCTATTTTTAATGGTGGTTCTCAAGTACTTTAACCTCCCTTTTTGCTCACCACCACCAGAGATAGTGGAAAAGAAAGGATCCAGGGGAAGTGGACCTGTTTACAAATGGTTCTTTGGAGCAAATCCCATCTGTGTCATCAGGAAATCAGCAGTTCAGTTCACAGGTCAGCAAAGGCTTCATGGATATACCAGCAGTAACAGCAGCAGTGGCGTGATCTAGCAGGAAGAGCTAGGCCTCAGTCAAACCAGCATGAATCAGTAGGAGGGACCAGGACCATCAGAAATGTTTGATGTTTAGGGGACTTGGTTAGAAGATGTTAATGGTTATGGTCAGGGAGGAAACAAAGTAAAAGAGGTTAGAGTCAGGGATCTCTCTCTGTCTTCCTCTTTCTCTCCTATCTAGTGTTACGGAGGAGGAGGCAAGAGGGATTAAAGAATAAGAGGGAAATGAGGAAAAGAAAGGTGGATTATTGTATCTCCTTTTAGACCAAATAAAAACAAGTCTTAAATATCTTAATTGGTATGAATTATTGTGTATGGATAGAAATTTAAGATGATTTTGTTCAACTCCTTTTAATATATTGCACACTTGCAACTCATTTACGAATGTAAAGTTCTATTGCAAACTGTTTAGGATAATCAAGAAATGCAAGTCAGAAGTTAGTCACCTATAAATAATCTTATTTGTAGACTTGTTAGGTACTGATTTAGTTAATTGTAAAAATAAGCTCTACTTAGCCTTCTGTGTGTTGGGGTAATCTTGTACATGTTGTCTAAGTAGCCCTTGTATTATTCCATTGCTGATTGTTGTACTGGCAGAGAGCTAAATATTGGCTGGATTTTGGTACTGTTATTATGGCTTATCATCTGCCTCAGTATTTTGCAAATATGCATCTTCCTTTCTCTTTGATTGGCTTAAGAAAGAGCTGACCACCAATATCTAGACAGGAAAGGAAAGGTTGGATTTCCAGGCTGAGAGAGAGTCTCTGAGAGAAGACACAGACACGGAAGATTCACTAGCAGAACATAGAGGCGGTTAGATACACCCGGACAGAGAGAAGTAATGAACTAGCCCATGGTGGGTCATGGACTACAATAGTTGGGTTAATTAAGTTAGACAAGCTAGCTGGGAGGTAACCTAAGCTAAGGTCTAAAGCACTAATAAAAATAAGTTTCTGTGTCATTATTTGCACTGCTGGTGTGTCCAGAAAGTCCATGTTTTTGATATCCAGTGTGAGGGCACGTAAATCCAAGCTTAGAACAGTAGATTCAAGCATTAGGCCAAAAGAATTAGGCAAAAGGTAGGGAAAACATTTCCCTAGCAGTCACAAGCTGCTGTGTGGCTGCAGCATGCTACTCAGGCGGGAAGCGCAGAACCCTTAAGATCCAGCAGGGTGCAGGGTGCTGGAGCTTCGGTGCATGACCACCACAATTTCCTGGTGGCTGTGGGTGAGTTGGGCTTGTGAGGCTTTGTAGCTCTGGTGTGGAGTAACTGAGATCCAGTCAAGCTTGTGGCCAGGACTGCCCCGGAGCACTGCTCCAGGCAGTGGAGGAGAGCCTGCCCTGTAGGCCCCCTGAACACATGAAGCAAGACAAACACTTCATGGAGCTTCTCAAGACTCTCAGGCCTGGACACTCACTGCGTGTGGAGTCTGCAGTTTCTTGGGCCAGCCACTGTGAAAAGCCTGCTGTGAATGCCTGGAGGCATTGTGGGGCCACCGCTTCCTGTCAGGTGAGTCTGCAGTAGGCAGCTTGAACCTTTAAGGCTTGGCCCTTGTGGCAGAGAACAACTAGCTGCAGGCACACAGGAAGCCAGACCCAAACTGAGAAGACCTCTGAACTGATACGGTATGCTTGAAAATGTGCGTAGGTACTGAAGAAATAAAAGAAACAGGGTAGAGACAGTCCTAGAGAGAAATAGTTTGAAAATAATAAAATGTGTCAAAGGCCAGATTTGACACCCAGGTAGACTGAGGCAGGACAGAGTTAAAGCAAAAGCTGATAGCTCCTAGTTATTGAACTCTCTTTTGTTCTTCTGGGGCCAGAGCTGTTGGCTTCTGGCAATTGACTACTGCTGACAGCAGCAGGGGATTGGGAAAAAAGAAAACTTAGTTACTTGGGCTCTTTACTCTTTAACCCAGGGGCCTGCTCACCAGTGGGTGAGAGACTCAGCACTCATTAACTCTTCATGAGCTGCAGACAACAAACAAGAAATAAGAGAAAATCAGGCACACACACTGGATGAAGCAGAAAAGCGATCCACTGAGCTTAATTTTTGCTTTCATCTTTTTATAGATTCTCAGACAAAAGTCCTTTATGTAAGAAAAATTACCTCAGACATAAAATGTTACACAGGAAGGAGTTACAGCAGGATAATTGATTGTTTAGCTTTCTAAACATTTCTACATTTCAAAAGTTCATAGTAATTTTAAAGTAATAGTTCGTGTCATAGATTGACAACGTTTACAGCAGAATTATTTACATGTCTTTCCATTAAGGCTCATATCTGACTAAACATTCCTTATCTATTTTTTAGCTCCACAAGTTCATTATAAGTTTAAAGCAATAGTTTTTATGTCAAAAGTTAGCATTATTTTATCAAGAGACAAGTCAACTGTCTTGTGTCTTCTTATTTTGAAGTCTTATATAGACAAACTAGTCAATCATATTTTGTTTTTACATCCATAATAAATTGTTCATTTCTACCGATATTGGTGGTCTCATTCCCAACCTAGAAGGAATATTTCCCTTGATTGTAAATTTGTTCCAAACCTATTTTTCTTCTTAGTACAATTAGCTCATGGCACATGAAAGTTTGGAAAACCCACTTTGCAGCTTTTTTTATTTTGCAATGCACTTTGCACTTTTTTTATTTTGCAATTACTTGGATCAAATCAGGAGTTCTATAAAATAATTATCAAGATTTGTGAAATTATCAATTTGTTTAAACAATATTATTAAATGAAAGTATATCTTCATATTGATTCTGCAGAAAATCTGCCCAACAGAGAGGGTAAATGCCCAGGAAACTATTGGCAATGAGGCGTTTTTTGTCCCATGCCATGACAGATAAATGAGGAATATAACATGAATATATCAGCAGGCAAGAAGCAATTCTATGACAAAGTTCCTAGGGTCCTTGTCTCTTCAAAGCATACCCATCACAGTCGTGCAAAATGGTGGGCCATCTCCAGAAAGCTTACTTGCTACAACCTTTCCTGCATGGCTCCTGCCAAAAGTGAAGTCTCCAAAGGAAAAACAGAGTTAGAGAGATTAAAAAGAAAATATTTTCTGTGTTAAAAAGTTGAGAAGAAAGTATTTTATAGTTTAAAAAATGGAGAATACAGTGACAGAGAGCACTTGGACCCTGTGCAACTTCGTTTTATATATCCTCTTTAAGGAAGACCAGAATAAAGCAGACTTAGATAAGGAGAGGACTGAAAAAAATCCATGCTAAGTTACGAGAAATAGAAAAAAAATTAGTTAATCCTTTGAATCAAAATACTCTTCAGATGAATCCAATTTATAGCCTGTAGTGTCACCTTGTGACAAGACTACAAAATGACACTCCAGGCCTATTAGAAAAATCACAATGATTTTTCCAGCTACAGTATGAGAATTAGCTCCAGATGAGAGAAATCCACAAGAGTTTGCGGAATTTGGGTGGCAGTCCATAAAGGTGCTAGCCTTTTAAAGAGATTTAAAGAGGCAACGACACCCTACAGCTTGCATTCACCCTATGTAGACAGATATTTAATAACTGGGCCACACAAAACCATACAATTCCAAAAGATTGGAGAACTTTAACGTCAGTCATCTTAGAACCTAGCTCTAAACTACAATGGTTAACATGGTGGAAAGATGAGGCTTCAGTTATAGAGCAACAAAATCAGACTAGAGGCACTAATATTGTCAAGGATCAGTTGCTAGGTGAAGGTCAATATTCTGACTTAAGAGTGTATACCATGTTTGATAATGACATCTTAGAACAATACTGCACAATAGCTTTAAATGCTAGGGACAAGGATGAACAACAAGGAAAACTATCCAAATCATTTATAAAGATAACCCAGGGTCCAGATGAATCTTTCACTGACTTTTTACAAAATTTAACTTCATAGTTGAATAATCGAATCCTAGGACATGGAGAATTCAAGTTGGTACTCATCTCAAAGCTTTATCCCTACTGGCTAGCATTCACAGTGCCATAAAATGTTATGCATGATGCCAGAGGGAAAAGGTAATCAGCACTCTTACCTAGCTGTGAACCCTGGGAGCTACAATAACAACTAGCCTAGCAAGGCATGCCCACTGGTGCAATGGTGCCATAAATATCATAGGAGCAACAAACTATTCTCTGCTCGACTTTAAAGACTGCTCCACCATATAGAATCCAAATCTGACACCATTATCAGGTCCAACAACCTGTGGACAGGCTGGACAGGTGTAGACCTTAGGAGAGAATTTACTACTATTATTCTGTACCTAATATTAAAATGAATACAATATTAAACAAACCTCCAATGACTTATTATCCCAAAGATTTATACATCAACTCTCATCAAAGAAACTTCTTTCTTCAATAGATGGTAATTAACTCAGAGACCCACAACTGGCCAAGGTACAATAAATAAAAAACTGTGGCATGCTTAATCCTAAATGGGACATCTGTATCATAACACTCCTTCTCAAGGATCAGGGCCTTTTTTTTCTCCCAATCTGAAAAAAAAAAATCATGATCCAAATTTTGTATTTATAATTTTGTGTATCTTAATAGGATCCTTACACACTTAAATAAGCCTCAGGCTCCACAGACCCTGAATCTGGAAGAAAAAAAAACATTTTAGAAGAGACAGACATGGGTGATCTGTGCAGCTGTTTGGCAGAAAGGCTAGGAAGCCAACACTATTGCTGGAGAGAAGAAATTTCTAATGTGACTTCCAAAGGATCGTAGTTGCCAAGAAAGTTTCCACAGCATTAATAATCACAGTACTGAGAAACTAAAAGAGAGTTGTGCATATAGCATACAGTCTAATGATCCTAATTCTTATAATCTCACCCAGACAAACGTCTACAAATGTCTACAAAGGTGAGCATCACCCTAATCAGTACAGCATAATCCCAATCAAAAGTCTGAGCCATCTGGTTTAATGTCAGCCAAGGCTACATAGTAAGTCTTTGCCAATAATTTAAAAATCTCCTTAATCAGGGCTACACAGAGAAACCCTGTCTTGAAAAACCAAAAAAAAAAAAGAAAAGAAAAGAAAAGAAAAGAAAGAAAGAAAGAAAGAAAGAAAGAAAGAAAGAAAGAAAGAAAGAAAGAAAGAAAGAAAGAATCTCTTTAAGGAACATATTCAAGTATGGTTTCTGAAATGAAAAACTGAAAGCAATCAAGCTGGTACTCTGGAAATCAGTTTGGCGGACCCTCAGAATAATGGACATAATACTACCTGAGGACCCAGTTATACCACTCCTGGGCACATACCCAGAAGATGCTCCAACATGTAATAAAGACACATGCTCCACTATGTTCATAGTAGCCATATTTATAATAGCCAGAAGCTGGAAACAACCCAGATGTCCCTCAGCAGAGGAATGGATACAGAAAATGTGGTACATTTACACAATGGAGTACTACTCAGCTATTAAAAACAATGAGTACATGAAATTTGCAGGCAAATGGATGGAACTTGAAAATATCATCCTAAGCGAGGTAACTCAGTCACAAAAGAACGAACAGGGTATGTACTCACTGATAAGTGCCCCCCGCCCAGTCCTCCTGGAGGCTGGACCACCAACCAAAGAATACACATCGAGGGACCCATGGCTCGGACCACATATGTGGCAGAGGAGGGCCTTGTTGGCCATCAGGGGGAGGAGAGGCCCTTGGACCTGAGGGTGTTAGAGGCCCCAGTAAAGGGGAATGTCAAGGTGGGAAGACGGGAGTGTGTAGGTGGGTGGGTGGGAGGTGGAATACCCTCATAGAGGCGGGGGAGGGGGAGGGGATAGGGGGTTTCCAAAGAGGAGACCCGGAAAAGGGGAAACATTGGAAATGTAAATAAAGTATCAAAAAATAAATAATGAAAAGAAATAAATTTTAAAAAACTGAAAGCAATCTATAAATCAAAGTAGTGGAGTAATGAATAAAGTATGATATACTTAGAAAAGCTAATGAGAAACCAGGCTTGTATTTGTCAACACTGGCATATCTCAAAACCATTACTGCTGTTATTATTGTGCCACAAAAGACTGGATTCAGGCTCTCATACATGCCAGGCAAGAGTTCTACCACTGAACAATAGCCCCAGTCCCTAAAAATTATTTTGTAAGTGAAAACCTAATTTGGATAACTATTGGCACTGTATTTTTATAACTGTATAATATAAAAAAATATTGTTTGTGTAACAGTTCACATTCATACTACTACTACATATTTTCTATAGATAAGATGGATGTAAATACAAAAATTGTCCTAGAAAGGTATTATATTAAATGCTTAACAAGTATGTAAGAAGTTAACGCCAAACCAGGCTTGGCATTCGTGCCTGTACTACGAGGACCCAGTATGCTGGAGCAGGAAGATCTTATACAATCAATCAGGAAGACCATACTGCATCTGATGCTACCATGAGCCACATACTGAGCTTCCAGACAGCCTGGACTTCAGAATGAATCCCTGTTTCAGAAAACAAAAACCAAAACAAAACGAGGAGTTTGAGTGCTGGTTCAGTAGATAAAATACTTGGTGCACAAGTGTGAGGACTGGAGTTTGGGTTCCCAGAATTCCAGTAAATGCCAGTCAGGCATGGTATCTGCTGTTATGGCAGCACTTGGGAGGCAGAGGCAGGAGATCCCTGGCACAAGCTCCTACATGATCAGTCAGTGAGCTCAGGGTTCAGTTAAGATTCTCTTTCTCAATAAAGCAGAAAGTTATCCAAGAAGACACCTGGAATCAACTCCAAGTCTCCACGTGCACACATACACATGTGCACAGGCACACATGTGCATATGTACGAACACTGTAAACATGTGTACCCCCCCAATAAAACACTTCACATGGGAGTGGGGGGGGGACCAGTAAACTCTGATGTAATGGATACAGGAACAAGACAGAAGGGGAAAAAAGCAATGCATGGCTAATAATGAATGAGGGCTGGAGAGATGGCTCAGCAGTTAAGAGCACCAGCTGCTCTTCCAGAGGTCCTGAGTTCAACTTCCAGTAACCAAATAGTGGCTCACAACCATTGGTAGTGGAATCTGATTCCTTCTTCTGGTGTGCATGAAAACAGCACTCACATACATAACATAAATAAATCTTAGGAAAAAGCAAAAAGAAAGTTATGGAAGTATGACTCCAAGCCAGGAGCTAAGGAAGAGCTGAGTAGGCTTCTTGCTTGTTAGCTGTGGGGCGCTGATATGAACGGAATCACGGATTTTACTGTATGTCGTTTGCGGTTACAGTTTTTCTATAATTCTGACTATTGCCAACTCTCTTTCCTTTGGGAAGGTACAGGGTGTGTGGTGTGGTTTGGATATGCTTGGCCCAGGAAGTGGCACTATTAGGAGGTGTGGCCTCTTTGGAGGATGTGTGTCACTGTGGGGGTGGGCTTTCAGACCCTCCTCCTAGCTGCCCACAGTCTGCTCCTGGCTTTCTTTGGATGAAGATGTACAACTCTCAACTCCTCCAGCACCATGTCTGCCTGCTTCCTGCTATACTCCCTGTAAGCCAGCCCCAATTAAATGTTGTCCTTTTGTAAGAGTTGCCTTGGTCGTGGTGTCTCTTCAAAGCAATGGAAACCCTAACTAAGACAGGGTACAAAGAAAAACTCTGGGTTTGCCCCAAGTTTCCTCAAGATTCTATGCTCTGATCCTGTGCAAGCAGAAGATTTTCAGTTGAATTTTCAAAGTCTGCCAAAGGGACAATGCACAGCTCTGTTAGGGATTGGTCTGTATGCTCTGCATGCTAAATTCTATACCCCAAGATCTAGCTGCCCCCAGAAAGGCAAATTCCAACACACACCAGCCTTTGTTTTATAAACCTTGCTTCCCAATTTAAAACTATTGGTTAAATAAAACTGGCGACAGCCAATTATTGGGGAGAATAGAAGGAGGCGGGGTTTGAGTTACTGGGTTGGGAGAAAAGGAGGAAGAGAGAAGGGGCTCAGGGGAGGAGGAAGAAGAGAGAAGAGATCTCCATTAGACAGATGGACAAGGAACATGCGCCTGAGTGAAACGCTCCCCCAAGACAGACTGCTGGAGCAGAAATAACCCGGGAAAATTCAGACAGCAAGTCTTTGGGGAGTACATTTGGGAAAGTAGCCCATCTAGCCATTAGAAAAGTAGATTCAGGGATAATCCTCCAGTAATTGTGCTAGAGTGGATTTTAAAAATTCATAGGATTCTGCCTTGATTTTTAGGGGACTGGCTGGGTCATAGTAATAACTAATAGTGGAGTCTATTAAGTTCCATTCACACAGCTTTTCAGCCCTTCTTTCATGATCTTTCCAAGACTGAAATCAGTTCTTCTGGAACATTTTAATATCATTTTCTCATCTTAGGTTCTTGCAAATGTAAAGGCCCTTTTATCCACAGACTTGTAACACATCAAAGGATTACTCAAAACTTTATATTAATTCCAAAGAAATTTTTAACCTTTCAGCTAGTTTTTAATTAATAAAATAAAATTAAAATAAATAAAAAACATTTTATAAAGAGGCGGTTGAGATGCCGACCTAGCATATAGAAATAAAATATGGAAAAGTGTTTCAAATAGTATTGTTAGCATTTACTATGATGATCGGTTCTATAGATATTACTACAAGTGCCATCACTAATACCACTATAGTGAAAATATGCACATTTTGATAGTTTTAAACGTCTGTGTGTGAGTAAAACTTTTTTTTTTTTTTAATGAAAATCACTGGAATTTAAGCATCTCCATTTCTGTGTGGTTTTAGTTCCCTTGTGGTAAGGGCCTGGGTCCCTTCAGGAATTCTCATTCTTAACCTAGATCTTTCTCATCTGTTGGCTCTTTGACTTCATTGATTAGAAAATACATGTGTGGTGCTTGGTGCGGAGGAAGAGATGTGCTCCTGGAGGCCAAGACCTCGGGTATTCCCAGCTGACTTCTTCCCTCCCTCTCTCACCCTGGAAGGCTCACTTCTCTATTTATGAATTTCCTAAAAGTAAAAGTGTTATCCCCATCCACTTGTTATTTAAACCACGGAGATTAATCTCATTAGAAGAGAAATAGCAAACTGTATCAAAGCCGACCTCAGCAGAGTGTGATCCAGGCATCTCCTACCTTCTTGCTATTGTTGTACCATTTGCAAGGACCTGTGGTGCAGCCAAGAAAGAAAACACAGACGAGGTTACTATGACTGAATGTTTGTAACCTAAAATTTCTGCTGAAACTTAACTTTCAGTACAATGCTATTTTGAGACAGGGATGTTGAGAGATATTAGGTCTTTTGGGGAAGTAGGTCCTTATCAGACATCAAATTGTTTAACGCCTTCATTTTGGGCTTCTCAGTTTACAGAACTTCGAGAAATAAATTTCAACGAAAGATTTGGCATCTTATAAGGTAGGCTAAAACAATGATATTCTGATAATGAAACATTTCTAATTCTTGACCGTAACCATGCCTGCCAACTTTTTTTAGTTTTATAGAATTGGAGAGCTGACATTCAAAATGGCCCCTGCTTACACAATCCTGGGTAGAGAACTGCAATCTTTTTGTCCTATTTATTTGCTAACAAAGAGAGAGCGGTAATTAATGTTGGCTGGTGACTTACCTTAAACCATGGGAGTTAGTTTGAGAGTTGGTTCTCTCCTTCCACTGTTGATGCTAGGGACGGAAATCAGATCGTCAGACTTTTAAAACAAGGGGTTTTACCTGAGAAAATGCAAAGATTTTGCTATTGTGGCTCATTGATCATTAGCATAAAATTCCATGTAAGGGAGCCGATTTCTGACATATTCCCTGCCTCCTCCACATCACTTCTTTCCAGATCATTTTGGATGTCTGTGCGGGGTGGGGTAGTGCACTTGAGTGCAGTTGCCTGGGGAGACCGAAAGAGAGGGAGACAGTCCCTTGGAGCTGGAGTTACAGGAGGTTCTGAGCTCTTGAAATGGATGCTGGGAACCAAACTCCTATCATCTGCAAGAGCACTTTATACTCTGGATTCTGGAGCCACCTCTCCAGCACTCAAAATAATTCTTTTTTGTTTGTTGTTTTGTTTGGGGATTTTGGAGGTTTTTTTTTTTTTTCTTATGCTTCCCTTTTTTGAAAAAAAAATTTATTAAATCTTTGTGAATTTCACATCCTATACTCCGTTCTCACTCATCTTTCTGTCCCTTCATATCCACCCTCCACCCTTGCAACCTTATGACCAAAAGAAAATAAGATAGAATTTAAAAAAAGAATCCTGCAGTAGAAGCTGCCCCCTGTGTCACAGTGTGTCACACAGTCTGCCCTTTTGTCCATTCATCTTTACTTGCAAATGTCCATTGCAATGAGTCACTGGTCTGGTTGGAAGCCTCTGGCTTCTGCTGTACCATCAATACTGGATCCTCACCGGACTCCTCTCAGATATCTTGTTGTCTTGTGTCACGGAGATCCTGCAGCTTTGGATCTGCAGGACCGGCCCTTTCATGCACTCTAGCAGTTCAGAGATGGAGTGGATGTTCAGCCAACTCAAAGCCCCGATCTGGGTCTGGACAATAGCTCAGTTGATAAGTCTGCCAGCTCTTTCATGCCTACACCACGTAAGGGTAAGCTCCACGGCACTGCCGTAGCTAGCTGCATGGCCTTCGGTGGTAACACAGACCCAGACATTCCCCACCCCACCTCCCCACAACAACATGAGCTTAATATCCCATGGCCTCAGGTAATATTGCAGGCCGCTCAGATCAGCATGACCCTCAGACATCCATATGGTCTCTGGTGGCAGCCCAGACCATGGACATCCACTTAGCGTTTGGTGGTAACTCAGGCCACAGTCATTGATACAGACCCCAGCCGCAGCAGAATCATGGACTCAGAACCCTTCATCAGCTTCTTCTTCTCTCCCATCTCTCCACCGTGTATTCCATCTTCTCCATCCCTGCATCACATATCCACCCATCATAGTGTTGCCCATGGCAGGCACTTGGGTGTCTTTCTTCTGTCTGCCCCAGGCTAGCAGGACCAGGGCAAGTGCTTCTAAAAGTAATTATCAAGGCAGTTATAGCAAGACAAACATGCGTACTTTCATGCATGAATGAAAATTTTAAAGCATATTAAGAAGCACATGGAAGTCTGCCTGAGAGCATCTTTGGCTCATGATAATTTTCAATCACACAGATTCTAACCAAAGATAACTATGTAAATCAATAACAGTAAATGTATTCAATGAAATTCGATCTGATTACCTAAACCTCCAGAAGATCGTGAGTGGATCCCAGACATTGGATGGTTGGAGTTTGATTTCGATTTTGATTTTGACTGTGCCCTGATATTTTTCCCTCTTGATGGAAGAACATATTTTAGTGGAGCCCACAGTTAAGAGACTTTGAATTTTTAGAAGACTTTGAATTTTAAGAGATTGGATATTTTAAAGGGATCAAAATTTTGATATGTGAGAATTTGCAAAGACTGTGGGACTTTTAAAGTTATTTAGATATTGGGGATGAATAAGAAAGTAAGGGTTGAGGCTTAATAGTGATGTGTTTGTGTGTCAAGCTGACAAGGGGTCAATTGTACTGACTGGTTTTGTGTCAACTTGACACAAGCTGGAGTTATCACAGAGAAAGGAGCTTCCGTTGAGAAAATGCCTCCATGAGATCCAGCTGTAAGGCATTTTCTCAGTTAGTGATCAAGTGGGGAGGGCTCCTTGTGGGTGGTACCATCTTCGGGCTGGTAGTCCTAGGTTCTATAAGAAAGCAGGCTGAGCAAGCCAGGAGAAGCAAGCCAGTAAGCAGCATCCCTCCATGGCCTCTGCATCAGGTCCTGCTTCCTGCCCTGCTTGAGTTCCAGTCCTGACTTCCTTTGGTGATGAACAGCAGCATGGAAGTGTAAGCTGAATAAACTCTCCTCAGCTTGCTTCTTGGTCATGATGTTTGTGCAGGAATAGAAACCCTGACTAAGACAGCTCCCCAAATTCCTGTACTTAATGGGTATTGTTTTTATGATTGGATTTCTTTTTTATTGGGTGTGTATGGTGTCGTGTGAGCGAGAGCACACATGTAAGGGTCAGAGGGCAACTTTTAGGAGTTGGTTCTGTCTTTCTACTGTGCGATCCCAGATTGCAGCAGATGCATTTATGATTATATTATATTATATTATATTATATTATATTATATTATATTATATTATATTATATTATATTATATTATATCATCTTGCTGGTTCAACCTTATCTTGCCGGTCCAACCTTATCTTGCTGGTCCAACCTTATCCTTTTTTTCAGGATGGTATCTGTTAGCGCTCAGGCAATTCCTACATCTAGATGAGCTCAACCTGGACTATAGAAGGATTTCTGGCAGTTAGAGAAAAGCCAGCATTTCTCTGGAACTTGTGAAATGATTTTCTATCCCTCAAAGGAATCATTTCCCTTGCCACGGGCAGAAGGAACAATGGCTCCACTGACATGCACCTGTGGTTGCATATCAAACTCCGTGCTGGTTCCCAGGCTCCCCCATCCCTATTCACAGAAGCTCATTATGCATTCCCAATGCCCACACTAGCCCCTCTCACCTCCTGCCTTCCTGGAGAGACAGTCTTGGCAGATTGGAGTAAGCTTTTCCCTTCCAACCACTGAGCCGCCATTTCGGTGGTTTCTTTGCTGTGCTCTCACATACAATGGCAACCAAGAGTAGCCAGTTAAAACCCATAGTATGACTGTCTTTCTGGAGTCATCCAAATTTGGGGATTTGTTTCCAACTTTTAAATTTAGAAACATAATTTTAACAGCATTCTAAAAATCTGATCCTGGCATAAAATGGTAAAGCTGGTCCCCTTAACTCTTAACTTTAATGGTAAAGTTCTTAAGTCTCACCGTTGCTGGTCATATTCTTATTTGTCCATACAATAGATTCCGTCACAACTAATTACTTGTTCAGAATTTGACTCTCCTCTCCTTCCTCCTTCTCTTCCATAGAATTTGTGATCCTCCTGGCCAAGTACTCTGAGTGTTGTGACAGCAGGCATCTGCCACCATGTTTGGCAACCTTTAAGCTCTTGAAGCTAAGAATATACCTGCTATGTGTAGAAGTACAAACAGCATGGTATCCTAAGCACTGGGTCTTTTTGTTTCTTCCTACTACTAGAACATTTTACAAGTTATTTCTTTTTTCATATTTTTTGGTTTTTCGAGACATACAAGTTATCAAGTTATTTCTTAATTTACACACACACACACGCACACAAATCTAGTATCCACAACAAGTTTACATGCTTTATATTTTCTTTTAACTTTTAGTGAGCAGATTCCATTTGTATAAGAAAAAGAAGCAGGGGCCTGCAAAAACGAGTGTTGGTCTAGTAGTCAAGAGAGAACTCTACCTCATGTGATTTCTAAATGGCTTCCCCATGTCTATATTTGACACCTTTCAGTTTTCTACAGAGCAAGCAGAATGACTGAAAAACTTTAATTAGAGCACAGGCCTCTCCTACTTAAAACCATTCAATGATTTCTCCACTGCCTCAACTCCCCATTACCCTAGTCTCTGGTCGGTTATACATGCTTACTACTGGTTGGGTGAATGTTGTCTATTGGCCTTAGTGGCATCATCTTTGGAAGGGCTAATGAGATGAATAAGGGCACAGAGGTAGAGCCACTCCTAAAAAGCTTGCTTATTCTCATTCAAGGATTTCTAGAAACCACCAGAGAATTTAAGCAGGGAATTAAGAAACCCCGAAGGGACCCCTATGGAAGAGTTAAAGGAAGGATTGAAGAAACTGAAAGGGATGGTAACCCCATAGGAAGACCAACAGAATCAACTAACGTGAACCCCTAGGAACTCCCAGAGACTTAGCCACCAACCAAAGAGCATACATGGGCTAGTCTGAGGCCATCAGCACATATGTAGCACATATGTAGCATTGTCTGGCCTCAGTGGGAGAGGATGTGCCTAATCCTGTAGAGACTAGATGCCCCAGGGAGGAGGGATACCAGGAAGAAGCACCCTCTCAGAGATGAAGGGGAGAAGGGAATGGGGGTGGGGGGGGGAAGAACTCTGTGAGGGAGAGCTGGGAGGGGGGCAACATTTGGGATGTAAATAAATAAAATAATTAATAAAAGAAAGGAAAAAAGAAACCCTGAAGAGAGAGGCCATCTGGTGGCCTGCACTGGAACCTTTGCACTAAGGGAACGGAAGTAGCAAAGTTCAAGAACAGTCTGAGCTCTATAGTGAGGAGTAGTCCATCCAGGGCTATACAGAGTCCGTCTCAAATAAATAAATTAGATAAATAAATAAATAAATAAATAAATAAAGTGCTAGGGGCTAGTGAGGTGGCCCAGTAGTTAAGAGCACTGACTGCTCTTCCAGAAGACCCAGGTTCAACTGTCTGTAACTCCAAGATCTGACACCCTCACACAGACATACATGCAGGCAAAACATCAATGCACATAAAATAAAAATGTGCAATAAAAGGTCAACTAAGTGTGAGTGGGCAGGTATCTAATACACTCTTCACAATTTTGAGAGCATCAGATGATTGTTAGTGCCATGCTTCCAACAACAGGCACAGAGTCAACAGCATCTTTTATGTTCTTTGGAGTTCATTTGAGTACCAGGGAAGGAAACTGCAATGTAGAACTTAAGACAGATGAGGCCTGGGGTTCTGAGAGGTTCAGTCGCAAACTAGCAAAAGACCCAAGCACTGGAAGCTCCGAGGCAGGTTTCCAAATAGTAAATGCAATTCACATATTGCTCTAAAGTTAAAATTCTCTAAGAAGAAAATTGGTCCTTGAGTCACAGTCCCTTGGAGTCGCAACCAGGCCAGCATCTAAGGCATGGCCTCTGAGGAAACGCAGCGGGCTGGTCGGGGCGTGGCCTCGGTTTTGCGGGGCGGAACTGCGCAGGCGCGTCGCGGCTGCGGGGCGGGGTCAGGCGGGGTCAGTTAGCGCGGGAGCCCAGCGCGGAGGCTCCTGGGCTGCGGCTCGCCGGGAACGGAAGCCGCTGCGGGACGCGGAGGAAGCCAGGATGGCGACTCCGAGCGGGATGGCTGCTACCCCCAACCCCCAGGTTTCCAAGAGGTCTCTCCCGAGAGATGCTTCCTCCGAGGTCCCGAGCAAGAGAAAGAACTCGAACCCGACGTCGACGCTGCCGCGGCCGCCCGGACCCTTCGTCGAGGGCTCAATCGTCCGCATCGCCATGGAGAACTTCTTGTGAGTGGCGGCAGGCCGCGCCTGGGCGGGAGCAAGCGGCCCTCAGGCCGGGGCCGTGGGGTGTGCCCGGCGGTGGGGAACCTGTGCCAGGCTAACCCTGAGGCTTTCTCTGCCTAGGCCGTGGAGACTAGCCGTGTTGGCTGTAGTCGACCTGTGGCCTGATGTTTTTTATCCACCCAATGGTTTTGGAAGGCGTGAGATGCACTCAGTAGATAAACTAAGGGGCCAGGTCTCTAGTTTAGTCTGCCAATCTCTACCAGGGACCTGTATACTTCACAAAACTCGATAGGCAACAGTAACAGCAGAGTGGCAAATTTTGAAAAGTGTACACGTTTTCCGAGTGGGCAGATGAGATGGTAATGGTTGTTGATTGGAGATTAGAATGTACCAAAGAAGTTAAATCGTGTTCCCAGTTTTTGTACCTCCTTGCAGATTCTTGACCCTTTCAATCCTTTCTTCCTTGTCCCCACCCCAACTAGTTGAGTATATCCTAAATGTTACCAAAAATATCATTATCTGTTTAGCGTCGTAGAGTTATTCTTTCTAGGTATTTTTCTTAAATGTAGGCTTGAATAAGTTATAGAGCCGTAATAACAATATCATTTTCTTTTCAAGCACTTATGTATCAGGGGTAGGTTTGCTTTATTTACACATCGCTGTGTTTCTTCCAGTCTTTGTTGATGATATAAACTCACAGCTAGTGACTTTTGCCCAGGTCTGTATGGATTCTAGTAGCTGAATTGCTAATTTGAATCCAGATCAGGAAAGGTAGATATACTCAGCATGAGGTTATCCCGCTGTAACTTATCTACCCAGGATTTCACGGTAAGCACAAAGACTGAAAAGGCTAAGTTCATCCACAAACATCAGAGCTTGGTAAAGAAGATAGTAAAATCGAAAAGAAGGGAAGATGATTACACAAAGAAGGAACGGCTTGAGAGCCAATTTGTAATGTTTAGTGAGTGACCTAACATAGAATGTAAGAACATGTGTGGATAGAGATTGGAAACTATTGTTCCAACTTGTCTGTTGCTATGCTAAGGAGCTCCAGCATCATCCTGCAGACAGCCAGGAACCCGGAGGATGATTTTGAAAGGGTGCCAGATAGCAAGCAATAATATTTAAAGTAAGAAATCGAGAATGCAGGGCAAACACAGTAGAAGCTGAAAGGTTATTTGATAAGCTCTGCCTATAGATTGTGAGGCATGAGAGTGGAGCAGTGCCCTCCTTCTTCCCGAGTCTGGCTCTGGCTAACTGGTCAGGTATTATTCAAGAGCGAATAGTGTGGGGAGAATAAATAATGAATGTAGTTGAGCACCTCTCTCTTGAAGTTCCTGTGCCATAGCTAAGAGAAATGTATAGATGAAGTTTCTAGAGGCCTGGAGTCAGAGAGAAAAGAAAGGTCACAGACTTGGGAGTCATATGTGTAGGTGGTCATTGGTGTTACAGAAGTCTTTGAAATTATGAAAAGGAAAATATAAATTGGAGGAATAAAAAGTCTTTATTGTAAGAATGAGAGAAGATGAGCTCAGTGATCTGTCTGTACAGGAAGATAAGATGAGAATCCTGGGAGGGTTGTCAGAGAAGCTTAGTTAAAATAGTACCTAAAATACCTGCCCCATTGAACTTGTAATGAGACTGAAGCCTCCTACATTGAGCAATTGGAGAAATGTTTTCCCTTTGATAAAGTAGTACAAAAGAAAACTTTTTAGACCAAGGAAGAATAAGGAGAAAAGCTTGGACAAAAACAGCATAAAGAAAAAGTAGGTGGAAAATGCAGAGTCGGGCATGGTTTTGTTTATTTTAATAATGTAAGATTTTAGATTTGGGTAGTATATTCGGGTTTTCTAGAGGAATAAGACTTATAAAATGCATCTATTTCATATAGAAAGGCCATTTATTAGAATGGCTTACAGGCTTTGGTTCAGCTAGTCCAACAAAGGCTGACTACCATTGACAGTAGCTCTAAGAATTCAGTAGTTATTCTGTCCATGACACTGGATGTCTCCGCTGTTCTTCAGAATCCCCGAGAAATAGGCTCTGCGGCCAGTGAAGGAATGGACTTGTTAGTGAGAGCAGGAGTGGAAGCCTGCAGGCAAAGAACAAGATTCCTTTTGTGTCCTTTATATAAGCTGTCGGCAGAAAGTGTGGTTCAGATTAAAGGTGAATCTTCACACCTCTAAAGATCTGGATTAAAAGTGGGTCTTCCCACTTAAAATAATTTAAGAAACAAATCCCTCACAGGTATGCCCAGCTGCTTGGGTTTTAATTAATTTTAGATATAGACAAGTTGACAACCAAGTTGTCACAGAGTGAGGCTGAGAGAAGTGAGTACCAAGCAAGTAGGGAGGCTAGGTGTAGAGAATTCAAATGGCCTAGAGATAGGACAGGAGGTTGCTATGAAGGAATTAAGTCAGATGGAGTTGAGAGTGGAGGGAGAGTTCTAGGCTAAAGGAAGCAGGATTAGTCAAGAAACTGGAAGAAATATATAATAGAATTTAGAATTCTTAGTAGAGATAGAAAAAGGAGATAGGAAAAAGTTGAAACTAGGGCTAGGTTACAAAGCCCTTCAAGGTGTGTGGGGGAGTGTGTGGACATACACACACAACCAGGAGAAGGCATCTTATTGCTTGGGGCTCCAGTTACAAGTGATTGTGAGCTGTACTGTGTTGGTGCTGGGAACCAAACTTGGAGCCTCTGGAAAAAGCTCTCATCAGTGGATTCATCTCTCTCTTTTTTTTAAAACAAGTGATACTAGATTTCCATGTGTGTTTCTGTAGTTCTTTGTCACATGTATATTTTTGTTACCACCTTGCTTTTTAAAGTTTTAAGTGTTAAAGTTGGTATGCTTTGCTAAATTATTTATATATTTAGCATGTTAGTAGCACTCTGGCATTTATTCTTGGGGATTAATTAGGTGTACCTAAGCACTAAAACCCTAAGGAAGGAATATTATTAGGATTCCAGTTAAGGATTTTGAAAGGCAAGCTAAAGAAATGTCTAAGTTATCGCTTGCTTCTTATCTTGCCAAAGCTGCCTGAGAATTAAACACAGATTAAAAATAAGTAATAAAGCCGGGCAGTGGTGGCACACGCCTTTGATCCCAGCACTTGGGAGGCAGAGGCAGGCAGATTTCTGAGTTCAAGGCCATCCTGGTCTACAGAGTGAGTTCCAGGACAGCCAGGGCTACACAGAGAAACCCTGTCTCAAAAAACATAAATAAATAAGTAAATAAAAAAAAAAATCTTAAAAAAAATGTAGGAGAAAAATCACTTAAGAGCTCACAGAAGCAGCAGCAGATTTAGAAGCAGATATATGAAATTTATAGGTACTGAATATAAATTAAATGTTTAACTCCTCTAAGTATGGACTAACTGTGCAGGGAGTTAGAGCATGCTGGATGCCAGGGTGCATATAAGGATTACAGATCTCTGCTTATAGATCCTTGCTTTCTCCCAAAGAAACGAGGATTATTAGATCATAGCCTGTCATGGATTCTTGGAATCTTCTTGCAACATATTAAAGGAAGTAAGAGCCCCTTTTTAAATGTTTTTTTTTGTTTGTTTTTTTGTTTTGTTTTGTTTTTGTTTTTTCGAGACAGGGTTTTTCTGTGTAGCCCTGGCTGTCCTGGAACTCACTCTGTAGACCAGGCTGGCCTCGAACTCAGAAATCCACCTGCCTCTGCCTCCCGAGTGCTGGGATTAAAGGCGAGCGCCACCACCGCCCGGCTCTTTTTAAATGTTTTAATTGATGATAAACTGAAGCTATTGATTTAATGACTGTTTTGTCATTTGAGTAAGAATAATTATTAAATTGCTTTAAATACTAAAAATATGAGAAGTAGCTACTGTTTTAATTCAAGAAAAATATGTAAATGTAAGACATTAGAAAAGAAGCCATGGCTTCTTGTACAAATTTGTTTTGAAATTATTTTACAAAAATTTAGGTAAAAATAAATGCAGTAGCTTTGTTATAGTCTCCCAAAAGAGGATAAATGGCTTCAAACTTGGGTTGTATCTTGCTTGACAGGATCTCACTATGTAGCCCTGACTGGCCTCAAACTCACGGGTTTGTTTTAACCAGGTTTTTAAACCCTGCCTCCTGAATGCTGGAATTAAAGACATGTGCCACTATGCTAAACCCCTGTGCTCTTATTTTACTTGTGCATTGTTACTTTTTCCACTGATAAGAGTTTTCCCTCTATAAGTTGATTATTTAAAACTTACAGGGTTAAGGATAGAGCTAGGCAGTAAAGCACTTACTTAGCATGTAAAAGGCCCTGGCTTGACTCTTCAGTACCTCATTCCCCTAAATATATGAATAGTATTACATTCATAATGTTAGCTGGCTTTTAAATGAATTAAGAAAGAGTCGTGGACAGTGATGATGCAAAGCAACAAAAAGATGCATTTACAAAGAAAAGGTTTTTCTCTTATTTCTGTTTAATGATTTTACTTCTTTACAACTCAGAACATATGATATCTGTGAAGTGTCTCCTGGGCCCCATCTGAATATGATTATTGGAGCCAATGGAACAGGGAAGTCAAGCATAGTGTGTGCCATTTGCCTTGGACTAGCAGGCAAACCTGCTTTCATGGGACGCGCAGATAAGGTGAGTTAACATAATTTCCTCTTTGGTTTTTGGCATTTCAAGACATGGTTTCTCTGTGTAGCCCTGACTTGTCCTGGAACTACCTCTGTAGACCAGGCTGGTCTCCAGCTCAGAGATCTGCCTGCCTCTGCCTCCCGAGTGCTGGGATTAAAGGCATGCACAACCATGCCTAGCTTACTTAAATTACATAATTTTTTAAAAATTCAGAACCATTTGTTTTTATAAACAAGTTAATGTCTACATTTTAGGTTCTTAAGTATACCAAATGAGCTTTCTTTTACCTAGAACTTCTAGATGGACACTAATAGTCTCAGGAGAAAGTTCTGGTTACTTTAAATATTGCTCTAAGACAAAGAAGTAATAACAGCAATCACAAACAAAGAAAGATTATTCACCAAAGAAGAATTTTCAAATAAGCCTGATGCCTTAATAGGGAATCTGTCAGGATTGTTAGATACCAGGTTAGGTAAAACTTTGTTGAATATCTGTACATTAACAGTGAACAAAATGATGTAGTTAAAAGTACTGCCGGTTTGTTTGTTTATTTGCTTGTTTTGTTAAGAGTGTGTGTCTCTGTGTCTGTAGGCTGGAAAAGGGTGTCCTATCACCTGGAGCTAGAGTTACAGTTGTGCCATCCATTCATTGTGGGTGCTGGGAACCAAATTCTGGTCTTCCACAGTAGTGCGAAGTGCTCTTAACCACTCTCTAGCCTTAGATTTATCAATAACAATGCAACTGTAAGTTACCTAGGAGTAAATTAACAAAGATTTATTAATTATATACCAAAATTATAAAATTGTATTTTAAAAGAAGAGTTTGAGGGCAAGTGAGATAGTTCACTGGGTAAAAGCTCTTGTTACCAAACTGACAACTGAGTCCTGTCCCTGAAACCCACTGGTTGGGAGGAGAGAGCTGATATGCAGGGCATGACATGTGTTCTGCCTGTAGATAAATATAATTTAAAAAATTAAATAGAGGGCTAGAGAGATGGCTCAGTGGTTAAGAGCACTGACTGCTCTTCCAGAGGTTCTGAGTTCAATTCCCAGCAACCACATGGTGGCTCACAACCATCTGTAATGGGATCTGATGCCCTCCTCTGGTGTGTCTGACAGCTACAGTGTACTCATATAAATAAATAAATTTTTAAAAAAAAGATAAATAGAAAGTATTTTGGTAAAGCTTAAAATGAACTTCTGACAACACTGCAGAATTAGTCAGAGCTGTACGTAAACAATGTAATACAATGCTACAAAATTGAACCAATACTCCCTAAAATTATAGATCTATTTAAAATCTATTTTTTAAAAACAAGCTATATCTGAGATATTTGTGGGCTAGAAAAGATACTTTACTCTGTTAATAAATTAGCCTTGTGACCTTTAACAGTGGTTTGGACATTAAACTTTGATTTAGAAGATAAGGAAGTTGAAGCAGTTAATATGCAAAGACTAGCTCGGATTTTTCTATTTTCTTTGTCAAGTCATGAGTTCAGTCCCTCTTCATTGTTCTCTTGAGTTGTAGTCTCTGATTCTGTACAATTAGCCTGGGTTGTGCTGTAGTAGTTTTTGCCAGCCTTACAGTTTTTATTTTAAAGTAACCACATTTCTTTTTGGACTGGTAGGGATCTTAAGGGAGGCCCTGGAGTGCAGTGGTTCCTAAATACAGATTGTTGGCCTTCTGTATCTACAGATTTAATATTTAAGTGAGAGCTAGGTTCTCAGCAAAAATACTTTATTTCTATTTAAATGTAAGTATAAAACTTTATTAAAAGTACAATCTAAATCATCAGTATGACTACTTTAGAATAAATAAGAACTGCTCCCCAACTCATTGGTATCAAATATTTTAATTGTTGCAAGACAGTACACAATTTGCTCCTCCAGAGATGTTGTCTTTCTATAAGTACACAATGTTAAGTGACCTTGCCAGCCAAGGCTGAAAAACATGTGTGACAGACAGAGTTGTCACTGGATCCTATAGTAGAGATTAAAGATAGTGCTCTCAGGTTATAAGAACACCCCCCTGCCATTTTTTTGATCTGTAATTTCATCATCTATAAAATTGGTATAGTATATAGTTCAGGGTTGGCAATTGAATTTGCAAAGTTGCTAGTTTATTTTAGCAGCATATAATAAGTGGTAGTTTGTTTACAGTCATTCTCACAAATCATTAACATGATTAAAAACTTTATTTTGAGTCTTTAAAGAGTGTGTGTGTGTGTGTGTGTGTGTGTGTGCAAGAGAGAAAGGAGGGTGGAGGGGGAAGGGAGGGGGAGAGATCATGTACCTGTGGAGGCCACAAGAGGCTGTCATTTTTCTTCACAGCTGGATTTAGAATGTTGTGATCCACCCAGTATGGGTACTGGGAACAACACAGGTCCTCTGGAAGAGCAGCAAGTGCTCTTAACTTTCCAGCTCTTGTTCTTTATATATTATGTAATGTTTTGCTTGTCACTACATTCTGATTCAGCTTTTTTTCAATTTATCTCTCAGTACCTTAAAGTATATAAACTTTATGATGCTGTACCTACCTTATTTTGTGTTGTTGCCACTTTTCCTTGTTTTTAAAAATGTTTTTACTTATTTTTGATAGTATCACACCATATATTTGATCATATTCATTTTTCCTTCCCCACTTTTGTTTTGTATTTTGAGACAGGTTCTCATGTAGCACTGGCTGGCTAATACTAGTATGCTGTTGAGGGTGACCTTGAACTTCTAATGTTCCTGGCTCTTTCTACCAAGTGCTAAGGGGTTCTATTATTTTAGTATTTATGGAGCTCAAACTTAAGATCCAATTTGACGTTTTTAGTCCTTCACTCTGCTTTGTGATTAAACTTATAGTTACCAGAACTAGTTCAGATGTCTTATTTTACTATGGAAAGTATCATTTTATTTTTGAAAGGTACTTGATGGCAAGTCTGTCTTAAAAACAGAATAGGCACTATTAAAATGGTTGTTAATGTTTAATCTATGCACCTCTGTGGGAGTCTGCAACTGCAGTAGATTTGATGTATATATAGCTTTGTAGCTGAAATATAGGACTTGTTCTGAAAGTACATAGTACGTAGGTTCTGGAGCCAGGTTACCCAACTTCAAATGCTTTCTCTTCCATTTTAGCGCCTTGTTTGCAGCTTTGTAAGAGTCTTAACTGCCTAGCACTGAAGCAACCCATAATTTAACTGCTGTGATTTCTGTAGTACAAGAAGAGTGGGACGCCCTGGCCTGTACCTTTTAGAAAGTGGAATAGGGAACATTAATGTGGTTACTGAAAAAGTCTGATGTGGCAGACAGTAATGACTCTTCTAGCACTCTGACTGTTTATCTGGAAACGCTGCTGACACAACTCCCACACTCTCCTCGCGCTGCAGGTTGGGTTTTTCGTGAAGAGAGGATGCTCCAAAGGCTTGGTTGAAATTGAACTGTAAGTGTTAAAGCTTCTACAATGCTCCTTTTTAGTATAATTTTCAGCTTGTATTTTTGCTTTCTTGATGACTTTGGAAAAGAATATTAATGTAATATTGTGGCAAATATACTTTTTAATGTGTCTCTTAAAAACAAATTGGAAAAAATTTATTTTGGAAAGTTCTCAAATAATAGTTTAACGGAGTAATAAAACAAAAGTATGTGACAGATTAATATACACTAAGAAGTTGTCAAGTCTGATGGTACACTTCATAATTCAGCACTTAGGAGGGAGAGGGAGGAAAGTAAGGAGTCGGATGCTGTTCAGAAGAGTCAGTAATTCAAGGTCATTTTCCACTAGATAACAAATTCAGGGTCAGCCTGGACTACTTGTCTAAAATGAACAAACACTCCAGAGAGAAGGAGAGAGAAATTGTAGTCTTTCACAGATTTAAGTATCTGTTTCTTTTTGCCAATTTTGAAATACTTAGACTGGAGTATAGCATAGTAGTAGAGTTTACCTGATGTATTTACGTCCTTGACTTTGATCACCTTGTGAAGAAGATGGGTGAACAGATGAGCAGTATGAAGCAAGTACTTCTAAAAGCAAAAAATGAGTAAATACCCTCTTTCAGATTCCGTATGTCTTAGTTAGGGTTTCCATTGCTGTGAAGAGACACCATGACCAAGGCAACTCTTATAAAGGACAACATTTAATTGGGTCCGGCTTACAAGTTCAGAGATTCAGTCCATTATCATCGATGCAGGAAGCGTGGCAGCATCCAGGCAGGCATGATGCTGGAGGAGCTGAACTTTGTACATCTTGTTCCGAAGGCAAATAGGAGAAGACTGTCTTGCAAGCAGCTAGGAGGAGGGTCTCAAAGCCCACCCCCACAATGGCACACTTCCTCCGACATGACACACCTCAGAACAGTGCCGCTCTCTATGGGCCAAGCTTATTCAAACCATCACACTGTATTACTTAATGATTCTTTAGAGGCATATATTATAGTTCTCTCAGGATTCAGAATGAAGTACATGGTAAGCAATCTATGATTTACTCTTTTGGGTAGAGAGGTTTTGGTTGGGGAAATTTGTATTCCATGGAAGTCAGTTTTCATTCATACATTTTTCAAGTAGATCAAGTTTTAGCCGACTGTTATATTAGCCTTTAATGTACTAATACATTCTGAATTGCAAAGGATGTGACTGAAGAGTAGTATAATGGTTAAAGGATAAATAAACTTGTGTTTCGGGGTTAGAATGGGCACTTGTTTAATTTTCAACAATTTAGCTAATTTTGAATGTTAACCAGATATTAACTGACATGGCCAATTGTCAGATAATAGCAAACAAAAAGCCAATGTTTCTAAGGTGGGAAGGATTCAAAAATACCAGAAAGAATAAAAATTATAGTACTATTTCTTAGGCTTTGGGTATAGGAAAAGTAATAAGAAATGTTATTCTTAAGTTACTGTGTGTTTTGAATATAAAAGCTTTTCGATTATTCTTTAATTAGGTTCAGGACTTCTGGAAATCTTATAATCACCCGTGAGATTGATGTGATAAAGAATCAGTCTTTTTGGTTCATCAACAAAAAGCCTGTGACCCAGAAGATAGTAGAAGAGCAAGTTGCAGCCTTAAACATCCAAGTGGGCAATCTGTGCCAGTTCTTGCCTCAGGTCTGAGCAAATAGAAATGAACGTGGGGGATTTTTCATTCATTAATTTATTTATTTACTTTACATTTCAATCCTAGCTTCCTCTTCCTTTCCTCCTAGTCCCACCCTGTCACCTCCCCTTCCCCATCCTTCCTTCCTCCCTCTCTCTTCAGAGAAGGGGAGACCTCCAGACATGGGGAAATTTTGTATGTGATGTTTTGGCTTTATGCCATAGAAAATAAATACTATTCAAGAGATACAGTAATAATTAGATTTGTATCAAAACAGCATTCTCAATATTTGTTGCTCTTTGTAAAAGGAAGCATCTCATCATGTAGGTTATTAATTTTAATTAATAAGTATGTAATTATTACTCTTTGCATACAACACAGTATTAGTACTTTCTCTTTTTTGATAATTTTGTAATTATATTTATGTACAGAAAACTTAGTGTACATTTAACCCAGTTTAGTGGCAAGTTCTTTAGTCTTTGCCTTTTCCAGCTTGGCAATGTGAGCCAGACTTAGGACACGGGATGTTGCCTCCCCAGTGGCGGTGGAGCTCGTCATATCTGTCATTATAATTGGTCCTAGTAGCTTCCACCAACTTAACCAGAGCACCCATGTCTTCCGAGTTCACCTGTGTGAAGGCAACAGTGGTGCACGTCTTCCTGTGGACCAGGCGCCCCAGCCTGGCCTTTCCCTTGATGATGCCCTAGGGTACCTCCATCTTTCGACACAGGGCACACAGGAAAACCACCAGCTCAGTGGGTTCTACATCATGGGCCATCATCACCAGCTGAACCTTCTTGTTCTCCACCAAGGTGGTGACAGTATTGACTCCTGCTCCAAGGACAGGCGGTCTCTTAGCTGGGACGTCCCCTTTGCCAGCAGCTTTCTTCTCAGCACGGGCCAGTAGCCTTTGCTTCTTCTCCTGCTTTGTCTCTGGCCTGGACTTGTGGGCAAGCTTAAGCAGCTGAGTAGCCGTTTGCCTGTCCAGGGCCTGGGTGAACTGGTTAATGGCAGGAGGTACTCTGAGCCTCTTACAGAGGATGGTTCTGCCACTGCAGCCTGATGTAGCGGGGCCGTTTGACGAAGCCTGTGAGATCTCTTTTGGGCTGGATGCCCTGCCCAATGCGGAAGTTCTTGGGCCTTTTCTTAAACAGAGGATTGACTACCTTTTTGGCCTCCTGTTTCTTGATGACAGCTGGGGCCGGGGCTACCACCTTCCCCTTGGTCTTCTTTCCTTTGGGCATCTTGCTCTGCTGGTGGAGAGCAGTACTTTCTATTTTTATGGGCATCGTGGCACACATCTGTAATAGTAGTTTTTAGTAGGCCAACCTGGGCTACAGAGAGTTCCAGGCCCACTGGACCTCGGTCATCCATACATTGTTTTAATAATTTTATTTAATAAGTTTTAAGTTACAAAATGTTTTTTAAAATGGTTTTGTTTTTTTTTTTTTTGTTATGTGTGGTATGCACTAGTGTTTGAGTACACCTGTGCATATAGTCTTAGAGGTCAGAGGTTAGTTTTTTGGGTTTTTTGTTTGTTTGTTTGTTTGTTTGGGGTTTTTTGGTTTTTCGAGACAGAGTTTCTCTGTGTAGCCCTGGCTGTCCTGGAACTCACTCTGTAGACCAGGCTGGCCTCGAACTCAGAAATCCACCTGTTCCTGCCTCCCAAGTGCTGGGATTAAAGGCATGCGCAGAGGTTAGTTTTATATGTCTTTCTCACTCCCTGTCAACTTTATTTACTAAAATAATTGCCTGAACCAGGAGTTAGGCAGTTTGGCTAGAAGACTCCCTGTCCCTGCCATCACTGAGATTACAGGCAGGTTGCCCTGCTGACCTAGCTGTTCGTCCTCACACTTGAGAGCACACTTTAGCCACATGCCACCTCCGCAGCCTGTAACACAGGTACTTAAAGCACAGAGTAGTTTCGAGCTGCATCTGCAAGAGACAAACAACTTATTAAAATATTTTTATTAATCTTTGACAATATCATACAATGTGTTTTGATCATATTTACTCCTTATTTCTTCCCCTTAATTCTTTCAAGATGTATCCACTTCTACCTCTCCTGTCTTTTTTTTTTTTTTTTGGTACTAACCTGTGGGCTTAGATTTGTGCTGTCCATATACTCCTAGTTTATGTACCAGAAGCCACACCCTTAAAACTAATTCTCCTTTCCAGAAGCCAGCAACTTACCACTGTAGCTCCTCAGTTAGGGGTTAGGGCTCATGAACCACTTCCAGTTAGAATGTTAAACTGATTGATTGTTCTTGTTCAAGCAGCTATAGCTGCCATGCGTTCTTGAGTGTGAGATCCTGAAAAGCCATAGTTAATGAACAACTTTTTGTAGTTGTTTTGTTTTTCAAGACAGGGTTTCTCTGTAGCCCTGGCTGTCCTGGAACTCGCTCTGTAGACCAGGCTGGCTTCAAACTCTCAGACATCCACCTGCCTCTGCCTCCCAAGTGCTGGGATTAAAGGGATGGACTACCATGCCTGTCTTAATTAATGAACAACTTTTAATCAGTGCATTTGTATGATATATTGGTTAGAATAAACTTCTTTTATATGTAGGTATACTTTCTAAAGTCTAGTGATATTTTTATTTGTTCATTGATAATAAAATATCTTGGTCTGACGAGATGCCTCATTTGTTAAAAGCACTTCCAAAGGACCCAGATTTGATTCACAGCACCCACATACGGCAGTTAACTACCTGACCTCTGCTCTAGTGGATCTGACACCTTCTTGACTCCTTAGGCATTATACTCCCATGCACAGTCCAACACACAGCTACACACACACACAGGTACACACATACACGTATACACATACACAGGTACACACATACACAGGTACACACACACACAGGTACACACACACACACAGGTACACACATACAAAGGTACACACATACATAGGTACACACATACACGGGTGATACAAAAGGAAAATTCTAAAGATTTTTTAAAAATATTCTAATAATTTACATTTAAAATTACAGTCCAGTATCTTTTATTTTAATGTTGCTTAGTGTCTACACTATAGCTTATTTTCCTCACAAACATAATGATTTGATTCATATCTGAAATTTTTAAAGTGAGACCATCTTGGCAAATTTAATACATTTTAATGATATTTATGAATAATAGTTGCTAATACTTAATTTTGGTGCTGTAGGACAAAGTTGGGGAATTTGCTAAACTCAGCAAAATTGAACTCCTTGAAGCTACTGAGAAGTCAATTGGTCCTCCAGAGATGCACAGATACCACTGTGAACTCAAAAACTTCAGGGAGAAGGAGAAGCAGCTAGAGGTATTTAGAAATAGACAAGTCATTCCTATTGTCATTTACTGAATCTGTGTCTCAAAATGTGCAAGAATAACTAGGTGGTAGTGCTTGGGAGGCAGAGGGAGGTGGGGCTCTGGTCTACAGGGTGGGTTCTAGTTCTGCCTGGGCTAAACAGAGACCCTGTCTTGAGGGAAAAGAAAAATGGACATACTACAAAATGAGTATGTCTATATGTTGAGTAAATTCATAATTGTGGTTGATTTTTCACCCAAGCTTGTATTTCTAACATCAACTGGTGACAGAAAGTAAGAATGTTTTTGATTAGATGAAGTTTGAAAATTTTGACTATTTCAGTAAACACATGTTACTAGTTGAGATTTTGATGAACTCTCAGAGGAGGTTACATTTTTCTTTCCTTTGGTACCCATCAAATAATTTGTTGTGTGCCATGCACTATGTAAGGCTTTAAGATTTACAGAAGGTAGGATGTGGTATTTGAAAACACCCCTGTTAATGTCATTTGGTGTGTTTTTTCTTAAGTCAAAGAAGATAGACTTTATACACAAACTATAGAATTTGCTGAAGTGTTAATTTTTTAAGAAATTAAAAACCTTTTAATAAATGGATGCATAGAAATGCTATATAACCTACCCAGCTTGGTATGCTTTTATAATTAAAAAAACCAAAACAGATAACCTTCTCTTTAAGTAGAACTATCTATATTTGGTAAGTACTCTATTATAATAAAACATTAATTTTGGTGTCTTAACTAAAAAAGAATTGGCATGGGATTTTTGTGGTTATTCAATTCTATGTCTGGTATTCCTTCAATTCTTTGGTCTTGATGAAAAACCATAAATTTTGCATCAGTCTAATATTTACACCTGAAATGCATTTCTAAATTACCTTCTACCTGCTGGAGGAAACAAGCATGTATTTTTTGTCTAGGCGAGTACATCTTGGTGTTTGTTAATATGCTATAGATTGAATTTTAGCTTTCTGTCATCTCAAAGTCCTTAAGTCCTGAGCATTTATAGCATATTAATACTGATACTCCTTTGCATTTATATGCCATTTTTACAGATTTTATTAAGCTTTCATCTGGACAGATAGGGCAAAAATATAAAATGTATCAAACTCCAAATCATGAGTGTATACAAAGCTGCAGTTTGGGAGCAGTTGGGAGCTTCAGATTGCAGATGTTTAGCTGGTAGTCACATCCAGCACATGTGTCAGAATCTGATAAATTTCAAAAAAAAGATTCTTAGTGTGCGTTAAGTGAATTGCTTCTTTTATCTTTAGGCAAAGCTCCAGACTCAGAGGTGTTGACAGGCTTCCTCACAGTTACATGACTAATGTATTTTAAAGTCTTGAACCAGAATTTCTCTGCCAGAGTATTACTTTTACTTGATTTTGTTGGTTTTGTTGTTATTTTTAGACAGAGTCTTCTGTAGCCCAGGCTGTCCTTTCACTCTTGTGTTTAGCTGAGGATGACCTTGAACATCCGGTGCTCTTGCCTCTACCTCCTCAGCACTGAAGCTACAGGTGTGTATCACTAGTCTGATTGTGAGCAGTGCTGGAGATCAAACCCAGAACTCCATGCCTAAGTAGGCAAGCCTTCTCCCTAGCTTCACTCTTACACAGTTCTGAAGAACCCTTACAGCATTCTTTCTTGTGAAATTTTGCTTATATTGTTAAAAGATTTGATTTGCCATGTTCTTTTTTTTTTTTTCATGTAAACTAATTGTCAACAAATACTATTTTAGACCTCTTGCAAAGAGAAAACTGAATACCTCGAAAAAATGATTCAGAGAAATGAAAGGTACAAACAAGATGTGGAAAGATTCTACGAACGAAAACGACATTTAGATTTAATTGAGATGCTTGAGGCAAAAAGACCATGGGTGGTAAGTGTTACTTATCTGAGGGAAAAATAGGTGACTCTTCAGCTGTCTTAGGTTGCTTTGTATTGCTGTGATAAACCAAAAGGAACTTTGGAAGAAAGGTTTTTTCCGTTTATAATCAGGGTCCATTTTAAAGGGACCTCAGGGCAAGAACTCTAGGCAGGATGGAACCTGCAGACAGAAACTGAATCAGAGGCCATGGAGGAACGCAGCTTGTTTCCCATTTCTTCCTCAGCCTGCTTCCTTACACCCTCAGAACTTCCTGCCCCAGGGATGGCATCCACCGCAGCGGGCTGGGCCTACCATAGCAATCATAATTTTAAAATCTGCAGCCCAATCTAATGGAGGCATTTTCTCAATTGAAGTTCCTTCTCAGATGAAACCAGCTTGTATGAAGTTGACTGCCCCCTCCCAAAAACAAACCAAAAACAAGCACAAAAAAAAAAGAAAAGCAAAACACCACAACAAAACTAACGAATGGCTGAGTACCTACAAAGTATGTCTTTATAAGTAGGCCCTCATTTTGTATTCAAATTAGATATTTCTTTTAACATTTTATGACATGTATGCATATGTATTTTTCTTATTCTTTATTTGATATATGCTAATTCTCACACAGCAAATAGTTGATTGAGTTACCAACATTAGGTTTCAGTCCTTAGCAGTTCTTTACTTTTTCCTCTTAATGTTAATGATCTAAGTTATTTGTTCACATTAAAAATTAAATTTGCAAAGCGAGGGCTGTCATTTAGTGCCACTGAAAATATTTTTGTGTGTGTATGTTACTAGGAATTTAGTTGAGGTATGCCATATGTAACTGAAGTATCTTAGCTGTCTTCTCATACTTTGTAATTTTCCTCTCTTCTTTGTCGTTGTGTTTAAAATTTGATATATATTTATTACCTATGAGCAGCTTGGGATAAGTAGAGGATCTCCTTGGTATATTACTTAATGGGTGGAAGCATTCATTTTTATGTGTGTTTCATGGAAGTATGTATTAGTGTGAGAATAATGAATGTCTATATATTTATAGCATTCTTACTTCCTCCAACCAGGTTTTGCAATTTCATTATTCTTAAACTTTCTCCTTTTTATACCTATTGTATTTTTCTATGCTTATTACTACTTTTCATTCTATCTTTTGAAGTCTTTTGACCCCTTTTTGAAGAGATTGATTTCAATCTTTTTAACGTTTTAAATTTAAAATTTGTAGGTTTTTTCTCCCCTATTTATTCACTTTTTCAAAAGATTTTCTGGTTTTAGTGGGAAGGAAGGGCATGCCCATAAGTATGGTTTTGAACTGCTCCAGGTGTGTACTGGGTCTTCTGAGCAGGAAGCACTCCTTTTTTGTTGTTGGGCTTTTTCATTTGTTTGTTTGTTTGTTTGTTTGTTTGTTTAAGTATGTGAATACACTGTAGCTGTCTTCAAACACACCAGAAGAGGGCATTGGATACCATTACAGATGGTTGTGAGCCACCGTGTAGGTGCTGGGAATTGAACTCAGGACCTCTTAACCACTGAGCCATCTTTAGCCCTTTTTTTATGTGCATGGTGTTTTGCTTGCATGTGTGTTTGTGTGAGCTGCCATGTAGGTGCTAGGAATTGAACCCTGGCCCTGCTCGTAACCACCGAACCATCTCTCCAGCCCGAAAGGAATAGCCTTTTCAACCCACATTCACTCTTATTATTTCTATTTTAGCACTCCCATTTTCTTGTTATTCAGCAAATAATCAGCTAATTCCTGTAGAATGACTTTTTTAAAAAAACTGCATACTGCTTGTGGAAGGTTGTTACCTCTTTGTACCATGTGGTCCTATGAATTTACCTCATGTCATGTCATCAAGCTTGATAGCAGGCGCCTTTGCCTGCTAAGCCATGTCTCTAGCCCAGACATTGTTTTTATCAAGCTAGCAGCTACATATTTCTTTTTATTTTTCTTTGACCTACTTTTTTAACCTTTCAAAATTGAAATTCTTTTGTTTGCCTATTCTTTAATCTTGTCTGTTGATAAATTAAAAGAAAATCTGCTTACATTTTGACTTTAGGATGCATTAATTTAAATACCTAATATATTAACTTCTGTTTCTTGAATTATTTGCAAGGAATATGAGAATGTACGTCAGGAATATGAAGGTGTGAAACTAGTTCGTGACCGAGTGAAGGAAGAGGTCAGAAAACTTAAAGAAGGGCAGATTCCTATGACACGACGGATTGAGGAAATTGAAAGGCAGCGTCGCACTTTGGAAGTTCGAATCAAAGAAAAGGTACTTTTGTTTTTCAGTTTGGGATTGTCTGAATCTTATTTAACATAGAAAAATACTTCCTGTTCCATTAAAATTATTTTCTAGGGTTCACTTCTTTAGGAATTAATTAGGATTTTCAAAAACTTGTTATGATTGGAGAACATTACCTTAAAGAAATTCCAAGGTGCTTGTTCCTGGGCATATTGGTATGTTCAGGTCTGTGTCTTAGCACTTGGGACATTGAGGCAAGAACACCACTGTGACTTTGAGGCCCTCATGGGCTACAGAATGAGACATAGCCTCAAGAGAAAGTTTTAGCTACAAACTCATACATCATATTTCTTAGAAATACTGAGTTATTTTTGTGAATGTGTGTGTATCTCTTTAAATTGCTTATGGAGGTGAATTTTAGTTTTCCAGGGATACTGAAGGATCAAAGGTGTCTTGCTGAGATATAACACCACAGCCAAAAGCACCTTGAGACAGAAAGGGCTTCACATGACAGATTATATACTTTACTGAGGGAAGTCAGTGCAGAACCTGGTAGAAAGAACTGAAGCAGAAACCGTTGAGGAGTGCTTATTGGTGTGCTCTGCCTGTTTGCTCAAACAACTCAGGACCACCTGCCTGGAAGTAGCACAGCGCCTGGCCTCAATGGCTGGGTCTCCCGACATCAGTTATTAATCAAGAAAATGCTCTATAGAATTGCCTATAGGCAGTACGGGTGGAGGTATTTTCGCAATTGAGGTTCTTCTTCCCAGATAACTCTAACTTGTGTCAACTTGGGCAAAAACCTAGCCAGGACAAGAAGGTATTTTGAAAAGGATTGAATGTTTGCTTGTACAATCTGGTAGTTTCCTCCTCTCTAGAGGGCACTATATTTTAATGGATACCTAAAACTGAAGATAATACCAAAACCTATGTAGTTTGAATATCCTTGTACAAAATTATTTGATCCTCCAGTGTTTGAGGAATTTACACTGTTTGCATAGACTTTACCAATTGATCATCCAGAATGTGAAAATCCAAAATGTGAACCTCTTTGTCTAAAACGTTTTGAATTTTGAAATAGGGTAGATTCCACATTTTCAGATTTGGGATGTTCAACTTGTATTTATTTCCCTCCTATGTGTACATACACGTGTATTGTATGGTCACATTTTCTTCTGAAGAAAGCACATTATATATTTTTCTTTAGTATTTCTGAATTGCCAGCATGACCGCTTTTTTGCTTTGGGACCATTACTATCTAAATAAAGCTTATCTGAATAAAAAAATGCAGTCAGCCTGATAACTGAGAACTGCTGAATGCTAAGCTTATTTATGGACAGGCTACACGCAGCTTAAGGACAGGGCAGTGGGCAGCTTGAGACTTCATAATGGTGCACAGTTAAAAATGACACAAAAACTACAAATAGGTTATTCCTGGAATTTAATTTCCTATTTAATATTTTTGGGCTGTAGTTGACTACAAATAGACTTGGCAATGCAAAACCATGGATGGGAGGGAGGGGGTTACTGTAATACAATATAAGCATCCAGAATTTTGAATGCTATTTTGGAGATTCAAATAAATGCAGTGAAGTCAAGTATTGACATCTACTTGGGTACCTCTGATGTGCATTAGATGACTCAGATAATTGATCATTCAAAAATTAAAAATGCTTACATCTACAAAAGATTGTAGATTCTAGTTCTTTAGCGGGTCTTCTCACTTGATGGTTAAGGATGATTAAGTCTCAAAGCTTCACATATATAACTGTTGGCAGTCATGTTAATGGTAATTGGTTATAATTAAGTTGTGGATTTCTAGTTGCTTTGTGGCACCTGAAGTTACTGCTAAATTGCTTTAAAACTTGGTTTTTTTATGGAGTAGAAAATAAATGCCTACAATAAATTAAAGAATTATATATAAAATACTTGTTTTGTTTCTCTGTTCCTAAAAGAAGCCAGCTATTAAGGCAGTCTCAAAATAACTCTGAGTTCATGTTTATATAGAAATATACATGGTCTAAGATATTTTAGAATTGTTTTCCCTAAAGAGGTGCCTATAGCTTCTGAAGAGATACATTGTATTAGTCTATGAGTGTGTTTCTTAAAATTACTAGTTCTCTAAATCATGTAGCAGGAATAGTTAATTATATTTACTGTATTCTATTCCTCTTCCTTTTCAGCAGAAACCTTTATAACACTCTGGTTTTTTTCCCTAACATTCTAAAGAGACTGTAATTTTATAGAAGCCATTGGCTCCAGATTAAATACACATCTGTATTGTAAACGCTCATGCTGTCACTTAATAGTTGCTTGGTCTTATTTTCTTCATATAATGTTATTTGGTCTTATTTTCTTCATATAATAAAACAATATATCTAGTCTGTCTCAAAAAATTTTTTTAAATTTTTTATTGGTTATTTTATTTATTTACATTTCAAATGTTATCCCCCTTCCCGGTTTCCCCTCTGCAAACCCCCTATTCCATCCCTCCCACCCCCCTACTTCTATGAGGGTGTCCCCCCACTTACTGCCCCCAAATTGTTTTCGTAGTCAGACAGAATATCAGGAAAACATACATGGAAACAAGTGTGTGCACATGTGTTACTATACACTAAATACACTAAAAAGTGTAATACTCTTAGTAATGATAGCAATAACCTTTATAGATTTCCTATACCATTAGTAATTTTTATGGTAATTATGAATTTGATTTGAATTAAAATGTGGGAAAATATTGTTTTGGTTGATTTATAAAATATTTGGATGGATGTGACCATATAATTTGCTTAAATGAGTTTTTAATTAACCTTTTCTTTCTGGTTCAATTTTGCAGGCAATTGATATTAAGGAAGCATCTCAGAAATGCAAACAGAGGCAAGACTTGATTGAACGGAAGGATAGACATGTAAGACTCCCTACCAAAAGTTGATTACCTTAATTTACCATAACTTGTTTTCACAAGGGGACGAGTGGTTATTATAATTTTTTGGAAACTATCCCCAATCCTCATTCTGTTACAAATTTTAAATTAAGAGAACTTCTCAGTTACTCATGTAGCTACATTTCATAGATGGTATGGCTTTTATTTTGGTTTAAAATGCTATGATTTTTATTTGTTTGTTTGTTTGTGTGTTTGTTTTTAATCAGGACAGGGTTTCTCTGAGTATCCCTGGCTGTCCTGGAACTGGCTGTCCATAGACCAGCCTGGCATCAAATTCACAGAGATTCACCTACCTCCTACTCTCACATGCTGGGATTAAGGGTGTATGCCAACATGCCTGGCTTAAAATGTTGTAATTTTTAGTATTGTCATTCAGTTGATATTTCTTAAAGGATCTTGCTATTCAGTTCCATAGATAGGAGATTCTTTAGCGACAGGTGTGGTAGGGAGTGAAGCCAGGGTTCTTGCTGTACCCCAGCTTCTCACATGCAGAATTTGGACAGTGGAACTGTGATGGTGGTTGTGTCCTACACCCTGCAGAACGCTCGCTATATTGCTGTAAGGTCACTGAGTATAGCCTTTATGACTAGAACTGCTCTTTAATGTTAAAAATTACATTTGTTTGTTTGTTTATGTGCCATAGCACATGTGTGGAGGTCAGAAAAAAACTTTGGGAGTTGGTTGTCTCCTAGCATATGGATTGTTAAGCATGGTGTCTTTCCCCACAGAGCCCTTAGCAGCTCTTGAATTCTGGTTTTCAATCCAGTTTATTAATTTCTTGTATTTGGATTGAGGAATTGTCACCATTAGATTCAGTTTTTATTGGAAGGCCTATACCCCATTTTGTTCATTCTGTGTGGTTGGTGTTTTCCCGTTACTCCTTTACTTTCCTGCTGTTCTATTGTGGCATAGTCTCTCCTGTAGCTTTGTAGGTATGTTGTCTTTCTCTTTATGGTCTGAAGGATTCTTTTAAGTATCATCTCTGGAGCAGTTTAGTCATAAATTCATTTAGCCTTTTGTTGTTTTGTTTGTTTTGTTGGAAGCTTGTCTTTTTCCTTAATATGACAGATAGTAAATACATTGTTCCAAGTCTCCCAGCCTTGTGAAAATAAATAATGCTGTTTTTCTAGTTGACCTGCCCCAATGTATAATTGGTGTTTCTTTCTTGCAGCTTTCAATATAATTTCTTTGATCTATATTTTTAGTGTTTTAATAATAGTATGACCAAGAAAGGTTATCTGGTCTTACCAGTTTTGTGTTCTATAAATGCTTTCTATACCTGGATCAGTATCTGGTTCTAGATTTGGGAAATTTTCTGTTATGGTTTTATTGAAAAGTTCTATGCTTTTGAAATTATTATTCTATGATCATGATTTGGTCTTTGGTCATAACACTCCATAGCTCTTGAATGTTCTGTTTCTACCTTCTGCTTTTAATCTCTGATTGTTCTGACAATTCTAGTTGTCTGAATGTTCCAGTTTCTTCTACTGCGTGTTTCGGTCGTGATATTCTGCCCTTCCCTTGGTCCATTATGTTGGTAAGGGCTTTTGTGGAACTTTTATTTGACTTAATGAATTTCCTATTGCTGTTGTTTCACATTTATTTAGTGTGTGTGTGTGTGTGTGTGTGTGTGTGTAATGTGCCATGATGTGTATAGAGGTCAGAGAACAACTTGTGGGAATCAGTTCTGTCTTTCAACCTTGTGGAATTTGGGGATCAAATTCGAGTCTTCATGATGTCTGGCATGCACTTTTACTTGCTGAGCTATTTCACCTTTGAGGAAGATCTTAATGAAACTATTGGACATGATTAGTCTTTTTCTTGAACTCACTATGTATGTAGTCTAAGATAATCATGAACTTTGGGTTCTCCTGTCTCTGGTGCTTGGATTATAGGCATTAGCCACCACTCTGGGCTTAGGCAGTGTTTAGGACAGAACACAGGAATTCTTGTATGGTAGGCAGTCATGCTGCCAACAGAACTACGTCCCCAGCTTCCTTCATGTCTTCAGTTTTCATATTTGTCTGGTTCTATGTGTGACTTGCCTTGAATCCATCTTCCTTAGAATTCATGAGTTTCTTTGTTCGGTTTAATGATTTTCTTTGAAGTTGGAAGGTTTGGGGCTATTTGTTTCTTCAGTATTCTTTTTACCTCCTCACTTTCTGATACTGTATTCTATTTTTGATATTCCATAGGTCTCTACAGTTTTACTATTTTCCTTTTTCTTTTTACTGTTGTTCTCAAACTGCATGATTATGGTTGACTTTGTTTTGTTTACTTATTCTTTGTTAGACTTTTTTTAGATCTACTTTTGAGTCCCTCTAACAAAACTTCATTTTTATTTAGAATACTTTCAATTCCAGAATTTCTAACTGGCTAGGTTTTGCATTGTTTGTTTTTAGTGTCTCCACCTATTGATAGTGTATCTTCGATGAAACTATTACTGTTTCTTTTAGGTACAGATTTTCTTATGTTTGTAAAATATAAATAGATATTTAAATAAGGTCTTTAGTCTTCTCTAAGTCCATTTATGGTCTTATTTGAATATTTTTCTGTTGACTTTTTTTTTTTTTTTCTTTTCTTTTTTTTCCTGTGTGGCTGCCAAACTTTCTTACTACTTAGTGTGAATTAACCAGTTTTGGTTTTTGGTCAAAGGTGTAGTTTAAATAACAAAATGTGGCAAATCTAAAAATCAATTCTCTTCCTTTTATGAAAGCTTGATGTTCTTACTCATTGATGATTAAGTGTCTGCTTGTTTGTAGTACTAAGGCTTGAACCCAAGGCCTGTTCTCACTGCAGGCAAGTGTTCTAGCATTGAGCTATGTCTCCAGCCTCATTAATTATATTAATGATTGCTGTCTAGTGATTTTCCTTAGTTTTGATTTTTGCTTTTGTTTTTTGTTTGTTTTTTGTTGTTTTGTTTTGTTTTTGTCTTTTGATACAGGGTTTCTCTGTATAGCTCTGGTTGTCCTGGAACTCACTCTGTAGACCTGGCTCTCCTCAAATTCAGAGATCTGATTGCCTCTGCTTCCTGAGTGCTGGGATTAACGGTGGCATCACCACTGCCTAGCTTACTTAGTCTTTAAGGAAGATTGATTGACTTTTAAGTCACTATCAGGTTAGTTTTCTCGAAACTGGGCAGACTCCTTTAAATGCCTGGAACTATTATGCCTGCCAGGCTTTGGAGAGTGGGTATGTTGGGCTCTCCCCTCAGCACTGAGTCCGATCAGGTTCTAACCGTTCACTGATTTCCAGTCTTTTTCTTTTTTAATAAGTGTTGCCTGGATGTTAATAAACATCCGGTCATTTCCACCGCAAATATACACATCTGTTCAGCTTTTGCTTCTAGTTTTTATAGACCTCAAGGTAAAATAGATGAGAGCTCAGGTAGCCTAGGGTATGTACAGTCAGTCCTGTTTATGTGAGTGCTACTCTGGACTCCAGGAACTTCCACAGAAGTAAATAAACAGCCCAGTCCTAGTTTCTCTTTTTAAGAGTTTTGCTTCACTTATTGTTTGCTATAAATGTTGTTGGGTTTTTTTTTTTTTTTTTGGGGGGGGGGTGGTTTGGTTTTTTTTTTTTTTTTTTTTTTTTTTTTTGGTTTTTTCGAGACAGGGTTTCTCTGTATAGCCCTGGCTGTCCTGGAACTCCCTCTGTAGACCAGGCTGATCTTGAACTCAGAAATCCGCCTGTCTCTGCCTCCCAAGTGCTGGGATTAAAGGCGAGCGCCACCACGGCCCTGCTGTAAATGTTGTTATAGTTCTCGTCAGGAAGCTGTGATATTCAGTAATTCTGCTGATTGTTTTTGACACATATGTTCAGGAGCAAAGTTGCTTTGTGCTGGTAACCTGTGAGTTAGATTGGAGAAAGACAAGCCTTATAAATACTGTTTTCTAGGAAAGTGTCATACAGAGCAGATAATGACAATTCCCCCAAAATTGTTGGGCTGTTAGCTCTTACAGTCGTTGTGGGTTGTTATCGAGAATATGTGAGACAAGCTGGATTTGGGAATTGGGCGTGTTCATAACTTTACAAACATTGTCACTTTTACCAAGATTCAGCCTGGATTTTCCCAGTGTGCTGCAAACATTAGATTAAAAAGTTAAGTTTGACAGTTCTTGTCACCATTCATTGGTTTTACAGAGAAGGTTGTGGAGTTCCTGACTTCACTATTCCTGATGAAATCTAAATCTTTTCTACATCTACAGAAAAGTGTTGCTGGGATTTTAATAAGAATTGTTTTAAACCTTGGGGGAGAATTGACCTTTTTACTGTTTTGAATCTTCTACTCTAGGAACACGGTATGTGTCCATTTATTCAGATTTTTGGTTTCTTCCATCAGCATTGCCTGTTTTGAGCACACATCTCATCTGTGTTTTGTTAGTCTTAAAGCTTAGTCTGTCCATTCCTTCTCTTTCTCTCCTCCTCACTCAGATTCTGTGGATTTTTAAAAATACTGTGTCACATGTAAATAGAAATAGCCTTGGGTTTTCTTTTCTGATTTATTTGTGTTTAGTTTCTTTTTCTTGACCTACTCCACTGATTAGTATTTCTAGCACTGTTGAGTAAAAGTAATGAGCACAGACAGTCTCATTTATGACCTCAGGAAGCATTGGATTTCCACCATTAAGTATGTATGTTGTAGGCTTTTATAAATAGAATGAACCTTATCAAATTCAGGAAGTTTCTCTACAGATGGCTTTGTTTCTGAAACTTTTTATTTGGAATGAAGCTAAATTTTTGTCTCTGCCTCTATTAATATGTTTGTATTATTTTCTTCTTTAGATTGTTGATATTTATATGTTTATATTAGTTTTTGAATAGCAAATCAACCTTACTTCCCTAACATGAACCCCACTTGATTGTGGTATATAAATGTGCATTTGCCTTTTTCATATGTGAATGAATTCTACTTGCTAACATTTTGTTAATGTGTTTTTCACTCTGTGAGGGACAGTGTTCTTCGGTTGTTTTCTTTTTCATTATAATTTGGATAATAACAAGCTTCTTAAAGTGAACTGGGAAGTGACTTTGAAAGGGATTATGTATGGGACTAGTGTTAATTTAAACATTTTACATAATTCTGAAGTGAAACTATTTGGTCCTACAGTTTGTTTGTTTTTTTAATATTAATGTAAATTTATGTGGGAACAGGGGTGAACACTCATGTATCAAACATGTTTGTAGAAGTCAAAGGATAATTTGTGGGAGTTCTTTCTTCCCACTACATAGACTCCAAGGATCACATGAACTCAGGTTGTCAGGCGTGGTGGTGGGTACCATTACTAGCAGAACCATCTTGTAGGCTCCCTAGGAATTTATTTTAGAATTATGAATTCTAAACATGGCTTTCAGGTTGTTCAAATAGTATTTGTCTCATATTCTTTTAAGTTTTGGTAATTTGTGTTTAGAAAGCAAATCAGTTTTTTGTTTGTTTGTTTGTTCAAATTGTCAAATTCATGTGTGTATAATTCTTGTACCCTTCAGTACAGCATATCTAGAGGCTGTAGTAAGATCCATGTGTTATTTCATGGCAACGTTATGTTGTATTTGTTCCAGTTTTTTACTCCAGTTTTTTCTTTAGTGTCCTTCCAGAAGTTTGTGAATTTTACCGATTTACCCCTCTCACTTAGTTTTATTGCTTTCTAGTTTTATTTTTCCTTTCTTGTCTTTTCATTCATTCTTTTTCTTTCTGCTGCTTGATGTGGTTTCATTTTGCTTTTTCAAGGTTCTTGAGCTGGAACCTACTGGTCTGGGACATTTGTGAACACTGTTGCTGTATATTCTCCTTTCATCACTGCTTGAGCTCTGCCCTACACATTTTGATATGTTGTAATTTTATTTTCATTCAGTTCAATTCAGTTCATTCAGTTTATTCTGTTTTCCAATTTTCTTAGGATTAAAATTTATTTAATCTATTTGCCATTTAATAAACTTAAAATAGTTTCTTTGAGAATGTTAACTAATCTGTAACCACTCTTGTATATCCTTGTGTTTGTGCACATGTGAGTGCTGGTATACATGTGCCAGCCACGGTGTGCATGTAGAGGTGAGAAAACATCAGGGGTCAGCCCTTAGCCTTGTTCAAGAAGGTGTCTTTTTGTGGTTGGCCATTGTATCTGCTAAACTAGCTAGCCATGAACTTGAAGGTTCTCATGTCTCTCTGCCTCCATAGGAACACTGGGATTACAGAAATACAGGTTTTACATGGGTTCTGGGCTTCTGTCTTAGTTAGATTTCTATTGTTGTGATAAAGACCATGATCAAAAGCAAGTTGGGGGATAAAAGGTTTATTATCAATGGGGAATGAAAGGCCACAGTACATCACTGAGGCAAGTCAGGGCAGGACTCAAGGCAAGAACCTAGAGACAGGAACTGAAGCAATACCAGTGAGGATCTCTGTTTACTGGCCTGTTCCTCGTGGTTTTCTCAGCCTGCTTTCTTAAATCCCAGAAGCACCTGCCCAGGGATGGCACTGCCAGTGCCCTCCCACATCAGTCATGCATCAAGAAAATCAGTACACACTCGCCTTTCTCAATTAAGGTTCTTACTCCCTGATAACGCTAACTTGGTTCAAGTTAACAAAAACCAGTCAGCACAGGATCTAAAATAAACTCAGATCCTCACACTTGCACGGCAGGTACTTTACCCTCTGAGCCATTGCCCTGCCATTTGTGTGTGTGTATATATATATATATATATTTTTTTTTTTTTTTTTTTTTTTGGTATCGCCATATGCTTTTATTTCTCTTGGGAAATTTTCTAAAAGTTCATTTATCTTAGATTATATTTTCTAGGACATTTAATAATTTATTATAATAGTGATTGATAAAGCATGGCTTGGGATTGTTTCTAAAAGTCTCTGATTGTAAATAATTTGAAAAACTCTTCTGAAGTAGTCTTAGAGGGGCTATTTATAGGAACTCTTTTTCCTTGTGGAATATGAAAACAATGGATGTGATGAGTTTAAAGTAAGACAAAAAGAAGTACTCTAATTTTAAACTATTCTCTTAATGGAGTGTGGTTGTAGGAAATGAGCTGACATGAGAGTGGTGGAAATGAGAGGAATTTACATGAGAATTCTAATATGTTAATGGCAAAAGTTTTGACTGCCATTTTTGTGATGACTGTAAATTTAAAATGAGACCAGCTTTTCAGGATGCCTTATATTATTTCAGTTGCTTAGATATAGCAGAAATATGGTTAGAATTAAGCTTATTCTTTTCCAGTATGACGAGTTAAGTATCAATGGGTCTTAGGCAAGGGAATGAATCACTGGCAGGTTAAGGAATACAGTTGGCTAAAGAAATAAAGGAAAAGATGGATTGAGATAGTAGAAAGTAGGTCAGTAGACTACAGCACCCTGTGGGTTTCTTAAAGAATAAGTACAATAGGAATACCAGACTGAACATAGTGGAAAGAAGGAAATAATTATCAAAGAATAGATTTGCAGAAATACAGTTTCAGAACTGTGTGATTTTTGGTTATTTACATTGTCTACAGTAATAGGAAAATATCTTGGAAGTTGAAGAAGAAAAGAAACACAGAGACCAAAAAGATTGACTTTCTGTGTTTAGGTTGAAGTCACAGGACCACAGGCATAATGATGGATTAAAGAAGACAGTGATTCAGGTGCCAGAGTCATCAGTCTGTAAGTAGTGAGGGAGGACTTTGAGGGAAGTAGTTAATTTCACAACAGGATGATGGGTAGCAAAGTCTGAACCCATGGTGTTAAAAGAATCTGAAACAGAGTACATGAAGGAGAAAGGACTCATTGCCGTGAGGGGACCTCTGCCCTTGGCTCTAAAACTAAAATAAAGGTTTATGCCAGTCATTACTAGAGAGAGCCTAGTACAGAAGTATCTTCCAGCAATACCTACGTTTCAGCTAGAGTAACAGAGGCATTCAGAGAGATAGGATCTAACAAAATCTGGATGGGTGAGGTTTTAAATGTGCTCAAATTCAGCATCAGTACCAGTCATGGTGGGACTGATGTGGTTATTGATGATATTGATAGTCTACTGAATAAGGGTCGCAAATGTGTTACAGCTGAGAAAACCAGACAAGAACTGAGAAGTCATTGATACATTTTTGTTTTTTAAGGTTCAAAGTAAAGACCATCTTTTGGCAGACTTTTGCTAATCCACCGGATTTTCTTTATTTTCTTCTCTTTTTTGTAATAGCATGATGCTGGGAGTACAAAATACACGTATGATCAGTTTCTTGTCTCTTTGGACTTGGACTTTTTCATGTGTTCGCTGGTAGCTTGTTCTTATACTCTGACATGTTCACTTATTCTCCTGATTGGCTTAGATTTTGTGGGTTTCATGGATGAGCATTGATCTCTTGTCTATTTCTTTAATTTTCTTTCTTTCTCTGTCTGTATGCGTGTATACATTTCTGTTATTTTCTTTTATTTCTCTGTTTGACATAGAAGACAGGATTTGGCATATGTTTAATTTCTCGATAGTGCCAAATTTAAACTTTCAGAAAGAAATGTGGTGCTTTCAGATGACAAAATATGATGCTGGTATAAAAATTTTATTTTGCAAGAATATATGGGGAGAATAGTAAAAATGTTGTCATGAAGCTTGAATGGTCCGGTTTAATACAAATGTTTTATAAATAAGATACAAGTAGACACTGAAGAAGTATAAAGCTTAAAAACATTCAATTATAATTTATTTTTATTTGTTCTAAGTATGTATTTTCCATATTCCTTATCATCAATGTATTATAACTTTTTTAATGGAGAAAAGGAGGAAATAAATATGACTTAGAAATAAAACTGGTTAACAGCATGTGCAATGTGCTAACTTAATTTTATTTAATACAGCATTATAGTTATAAAAGCAAATTAAATGTAGTATATATTTGTGTGTATCTTTTTTTTAGATTTATTTTTTAATGTATATGGCTTTTTTGTTTTGTTTTGTTTTTTGCCTTTGTGTATGTCTGTGCACCATTTATGTTCCTAATGGTCTCAGACTAGAAGAGGGCCCTGGATCCTCCTGAAACCGTTACAGATGGTTGTGAGCTGCCATGTGGGTGCGAGGAATCAAACTCAGTTCCTTCAAAAGAACTCTTAACCACTGAGTCATCCCTCCAGTACCCTATTTGTGTATGTCTTAAAGAAAACAATGTTTTTGATAGACTGTGATTTTGATTAAATTCTGTTGACAACAGGTGGCCAGCCAATATCTTATTTATTCTGGATTATAAGTCAAAAGTTTAAATATAAATATTCGGTGTTAACTTGAAGTGTTGGTAGAAAATAATTTTGTTGAAAGAAATTTGGGTTTAAATTTTGGGTTTAAATTAATGTGTGGTAAATACTTTCTGTAAGTATTTGTGCATCTGACTTTGCCTTACATGTTATCATTCACCAAGCATTTTAATAAGTATGTTAATACTTATTTAATAAGTATGTTAATACTTATTTAATAAGTATGTTAATACTTATTTAATAAGTATGTTAATACTTATTTAATAAGTATGTTAATACTTATTTAATAAGTATGTTAATACTTATTTAATAAGTATGTTAAGTTGCTGTTAAGTACTTTTGATATACTTAGGAACAAATAAAATTACTGGTAGTTGACTGGATCGTAATCTGTTAATATACCTCTTAAAGAGAGCAGTGCTCATGGGATGCCTGCCTCCGTGCGTGCGTTCCTGTAAGGTTCTGATGTGTGTGAAGATTTTTATGATCCAGCCCCAGGTTTTCTGTGTGCTAGATTAGTCAGCTCTTCCAGTGAGCACCGTGACCTTGTCCTAGGCAATTTAAAAAGTAGTTCTGCAAAACCCACATAGACTAGAAGAAAACAATCTCCGGTACTAATGTACTTTTGCTTTTTAGATTAAGGAACTTCAGCAGGCATTAACAGTCAAGCAGAATGAAGAGCATGACAGGCAGAAGAGAATAAGTAACACCCGCAAGATGATAGAAGATTTGCAGAATGAGCTCAAGACTGCAGAAAATTGCGAGAACCTTCAACCTCAGATTGATGCCATCACAAATGACCTGAGGCGCGTTCAAGAGGAGAAGGCATTATGTGAAGGCGAGATCATTGATAAACAGAGAGAAAAGGAAATGCTGGAGAAACAGAAACGGAGTAAGTTTCCTGGGGGGCAAAGAATAGTTTATAAAATGGGGACTTGCTTATTTCCCCTGACTTTTACCCCCTCATACTGATGTACATTTGATTCATTTTAATCTGTTTATGTGAGTGCTGGGTATATACAGTTGAAAGGAGCTCAGGAAGAGACCCACTCTTACCTCCTAGCAGTATTAGTAATGCTGGTATTTGTTATTTAATAGTTGTTGGTGTTCAGTAACGTTTTTATACTAAGGTACTAATACAGTATGCCATCTCTGCTTTCTGTTTTCAAATCTAAAATTTTATTGAGTACCATAAATGTATGTACTTTCTTAGCAATTAGACTTCTAAACTTATTTATAGTAAGCCAGGTTCATTATAATTGAGTTGCCTTTTAAAGATTTAATTTGCCTTTTTTAGAAAATACCATTTGTTGTAGTGTTTCTTTAAATTAAAAACAAGATGTTGGATTGGCCGGGAAGCCCTGGAGCAGGCGAGGGGGAGGAGGCAGCGCTCCATTGGTCGAGCTCGCTGGCCAATCCCTGGAGGCCCGGGGGTAGGAGGGGACCAGGCTGGGGGCAGAGCGTGCGGAGCTGCGGAGCGGGCAGCGAGCAGGGGAGCCGGTCCTACTCCAGAGCGACCCGGAGCCTCCATGGGACTCGAGTCCGAGCGAACCTCGAAGCATCATCCGCGTCCGTCTGCCACATTCCGTCCGTCTGCCACATTCCGGCTTCGCGCCGCCGCGCAGAGGAGTGAGCTCGTTCATCACCCGCGCGGCCGCCGCTGGGGCTAAGAGCAGGGACACCGAGGGTGATTGACCCCCCCGAGTCCGAGCGCAGCCCCTTCCCGTCGCCCGAAAAGCCATGACCCACTTCAACAAGGGCCCTTCCTACGGGCTCTCCTCGGAGGTCAAGAACAAGATCGCATCCAAGTATGACCAGCAGGCCGAGGAAGATTTGCGCAACTGGATAGAAGAGGTAACAGGCGTGGGCATTGGGACCAACTTCCAGCTGGGGCTGAAGGACGGCATCATCCTCTGCGAACTCATAAACAAGCTATAGCCAGGCTCTGTGAAGAAAGTCAACGAATCCTCACTAAACTGGCCGCAGTTGGAGAATATCGGCAACTTCATTAAAGCTATCCAGGCTTATGGTATGAAGCCCCATGATATATTTGAAGCAAATGACCTTTTTGAGAATGGCAACATGACCCAGGTTCAGACTACGCTGGTGGCTCTAGCAGGTCTGGCAAAAACAAAGGGGTTCCATACAACCATTGACATTGGCATTAAGTATGCAGAAAAACAAGACGTTTTGATGAAGGCAAATTAAAGGCTGGCCAGAGTGTAATTGGTTTTCAGATGGGAACCAACAAATGTGCCAGCCAGGCAGGTATGACAGCCTATGGGACTCGGAGGCATCTTTATGATCCCAAAATGCAGACGGACAAACCCTTTGACCAGACCACAAGTAGCCTGCAGATGGGCACCAACAAAGGAGCCAGCCAGGCTGGGATGTACCAGAAGAGACATCTATGACCATAAGCTAACATTAGAGCCAGTGGACAACTCGACCATTTCTCTACAGATGGGCACCAACAAAGTTGCTTCCCAGAAAGGAATGAGCGTGTATGGGCTTGGGCGGCAAGTGTATGACTCCAAGTACTGTGCTGCACCCACAGAACCTGTCATTCACAACGGAAGCCAGGGCACGGGAACCAATGGGTCGGAAATCGGTGATAGCGACTATCAGGCAGAATACCCCAATGAGTAACATGGCGAGTACCCAGATGACTACCCTCGAGAGTACCAGTATGGCGATGACCAGGGCATTGATTATTAGAGTCACACACAGGAGCGCAGTATTTAGTCCATTGTTTTATCCAATGAGACCCAAGCTAGCCTTGAATAATCCTTATCTCGTCTTCCTAAAATACTATTATGCTTATTGTACCTTTAAAGAATGCCTTACGTACATTCCTTGTTCCCTTTTCTGCCTCCTCCCTACATAGCTGCCCTCTAGTGCTGTAGCAAGGAAACCCTACAGCATAACCTGTAACTCAGTCCCTGCGAACTGAAAAGAAACTGCGCAAGGACTGCCAGCTCTTTGGTTGAAGATCTATGCATTTTTTTACACTTACATGTAAACTGATATTTTCAAACAATAGGAAACTATTTTTTCCTTTTTACAGTTTAGTGTGTATCTGGCTTGTACATGGAAGACTAAAATGTTGATTTGCTAAATGTGGTCTTTGCCAACTGAATCTAAGATGCAGCATTAGACCTGACACGTGGATGTTTTTCTGCAGTACTGTCTGCTAAGTTTTAAATAAAGTCATGATCAGTGTGCAAAAAAAAAAAAAAAAAAAAACAAGATGTTGTCATTTATGTAGCTGGGCATATATTTACCTCTAGGCATAGATTACCACATGGAGGTCAGACAGTCTTTTGGAGTTGGTTTTGTCTTCTTAACCACTGTGGGATCTGAGGATCAACCTGAGGTCAGGAGGCATGTGGAATGAGCACTCTCATCCCCTGAGCCATCTCACCAGTCTAGCATCTCCCTAAATTTGGAAAGAGGAAAATTCAACTATTGTTTTTGTATTGTTTTTTGAATTCTGCATCTTGCTGCCCTGCTTCCATCTAACCAGATCACTTCCAAGGCCTCTCTATGGTCCTCATCTGGGATCTGTCTCATTCTCTTCACTGAATAAATCTATTCCTGAATTCTATTATCTCCTCCCACCTTCTCTTTATTTTTCTTAGATTTGTAGATAACTTTCTAAGAAGAGATATTGAAGATTAATTTCAGTGTTTTTGTATTACTTAAGAACATTTTAAATTTAATATCTCTTTTTATTGACTTTGTTATAGGTTCAGTTCCACATTAAAGGTAATTACTCTCTGAAGAAGAAAAAACCTCTCGTTTTTTCTTAGATGTTAAGTAATCTTAGGTATTAAGTAGTTTTAGAAAGACTTTGAAATATTTGTCCTGAGTGGTATTTTTATAACCTCTATATTTATGATATTCCGTATTATTTATAAGTAGATATACTAATGTTTTCAGAGAAGTGATACTTTTCTTTCCAATTATAGATGTGAGTGATCATATCATACGTTTTGACAATCTTATGAATCAGAAGGAAGATAAGCTGAGACAGAGGTACCGGGATACGTATGACGCAGTCTTGTGGCTGAGAAATAACAGAGACAGGTTTAAACAAAGAGTCTGTGAACCCATAATGCTCACGGTAAGAAATTTTATTCATTTTTGTAACATCTGTTAGTTTTATTATTAATGTTATTGTAGATTTTTGTTGGTGTAAGAATTCTTATTCTTGCTAAGACCTTGGTTTTCTTTGTTGGATTTATAATAGCTGTGGGGCTGAATCCATACATAAGCTTTCTAACGTGCCCTTGAGCCATAATGGTATATAAACTGAATTTTTTTTAGAAAGCAGTTTAAAACTAGGGAACCGGAGAGATGGTTCAATCTAAAGTACTGCCATGCAAACATGAAAACCTTAGTTTCGTTATCATAAAAGGGAGGGGAAAGAAGGTGGGTGTGGCATGCTTGCAATCCTGACACTGAGGAGGCAGACAAGATCTGTGGCCAGCCAGTATAACTAAATTTACAGTTCCAGATTCAATAAGAGACCCTCTCTCAAGACCAGATAAATTGGAATGAGATTAAGGTAAGCAACCTACATCAATCTCTGGCATACATACATACATACATACATACATACACACACACACACACACACACACACACACACACACACACACACACATGCACACACGGGTACACATGCCCCATAAAAAGATATGAAACTGGGGATTTTCTAACAAGGATCATGTATTAAATAAGGTTGCTTGACTAGGTTCTAGATTATACTAAGATTCAAAGCTGCATAAGTGGGAAACTGCTATAAAAATGTTAATAAGGGATGCTTGAGAAGATAAGCAAGAAAATTATCTATTTTTAAAGATCACTCTGAGGATTTTGTGAATGAAGCAAGTAATTGATATCTTAAAGTAATTGATAGCTTTGACCGGGTCATCAGGAATAGAAAAGCTGTAGCAATTTAATAAAATTTGGTCATGAATTTAATGCGATAATTTCTATCAAACTCTCAGGTGATTAGTTTGGCTTTATAAAGGGATGTAAAAATAAAAAACACATTCCTTAATAGTGATATACTAGATATAAATACATAAGATTAGAACTCCCCAAATAATCTAAGAATTGTTTTTACTGGATATTTTCTGTTTGATGATAATAATAGATTTTTGTAGAATTCATGACAAGGTCTATTTTCTCTTTCTAAATTACTTTATTAATAATAGCATAGATTTAACTCTTATTATATCTTAATATTAGTAAAATTAATATTTATAATATGTTCTTTTCTTCGCAGTTACATGTGCCTATAATCTCAGTTCTCAAGAGGCTGAGACAGGAGGATTGAGAGTTTGATGCTAGCCTCAGCTACATAACAAGTTACATTCTAGCCTGGGTAACATAGTAAAACCTTGTCCTCTAAAACCAAACAGAAACAACAGCAAAGAGAATATTTTTCCAAAATTAAGAAGAGAATTTATATTTAGTATATTCATGTTGTTTTGATCTGATAAGGACTAAAAAAAATCCTTGGCTATAAGTTATAATGCAAATACAATTATTTGCTCATTCAAAAAAACAACAACAACCTTAGTAATAGTTAAGAATTTAATCAGGTTTGCCATCTGATTGTCTAACTAGGCCATCACCAGGTCATATCACTAGCTGAAATAGATTTACATCTCGGTGTTGAAGACAAGATGTACTCTACTTCCGTGTAGTGTCTTTTCACCTTCTAGCTTCTCTTTCTGTCCAGATCTATATATACACTTACCTAACCCTTCAGTTCTACTTGAAAATGAACCTCCTTTGGCAAGTTAAGAGTATATACATTGAAAATGTCAGCTAGCTTGTCAGTATTCTAGTTCTATCATTTACTTCTAACAGCTCCAGTCTAGAACTAGAAAATGTAGAAAAGAGTTATAGGTATGATTTTTATTACCATAGTAATATTTTTAATCACAATTATACCTTGTATTAGCATAATTAATGTGTATAAAGAAGAAAATTTATAAACATACTGGTAGGTAAGATAAATCACCTCTTATTCTCACAGTGGAGTACAGTACAATTTAAATACTGTTGTGGAGCCTAGGGTAAAGTGCTTGCAAAGAACTGAATTTAATCCCCCAGAACCATGTGAAAAAGCAGCCATGGTGGTGTGCTTATAATCCTAGCATTAGGGAGGTGGAGGCAATGGATCTCTGGGCTTCTCTGCCAGCCAGTCTAGTTTCCTTAGTGAGTACCAGGCCAACAGGAAGTCAAAAAATAAGATGGATGGCATCTGAGGAACAATAATAATTGTCACACATATGTGAACCTGCACATATACATACACAAATAATGCTATTAGGTTAGGGCTAATAATAAGGAATAAGTAATATATGATACTTTAATGAACTATAAAACAGGTTGAATGGGGTATACAGAAATTTTTCATTTAAAAACAGGAAATTCCATTAACCAGATGATCTGCAGATCTGTATGTCTACTGTACTTGCCAGTCTGTATTTTGCTACTTTGTGAAGGTGTAACGGTAAAATTCTTTGAAACACTTGGACAAATATTATTTCCACTGAATACCAGGAAGAACAGAGCAGTAATCTAAGAAACAGGAAGCTAAAGAACCAATATGTTACATAAATTTTACTTGAGGATATGTATTATAACTGGAAAAATAAGATAAATCATTCACTTTTAGAATGTTACAAATTGGATAGTGACCAACTGTAATATATACATGCTTGGATGATCATATAGTGTTTGTTGTCTGTCTGCATTCTCATTTTTCTGCACTTAATATTTTCTAGAATATAGTATTGGTCAGTATTTATATAACAAACCTTTTTTTCTTTTTTAACCATTCTTTTTTTTTTTTTTTTTTTTTTTTTTTTTGGAGCGGTATTGGAAATTGAACCTAGGGTCAAATGCATAGTAGACAAGTGCTCTCCCACTGAGCTATATTCCCAGGCCAGAGCCCTAGTTAAAAATAGCATAGTTCGTGATATAGCATCCTTTGGAAATACCTTGTTGTTCATCCAGCTCTCCTATAAAATCTAAAGGCAGTACTTGTAGTGTCATTGTTAACGAGAACTGTATGATGGCTTGCTTTTCATTTTGCTTATTTGTGATAATAAATACTTAGTGTTCTTGAAACTGTTCTCTCCTTATCTAGCTTAATATCTCCTATAGAATTGGGCCACTTGTGCAGTAATATCTAATTAGTAAATATTTTTTAAACATATTAGTAAAAATTGTATGTGGTGGTACTTGCCTGTAACACCAGCAGCTATGAGGTTGATGTGGGAGCAGCACAAGCCACATAATGAATTGCAAGTACAATTTCATAGTAGAGAAACCAAAAATCCCAAATAAATACATTTATGTTGGAGTGATGCAAACCTTTGACTTCTCAAAAGCTCTGATAGCTGATTGCCATGAGTCTAAAGTTTTTTCCATGAGTCTAAAGAAGGCTTTGTTATGGTTTTGTACCTATCAGCCAAGTAGAATAGGAAGTTTATGTCAAGATTAAGAGATGTACTGAGTTTAGGGAAAGATGAGAAGAACTGTTTTTGTTTGTAGATAGCAGTCTCCGTCTTTCAGTAATTCAACCAGAAGGAAACTAAAGCTGTTTCTAAGAACATTTAAAGCTCATTGTGGAGCAGATCCTCAGATCCTCATGCATGTGGTGGTTCTGAGGTGCAAACGAAGTGTTCTGAAATTACTTAACAGTAAATTTATTCTAATTAAATAAATCCAAGATATATGTATATGCACTCTTAATAATCAGTGTGTTTCAGGAAAACTAATTTCTTTTTATAGATTAATATGAAAGATAATAAAAATGCAAAATATGTTGAAAATCATATTTCATCAAATGACTTAAGAGCCTTTGTGTTTGAAAGTCAAGAAGATATGGAGATTTTCCTCAGAGAGGCAAGTACTAACCAATAATACACTCTGATTGACAAGGTACCTTCTGATTTTTCTCCTTTATGGGTTTGTAGTTTCTGCGTATTTTCTGAAATAATATCTCCTTCCTTATCATCAATACACTTACTCTTTTTTTATGTTAAAGAAAAACAAATCTGAAGTTTTAGAATGTTAATCTGTCAATCACAAATGAAACTCTTCTATTCTACTATCTCAGCATTGTTTTATCTTTTGCTGTGTGTGTGTGTGTGTGTGTGTGTGTGTGTGTGTGTGTGTGTGTGTGTGTGTGTAGGGGAGTGGTTTGGGTTTGGTTTTTTGTTGTTGTTACTGTTTTGTTTTAGTTTGGGTTTTGTTCTTTTTGGAGTGGGGGTGGGTTTTTGGTTTTTTGGTTTGGGTTATTTTTTTTTGAGACCAAGTTTCTTACTCACCAAGAACTCACCAATTAGGGTAGACAAAGTCTGAAAGGTCTGCCTATCTCCATTTCCTCAGCATTGGAAGCACAAGTGTCCAGCCCTATCCTGCACCCTTTTATTTGTTCTCTGGGATCAAACTCAGATTCTTGTGCTTACACGGCCCACATTTTACCCCTTAAACACTCACCCCAGCCCAATGTATGTCTTACATATCTTCTGTTAAATGTTTGATTTATGGTCTCTTTTAGTTTCTATTGCTGTGAAGAGAGATCAAGACCTCAGCAACTCTTAAAGGACAGCATTTAATTGGGGCTGGCATATGCTTCAGAGATTTACTCCATTATCATCATTGCAGGAAGCACAGTAGCACACAGGCAGATGTGGTAGCCGAGTGTTCTAAATCTGGATCAGCAAGCAGCAGAAAGAGAGTGACCTTGGGCCTGGCTTGAGCATTTGAAACCTCAAAGCACACCCCCACTGACAGACTTCTCCAACAAGTCCATAACTACTCCAACAAAGCCATACCCTGTAATGACAACCCCTAAGCATTCAAATATATGAGCCTATAGGTGCTGATCTTATTCAAACCACCACATGGCCTTTAGCTATTCAGAATGGATTTCTAAAATTCACTTTGAATTGCTTATATATTAAGATTTACTGAGAGAGGGTTTTGTTTTGTTTTGTTTTTGGAGTAGTTCTTGCTGTAAATTTAGGCAGGCCTTGAACTCTCCCTGAGTGTTGGAACTACAGGCACGCATCACTCAGCCCCCTCTCCCCCCAACTTTTGTTTCTAGTATATCTCAAAGTTAAGTTTGTAATTTTTTTCAAATTTTTGTTTTAAAAAAATTATATATTTTAATGATGTTTTTACCATCCCCAGTTCTTCCCAAATCCTCTCCATCCAACTTTCTGTTCTCTCTCACCAAACAAAAGGGGTGGGGCATAAAATAAAAGAAGAAATCAAGAAGACCAAAAAAATAAAATGCTAGAAACAAACAGAGCACATAACACTCACCACATACAACCATGCGCCCATTTTATGTTGGCCAGCTATTAAACATGGAGCCTGCTCTGGAGTGTGGTTGATATACCATACCCAGTGATACTCTATTGGAGAAAACCTGATTTATCATTTCCTAGCAAGTATCGATTGCAAATAGCTTCTTGGTTCTTCCCAGTTCTGTGCTGACATTTCGATTGGTTTGAGCCTGTACAGGGCCTCTGTATGCTGACACAGTCTCTGAGTTCATATGTGCATCAGTCCTGTTGTGTCTGGAAGACAGTGTTTCCTTGGAGTCATCATCAACTCTGACTGTTAAAATCTTTCCATTCTTTTCTCTGTACATCCCTGAGCCTTGAGGCGGGGGGGGGGGGGGGGGTTTGATAAAAGCTTGTGAACTAAGTGCTTCAACATCTGTCACTCTGCGCACACTGTCCTGTTGTGAGTTTCTTTGTTAATCACCATCTTCTGCAAGAAGCAGCATCTCTGTTAAGGGCTGAGAGAACTCTGCTCTTCTGGTGCCTTCCTTTCTCCATCCACATTAATTTTTGTAACAGAGTCTCTTACTTAACATGGAGCTTACTGGTTGGCCCGGCTGACTGGCTCATAAGTTCTAGGGATTCTCCTGTGTCTGTGCCTACCCAGTGCTTTGGCTATAGATATAGATACATGCTGCTCTACCCAGCTTTTATGTGGCTGTAAGGGCTAGGAACTCATAACAGGCACTTTATATACTTTATATACTCTCTAGCCACTCCCGTTCAGTGCCCCACCCTCAACCCCATGGCTTCTGTTGCTTCCTCATGGTTCACTGGCGTTTTTCCATGAATTTATAGTTGAATGACCAGCCAAAGGTTGAAACAGGTTTAAGTATTTTAAAGCTTCTCACTTGACAGCATTCTGCTGAGAATTACCCTTTCATTTACATAGCCATTCTAGTCACCCCAGATGCCATCCTCTGGGTTTTTTTTTTCAAGCCCCATACTACATCTTTCTACCTAAATTTTCATTCCTGTATCTCTTCTGCTAGTTAAGGGGATGTTCTCAGGACACAAGTTACATTAGCTCAGATCTTATTTAGTTCCATCCCTCAAATTTGTTGTCCAGTTACTTTAAAAATGATTGTTTAAAATTTTGCTTAGAGTTTATAAACATAATTGCAGATAAGTAAACCCCATACAAGATAAGATAGTATTAATGAAAGTATAGCTCTGTCATCTATATATTTTGAAGCCAATTCCAGACATCCCATCTCATCTGAAAATTCAGTACATATTTCTGAAAGAAAAGGATCTTGGTAGGTATAGGGGCACACGCCTGTAATTCCAGCCCTTGATGGCTGAAGCAGAAGATTGTAGGTTTGAGGCCAACCTGGGGTATATAGTGAGTTCCTGTCCACAGACTAAATAAGACTGTCTCTCAAGTAGCAAAACCAAAGCAGAGAAACCCATAAGCTAGAAAAGTTCATATTGACTTTAGGAGTGGGTAAATGTTAAAGGAGAGAAATAAAAGATAATCTGTTGTCTAAATTTCTGAACACCCTAGCAATTCCAGTGGCAATATGGTACTTTTTAAAAGTTATTTCAGTTAAACACATGGTAATTAATATTATCTGTTTGCCATATTCAGGTTCGTGACAATAAGAAGTTAAGAGTAAATGCTGTTATTGCTCCCAAGAACTCATATGCAGACAAAGCACCTTCAAGATCTCTGAATGAGTTAAAGTAAGTTGAAAGTATTATTGGAACTAATTTGTATACTGAATAAGCCTTTAATTCTCCTTCACATAATATGGTTGTTAGAAGCTATATTGTCTGTCTTAGGAGTTCTGCTGAAGTCTAAGGAATGCGTCAAGTAGCATGTTCATTCATGTTTCATAAAGGTGATCTTTCAAATTGTGGAACAGTATTGGATTAGTTAAAGAAATCTTTTACTAAAGGTAAAAGTTTTAAAAGGATTTAAAAAGATTTAAAGGGATAGCTTAGCCATTAGAAATGGGAAGTAATGGATTGTTTTCTACAGCCAAAATAATTTAAAGGGCTAAATGTAAAGAAATGCAGCTTTATACAATTTTGTGTCAATATCTGGTCTTTGGATTTAACTAGCCATTCTTAATATAAAAATAATAAAAGGAACACAAAAGTTAATTTGTAAAAAAAAAAAAAAAAAAAAAAGAGCTTATAATTATAAAAGACTTAAGCTTAGCAGCAAGGAAGAAAGTAGTACCACTGATTTTTTTTTTTTTTTTTTTTTTAATGTAAAAAGCCCTTCTATCATTGCTAAAATGTGTGTCTTAGTCATCTTTCTTTCTTTGTTTTTTTTTGGGGGGGTGGGGGGGAGAGTGTTGTTGTTTTGAGACAGGGCCCTACTGTGTAGCTCTATCTGTCCTGGAACTCACTCTGTAGACCACACTGGCCTTGAACTTACAGAGATCCACCTGCCTCTGCCTCCCCAGTGCTGAGATTAAAGGCGTGCACCACCACTGCCTGGCTTTAGTTACTTTTCTATTGCTATGAAGAGACACCATGACAAATGTAGCTTATAAAAGAAAGGGTTTAATTAGGGGCTTGCTTTCACTTTCAGAGGATTAATAGAGTCCATGACCATCATGGTAAGGAGGATGGCACCTAGCAGGGAGGCAGAGGCGTGGGCTAGAGCAGTAGCAGAAAGCTTACATCTGATTCACTGGCATAGGAGCCATCCTTGTTCAGATCACTACACTATGTATTTTACTTACTGCTTGTCGACAGTCAGGTTGTATGTCCCTGAGTGCACGTGTATGTGCATGTGGAAAACAGCCTTAGGTGTCATTTCTCAAACTTTCCATCCTCAGACTTTTTTTTTTTTTTTTTGGTGTGTTGGTGTTGTGGGGGAAAGGAAAAGCTGCCTACTGGCTTGGAATTTACCAAGTAGGGCAGACTGTGTTGCTTGAGGCCCCAGTGATTGATCTACTGTCCATCTCCCCATTGGGATGATAAGTCAGTGCCACCTTACCTACAGTTTTGTATGAGTTGTGGAGTCCAGTCCGCTGCACCTACGAGTTTTTGTTGTACTTACAAGGCTAGCATTTCATCTGCTGAACCATCTCTTCAACCCAATATTCAGGTTTTTAAAATAATATTTTTAAAAGAAAAACCAAATCACTTTTCTTTTCAGACAGTATGGATTTTTTTCATACCTTCGAGAGTTATTTGATGCACCCGATCCTGTGATGAGTTACCTTTGCTGCCAGTATCATATTCATGAAGTTCCTGTGGGAACTGAAAGGACCCGCGAAAGAATTGAACGGGTAAGAGTGTAAACATGAAGAAACTCTCTGCATTTCAAGTTGCGATATGTCATAAAACTGTGACTATTAACTAATATTTTAGAGGAACTGAATAAAGCTAAAGTCTGTAATTAATGTCTGGATGCTCTTAGGTGATTCTGCCTCACTTGATAAAAGTCTTGCATCCTAGATGATCTTTCAAGTGGACTTAGAATACTAGACTGGGATATAGGTCTATCCCAGTAAGCTTTCAACTTCTTGAAACTTTTATTGAAGACTATCTCCATACACAAATGACCATTTTTCATCTTTTTTTGGGGGGGGGGGGTTGTGGTTTTGTTTTTGTTTTTGTTTTATGAGACAGAGCGTCATGTTCCCAGACTTCCTTGAGCTTACTATGTAGCTGAGCCTGGTCTTGAATTCCTTCTCTTCTTACTCAGCCTCTCAAATGCTGGGGTTACACTTGGGCAACACCACATCCAGCTTGGGCTGGTTGTTTGTTTAGTTTTTGAACTCTTTTGGTTCCAGTGTCTGCTGGCTTTCTTAACTTGAAATGTCCTTTTTGCTAGGAATGCCTTCTCTCACTATTTTATATCAGTTCACATCCCAGTTAAAACTTGTTTTCATGAGAATTCTTTTTATTTCAAATTACTCAAGATTTAGGGTGCCAGGTTACACCCTATTTATTCATTATGCTTAAATGATCTTAAATCTTTATTTAGATTAGGAATTTCTCTGGTAAAACAAGTCTCAATAGTATTGATTATGAAGCTTCAGAGACTGGGGTTTGAGGTGGGATTCACAACAGCCTATTGATAGTAGACAATCAAATGATATTATGGTGCTTAGAATGTTTTGATTTGTGAAACTCTTGTATGAGTGAAGAAAAATGATTAAAGAACAAAGGTCAAAATAAAAACTCTTTGAACTCTATGAAAAGTATTTTCATCTAGCATTGTAAACATGGAAAAATTAAGTCTGAGATTATGTGCCTTTGAACAATGCAGTGAAGGGGATGAAAGCATCAACAGTTTAGCTGAGATATAGTTCAGCCCTGGGCTCTTAGTGTCTCTTAGGAAAAACTACCAAACTACAGGTCCTTGGGAGAGATGTCAGAGTGAAGTGAAAGCGTAGCCATTTTCACTGCTTAGTTAGCTTTTTCATCACTCTGAAAGTATGACTTCCAAAACATTTACCTAAGGCACATTCACTATATTTTAGAGATGTTGGATAGATTGGGTTAAGTCTGCTATATTGCTCTTCTAGAATTCCCTTGGTGTTTGTTCTTAATTCTTTAGTCTTTTAAAGCATATATTATAGTTTTTTTATTAGATGTTTACGAATTCCTGCTTTACATTATAGGTAATACAAGAAACTCGATTAAAACAAATTTATACAGCAGAAGAAAAGTATGTGTTAAAAACTTCTTTCTATTCAAATAAAGTTATTTCTAGTAATACATCTCTGAAAGTAGCCCAGTTCCTCACTGTCACTGTGGATCTAGAGCAAAGAAGACACTTGGAAGAACAGCTAAAGGTTGGTTCACTTGATTTAGTTACTAAAATGTCAACTAGGGTTTTAAGACTTTAGAACTTTAAAAGGTTTTGTTAACAAGTTTGAATATTCCATAGGAAATTAATAGAAAACTGGAAGCAGTGGACTCAGGATTGGTAGTCTTGCGTGATACAAACAGACATCTCGAGCTCAAAGACAATGAGCTAAGGCTGAAGAAGAAGGAGCTTCTTGAAAGAAAAACCAAGAAAAGACAACTGGAACAGAAAATCAGCTCCAAGCTGGCAAGGTATCTTGTAGCTTTAGAAGGGAGTTCAAAAACACATGGCATGAGTGTCTACTAGTTGAGTCATGGGATGTCAGCAACAGTTTATAGTATTTTCTAAAGTCTTAATATCAGTGTTCAAATTGCAGTTGTGGTACATAGGGCAAAAGTCAGACTAAAGTGTTCTTCTAGTCCTTTGACTCACTCAATGCTGAGTGTAAGTGTTTAGAATGCAGTTAGAAATTACATTCGTATAGGAAAGTGACAGTCGTAGGTTCTTTCCTAATGAGTAATTGTCTAGGTTTGTAATACCAGGAATGAAATGCCTCCTATTGAGCAAGCCTTGAGTCCAATTAGACAACTATTGGTTGCTTCTAATATAAAAGGGCTACTATGCCACTGTTGAGGATATTGTTGAGCTGGTAAACATGGCAGCATAGACTGGGGACATTTCACAAGGCCCCACCCATAAACAAAACTACAAGTAGTAAGTGACTGTTGAGAGAGGGGGAATCAGTTTTCACTGGGGAAGAGCTTCCTGATAGGTTATCTAATCAGAGTGGTAAGCCTTAATACATGTACATATGAGAAACACTAAATGGACTGAGACAGAGACAGAGATCCTGAATTTGAGAGGGGTGGGCCATAAAGTAGTTGGAGGCAGGTAAGGGAGGTGTATGGAAATGATGTGAATACAGTATTCATACTGTTTCTCAAAAACTAAGATTAAAAAACTGGGAAAATCAGAAAAGATTTTTTTAAAAAAGCAATAAAGTACATTACGAAATTTTCTTTGTTTTTAATCTTTTTTAAAGCAAATCGCTTCTTTCCTGCACTCTCTTTTTCAATTTTTAACCTTGTTCATCACCTTCAACCCTTCACTTTAATCCTATCTTTAGTTGTTGACAAACCATTTACTTTACTGTGTGACTCCTGTGACTCCCTTGTTGAAGTTTGTTTAAGACTTTATTAATGATTTTTGGAAGAAAATGAATTTTTGTCTATTTCCAGCCTGTTATTTTTATTTCTGCCTTTATTCACTTTGAGTGATTCTGTGGTGATGACCTGCAGTGATGGTTGGACCGTCCATTCAGTTCATCCAGAATACTATTTCAGAAGTTTGGGGTAGATGGGTGGGTAGGTGGGTTGGTTTTTGCCAGGCTGCACCTTGTGCTTCCTAAGACTAGCTTTCATAATTATTCAGAATCTTGATTTCCTCTCCAGCAACTCTTCCTTGGACAACACCCGCTGTACTTGTGATTCTTATTTATGACTACTACTTCTACCCTCTCTGTCTCCTCGGAATCACCATGGTTTAGTGGAAAGACCATGGACTTTGGTATTAAACTTATCCTACCACTTAATATCTATAATCCTAGGTGATTACTTAACTTTTTAAACCTTTGTTTCTTAATCTTTAAAATTATTTTAGTGATAATTTGTGGGTGTACGGGGTGTAGCTCATGTAACCCAGGCTGGCCTCACACTTGTGTAGCTGAGTTACCTTAAACTTGTGATTTTCCTGCCTCTGCCTCCCAAGTGCTGGATTATGTACCTCCGCTCCTGATCAGTGCTGCTGTGGGCTTGAATCCAAGTCTTGATGCTTATTAAGCAAGCGCTCCGCCAACCCTAGGTTGATTTTTCTTTTGTTTTTTTACTTATGGGTCAGCCCTACCTGCTTAAGGATTGTGTTTTATGAACAATGTCAGTATCAACCTATATTAGTAAAGAATCTCTGGGCCAGGTATTATTCTATGTTGTGTGTTTTTTTCTCCAAGTTCAGATGGAGGAAGTTTTCTCATCTGCAGAGTACAGATGAAGAAGCTAAAGCTCCAAGGTGTAACTTGTCCAGTTCTGCGTCTTGATGAATAACAATGGGGAAACTTCCTTTCTGACTCCATATTCTGCACCAGCACTGTCACTGACACTAGACTTTGCTGGTCATATAGCCCCACAATATTTTGAGCCTGACTGATTGTATTGAGATGCCTAATCTAGGAACTAGTGCTTACTTCTGGTTACCATTGTTACTACAGAGCCCAAAATACTTGAGGGGGCCTAAGGCTTTGGACTTGGTCCTTTGTTTAGCTCTGATCTATCATTATATGTGTCTGTCACACAGCATAAGGCTGATGGAACAGGACACTTGTAATTTGGAAGAGGAAGAACGAAAAGCAAGTACCAAAATAAAAGAAATAAATGTTCAGAAAGCAAAACTTGTTACTGAATTAACAGGCCTTGTAAAGGTAAGATTTTTCCTTAATTTTTGACATTTTTTTAAAAAAACACTTGCTAAATACTAACATTTAGTAATATTTGGAAGACTTTATGAGAAATAATCACTTTAGAGTGCTTTTCTGGTTTGCTGATATAAGCGAGAGATTTTTATAGCACAGTTTCAGCTTGTTTAGGTTTTGATGCTTACAGAGAATTTTAAAATTAACTCATTAGGCTAAATTACTTTCTTTCAAATGACCTGAACTTATAGGAAGTAACTTTTTAAAGTAGTTTTATATTAACTATTTGATGGAGATGTCAATCACAGAAAGATGTTAGTTTTTCATGATTCATAATTTTGTTTTGAAAAAAAGAACTATGGCATTTTTCATAGTTATAAAACTTAAGCAACTTAGACAGCATAAAAACCAAAATCTTATTGGTTGTTTGTTTCTAGATTTGCACTTCTTTGCACATTCAAAAAGTTGATTTGATTCTTCAAAATACTACAGTGATCTCTGAGAAGAACAAATTAGAAGCAGATTACATGGCATCGTCTTCACAGCTGCGTGTCACAGAAGTAAGATATTTTTCTCTTCTTTTTTTATTTTAGAGTCTAACCTCAAACCAGTTTAAAAGTATACATCACATAGTATCATTTTCAGTGTCCAGTTGTTGTATACTATGTAATTTCAAATTTAGAGGTCATCAAGATCGCTCATTGAAGAAAAACACTTGCCACAAAATGACAATGACCAAAGTTTAATCTCTCAAACCCAGGAAAGGTAGAAGGAGAAAGCTGACTGCACAGAGTTAGTGTGTCCACACTCATGCTCTCAGACACAGTAATAATCATTATTAATAAAATAAACTTAGCATTTTGTTAATGAGGAAGCAATTCTTGAAGGGTGTAAGAGTAGGTAGGTGAATAATCACTACAGCTTATCCTTAACTTTAATATTTCGCAGTAGATGATAAATTTGTGCAAGGGAAAGAAGTATGAAATAATACACAAACTTAATTCTAAAGATGTAGTGTCAAGGTGATGATGACAGTTATTTTTTATTTTTGTTTTTGTTGTTACTTAGCATTTTAATCTCTAAATTACTTTCTCGGGAATAGAACACTTGGTATTCTAAGCATCCATGGAAGACCTGTGCAGTAACACAACTAAACTTTGGGAAATCCCTATTGATGTCTTACAGTCCTGTCTTGATGTTCACCACATACAGTTAGTACCAAGTTGAACAATTTATTAGAAATATCCCAGTAGATTGCTCTTTCTTAATACACTGGCTTTTTTTAAGTTCAAGGATCCTAGGCCAACTGTACTTTGGACCATCTTCTACAAACCCAGGTTTCCCATGGCCCCTTCATGGTTGTAGTTTATTTAAAAAGGACAGACCTCTGACTTTTCATAAAGAGACACATAGAACATCTGAGAATCCTAAACAGTCTTTGCGCTCTTTTCCTGAGAAATTATAATAAGTCCCTCTCCTGATGATTCTTTGTGCTTACCAGCCAGGAAGCTCTACCAGGCTGCCGGGGTTCTACTGAGTTTCTATGACATGAGTATAATTGCACCTTAGCCATGTGTTGCACTCAGTAGCCAGGCCTCCTGTCTTTAGTTTAGGAAGTTGTGGTGCTATTATATGATTCAAACTTTCTAGGCATAAGATTGGTCTTCCTGGCATTGCCTACAGTTAAATTCTAATTTCTCCCCTTAAAATAAACTCAGGTGTGATCCAAAGAGTTCTTGAATAAAAAGCAGTCTCTTGGTATTGACTTTCAAAGCTAATCATATTCTTCATTTCCACCAGAATACAATTTGGCAACATAAGTCAGTAGGAACTTCAAAACAAACTGCCAGCAGTTTATTCTCTAAAGAGATGAGGCCTCATTAACTGTGGAAAGCTCAGCAGTCCAATATGAAAAGAGCTGAAACCGAGAGAGACTGTTACAGAAATCCTACAAATAGTGGACTAGACAGCCAGTCTAATAATGCTTTCATTGTCTAGACTTAAGAATCTCAATCTCCTTTGAAAAACAAAACTTACTGAAAAGAGTAAGAACTACATTAAACATGTACTAACTGTGTGGTTATAAGTCTAATATATAGCTAAATTCTCTGAAAAGGAATGAAAGTTACAAATAAAATGGCATATATTTGCTGATTGTCTTTTAGATATTATCAGTATTATTATATGAGTTGATATTTTCAGACATGGAAATAAGGATTGTTTTACTATTATTTATTGTGAGGAGCTAATAGATAACCTTTCTCCCAAAAAGCTATAGGGAGGTATGAATATCATGTAAAGTACTTGTAAAAAGAGAGTGATGGACAAAGAAGGGCAGTACAACTCAAGAGTAGACGTTCTGTTTACAAATACAAGACACAGAATGAAGGCCAGGCAGATTTGTGACTATAATCCCAGCACTTACGAGGCTGAGGCTGGAGGATCATTTGAGCTTAAGAGTTTGAGACCAGTATAGGCAGCATGGACCCTATCTTAGATAAGTAGCAAAATGGCAATCAGATTATTAACTTTAAATGTCTGTAATTTCTCTACTAAAAAATTTTAAGTAAATTCTAACATCTTTTAGTTAGAAGCATAGCTTTACAGAAAAAAATTATTCCAAAAAAAATTAATTCTAAACAATTCTAAAGAATTTCAAAGAATCTTACCTGTTTTCAGTAATTAAGCTGTTAATATCTTTGATGTTCTTTTTGTAAAAGTAAGGAAATAAATGATGCCATTAGGAGTTTTAGCTTAAAAGAAAACAGCTTCAGTATAAAATAAAGATGTAAATTAATAAAAACCTTGAAGAGTTTGAGTTGGAAATGACCAAAATAACTTCACAATATATTTTCTCTAAATGGGCCTGGGAGGACGAGCCCAGCCTGGTGGTACATGGTTTTAATGCCCACACTCGGGAGGCTGGGTCAAGAGGGTAAGTTTGAGGACACCTGTAGTACCATAGTAGACTCTTGTTTCAGAAAGGAAAAAAAGAAAATCACACACAAACACCCAAAGCAAACCAAACATTTCTTCATTTCATCTGCATGGTCTCTAAGTACTGTTTTGTACTAAAGCAGTTCATTGGAGAAAATAGTTGATTCCAAATCTAGAAAAAGAAATGTATGTGTAAATAATCTGAGTCTTTATGACTTTTGTCATGCATAAAAGCAGAACACAATCCCAGATGACTCTGAACCTAAATGAAGACTCTTAAGTGGGCATAGATGACGGGGAAGTAAGTCGAAGATATTAGACTATCTAAATCAACAAAGTGATTCTCTAAAAAAAAAAAATTATATTATCTTAGAGAATATTTAGAAAACCCAGTTAATTATTTTGAATAATTCTAGAGAATTTATCATTATATCCCTCTTTTTTTTTTTTTTAAATAGTGGGGATTGAGGAGAAAAAAGTATTTTGTATATATCTGTGAGTGCCTGGATGGATGGACGGATGTGCACTGGATGTGCCAGGTGACCTCAGAGGGCATGGGATTCTATATTCCCACTCTGTCTTCTGAACCTTAGGTTGTGATGTACTGATTGGGTCTGTGCACCCGGAGTTACAGGTGCCCGTGAGCCTTTGTGTGGGTACTGGGAACAACCCACGTTAGTTACCCATAAAGAGTAGCAAGTGCTCTTAACCAAAAAGACGTTTCAGATCCAAGCATTTAGATCTGGGATCCCCAAATAAAGCAGGATGTACAGCAGTCTTCTTCCACAAGAGGGCCTTCCAGGAAAAGATTTTTCTTGTTTAATATTAGTCAAGCTGTTTCTGTACAACTTTTAAGACAATTCAACTTTCCAGAGAAAGAGTTTCAGAGAAAAGGTAATAATTGTTTCTTCAAGATATATTTTTTTCGGGACTAATTGAAGATTTTTTTGTAAATTTTACCATTCTTTTGTGCCAAACAGATATATTATTCTTTATACTCAGATAATTATATAATACCAGGAATCCAAATAAAGCCTTTTGATTAATCTTCTATAAATATATATTCCTTTTTTACTCAGTGTTCCACTAACAAGAATCAACAAGAATTGTGGCTTCAGGTGATCGGGGGCTCCTTTCTTACTTAACTACCATGGGACTTACACTGTCTTTGGCTATTTCCTCACTCCCCATATCTTTTGTTACTCTTGAATAAAATTTTTGAGAATTTCATGCACAAATGCACTGTATTTGCATAGATTCTACTCCATTTCTCTAACTTGTTTAATATTCCCCAATTCCCTTTCAACTTCACTTCATTTTTTTATAATTATATGTTACATACATAAATATACACACACACACACATATGCATGTTTTGTGCGTTGTCTGTGTGTACATACAACCTACTGAGTACATTTAGTGTTGTTCATATGTACATACATTTAGAACTGGCCACTTGAGATTGGAAATCTAGAAGAGATCTTGGCCTTCAGCAGCCATTGCTTGGGTGCTTGCCTTCATCTAGGTGTGGAGCCTTGTGCATCCTCTTTGGCATGGCCACTGGTATGCACATTTTGTAGAGTCAACGATATTTTTGAGATTTTGTGGCTATAGCCTTCTCACATCTCAGTACCTCAGAGTAAGCATCCCAGTATTCTGGTTATAAAACTATTTCCATTCCATCTTCTGAAGCTGAGTATAAGGGTTGTGTTATAGATGTGCTGATTAATCTATGCATTCCTGATTCACTTACTCTACATTTTAACAAATTGTAGATCTTTGTAGAAGCTTCCATATGCTTATCAAAAAAGATGAAGGATAACAGGTACTCTAGAACACAATTAGAAGTTATATTGGTTTAGAAGAATGACAGTAGTAGTTTCTCCTCTGGGGTCTGTAACATCTCCAGCTATGGGTTGGCTAGGCTTACAGTACCAGCCATGAGTTCCCTCATACAGAGCAGGCCTTACATTCAGTCAGATGGCTGTAGTTATCCCAACAATATAAAATGTCATCATCATACTATTGGGGATATCTTGCCTGTGCTTCACACAGTTAGCAACTGGATAGAACTTTTGAGTACTTTTCTCCCTGGGCAGCATGCATAGCTCCTTCCCATACTACGAATGCTAATCTTCAAAGAGGCTACTTTAGGAATTCTTCCAAATCCTGTATCCAAAGTGTATGGTCTCTTCATAGTGTTTAACCTTAAGTTCTGGGAGGCAGACAAAGACAATGACAATCATCCATGTTGTTTTGAGGGTCTCCTAGACATCCCTCAAAGGGAGATTTCCTTGCCTGACATTGGATATTTATATTTGTTAATATTTATATTTGTTAGATAATCTTGTAAGGAACATTATCACCCAGTGTGACATAATTCCACATAAAGTACACACACAGGTTATATTTCATTAAGTTTATAAAATAATGTTTCCATATGGTTTGTTTTTTAAAAATTACTTTGTAAGACAGGCAGTGGTGACACACACCTTTAATCCCAGCAATCAGGAGACGGAGACAGGTAGATCTCTGAGTTTGAGGCCAGCCTGGTCTACAGAGCAAGTTCCAGGACAGCTAGGAGGACTACACAGAGAAAAAATATATATACTTTATGTATATATTTGAATGCCTGGATGTATGTGTGTGTACTGTGTGTGCCTATGAACCTTGTTATGGGTACTGGAAACAACCCAGGTTACTCTACAAGAATAGCAAGTTCTCCTAATAAAAGAGACATTTCAAATCTAAGCATTTAGATCTGGGATCCCCAAATAAAGTAGAATGTACAGCATTTGCCTTTCCAGGTCTGATCTACCTCACTTGGTATAATCTACTAGTGTAGTCTATCCATTTATCTACAGGTTTTGTTTTTATGACTGAAGAGAATTTATTATTCATACACTGATGATATTCTAGATTACTTACAATTCTTAGCGAATTGAATAGAGCAGTCGTGAACATACTAAGGAAGTATCTCTCTAATAGGATAGATACCAAGCCCTTTTTGGACATATGCCAAGGAGTAGCGTGGCTGGGTCATGTGTAGATCTGTTTTTAGCTTTTTAGGTGTAGCTTCTCTACAACAAATTCCATAATGTCTCCACCCACTTGTAAGACAGTTAGTGAGAGTTCCCATTTCTCCACATTCTTACCAGCATTTGTTGTCAGTTGTTTTCTTGATCTTGGCCTTCTAACTGGGCTAAAATAGAATCTCAAATAGTTTTAATTTCCATTTATCTGAATGCTAAGGATGTTGAATACATTTTAAATTTTTTGTTTTGTGAAATCTCTATTCAGATACATACCTAGTTTTTCATTGGTTTGTTTTCTTTAATGGTTCTTTTATTTCTCTCAGGCTAGTAATTAGAATAAGGCTTTCTTTTATTTCAGTTCAATACAGTATATAACCTTTTACTTTTTATATTTTTACCTCATTGTTTGTTGTCAAACTAAATGGCCCAAAGGCCTTGTTAATGATAGAGCTCTCCAAGTCCTTCACGTAGTTAATCACATAGACTTGAGGTGTGACTAGGGCATCAACCCCTTATAAGTGTTTGGGGGGGTTGTTTATTTGTTTTTGTTGTTTTTTAGGGAAATTAGTTTGTAGTTTTCTACAGAGTGAGATAAACATGGTTTTGTTATTAGAAACCTCCTCATATAGCATCAAGCAAGTTTCTTGGTGCCTCTCAGCCACATCTAAAAGATAACGCATTTCCTAAGATTGTGTAATGTGTGGAATAGTGGTTATGACAGTACCTAGTCTAGAAGTGACATTAGAGAGATTAGATGCAGCCCTCATCATACATGAAACTTGACAAGACTGGCTTTGTCCACCTTAGTAAGGCTAAATTTTTATACCCTTATAGATGCCTCTCCTCCAGTCATTTTATGTTATTTACTAACCAAGTATATCTTTGAGGCTTCTGGGCCTATATATTCATAATCATCTATCTTTAAATTTTTCTTCATAACTGGTTCTTAGTAATTTTCCCACATTAAAACTGTACAATTGGTACAACTTCTGTGATCACTCTGACCTCCATTCTATATTCTGTTTCCTACTTACACACTCTGTCCATACTGCTTCCACTGAAAAGCTTTTTTATTGTAACAAATGGAGCATGTGCCGTATAGGGCAAGCACGGCACCTTGTGGCTGCAGCCCTTGTGAGGTAGAAGCAGAAAGATGAGGAGTCCGATACTAACCTTGGCTATATAGGAAGTTTGAAGGTGAGCCTGGCCTGTAGGAAACCCTTTCTCCAAGATAAGGGGTTCTCCCCACCACCTTTGATATTTAAACTTAGTCTGTTTGTTTGTTTTTGTTGTTTTTTTTTTAAAAAAAACAATTATTTGTTTATTTAATGTATGTAAGTACACTGTAGCTATGTTCAGACACCAGAAGAGGGCATCTGATCCCATTACAGATGGTTGTGAGCCACCATGTGGTTGCTGGGAATTGAACTCAGGACCTCTGGAAGAACAGTCAGTGCTCTTAACCACTGAGCCATCTCTCCAGCCCTGTTTGTTTTTAAGAGTGTATTAGGATTACAACATTGTTCCCTTTCTTCCCTCTAAATTCTCCCGTATGCTCCCTCACTCCTTAAGATTCATGGCCTCCTTTTTTATCAGTTGTTACTGCATATATATATATATATATGTATTTTTACATCCACTCACATATATAAATCGGTGTGTGTGTGTGTGTGTGTTCACAAATATATTGCTTGTATGTGTGTTTGTGGGGCTGACCATTTGACACTGGAAAAGCAATTTTTGTTCTCTTCTCTGGAGAGAGCCACCTTTTCTGCTCCCAGTTTTACTCAGTTATCTGTGGGTTTTGTGCAAGATGGAGGCTCCATGGACTTTAACTCACGTTTGGGCAATCATTTTGGTGAGACTTTACAGATGGAGCTTCTGATGTTACTAGGAGACACAATCTCAAAGCCGAGTGGGTAGGGTTTCTCACAGGCAGGCATGAATGTGGGAATTTTTATAATCTCTAAATGTGTGAACTTGAATAGTTTTTTAATCAGTTTTTTTTTTTAAATAATTTTATCTGGCCTTGTGGTGGCACACACCTATAATTCCAGCACTTGGGGGCAGAGGCAAGCAGATCTTTGGGTTCGTGGATAGCCTGGTCTACAGAGCTAGTTCTGGGACAGTTAAGGCTACACAAAGAAATCCTGTCTCAAAAAACATAAATAAATAAGTCAATAAATAAATAAGTGAATTAATGAATAATAACTTTGCCTTTTTAAATATATGTATTTAGGGGCTTGGGAATATGCACATGGAGCCCAGAGGATCCCCTAGACCTGGAGTTACAGGCAGTTGTGAGCCATCTCTCCATCCCCATTTTCAGCCTGCTACTGTATAGTGTTGTAGGAAATAAAAGATACAAGGTCTAGGCTTACGGCTTTGTGACTATAATCCCATTACTTGAGAAGAAGGAGGATCAGGAGTTCAAGATCACTCTTGGCAACATAACAAGTTTGAAGACAGCCTGGGCTACATAAGACCCTGCTTCTACAGCCCTGCCCCCTCCCCCCAAATGAGGTGGGGATAGGGAGTAGGGAAAGGAGAGAAAATTTAGGTGGTAAGCACCCATCCAAGGGTACTCAGTAGTTAATGTCTGTTTCTGTTATGATGGTTCTGTGGGTCTTTCTATATTCACCACTCAGTACTTAATACAGATTATAACATTGGCATCTCATAGATCTTGCTAATTAACTGCTGGGGAATTGAATAAGTCCATGAATGAATGATAAATGATAAAACATATTTGAAAAGTTATTAAAAGTAATTTTTACATTTATATTTTGATGCTATGTTTTCTTATGTGAAGCCTGTGTATGATAATGTTTCATTAAAATTAAACATTTACAAAAGAGTAAACTTTAGAGTTCTTACATATTAGAGAAATACTTGCTCTGATCTTTTAAAGTTTAAATTTTTACCTTCATAATAAAAGGCTAATGCATTTTTATAATAAAAAAGTCATGGTTCAGATGACATGGTTATCATAATCGGAATTCAGCAATTTATTGGATATGTGATTGTTTTATACAACAAACCTCTGATTTAGTAGTAACATTTTGAAATATTTATTGTTTGGGTTTTTTTTAACAGCAACAGTTCATTGAATTGGATGACAACAGACAGAGGTTGTTACAAAAGTGCAAGGAACTTATGAAGAGAGCTAGGCAAGTATGTAACCTGAGTGCAGACCAAGCCGTTCCCCAAGAATTTCAGACAGTAAGTATAAAAATAAATAATGCTGCATTTGACATAACACGGTATTTTTTAAGTTTACCATGTCCTACTCTAGGCATAGTCACAGGACATGAAAACACGAAGTGGTATTTAAAACTATGCCTTTCCCAGTTTCATGCCAATGGTCATATACATAAATTAACTTTGTTTAACTTGCTTTCAGATTTAGTCACCAGTCTTTGCTTGGTTTTAAAGTATAGGCATTATCTTAAAATGACAACATAGCATTCATTTTCACAGTTAAGTCTTTCCCTCTTAACCGTCATAGAGAGGGATGGTTGGAGTGTAACGCATTCATGGAAACTAGTAAGTAATTTGTGTCTGACAAACAGTAAGCAAGGGTGATATTGAGAAAGACAAAGGCAAGTGTTTTTTGGTTGGTTTTTTTTTTTTAGAAGTCTGTCTTTAATTAGGGGTTTTCAGGTGCTGAATCTTCAGAGATGAAACCTTCTTTCAGTTATATGCTGGTATGTCAGAGTCCAACTAAGCAATGCTACCTTTCAGTTCACACTCCACCATTCATTCTACCCCTTGTGTTCCTAGGCTTTATCTTACACTGAAACCTTTTCTGCATACCTACTCAAAGTAATATCAAAATAGCTACAAATGCTTTTTTTATTGAATATTTTCTTTATTTACATTTCAAATATTAAATAGTAGTATTGTGTACTTTTTAAAATCGTAAATGTATCAACTTTCATAGATGATGAAATGTCCACTAAGCATAGAAAAAGGCCAGTATAGATTGCAGTTGTCATATCCAGAAGGATTTATACTGCCAGACACAGAGCCACAGGGCATGGGTTTGTTTGGGTACAGAGTAAGAATTCAACAGAAATTCATAAAACTAATTGAGAGGTTTGTTTCTAAAGAATGCATCTAAAATGTATTTTGCCTTAATAAGATATTGGTGTGAGATACACATACACACACACACACACACACACACACACACACACACACACACACACACACTATAAGTTATGGGGGTTTTTGTGTGCTGGGCATGGTGGCAGTTGTCTATAATACCAGCACTTGGGAGGTGAAGACAGGATGATCCCAAGTTCAGTGCCCTACAGATAGAACCGAACTCTGTTTCAACCCTGCTTCCCAGAAGTTAGCTGTTTTTGAAAGAATGAAATCAGGAAATAATATATTTATTAAAATATATTGATTGGCTGCTATGACCAATTAGTAAATAGTGTACCTATGTGCTTTCCTCACTGAAACTTGAGCTCGGGTTTGGAGGCTGGACCAAGCAACATGAAACAGATAATCAGGTCATGCAGCAGGAGCGGATAAGGAAAAATAAAGGCGGTGGCCCGTGTGGCAAGCATGGGCAGCCACTGAGGGAGTGTTTACTCGAAATGTTCCTGTTTTAGAGAAGAATTTAGACAAGCAGCAGTGTGCCCAAGCAGAAGTAGCTCATACAAAGCCGCTGAAGTGCACATGTATTTGCTATGTGTTAAAAGGAATCTTGGTGAGATTAAATTACATTCCAGCCTGATGGTGGTGGCACATGCCTTTAGTCCCAGAACTCAGGAGGCAGAGGGAGATAGATTTCCAAGTTTGAGGCCAGTCTGGTCTACATAGTTTGTTCTAGAACAGCCAAGACTACAACAGAGAAACAAGTGTTTTAAAAAAAATTAAATTCCAAGCAGAAAAGAAGGCATAGTTCGGATTAATATGACCTTTTAGTATATACAAGGAGTTTGGATCCCCTCCCCTCTTGGTGTTCAGAGATTGGGCAAGTACCCCACCACTCATCTGTATCCCTTACCCTGGGCTTTGTTCTCTTTAAGATAGAATCCACTGGAGGATTTTAAACACAAGAATACTGTTATCAAAATCAGTTTGTAGATGAATACTCTTACCTGCTCTATGAAGATTAGAACGTTAAGAAAAGAAGCAAGGAAACCCCTATAGGGTTATTATTTTTGACCAGGGAAAAGATTAATGTAGTAGCACAAAGGGATGGGGGAGGGGGGAATTTTACTTCTGTCATAGACATGACAGAGGTAAGAGAGAACTTCTAAATTTTTGCTTGAACAAACTGTCAAGCTAATTATTGATGAGAAATTGGTTTGCTTACAGTGGTGGGGAAGGTGGATGAAGTAGAAATTACGTTTCAATATTATAAACTTAGTATGTCTGTTAGAGTCTGGTGAAGATACCAAGTCAGTGTTGGAACATAAACTCACACCTCAACATACAAGTTGAGGATACAGCACACGCACATAACAAATACCTAGAGGCCGTTGCAGAGATTGAACTGAGTTCCAAAGGATTAAAAAAGATACAAAGCAAGGTTATCCAGTTAATATATGTAACTCATCATAACCTTTTTTCAGGCTTCAGATTCATTACCTACCTTTTACTGTAAGGGCTCTGCAGGTTGTGCTAGGCAAAACAGTGTACTGCATGCCTCTCCTTGTAGGAAAGTGTCTACCTAGTGAGTCTCTGTGGCATAGGTTCAGAAGATAGTCTTGATGAAATTTGGTCTCAGTAATTGAGTTGTAAGGATGCTTTTGTAGGTCTTCATAAGTACAGTGTAAAGCTCTAACTTCTTGCTCTCTTTCAATGCCCCACATATTCTGGACCCATTCTACCAATTCAGCAAGTACCCACCATTCCAAATGGACACAGCTCCTCACCCCCCATGGTATGCAGTACTCATTCTTCTTTCCAAATTGTTATCTCCTTTTTGCATTGCTTTTCCCTAGCCATTGCTTTCCAACCCAGAGATAAATTATAGGACTTTGAACTCTTAATTCTCATATAGCATGAACTGACACTTCATTATTTTGTATTCCAAAGCCGATGTGATATGTACTGCTTATTTTAGACTCAACATCAATACATTGCCTTAAGGTACTATCCAACATGTATACATCTTTTCTTTTAAAGTGTAAGCTTTTTAAAGGGAAAATGCCCTCTTTAAGACTCTTTTGTATTGCTGTGCCAGCATGCTATTAATCAGATAGTAGATATGTAGCAAATTACTTTCTTTTAACTATTCAAATAAAACTTTTCACTATTCCATTTTTAATGATATATTTTTTTCCTCTTCAGGCTTTTCAAGATCTCCCAAACACATTGGATGAAATCGATGCATTATTGACTGAAGAAAGATCAAGAGCTTCCTGCTTCACAGGACTGAATCCTTCGGTATGCCTCTTTCTCTGTTTCCATCCTACAGTTCTTAAACTGCTGTCTTCCTCAGTGCACACATGCACACATACATGGCTCTCTCTCTCTCTCTCTCTCTCTCTCTCTCTCTCTCTCTCACACACACACACACACACACACACACACACACACATACACAAAGTTCTTTCCAGTACTTGCCTCCCACACTGTACTGGAGCTCTGGGTGGTAATAATAAGCTAGACAGCAGGAACAATGCCTTAAATGCCAGATTCTGAATCTATTAGAATTTTAAATAGAATCTTCCTAAGGAACACAGTGTTCTGTGCCTTTTCTTTATAAAAAGAATAGTTGAGTTAACTTGAAATACAGCAGTGTGTTTTTTTTTTTTTTCAAGGATTAAAAAGTAACACTTTCAGTATTCAATAACATAAATTAATTGTGTACAAATAATGTAACGCAATGGCATTTTTAGTAGTTTAATTGATGCAAATTTTTATATAATTTTATCCTTTGATAAATTTTTCTTAAAGAATATTTTTCAACTAGGTGGTTGAGGAGTACACAAAAAGAGAAATAGAAATACAGCAGTTAACTGAGGAACTAAAGGGGAAGAAGATTGAACTAGATGAATACAGGGAAAACATTTCACAGGTAATCTTTATCCTTTTTCTTATGTGTTTACTATTAATGGGATGAGTGTACAAATTATACAAAATACATTTTATGCTCCTGAGACAAAAAGTATTTTTATAACCAGATTGACTCTGTTATAAAATTTGTTTAGTATAAAGTTTTATATCAGAATGGATAGTACTGCTTTCAGTTTGTGGTTTTGTTTTGTCTCTTACTTGTAGGTGAAAGAAAGGTGGCTGAACCCCTTAAAGGAGCTAGTAGAAAAAATTAATGAGAAGTTCAGCAACTTTTTTAGTTCCATGCAGTGTGCTGGTGAAGTTGATCTTCATACAGAAAATGAGGTAATTGCATTTTGGATGTGTTTTATGACCAGTAATTTTAATTATGTGTAAGGGTGTACTGGCTGGTTTTGTGTGTCAACTTTACACAAGCTGGAGTCATCACAGAGAAAGGAGCTTCAGTTGAGAAAATGCCTCCATGAGATCCAGCAGTAAGGCATTTTCTCAATTAGCCATCAAGGGCGGAGGGCCCCTTGTGGGTGGTGCCATCCCTGGGCTGATAGTCTTAGCGAGCAAGCTGAGCAAGCCAGGGGAAGCAAGCCAGTAACATCCCTCCATGGCCTCTGCATCAGCTCCTGCTTCCTGACCTGCTTGAGCTCCAGTTCTGACTTCTTTGGTGATCAACAGCAGCATGGAAGTGTAAGCTGAATAAACCCTTTCCTCCCCAACTTGCTTCTTGATCATGATGTTTATGCAGGAGTAGAAACCCTGACTAAGACAAAGGGGAACATGTAAGTTTGTTTACTTTGGAATTATACATGGAAATTTTGCTTACTGAAAACTTATGAAAAGGAGGAAAGAGACCACCTATGGGTTTCTAACATTAGATTTGCTTGGTTTGAGGGTAAGGGTGGTGTTTATTGATGTGGCTAATGTCTTGCTATTTTTCAGCCAGTATGAGGGAATGGTTGTTCAGCTGTGTTGAATGAGTACAGTACTTTATAAATCTACCACTGCTCAACTTAAGAGCCATAAAAAATTAGCAAATGAAACTGAAATATAGTTAATATCAATGAAGTTGAGTTTGTTTTTTGTGTTGGGGGTGTTTTCTGATTTTTTGAACTTGGAGTGTAGGCAGAGATGACATTGAACTCCCCTGATGATCTTGCCTCTACCTACCTTGCTTCCACTACCAAGCTCAGTTTTCTTAATTTCTTTTTTATCACAAATTTAGAAGATAATAGGTAATATACTAATTCCTTGAACTACAGCTTTATGCAGTGCCATTTTGAATAAAACAAGTTTTTCATTAAGAAAAATTATGTAAAGAAGGGCTAGAGATGTAATGAAATGATCGTGTGTGCTTAGGTACATGAATGAGCCTCTGGGCTCAGTTCCCAGCACTATAAGCAGGTGAGGGAAGGAAGAAGAAATGACTGGATTTCTCTGAAAATACTTGAGAAAGTGGAATCAATGGGGTAGGAGTGTAAGTGACAAAAGGCTAGCCATCTTTTGATCTTAGTTAAAAGTTTTTGCTGGTACACTAACGTCATTTATTCTCATTTGCATGTGTCAAAATGTTTCCAAGGTGAGATTTCTTTTAAATAAAAGTCCAAGTTATTAAGAATATTTTAATATCTTTAAAATTTTAGATTTTAGCAAATGTTTTCATTCTTTTACATATAAAACAAAATAGCACCATTTTGTTCTTTGAGGAATTTTGCCTCACAAGTTCCAGTCTGCTTCGTGTTAAACATACCTATGAAATACCATTTTATTATAAGTCATAGGTTTGAGGTTTTATTTCCATAGCAGTTTACTTCACAGTCCTTGCCTTACCATAACTAAGAAATGTATGGATAATACTTAATTTCTGATATCCTTCCTTTCCTAAGTTTATCTTGTTTAATCTCTTCAGATCATCGTTTGGGGTTTAGTTTTTTGAAACCAGGTTTCTCTATGTAGCCCTGACCGTCCTAGAACTCATTTTGTAGACCAGGCTGACTTCAAGCTCATGAAAATCCCCCTGCCTCTTCCTCCCAAGTGCTGGGATTAAAAGAATTCATCACCACCACCCCACTAACCCCCAGCTGTTTAATCTCTTATAACTATCCTATGAAGCAGGAAATTAAATCTACCCTACCTAAAAAAGAAACTGAAACTTAAAGTAATTTTATGAAGTCACATTGCTATCAAGTGGCAAAAAAATCAGATTCCTTATGTAATCCCAGACAAAGCCTAAGCTCTTAGGTAAATTTGATTACTGGGAACACCATCCTGCTCAAGGTAACAACAGTGATGTAGCTTGACTGTGGGGTACAAATATGGTCAGATAGGCTAGGTGAGGCCTGTGTCACAGAAACCTACCCGTTACAATTGTATCCTTGGTCTCCTCCGTCATCTTACACTGCTTTTCCCAGTAGTCTGATTTCGGGGCACTGCTATAGAAAAGCTCTCCCCTTTCGGGGTGTTCTTCCGGACCTTTCCTCTTCTCAACCTTTCCCTTGTCCCCTTTCTGTTCTGGCCTCCTCAGTAGTGGGTCCAGAACTGACTTCTTTAACCAGAGCCTTCCGTGAGATGGAAGAAGCTAGAACAAGGCAGTAGAAGGGACCATCTATGACAATGAAGAATATGGTTTAAAAGTAACTTGGAAATTTAAAAAAATTACAAATTATTACAGTAATGTCATTTGTTTAGTTGGGAGGGGGGTTGAAAGGAAAGGTGAAAAGATTAAAAATACTATTCCTAATATTTTTAAGGCATTACCTGAGTCCTTTTGTATTTATGCGTGAAGATATTTGTGGTTCATAAAAGGAAGTTCTTGCTTTCTTCTGTGTCCAGAACTGGAACACAAGGTCTCCTTATAGTAGCAGAGCCAGAGCAGAGTCCAGACTTGGCAGAACAAGCTTGGAGAAAGTGTATGTGCAAAGTCTTGGACAAAGTCTTGTTGAACATGAGGCAGCCAAAACCAAAGGTAGCAGCATACTTCCAGAAACGACTCAAGGAAAAGGATAGCCAGCAGTAATAGTAGCTATGGGATACAAATCTAAAGGAAAGGGTGGAAGGATTCAGCCACTTAGCGTGAGAGCTGATACACAGTTCTTCTCTGGAATATGGAGATACCACATCAGTTATAGATGGCATCACTTAGGGGTGGTGACATTCTTATAAAGAAGATGAACTGGAATCACTGTGGAAGCGGCAACCCATGAACCGGCCCATCCCACTGACATTCTGTTTCGTCCATAAGTAATTGCCACACCTTCTTTATAATTAATTGATGATACTCAAAATAGTGAATAAATAAAACACTTTTTGCTGCTCTTGGGCCTCTGCTATGAATACATGCTATATACATACAATTTCAAACATTTAATATGAAAAATGTAAAATATTCATTGATAACATTTTACATTGTGATGTTAAAATGACGTTTTAAATAAATAAAATATACAATTGAAGCTAATTTTTACCTATCTTCTTTTTATGTTTTAAAACTATGACTGATGAATTACCTGTTCCTTATACTGTGTCTCTCTTGATTAGACACTTATCTTAGACTATTTAGTTAACTTTTAACTAGTGTTAGATACTTCACTCTTAGGGTAAATTTGAATCTGAATGACCTGGAGTGGCTAAGAGAAGTAAATAAACCTTAGAGTAGTCTCAGAGTTGACAAAAGTTATAGAACACCAAATACAGTCTTTTTTATATTAAAATTTACATTTGTGTGTGTGGACACCCACGTAGGCACTTGGGGACTATTAAGTTTTTTAGGTAGTAATTGTTTAAATTTACTTTTATGATTGGTATATTTGATATATTTTCAAATATTGAGTGAAATTACCAGAGGAAAGCACTCATTTTCAACTTTTTATGTCTTACAGGAAGATTATGATAAATATGGAATACGGATTAGAGTAAAATTTCGCAGTAGTACTCAGCTGCATGAATTAACTCCTCATCATCAAAGTGGAGGTGAAAGAAGTGTTTCTACCATGTTATACTTGATGGCACTTCAGGAGCTTAACAGATGTCCATTCAGAGTAGTTGATGAAATTAATCAGGTACAGTGATTCTATGGGGGGGGACTGCATCCTCCAATAGATACAAATGTAACAGTTATGGTTTTATGGTTTTAGGGTATGGACCCAATTAATGAGCGGAGAGTATTTGAAATGGTTGTGAACACTGCCTGTAAAGAGAACACATCCCAGTACTTCTTCATTACACCAAAGGTGAGTAAAGATACACTCACAGGAGTCATGCACTTAGATGACCCCCTGTGTCTTAGTTTTGGAGCAGATTGGGGCTGAGATGTAAATATGAACAGGAAAACTCCTGAAAGTGAAGCTAAAAGGATTATGGTAATGTTTACATTCATAGGAGGGACACGTTGAGTGACATATGTAATTGGAAACATCATCTGTCATCTACGGAAGCGGTAGAGGCGGCACATCATACTCTAGAACTTAGACTTTGTTCTTGCCTCTGATACTTTTAAGATTTATTTATTTATTTTATGTATGTGAGTACATGGTACAGACACACCAGAAGAGGTCATTACAGATGGTTGTGAGCCACCTTGTGGTTGCTGGGAATTGAACTAAGGACCTCTAGAAGAGCAGTCAGTGTTCTTAACCATTGAGCCATCTCTCCAGTCCCACTCATTGCCCTTCTTAAAAAGCTCTTTTTTTGCTAAGAGACTGCTGGGAATGCAAGCCCCAGAACACTGTAGCCTTCTCTTGTCGTGCATGCCGTATACTGCTCCTGTCCTGACTGCCCACTGCCACTAACTATCCTGGCCCTAAGTACCCAGTGTCTTGTACTGACAGATCAGCTTTTACAACAGCATAGTAATAATCTTCATAGAAAATTTTCCATCATCTAGAACTGTTAAAATGGGAATTTTCCTTTTGTTAAATGTGCTATGGGTAATATCAAGTAAATATATTTAAATTTGTTTTTATTAGTAATCATACTTTTTTCTCTTTTTCAACTAAATATTCATAAGTAACTCATTGGGAAGTCCACTTAAATGTACATTTTTTTTTTAACTTAATCATCTTTTATCAGATCTGTGGGCTTTTCAGATCTGCCCCTACTCTATTTCTTACCAAACTCCTTGGTTTAGAAACCAAACCTCCCTCACACATGTCAAACTACCAGTCTGTCACACACAGCCCAGTGCTTAGCCATAGAAGTTTGAGAAGTGTTTTCAGTGCACACTCTTCCACAATGTGCCTGGGAACTATATGGTTCTAGTTGACTTGTGAACAGAGAGGATTTCCAGGCAACTGGATATTTCAGGTCAGTAATTAGGCCAGGCTTCAGATATGCTTATTCAGGGAGCTATCATAGTCTGTCACGTTGATGAATTTGAACATATATAAGGCTGAAAAACTTTGTTTCTCTGTATATACTTTAATTATATGGCAATTTGTTTCAATCCTTACAGCTTCTACAAAATCTCCCTTATTCTGAAAAGATGACAGTATTGTTTGTCTACAATGGTCCTCATATGCTGGAACCAAACCGATGGAATTTAAAGGCTTTTCAAAGGCGTCGGCGAAGGATTACCTTCACTCAACCTTCTCAGTGAAAGGAAAGGGAGGGCCCCTCAGAGGTTTTTTCATTTAACTGTTTATACGTGTCGCTCAAGTGAATAAAGTTAGCAGATTTATTGAAAGAGAAAGATTGGTTATTTTTGGAAACCTGCTTTTAAAAACAAATAGGTTGATGAAGTGGAGACCACAGTGACTCTGGAACATTTTCTAGTGAAAACTAAGTCTTCAGTTTTGGTGGACCTTGTCTCATTAGTCCTCTGTGAGCACGGGATTGTTGTGTGAAGCTTTGTGCTGCCCCTCAGATGTGGTAGCACACGTCTAGCCCAGCATTTAGGAGGAGGAGGCAGGAATGCCATGAGTTTGAGTGATTTCATATGTCATAACTGAGAAAGCTATTTTCTGTTGCAAATCGGAAGTATGGCAGAATGGGATTTCATTCACAGAGCATTTACTAACTAACTGCAGCAGCCCTGAGTGCTGACTGCAAAACATTCTGACTGTCAAGAGATTGAAGGCAACTCAGAATTAGAATCCCACTTTTCTTTCAGTATTATATTTAGTTTTTAAAAACTAATATGGGAATGTCTGCTTAATAGATAGTGATTTACGGCAGATCTGTTCATTTCTTTGTGTTAAAAAGAGAAAAAAAAGGGTTCCCTTATTTTCATAGAAAATATAGGCAACTTTTACGGTTATTTCAAAGAATTAGGAAAACATATACGTAGGGGCTTCAAATGACAGGAGGCTTTGAGAGGTCACAAAGGTAAAGATAATACAGAATGTGGCCCAAACATTGGCAGAGTGAAATCAGGTGACAGTAGTTAAAGTGTAAGTGTTGTGGTGGGTTTTTTATGTTTGTTTGTTTGTTTGTTTGTTTGTTTGTTTAATTTAAAGTCAAATGTTTTTTACATCTTAAATTTCTAAAAAGCATTTTTATAATTACTTTTAGTAGGATTTTTCTTAAGATTTCATATACGAGTTTTTACAATTTGTATTTGAAATTTCTCAGTGCTATGTAAAGAGTGAAGGCAAAGAATTGATTGGTCTCAAATCATAATGTTTTTAGAATTTGTAGGTCCTTCCTTATACCCAGTATTTTAGAAAAAAACATATAAATTGTTTTCTTGCAGCTTGAAAATATTAAGTGAAAACTATTTATTTTTCTCTGAGAACGCTAATTAACAATGCCAAACAAATTCTGTTCTTTTAAAAATTAAATCTTAAAAGAAAATAGAAATGTCTTTGAATAGTAGACTGAACCATATCTTTGATGGTATTAGCAAAATTATTTTTTTGACTTGCTAGCCTGAATAAACTAAAGTTTGGGCTTTGTATATTATTGTAATAGCCAATGAAATTTACATTCTTATTAGGTTAAAAAATAATGGAACATGACTTTATGTCCTCTCACTTAGACATTTTCTCTTTTAGAAGTTGTTATTTCTTTTTAAAACATGTAAAAGAACCCTTCCCTCTTAAACTAAGTCTCATACATGTAGTATTAAGATACTTTTAATAACATTTTTTATCAGCATGAACAAGTCAAAAACATTAAAAACTTGGTAGCATATTAGTGAAAGGTATTACTAAACATTTGTGTTGTTGCTTGGATTTATGATACAATATCATCACTGATATGTGCGTGATGTCGTTTGGTTTTATCATATCAATGTGAAACAAAAACAAAACATACTTAAAACTCACATCAGTGATTCCATTTCAGTTTACATATGCCAAAAATCCATATCATGCTTATAAGCTTTCAGAAAGCAAAATTAATGTTCGGTTTTATATTGAACTTTGGGCTGAGAAGGATAAATTATGTATCATTTATTATATTAAAAATAGTCAAACATAGTATAATGTAATTTTCTGCATCTGTTGATTTTAAAAATTACATTCAAGTTGTAAAAATTCCAAGTAAAAACTTGATTTGATAAATAAAATATTTAAAACCTGATGGTTACAAATATTTTTAATGACTAAATTTTTACATTGATTTGCCTAAGGTCTGTTAGAAGGTTTCTCATTTTCAAGAAAAAAAAAGTTGTTTTGTTTTTTGTAATTTTATTTATTTTATGTGAATAGTTGTTTTGCCTGCACGTATGTCTGTATACCTGGTACTTGCTAAGGCTGGAAGAGAGCATCAGATCTCCTAGGAGTGGAGTTAAAGATAATTGTGAGCTGCTATATGGGTATTAGGTAGAGAAACTGGGTCCTGTGGAAGAACAGCCAGTAGACTTAACCACTGAGCCATCCCTCCAGTCCCAAAAAGAGATTTCTTGCTGCTTTCCAATAGCCTTGGACATAAGCCTATATATATATAGCACGTGAGGAGCATCACTTCATTCTGGTTTGTGTAAATGTAATTGATTAAAACTATGTTGTAAATGCTACTTTGTTGGTAATAAATATGTATTTTTCCATTGGTATAGGTTATTTAATATGAGAGTATTTTAATTCTTTAAATTTTCTTAAAAGTCATTTTTTTTTTTCAGGATTACAAAAAAAAAAAAATCAATGTCTGTTCGAGTGTTTACTATTTATGATGCAGTGTGTAACAGCCTATTTGTGTTCAAAGATAAAAACTTAATCTTTTGTCCATTTGCAGTGGAATTAGACTCTAATTGCAGTAAACATGGGAAAGGCTTGAAAGCATCCAAAGAAGTCATGCTAGAAGGCAAGTACACCGTTCTGTTGAAACGGACTTTTCTAAGGCCGTGCACAATCGCCAAGTTAGCTTACATTGACTTACTACTCAGAGCAACATTTTTAAATGTATCTTGAATCAGACATATTTTACCACTTGCATACAGATAAATTATTCAGCTGTTTCCATACTAGCAAGATGAAGACATATCTAATTCACAGTTTTTAGGTGAGAATCAGGCTTGTAAGGGAACCTAGCATCATAGTTGGTACTTTATTAATCTTTACTTTTTTCCTTAGTTTAACTCTTTCGAGCTGTGAAGTACTGTGTCTGAATTCAAAGCAAAATTAGCATAAAGGTTTTTCTATTATTAGTGTTAGGATGCAGATAGTGATGGACTTTACATTATAGATACAAGTATTTCATATACCATATTACTTTCATGAAATCTGAATATGAGTCAGATGAACCTAACTTCTTTATACTAGTTTGCCTCATTACTTCATAGTCAGCCATATATTTTAGGAAGGCACATTAGTATACTTGTGTATACTTAGGAGGTTTGACTGTTGACAATTTGAGCTTCTTTTTATTCCCAGTAGAACAATTGAAGGTGTGAATTTTTTTCATTTTTTCCCCTCCTTCCTTTATTGTGGCAAATGACCATAATGTAAATTTTATCATTTTTAAGTACACAGTTCAATGGCATGAAATATATCTACAAGGTTGTGCAATCATCATCTATATGTATTAGCCATTCACTATAGTCCTAACATGACATACTGTATCTATTCAGACTGACTTTCCATTTCCCTCTTTACCCCAGCCAGTGGTAAACTCTTCCCTTTTGTTTAATATTTAGTGTAGCATACAGAGTAACTGGTTTCATTTTGGTATTTTCATACATTATCTATGTTACTGTATTTCATTTCTGTCCACTCTATTTGCTGCTCTTCTTCATCCCCCACCCCCCTTTCATCTTTCCCAATGCCGATTTCTGCTTTCAAGTCATGTATTCCTCATTCCCATTTTCCCCCTGCCTCCTTTAAGGTCTCATAAACCCCTTCCTAGTTTCATGACCCACACACACACATATATGTCCGCACATAAACATTTAAATCTACGTTCAGCATGGGAGAGGAAACATGAAGTATTTTGACTTTCTACTTATTTTTGCTTAATGGGTGGGCTTTAAGGTTTCAAAAGCCCAGCCCAGGCCCAGTGTCTCAGTTCTGGTCTGTCCTGTCTTTTGGTTTCTTTGCCCCTCCCATCCCCCTGCCTGCTGCCTGTGGATCGGGATGTAAAGATCCCGGCTACTATTCCAGCAGCTTGTCTGTCTGCTTCCTGCCTTGTAAAAAGTGCTTTGATTGACTAAGCGTCTCTCAATAGCCTCTGTTGTATCTTTTATAGCTCCAACTGGCCTGCAACTTGCTATGTAGACCAAGTTGGCCTTCAACTCAGATAAGCTTGCCTCTCCCAAGTGCAGGAACTACAGGTATAAAATCCAGTGACTTTCTTGGTCTCTATTGGGTTTCCATTTTGCTTGATAGGTTGACTTTGATCATTTGATTCTCAGTTTTTGGTTGAGTTGTAAACAGTAGATAATTTTGTCCTGATACTTTTGTTTTTAATGTTTATTTCTATTTATGATCATGTACCTATGCCAGCATGTACAGGCCCACAGAAGCCAGAAGGTATTGGATCCCCTAGACTGGGACTTGTGAGCTACCATGTGTGGGTGCTGGCAACCAAACCTGGGTCCTCCACCAGAGCCCTATATGCTCTTAACCTCTAAGCCATCTTTCTTATCCCCTAGGTCTTTTAATTCATTATGCTAATCTGTCTTTTTAATGATGAGTTGAGGCCACTTGCATTGAAGGTTACTTCTGAAAGGGATTTGGTAATTTCTGTGGTCTTGTTGATTGTTTTCTGTTTAGGTTAAATTGTTGTTTGTTCTTTTCTTCCTGTCTCTGAAAGGAGTTTGTGTTAAACATGTTGGATTTCTTCGTGTTTCTTTTTTGGCTGTCTTTTTGCTTTCATTAAATGTTTATGGTTTTAAGATTGAAACTTTCTTCTTGCTCTGTGTTTGTTTTAACTTTATGTGTTTAAGTGCTGGCTTCCTTGTGAGTTGTCTTAGTTTGTGGTGTCTGTCTTGAAATATCTTTTTTGTTGGGTATAGCAGCCTTGGTCTGATGTTTGTCTTTACAGGTGCTTTGGCAAATCCCTTACAGCCTTTTTGTGTGTGTGTGTGGGGGGGTGTTTTAATTTTTTTAAGATTTTATTGTTACATATGTTTATTACATATTTCTGTGTGTAGCTGTGTGCATGTTTGTGTGTCAGGAGTGTATGTGTGGGAGTTCACTTGTAGGATTAGACAGTATAACTACTATATGCATATGTACTACAGGCCAGAATTAAGCCTCAGATATTGTGTCTCAGGACTCATCCATCTTGTTTTTTTGAAATAAGGTTTTGGGTTGTTTTGGTTTTAGTTTTTCAAGACAAGGTTTCTCTTTGTATCTCTTGCTGTCCTGGAGTTTACTCTGTAGACCAGGCTGACTTTAATCTCACAGAGTCTTCTGTGTGCTGGGATTAAAGGCCCTGCAAGATAAGATTTCTTACTGGCACCTAGAACTCACTGATTACACTAGGCCTATTGTAGGCCTATTTTAAAGTCCTATTGGCCAGACAGACTTAGGAATCTGCTTCTCTCTCTCTCTCTCTCTCTCTCTCTCTCTCTCTCTCTCTCTCTCTCTCTCCCTCCCTCCCTCCCTCCCTCCCTCCCTCCCTCCCTCCCTCCCTCTCGATTATGAGCATACTCTTCCATACCTGGCTTTTTTACATGGGTGCTAAGGATTGAACTGAGGTCCTTATGACTGTTTGGCAAACACTTTACCTACTGAGCTCTCTTCCCAAGCCCTGCTTTGCAGTTTTGACATCTTTACCTCTATGTCATAAAGACTTTCATCTCTGATCATCTGTTTGGGGTTTATCTTTGTTATTTTTCTGCTATTCTGACAAAACACTGTGACCAAGGCAACTTATAAATAAAAGCATGTAATTGGGCTTATAGTTTCCAAGCTTAGAGTCCATGGCTGCAGAAACATCTGAAAGTTCACATCTATATGCATACAGGAGGTAGAGAACATACCTGGAATGGTTCAAATCTTTTGAAACCTTAAAACTCACCCCAGTGGCACCTCCAGAAAGACCACACCTCCCAATCCTTCCCAAACAATTCCTCAACTAGGGATCAAGTATCCAAATACATAAGCCTGTAGGATCCCATTTCATTGGCCACGTCCTGTTCCCCATAGGCTTGTGGCCATATCATAATGTAAAATGCATCCAGCCCAACCTCAAAATTCCTCCTAAAATTTTTACAGACACTACAGTGTTTAAAAATCAAAGATCTCTTGAAATTCAAGGCAGTCTCTTATCTATAAAGCCCTGAAAAAAATCAAAAAGCAAATCATATTCTTCCAACATACATCGACACAGAATATATATTACCATTCCAAAAGGAAAGAATCAACACATGCTGAGGAAACAAGATGGGAAGCACGTCAGGGCAAACTACGTATCTTATACCTCCATGTCTGATGTCAAAAGGTTTACATGCCTTCACCCTTCCAGCTTTGCTGACCGAAGCATACTTTTCTCTCCTGGGCTGCTTCCACTCCCTGTGTGTCTCTCCTTGGCAGATATCCCACACCTCTGACACTTCAAATATCTTGGGGTCTCCAAAACAATCTAAGTTTTACTCTGATAGCTTTACAAGATGGTCTCTCAGGGCCTATATACAGGGGACCCCCACTGGCCACCCCCCAACACACATACATTCATTCCTGGCCTCAGCCATGTGCATAAATTAACCACAGAGGAAGATTCCACAATCCTTTATGTATCTTGCATGACTCAAAAGCCAGAACCATGTGGACAATGCTGCCACATTCAGCTGCTTGCTTGCTTGCTTGCTTGAGATGGACCCTGGTCCCTTTGACTCACACTTGTCGTAGATTTCCTTTTCTTGCTTTTTAGGAGCAGAAAATTTCTTAGATCTTTTCACAGGCTTAAAGTTTAACTGACTGTGGTCTTGCCTCCAATATGGTCTTTATTCCAATGCAGATCAAGTCTCTCCTTCCCTCTTAGAGCACAAGCTTTGGTGCCAACATTAAATTTCCTGGTGTTCTTTTTCTCTTCAAACTGTATTTTATGTAAAGGAATTTTAATCCAGCAACACAGCTACTCTGGCAAGGGATCTGGCTGGAATACAAACATGCCCCCAGTATAAACCTTTAATCCCAAACCATGATGTTTAATTGAGGGGCAAAGTGATGATTCAGAGAAAGATTTGACAGAATAAGTCAGAGACAGGATATGTCCAACTCTCAGAAGAACAGAGAGGAGAGAGAGGTGGAATTGAGTTCATTTGGGTTGGTGCAGTTCTGTTCAGTTTGTGAAGTTCAGAGGCAGTTTTTCCAAGCAGAGCAGTTCTATCAGAAGCTGAGAGAAACCAATTTGAATCAGTCAGCTTGGAGAGGAATTTGGGCCAGAATACCTCAGTTGAACCAGCTAGCCAAGAGTTCAAAAAGAGCTAGAAAGAATATGTTCATTCAGTAGTAATTTTTAGAGGCTGAAGTCTTACAGACCTAAGTTAGCAGATGGAGACTAGAAACTGAAACCTTCAAGGTCTGGGCTTTAAGAAGATTACATTATAGGGAGGCTAGAGACTTCTAGGCCTAGGCCTAGGGATAGTTAAGATAGAAACACTCTGGGTTCAGCCCAGGCCATGTATTTGCACAGCTTAAGTATGACTCTGATGTCATCCCATCATCTGAGGAGATAAAAAAATTTACAATTTTCTTTTTCTCTTTGCTGCATATGTACTTTTTCACTGTAGTCTTGCATAAAAATGATTACTAATAACCATGCCACAGAGTCAATATTAGACTGTCCTTTTTTGTTTTTTCGAGACAGGGTTTCTCTGAGTAGCCCTGGCTGCCCTGGAACTCACTCTGTAGACCAGGCTGGCCTCGAACTCAGAAATCCACCTGCCTCTGCCTCCCAAGTGCTGGAATTAAATGCATTCGCCACCACTGCCCGGCGAGACTATCTTGAAATCTCTTCTGTCAAAGAAAGTAGGCCATTACTTTCCAATTTAGCCTCAGGCAAATTATTAGTATGAGGGCAGAAGGCAGTCATATATATGGCCAAAATATCACAATAAATCTGAGGCCATCTTGAGCTACATAATGAGCCATAGTTGTATAGCAAGGCCATGTATCAAAAGAAAAATGTTCTCTCAAGACTGTTGACTTTACCATGTGTCACTTAATTCTAATGTACAGTGAGCAGTGCTTTGTATTCCACTTTAGCAATAAAAAGTTTTGTATGCCCAAGATTCCTTTCTTACACCATCTAGTGGGTGCTATAAAGCCTATTATGAGATCTCTCTAAATTGAACACTGTTGGAGCAGTGAGGAATAGCCTGGGGGTACTGGGGATCTGCAAGCCTTTATAGAGTACAGAATGTATTTACAGTGAACCTTTGGAAAAGAAGAAATAGAACATGGAGGAAGGCAGCTACAGTGTGCTATAGGAAGTTGAAAGTGTTGATGTGGTCAACAGTGGACATTGACCAAAGACTTCTTGATTGGGAGTATAGTACAGTTCTGGTCATGACTTAACTACATTCTGCATAACCAAGTGAAATAATTCAGAGGCAAGATTAAGTCTGTCTGTGTCTGTCTTGTAATGCTGTGAATTAAACCTTTGTCCTAGCATCTCAGCTCTTCTTTTTATTTATGTGTTGATTTCACAGGGCTGTCCAGACTGGCCTTGAGCTCACTCTAAAGCCAGAACAGCCCTTAAATCTTCAGTCTTCCTGCCTTATCCTACAAATAACTAGGATTACAGGCCTTCTGGCACCACCAAGTGTGGTAAAGTGGTATGTAAGGAGTTATGAAGCAAGAGAAATCCTTAGACCTCTGTGTCTGACCGTAGCCTCAAGCTTTGAGAGCCACTCCCAAAGTTAGAGCATAGCCCTTGCAGTTCTTAAACTTCGTTCATGACGAATGGGAATAGACAGCCAATCTTTTAATACATATTTTGAATATCTCATTTCTTAGTGATAACCCATTGCTCAAATTCATCAAGTTTATTATGAGCCATAATTCAACACTCTGGCCTTTGTGCTAACAGTGAAGATGTTGATCAGTAGATGGTAGCACTTGTGACCGTGCTATTGTAGTCTCAGCTTTGGGTTTAGAGCACTTAGGTCTGACTATTATAATTTAAACACCCCCCCCCCCAGCATGTAATTTCCACTTATTCTAGAATATTTAAAGAGAACAGCAAATATAACAGGCTAAAGGCATTCGTAAAAATCATTTAGGAAGACAAGGTAGATTATTAGGGCTCAGTGGTATAGGATATAGGGCTGGAGAGACAGCTCCAAGGTTAAGAGCATTTTGGAGGCTTCCAACCTTCTGCAATTCAAATTCTAGGGAATCCATTGCTTCTAACCTCTGTAAGCTCTTGCATGCATGTGGTGAATACATATCCATCCTCTCAGACACACATATGCACATAAGGTAGATAGTTTTTAAAGGTAGGATATGGTTCAGAATTTTTTGTTGTTGTTTCGTTTTAGATGTATAGATGTTTACCTCATACCACCCAAGCTGACCTCAGACTTTAGTATTTAGTCAAGGGGACCTTGAACTCCCTAATTTTCCTTTATCTCCCAAGTACAGGGAGATTGATTTCACAGAAGATTCATTTGGCCAGGAGATTTGTTGGATGGTGGGCAGAATATATGAGAAAGGCAGTGAAAACAGGAGAATAAATAATAACAGCAAGATGCTTGCTGTATCAAGAATAGAAGTGGGGGAAAGTATAAGGGCTATTTGTATATAAAGTAATCAATTTGGGTTTATTATGTGCCTAATGGTTGGTCTTTTAACATCTCATTTAATTTTCATCAAGGCTTTGAAGTGGGTGGTTTTTTTTCCAACAAGGAAGAAGACTTAAAAAGGTTATATTGACTTCTATGAATTTGAAACTGGTAAATGGTATTGAGACACTGAGACGAGTGGTGTCCTGGAAAGGGTACAGGGAATGATAGCTCGGGAAGGTGGCACACGCACAGTAAAAGACAGGCATTGTTGGTAAGTGTGATATTGATGCCTGTTTACTGTGAGCAGCATGTATTTGAATATCCCTGTCAACTTAGCAAATCCTCTTAGAGGAATTTATATTTACTGTGTATTTTTTCTCACATGTATTTCTAGATATGTGTGAAAATACCAAATTTCATATTATTTTAAACAGTACAGATTGAGAACTAATTCATTGTGATGCATACATCCACTTAAGAGAACATAGTTACTAAGGGAAAAAAAAGGATGCTCTTTATAACCTGATTTGATCAGATGTTCACATGGTTAATAAAAGGAGCAAAGTGTAGATCTGTATGTGTGTTTGTGTGTGTGTGTGTGTGTGTTTTGTTTCATTTCTCACACACACAGCAAGGTTTTCTGTCTTCATAGAAACCCAACAGTGGTTGTCTCTGGGAGAAGTAATCAGATAAATTAAAAACTGAGAGGAAAATTCAGATTATTTTATTTTTAGTGTGTGTGACTGTATTGACTGCATGTGTGTATGTGCACCATGTGTATGCCTGGCACCTGTAGAGGGTATTTGATCCCCTGGAACTGGAATTGCAGGCAGTTGTTCACTACCATGTGGGTGCTGAGAAGCAAACCCAGGTCCTCTACAAGAGCAATACATTGCTCTTACCCACTGAGTCATTTCCCCAGCTGTACTTTTTTATAGGCAAGGACTTACTGTGTTGCCCAGGCTAGGCTCTCCAACCTCAAATAGCTTTTGAGAGAACAGCTTGAGTTTTAGCGTTGATTCTATTGTATGTGACTAGGGCTAGGACCTTTGCTCCTGTAACAAGACCTCTGTCACTAAGGCACACACACCACTGCTGGAATTTTGGATTTAGAAAATACCTCAGAGGCCCATGAAAAAAAGGTGTGGTTCCCCAACCTGTAACCTGTTGGTAGAGGATGGAATTCCTAGGAGGTAGAGTTAGTGGGAGGAAGGTAGGTCGCTCAGTGCATACCACTTAAGAGTGTATTAAGACTCTTGACTCTATTTCTTAATGCTTAACAACATCCTTAAAGTAAACACTTCTCCGCCATGGAGTAGCACCTTGCATAAGCTGACAGGCAACAAACCAGCCAGTGGTGTACCAAACCCTAAAACTATAAGCCAAGATACACCTTATAACTTACCATGGGTAGTTGTTGCTGTGGTAGAGAAGCATGGAAACCTCCACCCTGGTTTTGATTTTAATTTCATGTGGCTACATTACAGATAGAACATACAGAATAGTGCATGCCTGCAAACTAGGGGGGCTGAAGTAAGAGGATCGCAAGTTTGAAGTCAGGCCAAACAGAATTACATAGCAATACCTTGTCTCAAAAAAGGGGGGAGGAGAAAAACATCTTTATAAAACCAACACTTTATGACACAATTTAATTCTGCCTGGTCTTTAAAAAAGGCTTATTGGCTATAAAGCATTTTAAATTTATTATAAAATTAATAATCCATTATAAAGTACATATAGTTTAGTGACTTATTCATGAAGAGTAGAGAGGAAGTACATATATATATATATATATACATATATACACACACACACACATTGTTCAGTAAGTATACCATAATTTCCTATTCAGCTATGGTTATCATCTCTATTACAAATACAGTCTTCCTAGATAATGTATCCTACTCTAAGGCGGGAAAGGGAATAACACTTACTAATTTAAATGCCACAGCACTGACTTGGTGCTAAAACAAAATAAGTTACCTTGTATATACAGTCCCCTAGTACCGTTTACTTATTGCTAGTTACATTATCATGTGACTATGTCATCCATTGATTTCCAGTGACTGTCAGAGATGCTTAATATGGTTCATTGATTAGGAGGACAAATACAGGTTTTACTTAGAATGTACAGAAAGATATGAGCCACAGTTCATTTTCTGGCCGTGTTAAGTTTATAATTGAAAATTTTATGGCATAAATGTAAAAGTATTTTCCGACAGTGCCTTCATTTAAGCTTTACACCATGGTCACTTTTGTCCACAGCCCTGCCTTTCATATACTTCTAAGAAGAGAAAGATAGGACAGAGCATGTCCGTTTACACAAGAAGTATCTGTCTTTTCTTGATATAACTGAAGACCAGCCTGAAAGGTCATGATGTAGCTACCTCAGTTGGAGGCAAAACTGAGCACTTACTGAAAGAACCCATTGGCATAGTGATATAAAAGTCTCAAAGGCAATGAAGGAAGAGAGAGGCCGCCCTGAAGGACTCTTGGATGCAGAACTTGTGGAGAGGGATAGGAGCTGAGTCATGGAACCTAGAGTACGGTCTGCTTCTAAAGCTGTCCAGGTTGACCTAGAACATTCATACCTAAAGTATTAAACAGGAGGGAAGATGGAAAAATATTTGAAAAAAAATGAGTATACTGAATATGTACAGAACTTTTTTCTTACCATTCCCTAAATACAGTATGACAACTAAAGACATTGCATTTGTATTCTGTTTGCTATCACAGGGAATGTAAAGGAGACTTAATGTATGTGGGTGGAAGTGCAGTGGTTCCAGGCAAATGATGCACTATTCTACATAAGAGATTTTCCTGTCCCCTATTTTGGTGTCTATGGCAAGACCTTTACAGAGATAACTGAGGGACAAAAGTATTTTACTTTAGGCTTTTTTTTTTTTTTTTTTTAATCTTAGATAGACATGATGGTTAACATGGCTTGTCAGCTTGACAGTATCTAGACTCATCTAGAGGGCAAACTTCTGGGACCACCTGTGAGAGGTTATCTGGATTGAGTTAATTGAGATGGGAAGACTCATGTTTTGTTTTTGAGGCAGATGTCCTCTGTATGTAGTCCTGGCTATATTGTCCTGGAGCTCACTATGTAGACCAGACTGACCTCAAACTCACAGAGATTCTCCTGCCTCTGCCTCCTGAGTACTGGGATAAAAGGCATATACTACCAAGCATTGCTCTTCCCAACTGAAAATGCAGTGTGACCAGCTGCCTCCTGCCCCTGCTACCATGCCTTCTCCACAGTAATGGAGCGTGTGCCCATGAACTCTAAGCCACATAAACTCTTATGTTGCTTTTGTCAGGAAATATCACAGAGAAAAGGAATAAATACGTGAGGGCAGGCTTAGATTTGGCTCCTGGTTTAACAGGAACGTAGTCCCACCATGGTGGGAAAGGCATGGTACACCATCCACAGTAGGAGAATATTGCAGTGCAGCGCGATACAGCTCATTACATCATGAAGCAAAGAAAGCCTGGGCTGTAAGCAAGGCTGGCTCTAACTCAAGACCTACCATCATCAGGCAGTCACTTCACACACATCTTGACAGCCTCCCAAAATAGCTCTACCAGCTGGCTACCAAAGTGTTCAAACATAGGAGCTTGTGCAGGGCGTCTCACATCCAAACCATAAAGCTCCACTCTTGCCCCCAAAGGCAAATGGCACTCAGTCTAACTTTAAAGCCCCCATTACTGCTGTAAAGCCCACAGACTCAAGGAGACCACTTAACTGTGAGCCCTTGTAAAAGAAAAAAGCAAACTTACATACTACCAATACATAGTAGCACAAATTGAACTTCTTTTAGTTCTTTGGCCTGTGGCCTGCATAATGCAGTCATTTTTAGAGAACGTCCCATACACCACTGGAAAGAATTTGTACTCCCTATCTGTTGGGTGGAAGGCTCTGTAGGTACCTGTTAAAATCCCAATAGGTCTATGGAATATAGACTTATCTATTTAGATGGGAGAGTGGAGTGTTGGAAATCTATTATTACCATGTCTGGACCTGTGTGGGCTTTAATGCCTTTTAGCATTTGTTTTATGAAATTGGAGGGTCCATGATTTAGCACATACATATTTACACTCGTTATACCCTCTTGGTGAATTGTTGCTGTTATCAGTGTGTGGTGGTGTCTTAGTCAGGGTTTCTATTCCTGCACAAACATCATGACCAAGAAGCAAGTTGGGGAGGTTTATTCAACTTACACTTCCACACTGCTGTTCATCACCAAAGGAAGTCAGGACTGGAACTCAAGCAGGTCAGGAAGCAGGAGCTGATGCAGAGGCCATGGAGGGATGTTACTGGCTTGCTTCCTCTGGCTTGCTGAGCTTGCTCTCTAAGACTACCAGCCTAGGGATGGCACCACCCACAAGGGGTCCTCCACCCTTGATGGCTAATTGAGAAAATGCCTTACTGCTGGATCTCTTGGAGGCATTTTCTCAACTGAAGCTCCTTTCTCTGATAACTCCAGCTTGTGTCAAGTTGACACAAAACCAGCCAGTACAATTGACCCCTTGTCAACTTGACACGCAAACACATCACCATTAAGCCTTGACCCTTGCTTCCTTATTCATCCCCAAAATCTAAATAACTTTAAAAGTCCCACAGTCTTGTGTATTAAAAGTTCAGTCCCCTTAAAATATCCAATATCTTTTAAAATTCAAGGTCTTTTAAAAATTCAAAGTCTCTTAACTGTGGGCTCAACTAAAATACCTTCTTTCTTCAAGAGGGAAAAATATCAGGGCACAGTCACAATCAAAAGCAAAATCAAACTCCAACTGTCCAATGTCTGGGATCTACTCACAATCTGGTTTCTTCCAAGGACTTCAGTCACTTCTCCAGCTCTGCCCTTTGTAGCACACACCTTGTCTTCTAGGCTCCAGATGCCTGTACTCCACTGCTGGTGCTGTTCTTGGTGGTAATGTCATGGTACTGGTGTCTCCAAAACATGCTGTCTTCCGCTGTAACTAGGCTTCACCAATAGCTTCTCATAGGCTCTCTTCATGGTGCCAAACCTCACCTCCTTTGCATGATCCCTTTAGTCCTGGGCTGTCAATTGCAACTGAGGCTGCACCTTCACCAATGGCCTTCCGCAGCCTCTTACAGTGCCTCGGCCTCAGCTGCTCTTCATGACTCCTTCATGCCTTCAAAACCAGTACCACCTGGGTGACTCTTACACATTACCAAGTCCTGCCACAGCACAAGGTACAACCCTGGCTATCTCTGGAACGCAGCCTCTGTGCTCTCAGAAAACACTTCCCAGAAGATTTCACCTCAGTGATGCTGGTCTCTTCTTAATCACTGCTAATTTCTTAGCTCCAGGTAATCAGCATCAGTAGTCCCAGTAATGCAAAGTTTTTGCTTTAGTAGTTCTGGTATCTTGTTAACCACAGCTGATTTCTTCAGGCCCAGCTAACCAAAACCACAGAATCTTCACAATCAAAATAGCAATGGCCCTGATAAGAGACTTTAATCTTCCTCTGAAATTTCACAAGCCAGGCCTCCATCTTCTGCACTGTTCTCAACATTATCTTCCAAGCTCCTACACAACATCCCACAGAGCTCTTAACATTGAATGGATCTTCTAACCCAAAGTTCCAAAGTCTTTCCACAGGTCTCCCCTGGTCAGGTTGTCACAGGAATACCCCACTATGCTGGTACCAATTTGTCTTAGGGTTTCTCCTACCCAAACATCATGGCCAAGAAGCAAGTTGGAGAGGAAAGGGTTTATTCATCTTACTCTTCCACATTGCTGTTCATCACTAAAGAAAGTCGGAACTGGAGCTCAAGCAGGTCAGGAAGCAGGAGCTGAGCAGAGGCCATGGAGGGGTGTTACTGGCTTGCTTCCCCTGGCTTGCTCATCCTGCTTTCTTATAGAGCTCAAGACTAGCAGCCCAGGGATGGTACCACTCACAAGCCGCCCCCCCCCCATCACTAATTGAGTGATCACATAAGTTTTTCTATTTATGCTTTTGTTGCTTACTTTTCTTGGTTGGTTGGTAGGTAGGTAGTTCTTTTCTCCCTTTCCTGGTAGTATTTGATGTTTGCTGATTTGCTGTGTTAGACACGATTGATCCCTTTCCTGATCTCTGTTGATATCTGCCACTTGATGGACTGCCTTCTGTCCTGCATTCTTGAGTGTGAAAATATCTTCTTATATGTATCGTATTCCTCTAAGAATTGCTGTGGGGCTGGAGTGATGGCCTAGTAATAAAGAACCTTTACTGCTCTTGCAAAAGTCCCCATATTGTGCAGTTCCCAGAAGCCCAGAGCAGTTCACAACCACCCGTAACTCCAGTTCCAGGGGATCAAAGTCTTCTGACCTTCCCCAGTGTGTGTGTGCACATGGTACACATATATATACCCAGGTGCACACATACACAGACAATAAAATTTAAAACATTTTCTGCAGCACTTTAGTTGTTAAAGGTTGCTTTAGTTTTTATCTTGAAATACTTTTATTTTTCTCATTTTAACAGATATTGTTATTGGGTGTGGCAGTCTTACCATACACTTTCAAAGACTGAGTTATATCATTTCTTACTTTTCTGGCTTTTAGAGTTGGTGACAAAAGATCTGATGTAATTCTGCTGTTTCTGTCTGTGTGTGCTAGTTGGTATTTCTTTTGCAATTATTATTATTATTATTATTATTATTATTATTATTATTATTATTATTAGCTTTGTAATTTTGATATATTGACTACATCACAGAGAGCTTCTTTTCTTTCTGATCATGTCTCTTTGAGGATTGAAATGTTCCCTATGTCTGAATGTTTGTTCTTTTCTCTAGGTTGGTAAATTCTTAGTTATAATTTCTTTGAAAAACATGTCTAAGCCATTAGCTTTTATCTCAGGTTTCCTTCTACCCCAGGAATTTTAGGTTTGGTTTCTTCAGTGTATCCTAAACTTTCTGGAAATTTGGTCATGCTCACAAGAGATTGAGATTTAGATAGATAGATAGATAGATAGATAGATAGATAGATAGATAGATAGATAGATAGATAGATGATTGGTAGATAGATATAGAGATATGATATATAGATTTTTTTTCCTTGCAGAATTTTTCCTCCATAGTTTTAAGTTTTTCCTCCAAAGTACTGACTTAAGTTCCTTTTCCATGTCTTGAATTAAATTCCTTACTTGTATGAATCCTCTTTATGGCCCTTGAACCTTTTTCAAAATGGGAGTCCACACTCTTTTTCCAGGTTTCAGCCAGCTCCTCATCTTTGTTTCCATTGTTGAGAGGCTTTTAGTATGTGGGGTTGTTGGAGTAATGTCCCTATTTCCAGTGTTGAGTGGTCTTGAGGTTGTTGGGGTGATGGCTCCTGTTTCTTGTGGAGGTTTGTTTTGTTTTGTTTTAAAGATTTATTTTTATTTCATGTACGTGAGTACATTGTCACTGTCTTCAGACACACCAGAAGAGGGCATCGGATCCCATTACAGATGGTTGTGAGCCACCATATGGTTGCTAGGAATTGAACTCAGGACCTCTGGAAGAGCAGTCAGTGATCTTAACCGCTGAGCTATCTTTCCAGCCCTCTTGTGGAGATTTTGTTGTGTTCTGTTCACCTGTTAAGCTGTGTTCTAATTTGCTTTCTATTGCTGTGAAAAACACCATGATCAAAAACCATTTGGAGAGGAAAAGGTTTGTTTGGCTTACGAGTTCAGACCACAGTCAGTCATTGAGGGAAGTCAGAGAGGAACTCGTGGGCTGAGCCCTTCCACATCGATCATTGATCAAGAAAATGCCACACAAATTGTCTACAGGCCAGTCTGATGGAGATAGATTCTCAGCTGAGGTTTCCTCTTCCCAGATGACTCCAGCTTGTGTCAAGTTAACAAAAGAAAAACGAATTCGAGTGTATGTGTCCTCTGGCTTGTAAGTTTGTCTCCTTTTATACTGTTTTTGTTTTTGTGACCATTCCTGGTAGACTGTCTTCACTTGAATTTATATGTTCAGTGGTAAGATTTACCACAATAACAACGATGGTTTTACAGAAGTCTTAGTGTCAGACACAAGGAAAGATTACTCTGCTCTGCTCATTTCCTGTAAGGTTTTGAAACAGGAATGGTCGAGCCCTGGTTGAAGAAAACGTGTATTAAGTAACGGGGTAAAAGTGGGGTCAGGTAGGAGTATGAGGAGAATATGGATTAGGGGTATGAAAAACAGGAGAGAGGAGAAAGTGACAGATAGGAGCTTTTTCCAGCAAATTATAACTTAGCTTTTTGTATCTTAAAATACAAAAACGTACATTCTAAGCATAAATTAATTTTAAAAATAACAAAAAATTAAATGATGTGTGTATATTTAAAGATAAACATCTAAATGAGCAATAAGCTGAAATTGGTATGTTCAACAGATTAAAATGGTCACAGGAGAGCCGGTTCCCAGGTTTGCTTCAGCTATGTCTCTGGACACTGCAACAAGTTCAGTGCCAAACTCTTCTGATTTGGGTTTTACCCTTCCTGCTATGGCTAGGCAGAAGTCCTTGTCCTACTTCCACAGACTCCACATTCTAAGTATATTGGAGCCTAGAGTTTCTGTACGGATGTAATTCCCGAATCTGCTCACATCCTTCCTGTGGCTCCAAAGCTCTCCTGCTCCGTGTGCGTGCATGCTTCTCAACTTCAGTGTCCCTTACCCATGACAGTGGGTTGTGAAACCTCTTCACTGAGGGCCACCTCTTGAGGTCAACCTCTGCAGTATTGCTGGGATAGTCAGACCTCGTCTCAGGAGATTCTGTTTGTCTCCTTGTTTTTTAGAGGAAGTGGATGCACTGTTAAGGAGTACTGAATTAGTTGTAGAGTTGTGATGATGTTTCTCTGCGTGGCTGGTAGTTGGAGTACCACTTGAACCCCAGTATGCTTTACCAACTTGGCCTGCGTGCTGTTGTTGTCCATGATCAAGGACTATAGGGGAGCTGGGATGCTCTTTTGCCTCAGTTTTGACTTCCCCAATACCACACTCTGTCTCACCAGAGAGCACTGGTTAATGCCTGTGATTCTGTTTTCTACACCTAATATTTTGGTTTTAGTTGCTTTTATTCTTTTTCTCGCTGTATGTAAGATTTCCCTTTTTAGTACATTTGATCATTATTAATCATGCATTGTCATTCATGCTCCACTTCCCAGTGGTGAGATTGGCCCAGTCACAAGTGATCACAACCCATGGATCCTGAGAGGGGGAGTGAGGCAGGACTGTCATAGATTCAGTGAGACAGCTCATCTTAATAGGGCAACAACACTGCTTTAAACCTTTTGGGGTTCAGTCAGGGCAGTGAGAGTGAGTGTACACCATTGGCCAGGCCAGAGTCCTGGGGATGCCTGATTAGCATAAGGAGGAATTCCAGGTACTGCTGGACACGATGTGATGAAGGGAGAGGAAGTTTCACCTGGCTACTGGGCCAGGCGACTTCTTCCAGTGGTAAAAGGCAGGGGTGCAGGGCTGTGTGCACCAGGACATGCCGCAGTCCTGCTTCTCCTGATCTCAGGAATAGATTTACGTGGAATTGACCCCATTCTTGGTTTGGTTTTTCAAGTCATGATTTCTCTGTGTAGCCCTGGCCCTGGAAACTCACTCTGTAGGCCAGGCTGGCCTCAAATTCAGGGATCCACCTGCCTCTGCCTCCCAAGTTGCTGGGATGAAGGGCGTGCGCCACCACCATCAGCGTCTTGTTATTTCTAATATGGCCTCCATTTCTCTAACCCCTTTTCTCTGCATCTTACTTGCTGTTGCTTGGTCAGCTCGTCCGTTACTATCACCTCCCTTGTTTTCATTCTATATTTTACTTCAGAGTTAAGTATTTTGTAACTGAAATGCTTTAGTAATTTTTTTTCAGAATAGCTCTTTCTGCTCATACTTGATGGTTTCTTTCCTGATTGACATTTTTGTTTGGTTGGTTGGATTGGTTGGCAGAGAATTTGTTTCTGTTTGGAGTAGGGTCTTCATTCATTGACTTAAAATTTTTCTATACAATATATTTTGATCATATTATTTCCTTTCCCCCAATTACACCCATATTCTTCCTATCCACCTAATTTCATGTTCTTTCTCTCTTTCAAAATATAAAATTAAAAATGAAAACAAGTAAAAATAAAATGATAAAAATAAACAAAAAACATGGAATCCATTTAGTGTTGGCCAGCTACTGAGCATGGCGCCTGCCTTAGACTATAAATGATATAACTAGTTCTACTCCGTTATGAAAAAAACTGATGAGCCCATCAGTTAGTTCTTGGTTAAGGGTGGGAGTTTGTGCCCATTTCCTCTCCCTGCTAGGATTTTGTCTGGCTTGAATTTGTGCAGGTGTGGTGTGTGACATCACAGCCATTGTGCATCTGTCCGCTTGTGTCGAGAAGGTGCTGTTTCCTTAGAGTCTTCCACCACCTCTGACTCATACAGTCTTTCCAGCTCTTCTTCCTTATAGGACCTTGAGGGGAGAGGGTTGATAAAGACTCAGTACTCCAAAGTCTCTCACTCTGCACATTGTCCAGACATAGATCTCTGTGTTAATTCCTGTCTGCTGCAAGACACTTCTCTGATGAGGGTTGAGGTGTCCTCAGGTCTATAGGTATAGTAGTGTATCAGCAGGAGTCATTTTGTTATGTTTCTTTAGCATAGTAATAGTAGGAGTTTGTCCCTAGGCCCATGACCACTCTCTTGGCTGCTTTAGCAGTGTTGGACCTCATATCCCAAAGTGTTGCAAGAAGTGGGCCTGACATCTAATTAGGTAGCGGTTGACTAGTCCCCTAACACTCCTGCCACTGTTGTACCAGTATGTTTTGCAAGCAAGTCGCTGTGTGGGTCACAGGGTTATAGCTGAGGTTGATGATCACCTTTCCCCTCCAGTAGTGTGCAGGGCACCTTCTGGCACCAGGAACACTAGTCCGGAAGAGTGGGTCTTAATTGCTGGGAACCAGCTTGATTTCTCCATATTTGATGACATACGTCAGTGATGTCTTCAGCAGTGGCACCTTGTTGTCAGGCTGTGGAGAGCAGCCTTGTTGTCAGGCTGTGGAGAGCAGCCTTGTTGTCAGGCTGTGGAGAGCAGCCTTGTTGTCAGGCTGTGGAGAGCAGCCTTGTTGTCAGGCTGTGGAGAGCAGCCTTGTTGTCAGGCTGTGGAGAGCAGCCTTGGGATAATCTACTTGCAGGGTGGTGGTCTAGTCTCTCCTTTCTTTCTCTCTTTATAACACTATGCTCTGTTTCCCCTCCATGGTCTCTTAATTGTTTTTTACTCTGTGGTTGAGTAGTTGGGGATTTTGTATCTGAAATGCTTTGGAAGTTTCCCTTTTCTTCTTACTCGATAGTTTTCTTTCTGGTTTGCTATTTTGGGAGAAATTGATGTTTGTTTCTGTTTGCAGTTGTTCGTTGTATTTTGTTTTATTCTCTTTCGCCCACTGCTTTGCTCCCATACATTTACTCCTATATTTGATTCTTGTTTGAGTAGAGTGAAGTGGGGTCTGTCTCATACTTGCCCTCTCTACCCTGCTTGCCCAGGAATGCCATAAACAATGCCTAGGCCTTGGACTGGAATGCTGCTTATAAAGAGGTTTGTCTGCTTCACTGAAATGTACTTAGGGGGGAGTCAGGGTTGTCAGAAAGCAGGGCCAAAGTTGGTTTTATACTGCTATGTAGCTGGGGATGACCTTAAACTTCTGGTCCTCTTACGTCTGCCTCCCACATTCTGAGACTACAGGTGTGTACTCCCATGCCTGGTTTATTCAATGTGAGAAGTTGAACCCAGAATATCATGCATGCTAGGCAAGCACTCTGCCAACTGAGCTGTATCCCCAGTCTCTGAGCTCTCTTTCTTAAAATGTTTTATTTCAAAACCATGTCCCACTTAGTTGCCCAGAATGACCTTGAACTACTTGACATTCCAGGTAGGCCTTGAGCTCTTATTTTCCTGCCTCGGCCTCCTTAGTCATAATTCCAGGTCTGTGCCACCTGTGCTGACTATATATTTTAAACACATTTGTAATCATTCCACACAGTTCATAACATTTCCTTTCAGTATTATATGTATAACATATTATTCTTTCTGACCTTTGTCATTCAGATATGGATAATTACATTTACTTGCAGAACTGTTCAGGATTAAGTGAGATTGTACCTTTAAACTACAACTGCCACATGGTGTTTGTTTGTTTGCTAATACTCTTTACTTCTAACTCAGAGCAGTACAGAGTGGCCTTCCCTGGCCAACATCAATGATCAATGAGCATGTTGGTCAAATCTGACAGCTGGTACCAGCTAAACATTTTGCAGGGTCCAGTGCACTGTAAGAACACAGAGTGTGTTCAGAATTAATAATCTCAGAGCCAGCAGGGTGACTCAGACGGCAGAGGCACTTGCCTCCACACCTGTGACCTAGGTTCCGTCCTGAGGACCCAGGTGGTGTCACCTTCCAGCCGCCACACTGTCTAGCTCATACACACAAATAAATGTAATTTTTAAAGCATTTATAGTTTCAGGATAGTAACATTAGAACAACAAACCCAGCACGGACCTGTTGCTTATGGCTTCTGTGTGATGCCATGCTTGCACGCCCTAAGAACAGTAATCCACTGCTTTGGAAGGGAAGAAAGAAATTTGATATAACCCAAAGACAGAATTTCTGTCTGTTGTTTGTTTTTGAGACAGGGTTTCTCTGTGTAGCCCTGACTATCCTGGAACGCAATCTGTAGTCCAGGCTGGCCTTGACCTCAAAGAGATCTACTTACCCCTGCCTTCCAAGTGTTGAGATTAAAGACATGTGCCACCACCACCCAGCCAGAATGTCTTTTTTGATGCTAGTTCTGAGACTTGGCACGGTTATTTCATTATAGAATAAGACGGAAAAAAGAGCCTCTTAAAATTATCTTTACAATTCTGAGTGGCTCACTTGTCACCCCTAGAGGGAGCAGGACAGTTTCAGTGCTGGCAGTTCTTCCCTGTTAGGAAGGTAAGGTTGTCCTACAAGTCATTACCCTGTGTCAGCAAGGAGAGCTTGATGCATTGGTTGCTCACCATTGTGACTCCTACAGAAGATTCTATTTGTTTTTGTCCTTTTTTGTAATATGTAAAAATAAATGTATTTTTTATAAGACTGAATTGAGTTTCTAGACCTAAGCCTCAAGTCTTTGGAACTTAGAGTGCCTCCATGGAGAGATTCTTCTCTACCCTCCTGCCCCAGCCTTGCAGATAGTCTCCAAATGGACAGAATCTCATCAAGAACCAGTTCAACCTTATCAGTACCATGTTTGTCAGAGACAGTGTACAGAGTTCATAGAAGCTGCCGTGTCACATAGGTAGGTGAGCCACTGAAAGGACAAAGACTTGTTCTCTCTCTTATGGCTAAGACTGTGATGCATACTCCCTGCTTCCATTGGGCTAGTCTTTCGCTTTCTGGTCCCAGTTCCCACTGGGTCTCTTTTCAGAAGCTACAAGTTGAAGAATCTCAAGAAAGAACACTCTAACTAATTTGAGACACAAAATAACAAATTATTACTTTTCACTGAGTTTGTATTGGCTGCTAGAAGCATAATAAGTGTGTGTAGCAAATGAATAACACATGAAAATGACAGTTGGTCAATCAAAAATTGTAAAAGAGGAGCTGAGTGATGCGTAAGTGGTGCTATTTGTGTAGATAAGCCCTGTCTCTTTATTGTGCATTTCTCCTTAAAATGCCATAGCCAGAAAACTGCCTCTTAAAGCACCGCCCACATGCATGGAGGGCTCCTGTTTCTGTGGCTGTCTTGTTGGGAAGTTATTTTGTCACATCTCTTCCTGACAGGTTTTAGTTACAAGAGAATCTTCATATTTATAAGTTTCTAATACAGTATACATAGGGTCATTGTTTTTCTCTCCTCTGGTTTTGTTTACTTTCTATCTTTACATTGGGTCACTGGTTCCATTCTGTCTCCTGCTGTCTTAGTCAGGGTTTCTATTCCTGCACAAACATCATGACCAAGAAGCAAGCTGGGGAGGAAAGGGTTTATTGAGCTTACACTTCCATGCTGCTGTTCATCACAAAAGGAAGTCAGGACTGGAACTCAAGCAGGTCAGGAAGCAGGAGCTGATGCAGAGGCCATGGAGGGATATTACTTACTGGCTTGCTTCTCCTGGCTTGCTCAGCCTGCTTTCTTATAGACCCCAAGACTACCAGCCCACAGATGGTACCACCCACAAGGGGCCCTCCCCCCTTGATCACTAATTGAGAAAATGCCTTACCTCTGGATCTCATGGAGGCATTTTCTCACCTGAAACTCCTTTCTCTGTGATAACTCCAGCTTGTGTCAAGTTGACACACAAAACTAGCCAGTACACCTGCCTACTGGTTTTTATGTTTCTTTGTTTTGAAAATCCATTATTCTTCCTCTCTTTTCCCATATTATATCCATCAGTGAGTAACAAAAGCAAATAGGGTATAGCATAGTTGGACACTCTGAAGCCACGAAGACCTTTGTTTGCATGCTATCCTGGACCAGTCATACTGAATCTGTGTTTCTACTTCTGTAAAATGGATATATTAGTGACATGTGTGTCACGGAATTGTTGGAGGGACTAAGTAAATAATGTATGTTCCACAAAGAGAGAAGCTCCCTTCCTACCCTTTTTACCAAGTAGTCTTCATCTGTTAACCCCAGCATTAGTTGAGTTGCCAGGCCTCATCCTCAGCAAGGCGTGTGTGTGTAACTGAACCACCACAATGCTGTTGTTCTTGACCTTGGTCCTGCTTTACAGTGGTAAAGAAGGCTTACAGGAACTCTCTCACTCACCATCGCTGAATGTGGGGGTAGCATCTGAAGCCAGCTGCTGTGTGCTTAGAGCCTTAGCCTGAGGATTCACTGCCTCCTTGGCTTTCTGTGTGCCTCTAGAGCTTTCTCTTGGACGCATCACAACCTCTCCTGTTTTATAAGACACACTGATCTTATCACTCCAAATGCTTTTCTAAGCAAAATGTGTATGAATAAAAGTTGGATATTGATGTTAAAAGCCTGTTAGGAACAAATCATTTCCTGTGGTTCATATTCTCTTTCTCTCTCTCTCTCTCTCTCTCTCTCTCTCTCTCTCTCTCTCTCATTGTATTACTTTTGAGCCTATAAGCACGTTGTAGCACTCTAGGGATCCTGCCTGCAAGTACACTGACTTTTTTTTAGCATCTTTAAAGTTTCTAACATTTTACTTATTTATATTTTTCATTATTTTTTTTAGCCATATTCACTCCCATTAGTCTCTTTCTCCCCTGCCATCCCCTCACCTCCTCAGCTAGTCTACTTTCATGTCTGTCTGTTTTGGATTTTGTTTGGTTGGTTGGTTGCTTTTGGTTTTTTTGTTTTGTTTTGTTTTTTGTTTTTCGAGACAGGGTTTCTCTGTGTAGCCCTGGCTGTCCTGGAACTCACTCTGTAGACCAGGCTGGCCTCGGACTCAGAAATCCATCCGCCTGCCTCTGCCTCCTAAGTGCTGGGATTAAAGGTGTGCGCCATCACTGCCCGGCTTAGTTTTGTTTTTTCTTAAGGATTTTATTTATTTTATATATATGACGAGTACACTGTAGCTGTCTTCAGACACACCAGAAGAGAGCATCAGATCCCGTTACCGATGGTTGTAAGCCACCATGTGGTTGCTGGGAATTGAACTCAGGGCTTTTGGAAGAACAGTCAATGCTCTTAACTACTGAGCCATCCCTCAAGCTGTTTTTGTTTGTTTGTTTGTTTTACTTTTTGTTTTTTTTTCCCTTTTCATTGCCCCACTGACTGGGGTTACTTTCAGTAATGAGGGTAGAGTCATTTACAGAATCATGGGCAGATTACCCTTAACATGGCTTTCCATCCTCCAGCGACCATAGCTGCCTATAGATTTCGGGGAAAGGTGAAGCCTTAGGAGTCCCTCCCCCCTCCAGAAATGTTAATGCAGATAATCAAGGCTGCTGACACCTCCAGAGTGCAGTGCCAAGTTATGCCCAGAACACGGGGCTCTACAAGCATCACATCGCTTCCCCCTGGCTCTTCTCTTCTTTGAGCTCCTGCCTCTGAAACTTTCCTTGAGTCGTGGAGAGGTCATTTATTCTCAGCACTTTGACTAGTTCTGTGAGAATTCTTGTCATTTAAAATCTATTCTTTCCTTTTATGTCTTTTCACACGAGTGGACTTGTTTGTGATTTGCTATCCAGCAGTACATGGGCTGGAAGCTTAATGCCCAGTATCAAAAGAGAGATGGCTCAGTGGTTAAGAGCACCAACTGCTCTTCCAGAGGTCTGAGTTCAATTCCCAGCAGTCACATGGCGGCTCACAACCATCTGTAATGGGATCCGATGCCCTCTTCTGGTGTGTCTGAAAACAGCTACAGTGTACTCACATACATTAAGTAAATAACAAGTAGTAGATGTAATCTTTGGGAGTATGACCCTCAGAAGGGATAAATGCCCGGCTCTTGGTGTTCTAGTTCTTCTTGAACAAGGTTAATGCTTATGAGAGCTGGTTGTAAGCAGACTGGCCTCCTGGGAGTCTGCTGTACCCTCTCAGGAATCTCTGCTGCATCCTCCCTGCTCTGTCCCCTCTCCCCTCTCACACCAGAAGCAAGTTTAGATTGCACTATCTGCTTAGATTCCCAGAACTGAGCTTAATTACACACACACACACACACACACACACACACACACACACACACACACACCCCCCTCTATTTCCCTTTCCCTCCCCTGCCTCCCTCCTTTCTTTCTTTTGAATGGTGTGAAACAAGTCTCACACTATAATCTTGGCTTGCCCCAACTTTGTGGCAATCCTCCTGCCTCTGGCACCCAAGTGTTGTATTCATAGGTGTAAGCCACCACACCAGCATTCTTTGTGAAGTCCTCAGTTTCAGGCGTTTTCTCACAGCACTGCAAAATGGACTAAAACATTGCCTGTTTCTGTGAGGTCTCTCTTCTCTTTGGTGCTGTAATCTCCTTTTACCCATCCAAAAGGAGAAGACATTCAGATTTCCCTCCAATCTGTGTTATATTGAATTGAACTGTGGGAAGTGGTTTTGCACTGATGAAGCTGTAGTGGGGTGTCTGAGTTTTCCTGTTGCTGTGATAAAACACTGGCAAAAGCAACCTCAGAGAGAAAGTCATCCTGGCTCTCAGTCCAGCAGTGCTGAATTGAAGGCAACAGGAAGATGAAGGAGCTGGTCACATTGTGACCACAATCCAGAAATCACAGTGAATACATGCACGTTCAGCTGACTTCTCTGCGTGATACAATCATGGATTCCCCTGTCCACAGGGTCGTCTTGTTCACAATTAAGATAGTCTCCCACATCAACTAATGGAATCCGGACAGCCCTCTTCAAGCTGCACAGAGCCCATCCCCCATGAGTCCAGATCGCATTGACAGTGAACACCATCTCACTAGGCAGTCTCCTCTGCGTGGAGGGGAGGGTGTTTGGTTCCTGGTGATTTTTATCTTTACTCCCTCCTCCATTTTAGTTTGCTCCAGCAGAAGATTGAAACCTTGTAAGTATCTGAACACCTAAAGCAAGCCTCACCCCACTCCTCTTACAGACAGTAAAATCCCTGTGTTGGTTCGTCTTTTGAGCAGTTTGGAGAAACTTAGGAGGCCTAGCTCACTTCGGGCCTGTTCACTTGACTTGCCTCACTGTCTAATGCCACCTCTAAATTTCTCATAAGCTTGGTACATTGCCAACTCTTGTTTTAGTATAAGCACTGACAGTTCTCACTATCCCATCTTCTATTTGTACTTTTTTAATAGTATTAGTATTTTAAAGTCTAAACATATTTCTGTGCGTGTGTGCACGTGCATGCAGGTACATGCACAGGCCACAGGCATTAGATTGCCTGGAGCCGGAGTTAAGGCAGTTGTGAGCCAACCAGCTGGAAACCAAACTCGAGTCCTCTAAAGACCGTTAATTACTCTTGACTGCTGAGCCATCTCTCCAGCCCCTTAATATTTTAATAGTTTCCTTTTTTATGATTTGTGCTTTTCTGGTTTTGCTTGCTTCTTGCTCCAGTTGTCTAATACACTTTTTATTCATTTCAAAAAGCTTCTAGAACAAACACTACAGAGAAGCAGACAGGTTGAGTGATAAATGGGTAATTCTGGTCATGGGTTTGCAGCTTTGGTTCGTTGGCCTTAACAAATGATGCTAATCTACTTAAAGCGGATTTTATAATTACTGCATGTAATTTTACATTTAACAGTAATGTGTTGCTTTATGCCAGGCATGATAGGACATCTACCCTTATAACCTCATCCCTCAGGAGAATTACCATGTCTTTAAGGCCAGCCTGGCTACTGAGTGCCAGGCCAGCTAGGGCTAAAAAACAAGAACCTATCTCAAGAACAAGACCGGATATAACTCAGTTGGCAGAGTGTTTGCCTAGCACGATTAAAGTTCTGGATCTATCCCTAGCACTTCAAAAAACTATGTACAGTAACACCTACCTGTAATCCCAGTCTTCAGAAGTAGAGATGGGTGACTAAGGAAAGTAAAGGTCATCCTCGAGCAGAGCAAGTTCTAGGCCAGACTAGGGATGCAGCCCTTTCATCCCAGGCGTGGTGCTACTCATCCATAAGCCTCCCTCCTGGGAGGCTGAGGCAGGACTGTTGTGAAGACCACTTTGGGCTACACAAAACCCATCTCAACAAAAGAGAAAACTATTAGTCAGTGTTATCAATTGAAACAGTGGGTAAACTATCCAGTCACTACAATAAAGCTAGATGGCAAGTTCCCCTCCTGGAACCTCACATCAACCCTTTATTAGGTAGCCTTCCGAAAGTGTGCGGAGGCCCATAGACAGGGCTTTCTAGAGGGTTCAGCAGACAGAAGCACTTGCTACCAACCTGAATTGAATCCAAAGAACGCACATGGTAAAAGAAAGACCAATGCCCAAAATTGTCCTCTGACCACACACACACACACACACACACACACACACACACACACACACATACACACACACATGCTGTAGACATCCCCAACCACATGGATGGATGGATGGATGGATGGATGGATGGATGGATGGATGGATGGATAATGAGACAAAATAAAACCCATGGTCATCTTTTAAACTGTGCTTTTATATATGTTATATTTGTATGCTTACCAGTTTAAACATAGACTCATGTTTGTCTTGTGTGGTCTATACTGGTAATCATTGCTTAGGAGGCAGAAGGATCAAGAGGTCAAGATGCTGGCCATGGTGGCACATACCTTTAATCCCAGCACTTGGGAGGCAGAGACAGGTGGATCTCTGGGTTCAGGACAGCCAAGGATACATCAAGACCCAGCCTCAAAGAAAAGCCTTGAAGGTTATATTCTGCTGTACAGCAAGATCAAGGCCATTTGTATATTGCTTACAAAATGCACCTTTGTAGTTTACTCCATGTCACACATAACTGTCTCATTCTTTTCAGCTGGTAATTCTATTGTATTTCCAGATCTGTTATAACAGCCACACAGGTGACGATACATGAGACCCTGTTCTAAAAAAAGCAAAAACCATGTATATACTTTCATATTTATGTGTGTGTCTGTGAATGTGTGTGTGTGTGTATACTAGTAAAATGGTATCTATATACTATAATAAAATGATTTATATACTGTCATGTTATTATTGTAGTATATACAGACTATATACAATAACCAAAAACTATGTCATATATAAGTACACTATATGTAGTAGTATATAACATGCTTTCTTAAAAACTTCACAAATAGAAATATACTAATGTACTCATGAGATTCAGAGACCTTAGCTGCCCTGATTTCTGTTTCCCTGTTGCTTATGATAGTATCTGGCCTTCAGAAGGTGCTCAATAAATAACTGTTGATTAAATCATCTGTTCACAAAATGCACCCTGGCAGTTGTTCCCTGTCATACGTACTGTCTCATTCTTTTCTGCTGTTTTTTGTTTGTTTGTTTGTTTGTTTGTTGTTGATGGTGGTGGGGTTTTTGTTTTGTTTTGTTTTTTGTTTTTGTTTTTTGTTCTGTTTTGTTTTGTTTTGTTTTGCATTTTCCAGATCTGACATAACAGCCTCTCTGGTGGATAGTTAGATTGTGTTTTCTCCACAGACAGTGAGAAGTCGCCCTGACAATGCCTTACATTCCAGTGCTCAATCAAAAGGTTTTGGACTTTTCAGGAATGTGACATAAAAATTGATCATCTTACTTGTAATTTGAGATTTTTCTTTTTGAATAAAACATATCAAAGCTATTTGAATGTTAAAAAAAAAAAAATACCTAAGAACAAACATACAGTTCTATTTAAAAAAATTAACTTAGTAGGGGTTAAGGTACCTAATTTTATGCATCTTTTTTTTTTTTTTTTTTTTTTTTGGTTTTTTCGAGACAGGGTTTCTCTGTGTAGCCCTGGCTGTCCTGGAACTCACTCCGTAGACCAGGCTGGCCTCGAACTCGGAAATCTGCCTGCCTCCGCCTCCCAAGTGCTGGGACTAAAGGCGTGCACCACCACTGCCCGGCCTTTTATGCATCTTAATAGAGGCATGGTGGTGCCTGCCTATAGCCCAGCACTAGGGAGAGGGAGGCAGAAGGAACAGGAGTTCAGGGTTGTTTTCTACTATGTAGTGAGTTCAAAACCAGCCTGGACTACATGAGACCCTGTCCCAAAAACAACAACGTTTTTCTACCTTGTAAATGTCTCTGGAATGAACAGATATCAATATGTGTATTGGTTATAGAAAATAATGATTTTTTTAAAGCAATTGCTCTTAGGCAATTTACTTAAAGAGAACATTTTCAAATGAAACTATTGCTTAAGCAGAAGAATAAGTCTTAAATAATTTAAAACTCAGATATATCCAGAGGAACTTAAAAGGCTGGTGGAGCTTGAAATCTGTGGTTCATTCAAATTACTACCTGTCTTCACCCCACATCCACTTCTGGAAAAATAAAACATCATGACACTGTTTGGTCTATAATAAATTAATTAGACACAGGATCATAAGAGAGTCGAAATAATCATTTCAATCCTTTGTTACTTTAACATTTTCTCACCAGCTCATAGAAACTTACCAGGTTTGTGGTAGAATCCTTAGTTGAGAGATAAGAGAGCTCTAGCATTAATGAAGGCATAAACAGGGGTGTGTGGTCTGCACATAAGAGTGAGGAGCTGAGTCTATCCTACAGAGCCTACAGAAAAAGCCAGGCGTGATGGTATATGCCTTTAATCTCATTTCTGGGAAAGTAAATACAGATGCATCATGGGGCTCACTGTCTAGCTAGGTTAGACTAATCCAGGAGTCCCAAATCCCAGTAAGGATCCCTGCATCAAAAATAAAACCCAAAGAGGATGGATGACTTGCAGGGTGTGTTTGTGGTCCCACGTGCATGCTTCTCACCCACCCACAAACCAGGAAGCCCAGGGCCGGAGTGGAGATTCAGGCACAGCTGGACAGAGCCTTCACACCACATGTCCGGGCTCATCCCTGGCCCTCAGTATGGTGCCCTTTGTTTTCTCCTGCCAAGGGAGCTGCTTTGTGCAGCCAGGAAAGATAATTTGGCAGTTTTGGGCTTAGATCACTTAGCAAATGCAGAAGACAAAACCAGCTCTCTTTCCCATTGAGGATCAGGCCAATCTTGAGTGCCCCAAAGGAAGGGGTGGGGTGTAGGCATACAACCCTAAGATAAGTCTAGAAACTAAGAACCTAGTGGGAATGAAGAAGGAACATACGAGTAGAATTGTGACCAAATACTTGTTTTAATTTATTCTTATATTTTAAATTTATGTTCATGAGTGTTGCCTACATGTATGTATATGATCTACCGTACTGGTGCTGAGAACCAAACCTGGGTCCTCTGCAAGAGCATGAAGTACATCTAACCGCAGAGCCTTCTCTCGAGCACCCCCAGATACTTGTTTTAAAGTGGATTGCTTTAGGGCTGGAAAAATGGTTCAGTGGTTAGGAACACTGCCTTCTCTTCCCAGTCACCCACATGGCAGCTCACAACTGTCAGACTCGTTCCAGAGGATCTGACACCTCACCCAGACATACTTGGAGGCAATACGTGCACATAAAATAAAAATAAATCATCTTTAAAAAAATTAAATGAATTGCTTTAGTCATTCTACGTGTTATGTACAGATTTTAAAGCATTTTATGTTCTATTTTGAAATATTTGTTTGGAGTCAGAGGGGATGTATTAAGTGTAGAGATCATGCAGGAGTTGGTTCTTTCCTTCCACCATGTGAGTCCTGAGGATTGAACTCAGGTCATCAGGTTTAACAACAAACATCTTTACCCTGAGCCACTACAACTGCATTCTATTAATGTAGACTTCTTACGTGTATAGTTAATAATAATGCTGTCTGACTTGGTAGCATGTACGTGTAAGGAATCACAGCACCTAGCAGGCAGAGGTAGAAAGATGAGCTCCCAGCCAGCCAAGACTGCATAGACCACAGGCTCTCAACCTCTGAGTCGCAACTCCTTGGCTCCAACAGCCCTTTTATGGGGTCACCTGAGACCATCCTGCATATTTACACTATGATTCATAACTAGCAAAATTACAGTTGTGAGGTCGCAGTGCAGGTAGGTTTATGGTTGTGGGTCACCACAACGTGAGGAACTGTTTTTATTAAAGATTATATAGCCTACGCCGGGCAGTGGTGGCGCACGCCTTTAATCCCAGCACTTGGGAGGCAGAGGCAGGCAGATTTCTGAGTTCGAGGCCAGCCTGGTCTACAGAGTGAGTTCCAGGACAGCCAGGGCTAGCTACACAGAGAAACCCTGTCTTGAAAAACCAAAAAGAAAAAAAAGATTATATAGCATTAGGAAGGCTGTAAAGCGCTGACAGGGCTCTAGGCCAGACCAAGCTGCATAGGAAGGCCCTCACCTTAGCTGGACCCACTACGCCTCTAGCCCAGTCTTGTTATTTTGATTCTGTTTCTGTTTTTAGATTCAGGGTCTCACTACTTACTTAGCCCTGCCTAGCCTGGAACTTGGTAGACTGACCTCAAACAGAAATCTGCCTGCCTCTGCCCCCACATACTAGGATTAAAGATGAGCACCACACACCTGGTGGTGAGTCTGTAGACGTGTTCTCATCGGGATAGCAGTAGAATCAGGAAGAAGGTTGCTGAGCTCTAGGAAAATGGAAATTTAAATTGTAGGCAGTCTCTTTGGGAGTTCATAAACCTTGGACATTTCCTCCACAGAACACTTTAAAGTGTTTGAAGGTAGGGGCATTCCCTCAGAAGATTCTGAAGACAAACAAATGCCAATGATAAGTTTCCATAACAAAAATAGACATAGGTGAAATAATATGTAAAAGTTCATTTGTTTGGGGAAGTTTCACAGAGATCTATTGGCATTTCAGTGAGTGGTAATAACAGAAAATGCTTTTTTTAGGATGTCCAAACCTGGTTACCTAGGACTAACAGAGAAACAGAAAGGGTGTCTATTTAGGCTTTAAACCAATTCTCTATTACATCTGTAGAAAAGGAAACTTGCTGACCACAGAGGAGATTTGAAACCATAAGTTGTATATCAGTGCTGAGCTCAGGTCAGAGAAATGGATCCTTTTACATGCACTGCCCTCGGCTTCCATGAAGATGGGGAGGGTAGCTGGAGTCTGGATTGCGGAGACATGACATAATGAACGCTAGATGCATCCAGGGCCTGCGAACTGCTGAAGAAACTAAACACTTAGCGTCCCCTCTCTAGAGAGATCCTTGTCTGGTTTAGACCTGTTCTGGTTTGTCAAAAGTGCACTTAATCATGCCAAAGATTAGAGAATATGCCTGGCCTAAGCAAAAAGGTAAGACCTATGGACACATTGAAGAAAGAATCCTGCAAAAATGAGACTCCAAAACCAAAGAAACTGATATGGGTTGGACTGGGCTGGTGGTTTAGCGGCAGGGTGCTTGCCTTGTATGTGTAAGGCCCTGAGTTTCATCCCCAGTGCTGTAAAATAAAGAAAGCCCAATTAGCTCCCCTATTACCCCATTGCTTTGATGCTACGTCTTTGTCTTAGCAAATAGAGCTTACAGGCAAAGTATATTCAGAAAGAAGGGGTTGTGTGGGGAGAGAGATGCTCTGTGGTGAAGCATGCATACTGCCCTTGAGAAGGGACCCAAGTTCAATTCCCAACAGCCACATCAACATCAGGCAGTTCACAATTTGCCTGTAAAGCAACTCCAGCTCCAGGGGATTAAGACGAATGCCCTCTTGGTTCCCAAGGGCACCTGTGCTCTCATGTGAACACATAAGAAAGTAAAATAATAAGATTGAGGAAGTGGAGAGGGGAAGAAAAGAAAGGAAATAGGGCTGGGAACTTGCTGCTTTGGGAAACACCTGAAGACTGGGTGGTTCTCTGCTGGTAGACATGCATAGACGACCTAAGGCTTTCCCTAGAGTTAACAGAAGGCAGGCCTGCTTGCTCTTATGCGAGGTAAATGGGGTTAAGAGGTAGCTTCAGAGGAAAACCTGCATGGTCAAAGTTTAACCCTAAATGCGAACCTTGACCTGACAGCTCCTAACCAGCAGATAAGCAGAGACACTAGAAAGAACTGCAGCGCTTGCAGTATCATCGTTGTGAACACAAGTTGTGGATTCAGTGGGGCTAGGTGGCAGAAATGGAGAAGACAAAGGGAAGCCTTCAAAAAAACATTTAATTTGTTTCTGTTTTAAAAACTGCTATTCAGGGCTGGATATGGTAGCATGTGCTTTTACTCAGTAGATAGAGGCAGATGGATCCCTGTGAGCTTGAGACCAGCCTGGTTGCTCTTGCAGAAGACCCAGGTTTGATTCCCAGCACCCACATGATGGCACCCAGCACCATCCATAATTCCAGTTCCAGGGAATCTGATTCCCTCTTCTGACCTCCTCAGGCACCAGGCATGTACATGTTTCACATATATACATTCAGGCAAATCGTTCATAGTCCCAAAATAATAAACCAGACTGACTGTTCTACTGCTGTGAGGAGGCACTATGATCACAGCAACTTTTAGGAGAAAGCATTCAACACACACACACACACAAACACACACACACACACCTCAGTATCCCAGTTTGAGGTCAGCCTGACTACCCAAGACCTTGTCTAATTAAAAAGAAAAGTACCACACTGGGCCTAGTGGTACAGGCCTGTAACCAAGAAGTTGAGGCAGGGGAATTGTAAATTCAAGCCTAGCCTGGTCTACAGAGTGAATGGTAGGCCAGCCTGAGCAACTCAGTAAGATCCTGTCTCAAAAGTAAGAAGAGGTGTAGGGATAGCTCAATGATAGAGCACAAATCTAGTATGCATGAGGTTCTAGGCTTGATCCCCAATACTTTCTCTACAAAAGATGTAAGAGCCAAGAGCTAGGGTTGAGGTTGTAAACGTTTCCTGTATAGTCACTGTGGACTCTCTGGTGTCTGCCATAACCATGCCTTATAGTTACAGACAGTATATAAGTACATGTGACTGCTGCATTGCAATAACATTTGATTATGAACACTTCCATTTGAATTGCACCTATTCTTCATGTGTTTGGAATACAGTTCTCTTTTATGTTTTCAACCATTTAAAGAGATAAAGACCATTCTCAGCTTCCTGGCTACACAAAAACTAACCAAGGACTAACTTTGCAAATGCCAATGCCCTCTTCAGGCCGTTCTCATAACACAGCTAATGTGAGAAGAGTGCACTCAAGGTACTCTGAGAGAAGAGAGATGCAGAAGTTGAAACCATAGTGCCTGCTTGGTGCAACCCTAGACATGCACAAAGCCTACTTTCTGCTGTGAAGTTCTAGGCTATTAGATTTGAAAGTGGCTTTTCTTAAGAGGACCCAGGGCCTAAGAGAAAGTCATCAGACCCGGCTAAGAACGGGAGATGGCTAACTTTCTCGGCAAAACTTTAAATGTGGCATCTTGACCTAGGAAGAACTGAGTTTATGGTTGCAGACAGGAACAGAAAAGACTGAACTCAGCTCCTGCGCTTGAGAGGAAACACAAGAAGCAAAGCGCTTCACTGCCAAGGTCAACAGAGGCTACTTGAACTGGAGAACTGATGAGAGAGCTTAAGAATTCACAGCTCTGCTGTGACCGTCCTCACAGCCAGACACTACCCTATGTCAACCCAAGATGGCTTCCAGGTGGGACCCCACAGATGAGCTGCCTTTGGTGGGTGGGGCAGGCAAAAAGTAAACAACAAACCTCAGTCAGATAAGGACACAGCAGGTTTAGGGGCTTGGGCTGCTGTCCTGGGATGATGGCACTAGAGTCTTTTCTTCCCCTTTTACAAACAAAATTTACTTTCACTTTAGAAATTTGAACCCAGGGCTGGTGACATAACTCAGGAGTAGAGCTTTACCTACCTATCATGCCAGGGGCCCTTGGCTTTTCCTTGCACTGGAGGGAAATAAAGTTGGGTATGGTGGTGCATGCCTATAATCCCAAGTACTTGTAAGGTGGAGGGAGAAGGATCAGTAGTTCAAGGTCACCCTCAGCTACACACCAAGCTAAAGGCCAACCAGGACTACACAGCAAGACCTTGTCTCAAAAGAAATGAATCCATACTCCTGCCCTGCCAATCCTTCTAAGCCTTCCTTCTTTTCTTTTCTAATTCTCCTCCTCCTCCTCCTCCTCCTCCTCCTCCTCCTCCTCCTCCTCCTCCTCCTCTTCCTCCTTCTCCTTCTCCCTCTCTCTCTCCCTCTTTCTCCCTCCTCCTCCCCTCCCCCTCCTCCTCCTCTCTTCCTCCCTTCCCCTCCCCCTCCCCCTCCCCTCTCTCTCCTTCTTTTAAGACAGGGTTTCTCTGAAGCTCTGGCTGTTCTGGAATTCACTCTGTAGACCAGGCTGGCCTCAAACTCAGAGATCTGTCTGCCTCTGCCTCCCAAGTGCTGGGATTAAAGGCATGCACTACCACTGTCTGGCTAAGCCTTATTTTTTCTAAACACATCCCTTACATATTTTAAATTGGGCCTATGCTATACATATTTTTACAGTAAATATATATCATAAACATGTGTAATGGTTAATCTTTATTGTCAACTTGGGTTACAATCCCATAACCTCCAGGTGTGTCTATAAGGGCATTTCTTGAGAGGTTTAAATGAAGTGTGAATGTTTACCTTGAATATGGGTAGTGCCATTCAGTGGACTGAGCTACCAGACTGAATAAAAAGAAGGGGGGCACAGCAGCATTCACCCTCTGCTTCCTGTGGACTGTGGCTAGCCTCCTCATACCCTCACCCCCACAGCCAGAGCTGTGTTCTCCACTACACTTCTCCTGCCTAGAGGGAGAGGACTCACTGTGTCCCTAAACTATGAGCCAAAAGCAAACCTTTACTCTCTATGTCTGTGTTAACTACCCAAGCAAATTCTGCTTCATTATTGTATATTACATAACTTTGAAAGTATGGAGACTTGTTTATAAAGTCTCCTTTTGTATCACTTGTCAGATTTTACTCAGTATGTATCCATCTGCTCATGTGCTCTATGAGTTATGCACTGAGCATATTAATTCTAATGTCATAATGGAGCCCATGATTTAACAAACTAACTAGAAATAGTTTATTTTAAAATGATGTTTCTGCTTACTATTAAAATTGAAACACGGGCCAGCGAGTAGACACATGGTTGTTGGGTAGAGACAACGCCATGTCTGGTGGTGCACCCCCCCCCCAGCCCCCACTAACTGCCGTTAAGGAGCACATGCCTTTTTAAAACAAATAATTTTTTTTAACTTTTAAAGATTTTAGTATATTCATAAGTTTCACCTTCACTCACCAGAATTCTTTTCCTAGAAAAATCAATGGTTTTTTTATTAAATTATCCAAAATTATTATCTATATTATCTATATTATATCTATAGCTATGTATTCTTCATTCACATTAGGTCATTTTTTGCTCTCGTTTCTTGTTTGGCTTACTGCAGTGTATCTTTGAAGGACTCTTCAAAGCTCTATTTCTTGGATTTGTGTTTAAATCCCATTTTACCCATATCTTTCTTAGTTATTAATTTTATGGCTCATTGAATTCACTGCCTGTTTATATTTTTTCAAATTCATGAAGTATAGCAAAGAATGAGTATATGACTGAGTGTCTTGGCTACTTTTCTGTTGCCGTGACAGAACATCATGACAAGACAATGTATAAGAGGAAGTGTTTAATTTGTTGCTCATAGTTTCTGAGAGTTCCTGACCATCATGTCAGGGAGTCTGGCAGCAGGCAGACAGGCATGATGCTGGAGCGGGAGCTGAGAGTCTACATCTTGATCCACAAGCATATGGCAGAAAGAGAACTAACTGGGACTGGTGTGGGATTCGAAATCTCCAAGCCACTAAGTGATAAGACCACACCTCTTAATCCTACTCAAGCAGTTCCACCAACCGGGATCAAGTATTCAATACATAAGCCTATTGGTCCATTCTCGTTCAAACTACCACAAAAAGACTTTGAAGTTTTCTCTATTTAGGGTATACTTTGAATATTTTTTATTTTTTATAGCCTTAAACTCTATACATTGATTTTTCTTTTTTGTTGTTGTTTTGGTTTGTTTGTTTGTTTGTTTGTTCATTTGGGCTTTTTTATATTGTTATTTTGTGAGACAGGATTTCTCTGTGTAGCTCTGACTGTCCTGGAACTCACTCTCTGTAGACCAGGATGCCTCAAACTCACAGAAATCTGCCTGTCTCTGCCTCTGAAGTGCTGGATTAAAGGCACACACCACCACTACCACCACTGGATGACCTAAACAGTTTTAAAATATTTTTATTATTTTTAATTATGTATGTGTGTGCCTGGGTTGAGGTATGTGCACTGTGTGCAAGTTCCCCTGGAAGCCACCCTGAGCTGTTGGATCCTCTGGCTTCAGCTGGAGTTGCAAATGGTTATGAGCTGCCAGCTGTGGGTACTGAGAACTGAACTGGAGTCCTTTTTTTTTTTTTTTTTTTTAATTTATTTATATGAGTACATTGTCACTGCCTTCAGACACACCAGAAGAGGGCATCGGATCCCATAACAGATGGTTGTGAGCCAACATGTGGTTGCTGGGAATTGAACTCAGGACTTCTGGAAGAGCAGGAAGTGCTCTTAACCACTGAGCCATCTCTTCAGCCCCTGAACTTGAGTCCTTTAAAAGTAGTATATGCTCTTAACTACTAAGCATTCTCTTAAGCCCCCCCCCCCCTTTTAAAATGGATCTCACTATGTATACCTGGCTGACCTGGAATTAGTTGCATAGACCAGGCTGGCCCTGAACTCGGAGATTCACATGCCTCTGCCTCCTGAGTAAGCGCCCACACCTGGTTTGACCTGAGAACTTTTAAGGAAGTCAATCATGTCTTCTCCACACCTCTCTCCCTCTCCCCCTACCCCCACCTCCCATCCCCCACACCCTCCACTGGCCTTGAGCTCATGATCTTCCTGCCTCTGCCTTCCAAGTGCTTTTAGCTTTAAAATCTTTGTTAATTCTGTTAATTAGAGATTGATTAGAGAATGTAGTCTGGTGGCTTTGTTGGAGATGTGTCACTTTGAGGTTTCAAAAGCCTACTCCAATCCCAATTAGCAGCTCTATGTGCTTCCTGCTTGTGTGTGGGTTGAGATGTGAGCCCTCAGTTACTGCTCCAACACCATGCCTGCCTGCCTGCCTGCCAGCCTGCTGCCTGCCTGCCTGCCTGCTGCTGCCATGCTCTCTGCCTTGCTGGCCTTGGACTCACTCTCTGAAACTGTAGGCTCCCAATAAATTTTCTTCCACAAGTCTCCTTGGTCATGGTGTGTTATCACCATAATAGAAAGTATCTAGGATAGGGTCTAGGTGTTGCTCGTAGTCTTTGTTATTTAATTCCATGGATATTTAAAAATAATATATAAAGATGGAATGACGTCTTTCACCTCTCAAGAGGCTGCAGTGAGGAACTGCTTTGACTGTGAGGCTAACCTGAGCTACTGTGATGTCCAGGGCAGCACCAGCTATTTTGTGGAACCCATATTATTCGTGTTACTTTTCTTTAGAGGTACATTTTCATCATTTCTTTCTGCTTTGTTTAGCATTTTGCTTTATATTTTGATAGAAAGTCATTAGATACTCATGTCTTCATAAAATAGATACCGACATAAAATCACCTCTGTAACGCTGATTATTTCTACCTTAAATTCTGTTAGTTGTATCTGTTTTGAGCTCTATTGGCGACTGAACTATTTTCTTTGGCCATTGTTGTCTTAACAGCTTTGTTTTTAGCCTTTGCATTTCATTTTAAGTGAGTTTCTAAGAAAATAAACACATAAGCACACCCACTCTTGCAGGAGCTTACACATACATGTCCGCATACATATAAATAGGCACACACAAGCATGTGCATACACGTGAGTATGCAGACACTCATACACAAGCATGCACGTACACAAAGAATACAGATACATGCAACACACATTCACACAAGTGCAGATTTGGTTTTACTCAGGTTGAGAACCTGCTTTCTAATAAGGAGATTTAAATGACATGTGGATTCTGTTTTCTCCCTTCGTCCCTTCTGTGCCCCACCCTTCCTTTGTCTTTTGCTGTGTATTGATCAAATCTGTATTGATCAAGTCCTTTTTTGTTTTTGTTTTCTGCAAAATATGCAAGAACTGCCTCCATTTCTTTGTGGGGGTTTCCCTCCTATTTGCTCCTTTGCCCAACCAGATTTGCATTCCTGGCATTTGAGTGAAATGACTCTGCCAGGTCACCAGTGAGCTCAGTCAGGTCCCTCAGCATGGTGGGGGGCTTTCAGCGCTGGCCTCACTTCAATCCCTCAGCACTTTTTCACACAGAAGATTCTCCCCCTTGCACCCTGACTCTGCCACTTTGGGGTTTTCTGGCTCTTGTTTGCCCTGTTCCCTGAATCCTATGTAGTTCATGTTGACTATGATGGCCTGAATTTAGAGAGATCCATGCTGGGATTAAAGGTGTGGACCAAGATACCTGGCCTGCCTGCTCTAGGCTCTAAGAACTGTTTTGTTTCATCCCTTGGGACTCTCCTCTACTTTTCTTTTTTGGCTTTAGTTACTGTCACCTATGACTATGACAACCGACTCTCTAGTTCAAACTTTAGTTTGAATTCTAAGTATCTTTGATTGTGCTGTAGGTACCCCCAGATGGACTGAAAGATGTCTGAGGAGGGACCCATGGTCTTCCTCCTGACATCACCCACTTTGTCTCTTCCTTCTTTCTAGTGACATCCTGATGTCAAGTTCAAATGGTATCTGGACATATTTCCTGGAACTAGCCACATGTCTTAGTTAGGGTTTACTTCTGTGGACATCATGACCAAGGCAACCCTTATAAGGACATTTAATTGGGGCTGGTTTACAGGTTCAGAGGTTGAGTCCATTGTCATCAAGGTGGGAGCTTGGCAGCATCCAGCAGGCATAGTTCAGGAGGAGCTGAGAGTTCTACATCTTTGTCTGAAGGCCCCTAGGAGAAGGCTGGCTTCCAGGCAGTTAGGATGAGGGTCTTAAAACCCATGCGCACAGTGGTACGCTTACTCCAACAAGGCCACACCTCCAAACAGTGCCACTTCCTGGGCCAAGCATATTTAAACCAACTCCACTGCTAATTACCTTGTGCTGTGACCAGCCTGACAAGGATGACAGCCTCCTTGCTGGTCACCCAACTTCCACTCTGGTATCCATTATCCACACAGCACCCAGAAAGAGCTTGTTGAAAACCCCATCAGACTTGAGCACACTCTGCCTCTGAGCCTCCTCAGGGCCTCACCTTTCTCAACTTCTGTTCCTATGCAGCCAGCCCTCTTCCAAGTCCTCCCCTCCCAAATGCTGATCACATCCCAAGCTGCGCCAGACTCCTGCCATATCTATGCATGCTGGCTCCTGTATGTCCCAGCTGAAATGTTTAGCAACCTTGGAAAGAGACCATCTTTGAACCTTCTCTATAAAGAAGCCTTCCCCACCTCACGACATGACCACTCACGACATTGTCAGTATCAAGCTTATCTGAGGTCATGGGATAAATTCGTTTCCTTGGTCATGGTTGTTTTCCTCCAATCTCATGTACATTTGACTGTAGGGACCTGGTCTACTGTTTCACTCTGCGTCCACAGACAGTAACTCATGGTGCTCAATCAAATGAGCCCAGTCAATTACTACTCTCTCTGACAGAGGCACAGAAAGAAGGAGTGACTGGGCAGTTTTCTACAACAGCTGAGCCTCCCAAACCAAATCCAAAGTGCTCCATGATCTGAAACCTTTAACGCCAACAGGATTTGATGTCGAAAATTCCACATCTGACTTCATTATGGTTTACAGTCAATGCACATGTACACACACCTTCAGGGCATTTTTAAAAGTTGCATAAGAAACAAAGGGGAATTTTGAGTTGAATGTGGTAGCATAGCCTAATTCCAGCATTAGAGAGGCTAAGGAGCGAAGACTGAGAGTTCAAGGCCAGGCTGGGCCACATGGACCATTCCTAACAAGCCTCTGCTACATAGTAAAGTTTTGTTGAGTGAAAAGGAATGGGGTGGGGATGGTGCAGTAAGGAGAGGGAGAGGCTCCTTTTCAGGGACAGAAAGAAGGAGAAAGCCAAGCCTGGGAGTGCAGGTCTATAATCACAGCAACATAAGAATCTGAGGCAGGAGGGTCAAGTTCAAGGCCAGCCTGGGCAAGTTGGTGACTCTCTGTCTCAAAATAAATAAACATTTTAAAAAGAGGGCGAAAAACAAGATTCTATCATGACAAGACTCTGAGATCAGTTTTCAACAGAGCAAAATAGAAAGAAATATACTTGAATTATGTTTTGATGGGGTGTCTCCATAAGACATATATGCAGATAATACTTAGGCATATGCAAATAAACTAGAATCCAAAATAAACCTCTGAAATCCAAAAGCCTCCTGATCACAAGCAATTTAGATAGGGGACACTCAGCCTGGACTGTCTATACTGCCTACATTTCTCTTGCCAAGTTATTTAGTCCTAGGTTTCCTCACCGAAACCACAGGGATAACAAAACCACACAGAGCTGCTGCAAGGATTAAAGGGGAAACCTAAACACTTAGTATCATGGTTACTATACAGTGAGTGCTTATAAACAGTAGCTAGTATTTCACAAATCACATATGCAAACAAACGCGCAAGCAAGCAAGCGCGCACACAAAAATCTCACGCATGCGCGCACACACATGCTTTTCTTTGCTTGCCATGCATCCTCTACTGTTTGGCTTTGGGCACCTGTTTCTTGCTCTTAACCAGTCACAGCAGCTCAGCCCAAGCCTTTAACATTCTCTGATCCATCCCTAGCACGTTGAGTTACCTCAAAACGTAAATATTCCCCTCTAACATAATACAGTGGGTTTAAGTGGCCGCTATTCTGTGTACTCCACGGAGGTCTGTGAAGAGTAAATATACACACATTTGTCCAAACATGGCGCATGCTGAAAGACTCAGGACTAAATCACCTCTGCGCTTGTCATGAGATTCTGTGATTACAAGTTAACAGGACAACTTCCCTCAGAGTGAAATGTGCCCCTACGGAAAAACGTAATGGCTGGAACAATTTAATCTTTATCATTTATTATTTTTATTTGGACAACATATATACATATGTACAAAATACCTACGGTCAGAATCCTCTTTTATAATTTCATTTGATTTACAAAAAACGGGACAGCAAAATAACTTAGGTCACTAATACTGTACAAAAATAAAACTGATTAAACAGTTGTAAAGATCAGTATCTTACAGTGTTACAGACCATTCATCCGCTGTGAAAGAATATCTACCCAGAGTGGTGAGTACTGTGCTAAATCTGCAAACTGACAAACTAATTGGTTTCTGTAATTGTAACTACCAAATATAATTCTCAAAAGAAGCGTGATGTGGGGCTTAAAGCCAGGGTGTCATTCCACAATGGTGAAGGGCTTTCTTCTTCCCTAACTCAGGAGGAGATATCTTAACTCTAAAACTAGTCTATTTTCCATGAATGACATCTACTTACAGTATTAGATAAAACGGCTTCTCTCTTTTTGAACACCTGCGATTTTCTTTCAAAAAATTCAGTTTGGTTAAAAAAGTAAACAAAAATTACTATCCTGCATTTGGATTTTTATAAGTTAAATCCATGGTCTTTTTAATATAAAAAGTAATTGTTTCATAGTTTTAGTGTTCAATGAACTCTAGTAGTCCTATTTGAACCATATCTCCATGTAGTAAATCTAATTAGAATGCTGGTTCCTGTTTTCTGACGTCGTGAAACAGGACTTATCACAAAGAATAAAAAGCCTTGAGTTTATAGTTACGTTACTATAACATCTAAGAGAATATCAAATGTGTGTCGGTTGACAACTTGAAAAGGCAAGTAGCAACTCTTCCGGGAAGTAAATTGTGCATCTTTTAAAACAAGTTGCTGCGTTTATATCCATTTAAGTGTTTGACAAAAGCCACGTACAGATTTTCTCCTGAAATAAAGATTGTCTTTCACTGACTTGGTTTTCCTTCATCTCTTTCTGTGAGGGAAAGCTGAGTTTATACAAGTTAGCAAGTTGCTAGACAACCCCAAACTCCTCACTCACTAAAAAGGCAGCGCTCGGAGTACCCTATGCACAGCCTTCCCAGGAGCTCTGGAGAAACAGGCAGCCTAACCTATTTCATATGGAAGAACAGATGTCCTTAAAACTTATTTTGGACACAGAAATTAAAATTTGGTTTAAAATAAGCGTTTCAAAATCTGAAACAGAGGTAGAAAGTGTTCTTTATTTTTCCTGACATGTTTTCTCGTGAGAAAACACTTTCCTTCTTAGCTCATGGACTGCTCCCAGTCCGTAATGTTAAAAGCAGTTCTGAGAGAACTACTGATACAACTACATTGGTTAAACAGAAAACACTGCGCTAGTGATGGCTGTCGTATTGGAAGTCAGAGTCAGCTGTGCCCTGTGCCCACTGCGGGAGCACCTATGCTGAGATGGGGTGAGCATGCGCTGGGTGAAATGTGGAGCTCGCTGCAGGTGGGAACCCCGAGTTTACACACCATGTGCTGCACATGGGTAAACTAGAGTGCACCATAGCTCCGTTTCAAATATCAGATAAAATCATCAGAAAGTGGTATTTCTGAAGGAAAAAATGTAAACATTTCCCCACGGTCACTGCTGACTCTCCTCAAATGAGGTTTTTGTTTTCATTTTGTTGTTGTTTTTTTGTTGTTTTTTTAAACTATGAAAACTGAGTTTGTTTTTCTGGCCATGTAAAAGCCAAAATTAAGTTTTCAGTAAATGGCAAAGGATGGATGTAGTGGTTCACCCAGATACAAGCTAAGTAGTGGTAGGACTCCCGATGCAGACAGTTGGCGATGTGCGGCCTTTCACATGTGTCTCTTTGACCTACGCTCACCAGAATGGACTGATCTGCAGAGTCACCTCTGAAACCACTGTGGCGTCTTCCTTCTCTAGATACTTACTACTTACAGGGGCAAACTTTTTTTTTTTTTTTTTTTTTCATATTTCAGCTCCCTTTCCTTTGATATAACCCTTGCACCTCATAGTGGGAATTTCATAGGAATACAAGAAGGAGACCAAGAAACGCCACCCACCAATAGGGGCCATTTCCAGGCCCACTGATGGCTATACACCCATTTATCAACTAATGCTACACAGAGCTAAACGCTCTTGCTGTGTCCTAGTCCCGTGAGTGGAACAAGATGGCGTTATCTGAAAGCATGGGGAAATTCAAACAAATTCATGAAGTTAAAATTGCTTGCTCATTTTTTGTATCTTTAAAGCACCCCTCTCCTCCTCCCCCTCCTCAGTGTGGTTCACACATTCTACCCTCACATCGCTGCCATGGGTTCTCGGGGAAATGCGTATACTGTAAAACAAGCAGATTATAACGTGGTGCCAAACAGAATGTTGGCTTCTACCCTCAAAGCATGTATTTACCGTATTCACCCTCGGTATTAGAAAATAAAAGTGCAGTTTATGTTCAGATAGTACAATTCATACGAAGCAAGGTTTGAAAGTTCCGGACTTATCATGACCCCTCGAAGGTCTGTCTTGATTAGTGTAAATTCGGACTCTGCTTATCCATTGACTATAAGTAACTTTTTTTTTTGTTTGTTTTGTTTTGTTTTCAAGTCTTTAGATGACAGATCATGCTGGAGTAGGTGTGCTCTTGCTTGCATAAAAGACAGCTGTGCTATGGAGGGTTGGTTTTTTTTTTTTTTTAAATCTCAAAAGTTAATGTGATTCAAGAGAGTGGCTCTGCTCGACAAACCGAAGCACACTGGTCGTTACGTTAAAAGAGAAGAAAAACAATTCTGAGAGTCAGCAAGCATCAAGGATCCAGAGTCACTGTGGGAGGCCAGGGGTCAACTCACCCAGTCAGACATATGTACACCAGTCTGAATCTTCAAAAAATCCTACCCCCAGTCATGGCCTTGCCTCCTCCCCCCACCCCCCAAAACAAAGGAGAAAATACCAAAAGCATTTATTTGCCTGCCCTCCAACAGTCAGAGACGGTTCAGAGTTGCCTCTACAAGGGGACCAAAAGTTGACTTTGATCTTAGGCTACCATGTGCTTTTTGGAAACAGTGCAGGGAGAGTATCAGAATATTGACCAAAGAGCAGTGACCTCCTGTGGTCAGCACGCCTCTGCTGTGGCAAATTTCCATGTGTCCATCTGTTTCCTGGGAGCTCTGTCCTTCCAGGGACCATCTCTGCCTGGCTGCCATGGGGAGCACCTCACAAGGGGCTGGCAAGAGCCTTTTTTGATCGCTTGATCATGCTGGGGTGGAACTCGGTGTGACGCCGGGCATGCTTGGTGAGATGGTCACTCCTCATGAATCTCTTCTCACACAGCGGGCAGCGGAACTGCTTCTCGCCAGTGTGGGTCCGGTAGTGACGGGTCAGCTCATCCGAGCGCGAGAACTTTTTAAGGCAGTCTGGCCACGTGCAGGGAAAGGGCCGTTCACCTACGAGAAGGAAATCAAGACATAACACTGTTGAAAGGGTATGTCGAAAACATTCTGAAGACCACCTATGGGTGACAGTCCCTAGGACACAAAGGATAAATTCTTTGTCATGAGTTTTATGGACTCTGTGGTATTTCTCCCCAGCTACCCCAAACTCGCAGTTGACGTCCTAACCCCCAATACACACATCTCAGAATGTGGCTGGATAGTTGTCCCACCTAACCATGGAGTCCATATCTGTGTTCAACTAATCATGGATGGAAAATTATTTGGAAAGGAAAAAGTGTCACATGTACTGATGTTTTACTGTCACCTTCTTTGTGACGGTGTGCACAACATTTATACCATATTAGATATTTTAGGCAATGTAGATTCTATGCAAATACTTGAATTTTTAAAAATTAAGATTATATCTGTGTGTACATGGGTATATGCGTCTTGACACGCATACGGAGGTCAGAGGACAAGTTTGTGGACCCAGGTCTCTTCTTCCGTTTTTACAGGGGTTCTGGGATTTTACTCCGGTCACTAGACTTGCAGGGCAAATGCTACTGCTCAGCCATCTCACCAGCCTACACATTCAGTTTTGTTTAGGACTTTGCACCTGAGAATCCTGGAGTGGAAAGGGGCTCCATCCCTAAATTGACTCCTTAAAGAGGTAACGAGAATCCTGGAGTAGAAAAGGGCTGGGTCCCTAAATTGACTCCTTAAAGAGGTAATGGGAATTAAATGAGGTCATTGGGAGTGCACCTTCATCCCATGACCGGTGTCCTTGTAAGAGGGAACAGGACAGGGACATGAGAGCACAGTGAGAAGCAGCTATCCTGAGAAAGACCTTAGTGTCTCCCAGAAACTACTGCTGACTCAGCCAGAGGATGTCTGTGGCTCCTTCTGGCGGCCCCGGCAAGCTAAGCAATGGGAAATTGCTGAGAATTCTCTAAACAAAGAAGACTGGTACTTTGTACCCAATGATCACTCAGAAGCCTCTTCTCCTCCTCCTCCTCTTCCTCCTCCTCCTAATTTTATCCTATGCATTGTTGGTTTCATGAGATCTTCAGATCAGGCCAAAGGCCAAGACCTTTGCTACATTTCCTGGCATTACAGAGATGAAAGGAGAGGACTGAGAGGCCACCTCGCTTCCCAACTACAGGCGTTTCCCTTAGCCCTGCCCAGGACTGTAGCCACTACGTGGGGAGGCAGCCTGGCAGGGCTTGAGGATAAGCCGTGCAGACTCTTCCATTGCTGTGAACTGTGTCCTCCTGCAAAGCCATCACCCAAGTCTCAGGACCCAGCTGTCACTGCTTACACTGTCACTGCTTACACTAGCCATCCATCTCTTCCTTAGATTACATGATCCCAAACCTCCGTGTTCCTCCCATTAAGTTAAGTGCAGGGCGAGAGCTAGGGCTACCCATTCACCGTTCCACTGGCTTCTTGGGGTCCCACACACTGGCCATCGTACAGGTGAGAAAATGGAGACTTGGAGAGATAGGTGACTTGCTGGAGAACACACCATTAAGAAGCAGAGCCATGAGTTCACTGTCTGCCTAATGTCAAGCCCCGGGCTCCTAGCTGCTCAGCTGCCCTGCCTCTAGTAGGTCAGGAAGACTTAGCACTCTTCCCATCTCTCCTGGTTCAGAATGCTTTCCTTAGTTAAGAGTCACACCGTACTGTGACACACACTTCGAATGCTACTAAGTCCTGTCTGGAAGACATGCTCCTCTAAGAGATACCCCCTACACACACACACACACACACACACACACACACACACACACACCAAGATGCCAGCCAGGGGGATGGGACTGTCATCACCCGAGAAGGACACATACCAGCACAAAATCAGACAGTGCTGGTTAAGACACAGACCTCAGTTGTTCTTGCAAGTACCTGTCATCACCCTGCTCTGGGACCACCTGCCTGCCCTTCACACTGTTCCAAGCACAGCCCAAACCAGCTGCTTCATACACACAGGACACATGGGCTCCTGTTTCCACAGAACTCTGCAGACATGCCTTTGGTAAGTGTGAGGAGCGATCATTTTCTCACTCCTGTCCCAGGCTTGCTGGAAGCTGGGAAGACACTGCAGAGGCTGGGAGCTGTCCAGCTCCAATGCATCTGAGTCATCGGAAAGTCACTCTCTCCCCCATCACCTGCACCAATGCCCGGCACTGCAGGAATCTATACATGCGGTGTTTTCTATGCCCAGGTCTAACACTGCGCAGCCTACTCAGTCTTGAGGGAAATTGCTGAGCAAAAAAGCAAGGCTACGTGCAAGCTCAGGGCTAAATCCTCACAGCAAGAATGTTGGAGCCAAACACAGAATGAGGGCAGAGAACCAGGAGAGATACTGCACAGAGAGCTCCCAAGGTGGTGGTGGGGTTGGGGGGGGGGGGGAGAAGAAAAGGCAGCCAGAAAGCTTGCACTGAACAATCCAGCAAAGTTGGAGGCTACAACATATTACTCCTGCTGAATAAAAGCTTGCACCCACTTCAGCGGATCTTTGAGCACAAGCTGAAATCCAGAGTGTAACAACTCTATGTCTGAGCTGCTTATGGCCAGGAAAATATCCGATGTGACTTTTGTATTTATTATTTATTATGCTAAGCACTTAGTCCAGTATCAGTGGGGGATGGGCTCCAAGATCCCACCTACATAAGGGATACCATAATCTAAAGACTTTTAATTCCCTTGTATAAAACTGTATATTTTATATTTCCATTTGTCATAAGCACATCGTAGACACTAAATGATCCCTAGGCTACTTATTTAATAGTTGTTATATTTCATTGTTTAGGGACTAACAACAAGGGGAAAAGTCAATACATGTTGAGCAGAAACACATTCTTCCTGAATATTTTTTTATCTGTATTTGATTGAATCAACTGATGTAGAAGACACAGACGGGGCCAGGTGTGTAGGAGTGGGTGTGCATTCGTGCGTGCAGGCGTGTGCATGTGTGTGCGTGTGTGTGTGTGTGTGTGTGTGTGTGTGTATTTCCAGACCACTAATATTAATCAGAAGTTAGGTCACTGGAGCAGACTTCCAACCATTCTGGGATTGGCCTGCAGCAGTCTAAATCCCAAAAAGACAATCTAAAGGGAAAAGTTTTTCTAAACAATGGTATATTAAAAATGTAATACCAACAGAGAGATGAGAGTTCAGGGCAGCCTGGGCTACGTAGTGTTAATCCTGTCTTTAAAAATGTATATACTCTCCGGGCAGTGGTGGCGCACACCTTTAATCCCAGCACTTGGGAGACAGAGGCAGGCGGATTTCTGAGTTTGAGGCCAGCCTGGTCTACAGAGTGAGTTCCAGGACAGCCAGGGCTACACAGAGAAACCCTGTCTCGAAACCCCCACTCCCCCCAAAAAGTATATACTTTTTTAAAAATTGTATTTAATGTATGAGTGCTCTACTGAATATATATCCACCTGCCTGGAGTGGGCATCAGATCCCCCTGTAGGTAGTTGTGAACCACCATGTGGTTGCTGGGAATTGAACTCATGACCTCTAGAAGAGTAGCCAGTGCTTTTAACCACTGAGCCATCTCTCCAGCCCAAAAATGTATATACTTATATATTACACATTATATACATAATTTATATAATGGGGAAATATGATAGAATTCATAGAATAAGCTGCAAGCAACAGAGACAGAAACTCTTGCTTTTACCCTTGGAGCCTCTATTCACTGCTCAGGAAAACGACGAGAAGGCCTCAAGCCAAGCCTTTCTCTTTCCAGACGTACTGGTGAAGTGGCTTTCTTGGCAGTGTACCATGTGGCTTAGCGTCCTCACTGGCACCTAAGGAATCAACTAAGTCAGGGAAGGGAGGAGTTAATCCAAATATCCCTATCTGGATCCAGGGAAAAATGAACCCCAAGGGCCACTCTGCTGGCAGAGATGCCAAGGAGAAAGGGACTTCCCTCATTTCGAAGATGGCTTCATAGAAGTGTCCCAGGAGAGTGTCACAAAGGTCAAGTCAGCTGTGGGACACAGGAACATCCATCATACGTAAGCTGCCACAGAGAATTTCAAGGGCACTCAGGGTTCACTCTCACAGGACTCGCTTCCGGTCTAATTTATGGCTAGTCACTATTTGTGATTGTTCCCATTGCTCCTAAAGTCAGGTGCTGACCATGGGAGCTTCCTCATCCCTGCGTGTTTCAGAGAAAAGAGAAAGGCTAGCCCAGAGTCCAGAGCTAGCCCAGAGCCAGGAAGAGCCTTTGTCACCTGAGCTGACAGTCCGTAAGCAGCTCAGTAGCAAAGCCACTGTTGTAAATAGCAGGTCTAAGCCTTATGGAGTACTCTGGAAAAGCATCAGGCAGAGCCTAGCAACCTATAGCCCACAAGCCAAACCTGGATGGCCAGAAGCCGAGACCAAATGGTTCAGAACAAGACTAAAGCACCTCACGGCAGAGAAAGTGGGATTCAGGGCTAACTCGATTCTAGGTTGTGGTGAAGTCCACAAGTTCTCCTGACAGCCGTGCAAACTCAACACCAGCCCGTGGTGTATGTGCAGGCCTGACCTGGCATGGGAATCTATTGTTTGCTTCCCTTCATCCCAGTGAGAATGGGCATACAACCTATTATGGAATATATGATGATATATGAATGGCAGGGCCGGAGAGATGGCTCAGCAGTTAAGAGCACTGACTGCTCTTTCAGAGGTCCTGAGTTTAATTCCCAGCAACCACATGGTGGCTCACAACCATCTGTAATGGGATCCAATGCCCTCTTCTGGTGTGTCTGATGACAGCTGCAGTGTACTCATATAAATAAAATAAGTAAACTCTAAAAAAAAAAAAAAAAAATGTGAGTGGCAAACACAAGGTATCATTGACAAAATGATACGAGGTTCACACCTAAGAAAGTGTAAAACAGAAGCCCAGCATGGTGGGCAAACCTGCACCCTGACTCTAAGGAGGCTGAGGCAGGAGGTTTGCTATGACTGAGATAAACCTATATTATATAACAAGACCCCATCTCAAAGAAAACAAAACAGAGGAGTGGGAGAATGGGAAATCATGCAGAGAGGCTCAAGGCTGAAGGGAACAGAGGTCTTGCCAAGAGAAGGGAAGAAGACGGAAGAACTGTGAGCTGTCATATCACAGTTCCATTCTGAGGGGGAAACTAAGTCGGGTCCACTCCTTCCACTCAGTGCTGAGGTCAGAGGGCAATGGCCAGCCTTCTCTGTGGCATTCTGGGCAAGGCAAGCATCAGTCAGAGAATCTTTAAGCCCAGGCTGCGGTGTTAATGAGAGTTACCATTCCCGTGGGGTAAAAGCAGGCTTGGGCTAACGTGTAGTTTCTGGCCTTCTCAGGAAAACACACCCAGAGGCAACAACACAATAAACTCTGTCTTACTGGATCAGAGCAGCTAACAGCCCAGGCTTCTGAATTCTCATTATTTACATTGCACTCCGGCCCCTGGCAGCACAGGCTAAGCACCTCTTTCCGACAGACTCTTCAGAGTATAAAATAAACTTGACCAAAAATGCTACTGAATTTGGCACAGCATGAGTAAGTAACAAACTCACTCTGTAGAGACAACCAGGCTTCTGGAATGCTCCCTGGCCCACTGGATGGCATGAGATAGGCCCAGCTGTGCCTTCCAACTACAGTCACGAGGGGCCCACATCTGAGAAGAAATTTCCCGGCTACTAGTAAATAGTCAGTCATGATGGAGCTGATCTCAAATGCCTCTCTGAGGCTTCTGTGTTGAAGGCTTGTTCCCGAGCTAATGGTGCTGGAGGGGGGAGTATGGCTAGGAAATGGAGCCTCATGGGGAAGCTAGGCTACCAACAGGATGTCCCTGAAGGGCATATTGGGACTCTGGGCCCTCTTCTCTCTCAGTTCCTCAGCTACTACAAGATGAACATCCTCCACTATCCCCTATTTCCACCATGATCCCTGCCCCACAGGCTCAAAGAAAGGAACCCAGGCAAGCAACCATGGGCTGAACCCTCTGAAACCATAAGCCAAGACAAACGTTTTCCTCTTGAAACTGACATATCTCAGGGATCGTGTCATGGTGACAGAAAGCCAACTGACACAGTTGATGACAAATGTAGCTCATTCCTATTGGAAAAGTGCTGAGGTCAATGGAGCTGAGACTCCATACATGACATGAGGTCAGAGTGCTGGGCAGGTACAAAGCCTGCACACTGGACTTCCCATGCAGGATCCTCTGGGTTCTCTGACTCAAGGCTGCCACTGAGATCTTCACCCAGAGTCAGAGAGGCCTTCCTTTGCCTTTAATACTTCATTCTTCCTGGTTTTGCTCACCCTCCCTTCCTTAGCCAGAGAGGGCTCAAAGGAGAGCCAACCTTGTCATGTCAAGTTCCAAATCCACAATCAAATGTTCTCGCCGCTTCTGGCCAAAACCAACCATTTTAGTAAAGAACAAATCTAAGCGAAGGAAGCTTCTGTTTCAGAACAGAACTCTCCAAGTGTCAATCAAGAATCATAGCTTCCTGCAAGGGTGCAAAACCAAGTCTAAAGTCTATGGGGGAAAAGGGATACTTTGTTACTGGAAAATATGTTATTGCTTGTGTCCTAACAAATGCACACCTTAATAGATGCAAAACACTTAATAATCAGTTGATATATCTTTCTGATTGAGAAGTCAAGATAAACGGGGTTGGGGGTGGAATTCCCATATAAATTTTTTAAAAAGAATTATTTGGGGCTGGAGAGATAGCTCAGTGGTTAAGAGCGCTGACTGCTCTTCCGACGGTCGTGTGTGTGTGTGTGTGTGTGTGTGTGTGTGTGTGTGTGTGTGTGTGTGTGTTTTATATATGTGAGTACACTGGAGCTGTCTTCAGACACAACAGAAGTAGTCATCGAATCCCATTACATATGGTTGTGAGCCACCATGTGGTTGCTGGGATTTGAACTCTGACTGTTCTTCCAGAGGTCCTGAGTTCAATTCCCAGCAACCACATGGTGGCTCGCAACCATCTGTAATGGGATCCGATGCCCTCTTCTGGTGTGTCTGAAGACAGCTACAGTGTACTCATATAAATAAAATAAATCTTAAAAAAAAATTCTTTTTCTTAAACTTGACCAATTTTTGAGGTTCATTTGGAAGAATAAATGTGTCTGGCTTGCCAGGAAAACTCTGCAGAACAATAAGTACTTGCAAGAATACTTATTAAAATGTATTATTAAAGCTATAATAATTAAGATTGTGAGACACCACCTCAGCAACAGAGTAGAATGGAAGACAAACCCAAGAAACCATTGGGATTGAGTACACGGCAAACCTAATACTCTGCAGAGATTTTGTACATGGTGAATGGAATAGTTCAAATCAGTGACTATATGTATCTTTTCATAATAACAAGAATATCAGGTAAAAAAAAAATCTGCAATCCTGTCCTACGCTTTTTATTTAAATGAATTGTAAACTGGCCATAAAGGTAAAAACTAAAGAAAACACAGATAAATGTTTTTGAATCATGGTGAAATAGAGGAAGCAAATTTAAAGATTTTTCTTCTTCACTTTTGTCTTTGCGACAGGGTCTTTCTAGGTGTAAGTCTGGCCTCAAGTTTACCATCCCTCTGCCTCAGATTCTACATGGCAATATGTATGTATGCAACTTTATACACATTATAAAACTTTATGAGCCGGGCAGTGGTGGCGCACGCCTTTAATCCCAGCACTTGGGAGGCAGAGGCAGGCGGATTTCTGAGTTCGAGGCCAGCCTGGTCTACAGAGTGAGGTCCAGGACAGCCAGGGCTACACAGAGAAACCCTGTCTCGGAAAACCAAAAAAAAGAAAGAAAAAAAAAACTTTATGAAACTTAAGAACTTGAAAAATGAGTTCATGAAATTACAGCATATGATAAAGATTAAAATCTATAATACAATTAACAACGCTTGCAAATCAATTCGCAGGGTGCCGGCAGGTTGGCTCAGCCAGTGAAAGTGCTTGCTATGCAAGACTGGCCACTCAAATTTGGTCTCCAGAACCTAGTAAAAAGATGGATGCAGCAGTGCACATCTGTAGTCCCCATGTTCCCAGAAAGAGGGGAGTAAAGACAAAAGAACTCGGAGAGCTGAAAGGCCAGCCTGCCCATAGTAAGTATGCAGCGCGTGGAAACAGAGGAGATTCCATCTGCAACATGTTCACGAAATCCACCAGCTCCTACAAAATGTCCTTCGTCCCACTCCCAGACTCACACACAATCCTTATACATTTAATAAACTAACAAGACACTACACAAAAGACTACAGGCAACTGAGGAAAGCTAGGAATGGGACAGATGGAATTCCCCAGGGAAGAGCACACCAATTGTCAGCCCTGAAAACATACATACAAATAACATTATACAGACTAAACAGGTTATATGTAGAAATACACACACACACACACACACACACACACACACACACACACACTTAGTGAAAACAGAGGCCGTGAATTTAAAGGACAGTGGGGAGGGGGGATGCATGAGAGGGCTTGAAGGTAGGAAAGGAACAGGAGAAATGTTGTAATTAATCATGATATCAAAAATTTTAAATTAAAAAAATATATAACAATATCCGGATAGCTAGGTATGTAGATCAGTAATAGAACACTTGCTTAGCATGTGCAAGGTCCCGGGTTTGATGAGCAACACACACACACACGCCTGTGTGATAGATAGTAAGCTGCTTGCTATGTAAACATGAAGACCTGAGTTCTATCTCTGGCACACATGCTGAAACAAAACAAAACAAAAACCCTAGGTATAGCAATTTGAGGGTGAAATCCAGCACTGGGAAGGAGTTGATAAGACGGTCTGAAGCTCCTTAGCTAGCAGTCTAGCAGAGTTGGTGAGCTCCGGGTTCAGTGAGGCCAATCTCTGTGAGTTCAAGGCCAGCCTGGTCTACACAGTGAGTTCCAGGACAGCTAGGGATATGTAAAGAGACTCCATCTCAAAATAGGTAGACAGACAGACAGAGGACAGATGGACCAATGGACAGACGGACAGGGGATCGGGATGCATTGTATGAGAGAATAAATTTTAAAATGATAATAATAATGTGGAGAGTGACTAGGCGTGGTGTTGAAGACCTATAAATAACTCCAACACCCAGGACACTGATGTGGGAAGATAGACATAAATTCTAGGCCTGCTTGGACTACATAGTAAGACCCTGCCTCAAAACAACACACACACACACACACACACACACACACACACACACACACACACACACACAACCACAAAACAACCAAAAGAATAAATAAACTAAACTTTACTAAGTTGTCAAAATATGTTGACCAAGGCACTAACTAATGAGCCAGGGATCACATCTACAGTCCCAGTACTTGGGATACTGAGGCAAGAGTACCACCATGAGTTTGAGGTCAATTTGAGCTACTTAGTGATACTCTATCTCAAAAGGAAGGAAGGAAGGAAGGAAGGAAGGAAGGAAGGAAGGAAGGAAGGAAGGAAGGAAGGAAGGAAGGAAGGAAGGAAGGAAGGAAGGAAAAGAGAAAGAGGAAGAAGCCAGGCGTGTGGTGTGGCTCACCTGGTAGAGAGTACCTGCTTGCTCATAAAGCGTAGGGTTTGACCTCCAGAGTCACGTAAACCAGGTACACACTTGTACTCTCAGCATTTGGGAGACAGAGGCAGGAAGGTCAGAAATTCAAGTTCATCTTTATAGGGTGACCTAGAGAGCTTGAGGTCAGCAGAAGCAGAAAAGGGGCAACTGTGACCATTCTCTAGTGCTCTCACGTGCAGATGCCCCCAAATACAGATTTAATAGGTAAAGTTATCTAATATTTAAAAGAGATGAGCATGGTGACACCTACCCATGCCTTTAGCATTTTGTAAGCTACAGCAGGAGGCTACGAACTCAAAGCCATTCTGAGTTATGTAAAGACATTGCTTCAAAAACTAAAATGTTCTTACGTGAACATATAAACCTACTGAAAATAATGATGCATTTGAACTTAAGTTATTCCACAGATTATCAAGTGTTCCACGGCTGCTCATGGTGGTACAAGCCTATGAATCAGCATTGGGGTAGCCGAGCCTGAAGGATAGAGTTTGAGACCATGCTAGGCTACACAGTGAGACTCTTGTTGATGTGTAGCTTGGTCTTCCCTTGGGTTCCCTAACCACTGGAGTGGGGATTGTCTCTGACTCTGTTGCCTGCCAGTGGATCCCCTTCCCCTACCTGGACTGCCTGGTCTCAGTGGGAGAGGATGGGCTTAGTAACCTGCCGGGACTAGATGTCCCAGGATACAGTGGTACCCAAGACAAAAAGCTACGCACCTTAAGCTTGGATTTGCTAGCACCTCCAAGACCTCGGAGTGCACATGCCCCCGGACCTTCAATAGCTCTTCTCGGTCATCTTTGTGAAAGTGCAGAAGCAACAGGCTTCAGTACAGACTGAAGAGGGTAGTGGGGGGGGGGGGGGATTTGTGAGTGCGGGACTGAGAGAAAAGGGAGGGGAGTGCAATTGGGATGTAAAGTGAATAAAATAAATAAATTATGGAAAGAGAAATGTTTTTAAATTATGAAATAAATTATAGAATAATTTATAAATTATAAAATAAAATAATTGTAAAATAAAAAAGCCAGGTAGATTTAGGAGTCTAAAGCCAGCTTATAGAGTGAACTCCAGTCCATGTGATGAGACCCTGTCTTAAAACAAAAACCCAGCCCAAGCAAACAATGTGTTCTGTGGGAACAGAGATGTGTAGTTTTTATGGAGAAATTAGTGGGTATTCTAGGGGTCGAAGACAAGAAAGAGGAAGTGTCTGTTTCTGACTCAAACAACTCATTAGAAAGTGAAAAATCTTTCAGGATATATGTCTGTGTTCTCACCCATCCCCCACCTCCTCCTTCTTATGACCTAGAAAGGGCCCTAACAAGAACAGACAAAAGACACCCCTCCTCCTGAGAGGTGTGTTAAGCCCTGCATCAGCAGGGCTGTCCAACTCCTGCCATCCTTCCTAGGAAGAGGGCCAGTCTAAGAACACAGCCTCAGTCATCGTGCTTGATGTGATGGGTCCCACAAAGACCTGCCCACATCCCTGACTGACCACTGCCACCCTCCCCCCACCCATAGTGGATCTGCGGGGCAGAACAAGCACCTCCATTCGCCAGTGTTCTCAAGGGCAAATCCAACATAACAGTTTGTGACCATTCCAGACAGAATCCCGCCTTCTCCTGCATACAACGCTTCCACACCCTGGACTCAAAAATCAAGACACGATAAGCCTCCCGTTCACCAGAATATTGCCATATCCAAAGATGTTCTGAAGGAGCGAGAAGGATGCCTGGCAGCCTCTGAAGGAACAACCCCCCACCCCACCCCCGACAGCTACCCATCAGAGTATACCACCTGCTCCGTCTCTCTCCTGTAGCCTTGGTGGTTTCGCTATTTTTTATGTTTGCTGTGTTGCTTTGATGTGAGATGCTGCAGGGTTCCTGTGGGTATCTGTGGGAAGGAAAGCAGCTTGTGCACCAGTGTAGTTTCTTAAAAGGAAATGGGTCTGTCTCAGGGTATACCTCATGCCAGCCATTTGGTATCTCTGGGGTAAACCTGCCTGCTACTGCTTGCATGAACCCCACACTCAGTAGATCTGAGAGAAACACACAGGCCTACTGAAACGCCAAGGAAAGATGACAGACAAGATTCTTGAGCCTTCAGGTACTCAGCACAGTAGGAACTGAGTCTCGTGGCCTCATCTCAGAAATTCTAAAACCAGTGCAGAGGCAAGCTATGAACCTCAGACAGATATATTTTTTTAAACACAAGAAAGGCCTGCCTCTTGGTACACTTCACTAGAAGGCATTGTTTAAGTCTGAATTTGGGGCTGGAAGCACCTCGCATGGAACTTTCTCACTGTTCACGTTTCAGGAGCAGCTAGCTTAAGGGGCAGATGATTCGCCCAGACACTGCACAACCGTGCATGGCCACTTTAAAAGCAAGTTCAAACGCCTGCTTCAGTTCTGTGCACACACAGATAGATGTGAGAAACGAGCCAAGGCTTGAACTGAAAGAACCGTTCATGCCTGGGCGTGGGGGTGGGGTTGCACTCTGTCTTCCTGGCCTTTCCATATGCACTGCCCGGGGTGGGGGCAGGGCGCATTTATGGCTAAGGCAGTTAAGTGGCCACCCCCAAGTCCACAACTTTCAGTTTCTAAGTAATGGTTTCTTTTTTGTTTTTTGTTTTGTTTTAGGTAGACTTACCAAGCCAGGAGCTGTAGCACACATCTGAAATTCCAGTTCTTGGGAGGCTGAGGTAGGAGGATGGAATTCAAAGTCATTGTTGGTAGCCTAATACATTTAAGACTAGCCTGGGCTACATGAAGCCCTTTCTCAATAAACAAAAAGCTATGCACCTTAAGCTTACTCTCTCCGGATCTGCTAGCACCTCCAAGACCTTGTTGTATGCACATGTCCCCTGACCTCTGCTTGGTCATCTCTGTGAAAGTGCAGAAGCAACAGGCCTCAGTACAGACTGTACTTGGAATGTCAATCTCTTCCTGGGCACGATGCCAACCACCAACACGGACGAAGCCCTATGGTCCATAGTGGGCTGTGCTGCTGAGTTTTGAGGCTTACATGGGTCTTTTCTATTCACTACTGTTATTTTCAACCTTAAGCTTATGAGATCTGAATGCGGTTCGCAGAACAGTGTCTGTGCAGATGTTAGGTCTCTAGGGAGCGCCAGAGCTCTTTATTTCCTTTTAAAGTCAGACCAGGAAGTGCTCAGGAAAGGCTGCCATCTCCCAGCCTCACCAGACCACAAGGGAATCTTGTGGGAGCCCAGGTTAGGCAGGTCCTACTGGGACTGGGCCGGCACCTGAGGGGCTGGACTGTTGTGGCCAAGTGGGACATGCCTCTATGCAGACCTGGGTTTCCTCCCTTCCAAATGGGTTGAGAAAGGAGTAGGTGCCACCCGAGGAAAACACTGCCACAGTGCCCAGAATCTCACTCTTCAGCATCGGATGTAGCATATAGTGGGTATGTGACAGATCACCAAGCTGCAGGAAGGGTGCCACACAGATGACCCTTCATGACACCAGAGCAACCTGTGAGCTTGCTATTCCAGATATCACTCAGGGAAAGAAAGCAAGGAATCCTAAATTAGCATGGTTATTTTGAGCTTTACCTCAGAAAGATAAAACAATTTAATGCATTAGCAAGCCATTTCTATAGTTCTAGCACTTCTGAGGCTAAGGCAGAAGGATCACCATGAGTTTGAGGCTAGTGTGGCTACAGAATCATATCTTTAAAAACTCACTGACCGGGCTGGAGAGGTGGCTCAGCAGTTAAGAGCACTGACAGCTCTTCCAGAATTCTTGAGTTCAATTCCCAGCAACCACATAGTGGCTCACAACCATCTGTAATGGGATCAGATGCCCTCTTCTGGTGTGTCTGAAGATAGCAACAGTGTACTCACATAAATAAATCTTTAAAAAAAAAAAAAAAAAAAAACAGGCCGGGCGGTGGTGGCACACACCTTTAATCCCAGCACTTGCAGGCAGATTTCTGAGTTCAAGGTCAGCCTGGTCTACAGAGTGAATTCCAGGACAACCAGGGCTACCCAGAGAAACCCTGTCTCAAAAAACAAAAAACAAAACAAAAACAAAAACAAACAAAAAACCCCACCTCACTGACCCTAAACAGAGAAGTGACTAAGAACTCATACTGCCAAGATAGAGCATTCCTTCTACAGCAGAAATGGAGGGCGGGGGTGCTGGGGCCTTATTAACTATGCCCACTCTACCAGCAGCTAGGTAGGTAACAGATGAGGACCAAAAGTGACAGGCAATGCTATGCCATCATTTGTCTCCAGCTTCCCCTCCGGGGACTTCACATTGCTGGGACCAGGGTATGGCTGTGGGGCAGAGTCTTATTCCACTGCACCACTCATCCCTGCAACAAAATGAGTCAGAGATTCCCCTGGCTCAGTGTTCATCACCAGAAACTATGAAGGATCGGTCTGAGCTCTCCAAACATGTCCCCCCACGGGAGCTGGACAAGTGGCCCAGGCTGGCCTTGGATGCTCTCAGAATTCATTCCTCTGCCTAGCCCTTCCCAAATGCTCAGATTAGAGGCCAACACTTCCTGCCAGCTTCATTCTGCTATTGTCTTTGAAACTGCAATGATACCAACGACAATGGAATTACAGCAGCCCAGGAATTTAAGTCACTTTGATGTGCTTTTTTTTTTTTAAGCTCTATTTTCCGTTTCCTGTATTTATTGTGGTGTTTCTGTTGAGTACTGTGCACACTGAAAGGATTCTGGAACCTCAATAGGAACCACGACATAAAGGGTTCACAACATAAAGGGTTCATCTTCACACAGACCTTCTCTATTAAATAGCACCTGACATAATAAATGCTCACGTAACTGTGATCTATTTCATGCTTCAAAGCGCTGAATTAAGTTGATATGGAGCGAAGATGGTGTGAAAACTCTCAAGATCACACCGCTGCCGATAAAACTTGTCCCATGTGAACCATTCGGTCTTGGTTTCCAGATCATCTTCTCAGGAAGGCCTGTGAGTGTGTGAGTACTTATAAAATATGCTGAAATCATGTGTTCTCTGCCAGATCCTTCTGTCCACTCGCTCACAGCCTATCTGTTAAGCTCAAGAGAGCAGAGAAAATAAATGCTGCTCTTTGGCACACCCTGCTTGCAAGCCCAAGTGGACATCGGTGTTTGATTTACCTTGTGTGGCCTGTGTCTCCTCTATTGGTAAAAAACAGTGCACCTTGTTCCCTTTGCTACCAGTCCTTCCTGAGCCCACACCTTCAGACCTGAGAGTCTTGGATGTGCTGGAACCCAGTCCCGCCACAGTGACTTTTCATAAAGGACACACAACTTAAGCTTAGCCATGGCTTTCAGCCTGGGTCGTTTGCCGGAATCATTAGGAATGGGAAGTAGTCTTTCTGTGGGGCTTTGCTGAATTGGCAGGAAGTGAGTCTGGTGTCACTTGGCAGCCATTTTAGTACCATTCAGAGACAGCCTGCTCATGAATGAAGCCAGAGCCAGCAAGAGGGTGGCAAAGCCATAGAGAGAAGGGGCCCTGAATGTGTGCATTCAGCAACACCTGAACCTGGAGCTCTATTTTTAATCAATTTTTTTTTTTTTTAAGTTTTGCTAAGTAGCCTAGGATGCCCCCTAACTCATGGTGGTCCTCTCCTGCCTAAGCCTATCAAGTGTTGGGATTATAGGTGTGAGACACAGCGCCCAGATTGGAGGCTGTTTTCTATTAAGCAAGTCCAAGTCTGGCCTTTCTTGCCTGCAACCTATTTATGGATTCAAACCCAGCCCCTGGCAGGTGTAGTGACACTGGCCTGTAATCTCAGCAGTCTGGAAGCTGAGGCAGAAAGACAGCCTAGAAGACAGTTTCAGGCTGGCATGAGCTCTTATACAGCCAGACCCTGTCTCAAAAAACAAAAGCAAACAAAAAAGCAGATGGAAACAATCATGACAAATTGGGTTCTTTACTGGTTGGAAGGAAATAGCTCGGGTGATATGGCCAGAGTCAGTTATTTCTTTTGACTTTCCTAACCAAAGCTCATGAAAACCATCTTCACATCAGAGCTGGGACACAAAGAAGACAGATTAAGATGGTAGCTTTAGGGCCGTAAGAATAAATACAGAATCTCTTCTCACTGGGAAAAAGCCACTCAGCAGCCCTCACATACAACTTAGATCTAGAAACAGTAGGAATATCCCAGGGTAACCTTGGACTAGGTTAACTACCTAGTCCGACTCCGCCTATTAAACAAGAAAAACTGCACATTTCTATCTCATGGGATTGATGTTTAAATGAACCACATGTAAGTCACTTAGCTCAGGACCTGAGACATGCTACATGTTCAATATGCTAGCACTCACTAAGTCCTGGCTGTCAGGATCTGACACACCTTTCACCTGTAACAACTGCACGGCATCATCTAATGATCCTGAGTCCACCTCGTATTTTAAACAAAAATTCTAAGACTTTCAAGGATGTCTGGGATATATATGTAAAATATTTATTTTTTAATTGTAGTAACACTCAGCATAAGGTTAGCATGTATAATCTTTTAAATGACTCATCTGAATGTGGCCTCCTAACTTCATGAATATATAATTATGAAACCCCATTTAACAGGTGAGAAACCTGAGGTTCAGGGAGATAAAAGCTTTTCCTGAGTCTTTTTGATGCGAGTTGGGGAGTCAGGGTTAGGTTAGGCCTGTGCAGACTATGCTAAAAGCTCACGTTCCCATCACAGTACCCCTGTCTCCATGCTGAAGGTAAAGGCTCTTCTGGAAGCCCCTTAGGTATGGCTCCTACTCTGATGGCCCAGGGCCTCCTCTTCACTAACTGCAATCTTAGCAGAGCTGCCCCCCTGGCAAGGGCAGATGATGAAGTTCCCCCACCTTTCTCCCATTTTTCTGAGCCACAATGATCTGTATAAGGCTTTTAATTTTATCCAGTCTAGCGTCTGGGCTGGAGAAATGGCTTAGTGGTTAGGAGCATTTACTGCTCTTCCAGAGGACCTTAGTTCTGTTCCCAGAATCCACATCAAATAGTTCACAACAAGCTATGTAACTCCCCTCCAAAGGACTGGACACACTGGCCTCTGTCGGCATCTGCACTCCTGCGCACATACATACAGACAACCACACACCTTCACATAATTAAAAATAAAAAGTAAAATATCTGTCATCCCAGGCTAACGGCATCCCTATGCCCACTTGCCAACTCTCAGAGGCAACACACCTTCACATAATTAAAAATAAAAAGTAAAATATCTGTCATCCCAGGCTAACGGCATCCCTATGCCCACTTGCCAACTCTCAGAGGCATTCACTCACTTCCGTTAAGAGGGAGGGCCCAAAACTTGTCTAAACTTCACTGAAGACACCACAATGCACTGTCTGCATCTCAAAACCCAGTCATTAATTTTGTTCAGCATAAGTTCCCGTGGTTTTATTTTCTTCTATTTAAACAATATCTTCACTTTTTTCGAAAGACTCAAACTGGTCAGTCAGGGGCAAATTCCACCCTCCTGTTCAGAGTCGTGATCATTCTCAATCTCATTTTAAAAGTAAATTCAGGGGCCTGAGACATAGTGCTACCAGCACTTAGGAGGTCCAGGTTCCACCCCAATTCCAGAAGATACATTCATCCACTCAAAGACCCAGCATCTCTGCCTGGGATGATGAGGTGGGAACCTTTGGATTCCAGGTCCAGGTTCTCAATTCTTACCACACACAGACTCCAGAGTCCAGTGCACCTGGGAAAAGTGGGTAGCTGAGGGGAAAAGGGCGTGAAGACATACCTCACAAACGTGTGTTTAGGAACAAATGAACTTGATGTTCAGAAAGACCCAAGAAATTAAAAAAAAAAAAAAAATTTCCTCCCTACTCTGGTGGGGACTCCATTCTCCCAATATCACTGTTAGTCCTACACTTACTGAGGAGTCAAGACTAACTAACCCGTGGCCTTCCAGGAAGGGAAAGCAAGGACTCTCTCTGAGCTTTGCCTGGAGCTGCTTCAGGAAGTGAAGTTGGCTGGGGGACAAAAGGGAAGAGGCTGGGCCACTCCGCCAAGCCCCTTTACCTGATTAATTCCTCTAAGCGGCATTGCAGGCACAGATTTAAAACAACAATATAAATAAAACCTTGTTAATCACAGATTCAAAGCCTCAGGAGCTCACAAGGGAGGGAGAACTGAGGACTCACAGAAGCAAGCTGAAAGCCACAGGCTTTAACATTTTCTACCGAAAACTACAGGCACTAGAAGATTCCAGAAGCTCAGAGTCACGTGCTAGCGAAGGCTAGAGGGCTTTTCTATCCTGGCAATGTGCCTCCAAACCTCCCAAGTTCCTCCAAATGCTTCCGCAGAACAAGCCCATCTCAGAGGGTGGGCACATGCTCTTTTATAGACAAAATGATGGATGAGATGACCTTTCAAGGTCACTTCCAACCTCCAAGGTCTATTCTTTTTAGACCAACAACTACCACCACCAAGTGCACTAGGCTTAGGCCTGTGACTAACATCCAACAAAAAGTGGGGCGGGACTGGGAGCCAGGATTACCCAAGACCACTGCTGGGAGGATCTCTCTTTCCCTTTTTAACATCTGTGGGCTCTTTTTTTTCTCCCCCTTTTGCGTGTGTTGCATAGAAACAGAAAGAGCCTTTGTACCAATTACTAGGCATTAATTTACGCTCTTCTGTGGGCGCTGGGCTTTCTGGAGAAACACTAAGGCAGGGTGGGAGGGTGACGTGGGGGAGGTTTCTAGCTGTAAGCTAGCTCCCCCAACCCTGAGAATAGATAAGGCAAGAAAGAGAAAATAAGTAAGAAACACAACAAGCTTGGGTGTTGTTTTTCAATACCAACGATGCTAATGATCAGAAGGCACCCAGAAACCAAGCTGATGAGCCGGGAAGCAGGCTCCAAGCAGAGCTAGCGCCCTGTGGTTTTACGGCCTGCTGAAAGAGCAGGAGAAATCATCTGCCGTTTTCCCTCTCAATGAACTTATTAGGGAAGATCGTTCGTTGTCAGCCACTTTCCCAGTATGTCCCTACGATGTTTCTTCCTGGGAAGTTCACTTAGGGAGTTTCCCACAGATGCTGCAGAAGGACTGACTGGTTCTTGGGATAAGTAAGCATCAACAGCTGAGACAGAGATGGGGGCCAACAGTCCACTTCTTTCCTGTTATAGCACTGTGTCTGAAGGCAATGGGATGCTAACATCTAGAGGGCTTTCCTTCCTCCAGTGCTCCCTCCTCCAACCCTGGGCCCACTCACACTCAGAAGAGAGGGAAACAACCACGTGCTTTGTAATTGTACCCCATTTGCATTTCATGCTGTGAAGCAGGGATCCTTGCCAGCTTCTGAAGCTCTCAAGGCCATCCTGCTTGGTCAGTGCTAGGGCAGAGAGAGGGCAGCTAAAGACTAGGAACAAACAAGAGCTACCAGGGTGGGTCTCCATCTCAAAAGGAGATTTCTGCTAGGCCAAATAACCCAAGGACTCAGGAGAAGTAGACCTTGTCTGCAATTCACAAGCAAACCCACAAGAACCCAACCAACTCAGGAACCTATCTTTCTCAACAGGAAGCCCCATGCGGCTCTGCACTCACCTCTCTACAATCTATTGATATTTCTCCACACAAGGCACTTGGATCTAGACATTCCCACCGGCATGGGTGGGTGAGTTAACATCATCCCCAGGTGGGCAAAACTTGGTTCTTGGATAGATGAAATCTTAAGTGTGTATTAGAATGATCTGTGGCCGTCTAAAGGGCACAGTCCCTAAGTAGCTCTAGAAGTCATGCTCTCACTGTTAAGACACTATAGGGTATAGGGTGGGCATTTGTAAAAAAACATCTTCTCAAGTCTCCTCAGGGGACATAGAATGGGAAAATGGAGGAGAAATAGTTCCACAGGCAAGTCAACCCTCCCCCACTCAGTTGGGTTTAGCTGGAAATGCATCTGGGAAGAAGGATGAAGATTATGAAATCTATTCCATTAACACTGTGGCAAGTACACCTCCTTAAAGACCAGAGCACAGGGTTTCCTTGTTCTCATAAAAAGTGACCAAAAGGATCAAAAGGACCGGGTGATGGACAACACTTCAGTCACTACGGCCTCGAAGGGCTTGGGGTCACAGCCAGAGCTGGCTCTGGCCCTGAACTCTAGACTCTGTGGCAGGCTGAGGACGCCCCCTTTTGCCACGGAGCATCTGTAGACCCTGTAAGTGGCTTGATATCACACTTCTTTGAGACAAGGGTCTCACTATGTAACCCTAGCTGGCCTGTCGCTTAAGTAGATCAGGCTGGCCCTCAACTCAGAGAGCTCCATCTGCTTCTGCCTCCTGAGTGCTAGGATTAAAGGTGTGTGCTACCTCATTAGCCATATCACATTTCTAATAACACTAGACTTTCCTTGGACAAACAGTGGCTCCAAAACCACAGAGAATAGTGAAAGAGGCTACACTGGAAGGTAACTTGTCCATCCAAGTTAGAATTGCCCGGTATGGATGGGGGTGGGAGGGGCGGGGGAGGGAGTGGAGACAGAGTCCATTCCAAAACTGAAGGATGCTACGCCAGTCCCTTCTGCCAGACACTCTGAGAATCCAAGGAAAAAGAGTAAGTCTGGTGTACATGCCTGTAACCTCAGCACTTAGGGGTGGGGGGTGGGGGGAGCATCTCAAATCCAAGTTCAGCTTAGCTATATAGCAAGGCACTGTCTCCAAAAACCCAAAATAAAAAGAATTAAATGAGGTCCACCTAATAAAAAGTGGTTCAAACCAATTGTTGCTAGGCAAGAATCTGGGCCCATTATTTGCCAGATCTTTCCAGAGAAACTAGACATCTGGACTTATGCCAGAATCCTGATTTTTAGATGCTTGGTAACTAATGAAATTTTTATAAACTCTGTGCTGTCCACAGCAAACAAATCTGCAAAGCAAATTCTGCAGCAGGACTCCAGTTTGCAAACCCCAAATTTTTACAAAGACCTCCTGTAGGGTTTCAGGAAAATAGAGAGGTAAAAAAAACCAGAGCCTAGCTCAGCCACCTCCACTGTGTCCTTCCTCAGGACAACATGGAAGGAGCTCCATGAATTAAAGAAAGAAAAATTGAAATGATTCAACTTCTAAAGCTGTCGGTTTATGGAAGCAGAGCTGTACAAGACTCTATAAGGAAGTGAGCAAACAGGAGGGATTCCCGAGGGACTGTGTGGAGCAGTACTGAGCACGGGGGTGTGGCGGGGACTTCAGCTCTTAAGATTTTCACAGAATGCAGACGATCCAAGACTGTCTTGAGCACCTTCTGGATTTAAGAACCAGCAGAGAGAAAATCAGGAAGCTGCTTGCCCCACCCAACCATGAACTAACCTGAGGCTGAGATCGAAGCACCAGAAATTCAACTTGGCATGTACCTCTTCACCAAAACACTGGGCATTATCTGTTGAGGCTAGCAGTTTTGACTACACTAGCAGTATTGAGTCCCACACCCCCATCCCCACACCCCCAAAAAACCATAAATAAGACCCCTGAAATCACCACATCACTAGAGCCAAAGGAATGACTGTAGCATTTTAAAATGGGAAGAACATTTACTTCATTTCCTTTTCCACTGCGATCTGTGTGAAAAGGTTCTCCTGAAACAGCTGAGCTGACGTGCCTTATGGAGAATTAAAGAGCAGCACGCATGCACGCACACATGAGCAGCCATTTCTATAAATGCCCGAGAAAAGCACTCAGCCGAAATGGCCCAGAATGCTGGGTATCTTCTGTTGAGCCACAGTAGGCACTGCGGACCTCCCCGCCTGCACCATTCACTGAGCAGCCCTCCTGAAGGAGAGAATGCCTCTGCTAAGGTGGCAGTGGGTGTCCATGTGAGCCACTGAACCCTGGGAACATGGCTGACATGGCCAGGCCCGCCCAACAGCTGTGGAGAGTAACATGCTGAGTTAATATCCCACTGTTCACCTCCCAGAGCCCTCCTAAAGGTCACACCCCCCACTGAGGGTACAGGCCTGTCTGACTGCTTTCTAGATCAAACTTTCAAAGGTGCTGTTTCATATGGCAAGCGAGACGTGGACCCCAAACGGCACCTAGTTTTTCATTATCACTAGGAAATTTAAGATTTATTCTGGTGCTGGCAGTCGTCTCCAAGAGACTCCCTTCCCAAAGCATATTAAAAAAAAAAAAAAGGAGAGGTGGTTACATTTTTTCCAAAGCAAATACAACCGAAAATCCCACCGAGTATCATTTTGAAACCAAAGGTTCAAGACCTCTTCTACAAAATACCAAACCCTTACACTAAAACCCTCAACACCTTTGTCGTACACAATGCCAACAGTCTCTGAAACATGCTGTCTCAGGACGACGCCTGATCGTAACGACAGTTACAAACGACCCTTCCCTAGCTGATCACAACTCTTGTCCATAGGTGAATGCTCTCCACCTTTTTCTGTACCTGTTTAACTAGAACTACCAGAGCTAGTTGACCAGGGTCCTTCTAAATCCCTAAAGCCCATTCCACACAGCAGATGACTTTACAGCTACATTGGTGTGCTGCTTGGCCTACAGCTCACAGAAACGCCCCCACATTCATCCCAGAGGCCTTGAACTCCAGCAAAGACCACACCTCTCTCCTTAGGCTTCAGGCGTGAGACCAAATAAGTCACATGGGAACAGATCAGCACTGAATCACGTTTCTTAGGAAAGCTAACTAGTCAAGAAGTTAATCCACCATCCATTCCTTCATCAGTCTCCCCTGCCGCCTGAAGCAGTTTTATTTTAAACCTCTCAGGGGACTCTTAGCCAAATTTAAACACCTTGGCAAGCTCTGAAAAGTAGCCGCCATCCAGCTAAATGAGTCCTTAGTCATCCCTAAAAGGATTCACGCAGAGTGCGGCTTCCCTCCCCCCGCCCCCCATGCCGACCCCTCTGCTGCAACCCCACCAGGAAATGGAATAAAAGCTGCGCCATCTGACTGCCCTGCCGCCAGCATCTCCCCAGGTGGGGCGGCCCCGCAGCGGCGGGGTACGGAGTCCCGGGGGCGGGGCGGCTAAGGGAGGGGCGGGCCGGCTCCAGGCCGAGCCACGCAAGCCACTTGCTCAGCGCTGCAGTTGGGGGGTTCGGGTGGCTCCTAAAGGCTGAGGCCAAGTAAGGAGAGAGTGCAAGAGTTAAACAGCATCTTCTCCAAAATGTTTGCAGCCTGTAGGCCGAGTGCGGTGTACTGGGCGCCCAGGAATGCTGGCCGGCCAAAGGTTAGCTAAGCCCGGAGTAGGGGAGAGACGACGCCGCTAACCTGTATGCACTCTGTAATGGGCTTTAAGATGGGAGGATTTTCCATAGACTTTCCCACAGCCACTGTAGGGGCACTTGTGCCTCTTTTCGGAGGCGTGTTTCCCCTTCGAAGCCACTCCAGAGTGGAGGAGGGAGAGCGGGCTGGGCGCGCTGCCAGAATCCTGTCTCTCCTCCGGGCTGTGGGAAGGACTCGACCCAGATTCGGTGGTCACGTCGCTGTCGGATCCTATATCCTCATCGGGACTCTCCAGACTGTCGCTGCACACCGAGGGGGTCTGGATGGGTCGGTATTTGTTCAGGTCCAACAAGCTCTTGGCGATGGTGACCAGTGTGCAATAATCCTTCCAGGTGTCCCCCGGGTCACCGTGTTCCTTGGTCACCTCGCGCTCAGGTAGTCGCAGCCGCTCGGGGTCTGGAGCGCCCCCGTGCTCCGGGACGGCGGCGCGGTTGGAGATGGAAACCAGACACTGGGCAGCCACGAAGTCCATGTAGGCGGCCGCGGACATGGTGCGGGCGACGGCAGCCCGGGCGGTGCGGCCAAACTTGATGGTGGCTGCGGAGCTTCAGCTAGCCCTGCCCTGGGCTCGGACGACAAGCGCGGTGCGGCGCGGCCGAGGGGGCGGGGGCGCGGGAGCTTGCGACTCGCGGGAGCGCCGAAGCGACCTCAGCCCCTCATCTTTACGTAACCGGCAGCGCCTCCGCACGCAGCAGCCGCGGCCGGCTCCGCCGCTGTCGCCGCCGCCCTGCCCGGCGCCCCGCGCGATCCCACGACGGGCGCGCCCTCCTCCTGAGCCGGTTCCTTGGAGAGATGCCACACGTGGCGGTCGCAAGTTTATTCGACTGCAAACGTGTCCGAGTCACGGGGAAAGCCAACTGCGAGCCAGGCGCACGCTCTCGACCGCCTCTCCGCCGAGCTGACGCCCCGGGGCATCAGCCGAGTACGCGGACGAGGGGGGCCGGGGCTGAGTGGAGCGCCGCGCCTACGAGACACTTCTTCCCGCGTCCGCCGACGGCCGCCGAGCCCCTGGTCCTGCCGCGCCGCGCCGCTCCGGCATTCTCCAGCTCAGTAACAATTTCGCAGAATCCCATCACGTCACAATCCAGGCCCCCTCCAATTGGCCAGTGGGGAGGGTGATTCAACTCTGTTTACTTTCTCCCCCTGCCAGTCAGAAGGGCCCTTCGGTGGAGAGGTGCGTCTAGAACTACGGCGCGCGGCCAATCCGACCGTTCCGTTCCACCGCCGCGTGCTGCCCCTCCAGCCCCGAACGCTGACATTTAAAAGGGAAACTGCTCGGAACCCGGCAACCAGCGACTGCGCATCCCGGCAGATGCCGCCCAGACCGCGCGCGCGCCCACGCCTCCCGGCCCACGTGCCAGCTGGCGTGGCTTGGGAACGCATCTCCCCTAGGCAGTTACACCCATCCCTAGGGACGAAACAAAACTACTTCTTCGGGTTCCCAGCCTTCAAACAGTTAAGTGACTTCCTGCAAACGCTACAGTCCCAGCAACCAGCCTTCCAATCAAAAGTAAGTTGGTTGATGTCACTGGCATTGGCTCAGCCAATCATAAGGGCATTCCAAAAAGGAAGCGCTCTACACTTGTAAACCTGCGGAGCAGTCGTGAAATCGGACAGATCTTTTCATATTGTGTTACTGGTGGTAACCCTAAAATATAGATGGAAGGACGGGGTGCTTAATAAACGCAGTGTGAATCTTATTTTAAACATCTTAATTTTAAACAAACTCCGGATATGGCAGGCCACGTTGTCCAAGGACAAAGTCGGATGAGACAGCATCAATTCGTTCTTGTTTGGAATGCAGCACTTTGGAGATGTTTAAAAGTTCTTTCACCCCACACCTTAACCAAGAGAAATTCATCTAAAAAAATTCCCAGCTAACAAAAGATCTGGTTCCATATTCAATGGTCCTTACACAGAAGCACCACCATATTGGTATTTTGCTAAACCTCAAGGTTCCTACTTCCTTGGGTGCCATTTACTCTAACTCTGTTTGGAAGCAATCATTACCCATAAACGGAGACCAGTAAAATCCTTCATTTGCATAACTTAAAACACCTCTTCTTTTTTTTAAAGGGGCTCCTTCCAATTCCTGCAGGGCATATTTCCTCCCTCTTGCTTCACAATTGTGGAGAACAAGGTCTATCTTATCAGGTAGACCGGTGGCAGAACTCAAAAGAAACCACAGGGTTCCTGATTCCTGACTCTGCTTTAGAAGAACCACCCCTGTGAAATATTAACCGAGTTAAATAGTCTTAAGAACTGGAATCAGCCAGAAATCCTTAACAACTGAATCTTGTGACATTATTTGGTCAACAATTAGTGTGGGTTCGGGAGTCTGATTAACTCAGTGTGTTTCTTCCTGTGATGAATGCTGGGTTGTTTTCCATCTTGATAGCTGAGCAAAGAATCTATAGCAGGGGCATACAGACAACACTGCTGATTAAAAATCCCTCCATTTATCCTGAGTATGAAAGGATCTTGTCTCTATGACACGCTAACTTCACAATATCTAACCCCGACTCCCACTAGTGGTCAACCCTTAATGTTTCCGATACTTCCACCGGGTTCTTTGGGATCTCAGAAGAACCTTCCAGTTTGAAGGGTAGGGTAAATTATTTTGACTTTTAAAGTTATGCACGAAAGACACCACACAAGGTCATTTCCTGGGAAAAGGCCCAAAGACCCTTATGACATCCATGTGATGTGTGTGTGTGTGTGTGTGTGTATGTGTGTAATATGTGTAATAGTGTGTAACAGGGAAGCCATCTTGGAAATCTTGCATTCTAATAATCTTAATTTCAGAAAAGAATTCACTGGAGCTGGTCATGATGGTACAGACCGGAAGTCCCAGTACTCCAGAGGTTGAGGCAGGATGGAACATTTGAGGCATTTGAAGAGGCTACAGAGTGAGATCCTGTCTAAAAGAAGGAGGAGGAGGAAGAAGAAGAGGAAGAAGAGGAGGAGGAGGAAAAGGAAGAAAGGGAAGGATTGATTTCTTTCCCTAGAAAAAAGTCTGTCCCTAGGATACGTGAGTCTTTAGAATTTGTACCTCTGCCTGCCTCCCTAGAGCACAGCTCGGATAACCAGGGGGGATCAGTCTGAGAGCACCAAGATCAAGGCCTACACAGCCTCCTAGACTTGTATTTCCACTGGAATTGGTTACACTCATGAAGTCTCCTCAGGTCTAGGTCTGAGTGGCTACCAAAAACTTTAAGATTAACGTCAGCATTCTCAGAGGAGGAAGAGCCTGTATCTTCCCTTAAAGATTACAATTCTGAATTTGAATACAGTCACCTCAGGATTTTTTGTTTTGTTTTTTGAGACACGGTTTCTCTGTATAGCCTTGGCTGTCCTGGAACTCACTCTGCAGATCAGGCTGGCCTCAAACTCAGAAATCCACCTGCCTCTGCCTCCCAAGTGCTGAGATTAAAGGCGTGCGCCACCACTGCCCGGCACCTCAGGATTTTTTTTTTTTTTAATGTGAACTTTATTTCCTTCTTACTGCCTTCTTTCTAGTGCCCTTTAGTTTCACATGATCTGGACTGCACTCTCACCACGCTCGCTCGCTTCAGTCACAAAGATCAAGAAAGTGGACTTCATCCATGTGGATTTCTCTTACGGATTTGCAAGTGCTCTTGCTACTTGCTTTAGAGAATCGCTTCAAATTTGGCAGTTCTAGCATTGCTCCCCTTCTCCTACCACTCATTCTCAGATATTTACATTCTTGGTAATGGACTAGGCATGAGGGAGCATAGAAATACAAAGGGAGTCTGCCCTCTGTAAGGTGACAGCTACACGTACATGTTCAGAATCACACAATGTGTTTGATAGCACAGAGCACAAGAAGTGTATCATGATTTTTTTCCTTGTATTTTAAACAATATTTCCCTTGCTGTATTGGAATGTACTATAATAGTTTTACGACTGAAACCAGCTTATGCTATTTAGCCAGCATCTGGTTGTCTCAATTAAATGCTGGCAAGATATCTTGTTAATATGATGCCACAGAAATCTAAGAGGTCCGCTTTCCTGAGTTAGTCCTTACACATTTCTACTCCAAATACCCCCACCCAGAGGGACAAGAGAACCCTCGGATTGTAACTGTTCCTAGTTCATGTTCTTCTTCTCCCGACAGGCTCCCTACACCTATGCTCTATTTTTCAAGTTCCCATGGCTACGGCTTATTAGCCTGTAGCCAGAACATGAGCCTTGTTTACAAGGCTTCCTAATATAATTGTCGTTATGTGATCTAGTACAAGGTAGTACCTGAAGGCTATAGGCCTCGACGGCCTAAAATGAGATCTGTGACCTCACCCCACCTCTCCGAGCCATTTTCTTATCTGTGGACTGATAGGATTAGATTAACACAGTTGCAGTCTCTTTAAAACTCCCTCAATGCAGTGGTCTGTAAAAATTCCTAGAGGACTGGGCTGTGGAATGGTACACCTGTAACCCCTGTAATCACAGTACTAGGGAGGAATAGGAGAGGAGATTACAGGGTGTGTAAGACTCAAACAGAAAAGGAAGAGGGGTAACACTAGAGGAAGATCTGCTCTCTCAAAACTCTGCCTCATCTGCTTGAATCACCTTACAGTGAAGGCTGGGGAACCTCAAAGCCGGTACTTAATGAGAATGCTTTTTTCCCCTCAAAATTATTTTTTAAAAACGGCCTAAGCTAGCCTCCAACTCTAGATTTTTCTGCCTTGACTCCCAAAAGCTAAAGTTAACATAACCTTTTTTTTTTTTTTTTCTAATTCATAATCTCACCTCTACCCTCTTCTTAACACTGCTCTGTAGGAAATGGCCTACAAGCTTAGAATCTGTTCTTTTTTCTTACTGGTAAGCTCCAGTAAGGTGTTTCCAGGCTAATGCTGCGGATTCTTGGGCCCCTCCCCTGGAGACATATTTAAACTGAGCCAGAAGCAGGGCTTCCCCATCTTGTTGGGTGAGGCTAATCACCTGGCACTTAGTTTAAAACACAGATGGCCAAGTATGGTCCCTGCTCTAGGCCCGAAGTTCAGTCTTAAGTCACATGCTGTAGATACAGGTTTCTGCCGATTCTGGCTTTTCTCAGTCTTTTCCTGCTGAGAGGCGTGGACCGTGCCTGGACTAAGTTGCCAGCCTCCCGGCGGGAAGGAAGAAGAACAGATGGCCCGCTGGGGGTAGGGGATCACGTGTCAGACCTCACATTGGGATGGATCCTCACCTCTCCCTTTCCTGGCCTGGACTCCGCAGCTTTAGCGATCTCATCCAGAGCACATAAAGGGCCTACTGGGGAAAGCTGCGTTCCTTTTGCTGAAAGGTGGTGGGTTTAGGAAAAATATAGACAGGAATGAAGGGGTGGGCTCTCCACTATAGCGATGCCCCTGGATTTGAAACACAATCGGATAAAGAGGGATCTGGTGAACCGATTGTGGTCAGATTGAGTTAACACCCAGTGTCTGGAGGGGGCGGGGAGCTCCGGAAAGCGCGAAAACTTCCACGACGCCCTACTTTATTCTCGCTTCACTAAGCAGCCTACCGCAAAACCTCAGGCCTCTCCATTGCAGAGCGGAAAGGCCATCCGTTCATACATATGCAGGAGGATAAGTTTAGCCGGCAGCCCCCTGAGCTCAGAGCAGCCCCGCGTGGCGCTCGGGGCGGGTGCTCGGCTCCGGCCGCAGAGTAGCGGGCGGTTCAGCCACTTGCGTGCCGAGCGGCTGGGTCTGGCATCGCCCTTTTAAAAAGTCTTCCGCAGGCGGCCGCCGCCGCCGCAGCCGGAGGAGGCAGGTTCATCTGAGGACAGTCCCAGTTCTCAGAAATCCCTTCCCTGCTGGAACATCAAGCTCCCTTTGCTGCAGTTGAACAAACTGCCCTAGATTGGGGGACGAGGAACCCGCCCCAAACTCGTGCAAGAAGCTCCGGGCGCCCGCGCCCACGTGAGCTAACCTTGAAATTAGCCCCCACACCTGAGTGGAGGTGGAGCGACAAGGAAGGGTTGCTGGCCCCTGGGGCGCTAGCCACTGGGCTTGCACGCTCCACGTGAGCGCACCTCCCTGTTTCATAACTCTAGCGAGATTTTTTTTTTTTAATCCCCGGGGTACCATGGATGTGAGGTGTGTTGAGAAGGCAGGCCACTTTCCACCCCCACATCCTCGAAGAGTAGGAAAACCTGCCCTGCGGTCCCCCTGGGAACACTGCAGAGTAGGGTGTCGCGATGACATCAGCTTCTAAACATAGTCCGCACCGCACCCCAACTCTGGGCCCTGCGAGCAAGGCGAGGAGGTGGGGGAGGAAAAGAGAGTGGAGTGGTTGGTGCTGCTGTCCCTGGGCGGGGCGGGCTGGCCGGCCAGGCTGTGCGGGTGGAGATGACTTTGCAGGAATCGTGCTCTCCAACGAGTGCAGCCACATCTTTCCTGCGATGACCCAGCCACTCGGCTAAAAAAGACATTAATGTCGTTCCTTGCCCTCCCTACCCCACAAAAGCTATGCGCACACTCATGCAGTCTTTTGACCCGGTGTCCCTTTCATTTATAAGCCAATCCATCCCCAGCCGGTTCCATCCCCAAGTTCGGTCCGGTGCTGGCGCCCACGGGCTCTGGTTCTGCCTCGGGGCTAAGGCTGCGCTGGGGTCGGCGCGGCCCTCTGGGTGAGTCAGAAGGGCTGTGTTTCCTGTGGTTGTTGTGGAACAGTTTGTCCTTTTTACCCCCCTTCCACCGGTCTCCACCCCCTTGGTAAATATAGCGCTCACGTTTCATCATCTCTTTGTCCAACGAGCGCCAGACACCCCGGCCCGCGGCCCACGCCGCCTCCCTCCTCCTCCAGGCTCGGTTACCTCGCATAACCCCGCGCACTGGCGGCAGCAGCAGCCGCCCCTCAGCCCGGGCGCCGCTCCCGGGTGCTTCCCACTGCAGGACACTCCCGCCCTCTCTCATCTCCTCCCCCCTGCTTCCAAGTCCCCTCAAGACCTTGGTCCCACCCATTCTCCCCGATGTCCCATAGATGTTTGGAGGTAGACACTCCCGCTTTCCCAGTCCCCGGAGACACCCCGCGCTCTGGCCGGTTGCTGGGTCCTCCACCCCCTCTCGTCGCAAGTCCCAAGTCTGATGCCATGTGCCCCTCCCGAGCGAGCACAGGTGACAGGCGGCTGAGACAGTTCTGATTCAGCGACAGTTGCTTGTACTTAGGGGTGGGTGCTTGGCGAGCTGTCTTCTTCCCACCTCCTGCCACCCCCTACCCCAGTAGGGGCGTGGGCTGCAGGGTCGGGAAGACGAGGTGAGTGGATGACAGGCAAAAAAAAGTGTGTGCTTGTTCTTCACTCTCCCTCCCACTCCCTGTTTCATTTCCACACATACAGCCACCCACCGGGACCGGAGGCGGCTGGTGTTCTCTGAACACCGGGAACTGGCTCTCTCCGTGGTCTCCTGTTTACTTCCCTCCTCTTCCCTCGCCCTCCCTTCGCCCATCACCCAGGGCTGCCTCCCTCCTGCCTAGAGCAGCTGGGAAACCTACGGCAAAACACTGCAGTCATGGGACTTTCCTGCGGCCATGTGCCTCTAGTTTGCCCTGTTCTGCCCTGCCCTGCTCTGCTCTGCCCTGCCCTGCCCTGCCCTGTGACCGCTTGGGGCGCGTCTTCGTCCTGGAAAGGAAGGCTCTTAAGGCTCCTAATCCAGCAGTGCGTCAGCTCTCTCCTTCGCTCGTCTCCTCTACCCTCCCCCCCACCGCATACCTTCCTGCCAAGACTGGGCCTGGCAGCTCTTTTGGCTGGAATACTGGGCCACCCCCATAAGCGGCCACCTGTCTGGGGAGAGGTGGCGAGACAGCTGACAGGTCCTAAGAACTATACACCCAGGAGGCAAGAGAGCTAGTTTCTTTGCCATCACAGACTGTCCTGTTTGTGCCCTGTTTGTGCCAGCTGCCCCAAATTTTCCTAGTGTCCCCTCACCCCCAAAATCTATTCCCAGGGACACACCTTAAGAGAGGCAAACCCTTCTCTTTTAAGCTTGCTTCCCTGCAGGGAAGAATTCAGCTTTTCCTTACAGTTAAGCTGAATGAACAAAGGGCCCCAAGGAGAACAGGAGGTTCCGGCTCTGTTTGCCGCCTGACTGAGGTTCACCCCATTTTTAAAAACCACCTCTTCCCCACCCTCTGCTCACTGCCATGGTTACCACCGCCCTGTCCTTGAGCGGCACTGGTTGTACAAAGGCAGAAACAAACAAGGGCATTTTAAGTGTTCTTTTAAATATCCAAAACACTGCATTGGCATTTGGGAAACAGAGAAAAGGAAATAAAATGTCTTTAGGAAACAGAGAAAGGGAAATAAAAGGTCTGGCTGTTTCTTGTTTCCTTCCTGAGTCCAGGACCCTGAATAAATCCTTTACCCTGGGTGGCCTCTTAGCCCCCACAGAGAGGATGAAGTTTAAGAGGCCTACGGAGTGGAATTCAGCACCTGTTGTCAGCATTGTTCGCTGTTAGTGTGCCTCTTCCTTTGCCTCTGCAGCTTTCGGCCTTGCCCCCAGGCTAAGCTAGCTCCATCTGGTGCCTTGTGACAGTCTTCTGACTTTCTGGATCACCTTCATGCTCTGAGAGTCCCAAACACTTGACTTACAGCCTTCCTCCCAGATGTTAACAGTTAGTAGGGTTAGCATTCAGGTAGGTAAATGGCCCATCTGAGTGAGATCCTTATCCCTGAAACACTCCATTGTTAGTTATTCGGTATCCCAGACCTTTGCAACACTAGATACCACCGTTTCTGAACTCTTATGCTGCACCCTACTTCCCAACTGCACTGGCTGGTTTTGTATGTCAACTTGACACAAGCTGAAGTTATCACAGAGAAAGGAGCCTCCCTTGAGGAAATGCCTTCATGAAATCCAGCTGTAAGGCATTTTCTCAATTAGTGATCAAGGGTGGGAGGGCCCATTGTGGGTGGTGCCATCCCTGGGCTGGTAGTCTTGGGTTCTATAAGAGAACAAGCTGAGCAAGCCAGGAGAAGCAAGCAAGCCAGTAAGTAACATCCCTCCATGGCCTCTGCATCAGCTCCTGCTTCCTGACCTGCTTGAGTTCCAGTCCTGACTTCCTTTGGTGATGAACAGCAATGTGGAAGTGTTAGCTGAATAAACCCTTTCCTCCCCAACTTGCTTCTTGGTCATGATGTTTTGTACAGGAATAGAAACCCTGACTTAGAAACCAACCAACACTTCTTTCTCTAGTTTATTCAAATAACCATATTTAAACAATTCTTCAACTTGATTGTGGCCTCCAATCTCCTTTTTCAATGTTCCATCCTGTCCTTATATCTTTCCTACCTAGATATGACATCATTGTCTCTATGCAGGCACCCCTCACCTGGTTCCTGGAGCTTCTTGGCAAGACAGTTTCTCTCCAATTTGCCATGCTGAACTAAAACATCAAGGCTAACCGTTGCCACTCTAAATTTACGATCATGAGTCTCTAGTGGGCTCTCAACCCTGTCCTTTTGCATATCCCCAGGGACTTTCCTTTCCCACACTCTGAAATAACTAAATTGCACCTTCTGTCCTCAGACACCCTCCAAGGTCCTAACACACTCTGAGTTAAAATCCCTGCTGCTTATTTCACTAAGAAAATAAAGGCAATTTGACAGAACATCTCACCTTCCACCTACTGCCCTGCCATGCTCTCTGCCTTTCTGTTCCGGTGCTGCCCACACTTCCGTCCCTTGGATACCCATTCATGCTTCACATACAATACTAGGATGTCTCTCCAGGGTGCCTCCCCATGGTCTATTGCCATGGGTAGGATATTGTTTGATCCCAAGGCTTCATGTGTTGAAGTTTAATCCCTATTGTGAGATTGTAAAAGAATAGGCCAGGATTGATACATTGGTAGAGCATGAGAATATCCTTTAATCTAGGAGTTCAAGGTTTGTGTCCCTGCTCCGTGCTTCCTTAGGCTTTGTGCTTGCTGAACAAGCAAGAGGACATTAGGCTGGTCCCTAGAAGCCATGTAAATGCTTGTCTACCTTCAGGTCCCTTCTACTAAATCCCAGCAACAGACCAAGGCAGACTTCTGCCTGAGTTCACTCTGAGTAACCAAAGAGTGTATTGGGCTTCCTTATAAAGCAGAAGTAAGTGGATATTTACAGGGGTGTGGGAGCTTCTCCCTCTGTAACACGTCATACCAGGAAAGCCTTTACCCAGCAAGGACAGGAGGTTCTCAGCAGCCATATAGATTGAGCTTCCCTCCTTATGTTTTTCTCAACCCTATCTACTCTAGCCCATCCCCAAGATCACATGTGATTAAGAAAGAGTTGCATACAAGAGATAGTAGCAAGTGCTAGATACTCATGAGAGAGCCTCCCAGTACTTCCTACCTCTCTGTGTGAGGATGTAAACACCCTGATAGTATAACTGGGGTAATCTTTTGACAAGGGGGTATAGCTGAACTCCCCAAGAGAACAGTTGTTTGGCTCAGAAGACAGTCATGGTCATTCTAGTATCCTTGTCTCTTGCCAGGTGATGCTCTATGCCTTCAAGACTAGCACTGCCTTCCTAGACCTTGTATCTCTAGAACCATGAGCCAAACCATGCCTTTCTTTGTAAAGCAGTCTGCTTTGTTTTGTTAAAGTAATTGTAGTGATTTGAATAGGAATAGCCTCCATAACTTAATGACTTTGAATGCTTGGCCCATAGGGAGTGGCACTATTAAGAGGTGTGGTCCTCCCCCCCCCCTTCCTAGACTTGAACCCTCCAGGGAACTGGAATCAGTGTGGGGGTTGGGGAAGGGCATCTGGGATGAGATAGAAACCTACAACAATGGAAAGCCCCAGGAGTCTGTGAGAGTGACCCTAGCTAAGACTCCTAAGAATAGACGATCTGGAACCTGAAATAGCCTGTAACCAGGCAAGACTTCCAACAGAGAGGAGGTGCACCAACCCAGCCACAGAACCTTCGACCCGCTATTTGCCCTGCCTACACGATAGGTAAGGATGAAGATGAAGCAGAAATTGAGGGAATGGCCAACCAATGACTGGCCCAGCTTGAACCTAATGCTATGAGAGAGATCTCATCCCTGATACTATTAATAATATTCTGCAATACTTTCGGACAGGAGCCTAGCATAACCATCACCAGAGAGGCTTCACCCAGCAACTGATGGAACAGATGCAAAGAACCACAGCCAAACATTAGTTAGAGCTCAGGAAATCTTGTGGAAGAGGAGGAAGAAGGATTGAAGGAGCCAGAGAGGTTAAGAACAACACAAGAAAACCTACAGACTCAACTGACCTGGGCCCACAGGGGCTCACAGAGACTGAACCACCAACCAGAGAGCATGCATAGGACAGACCTAGGCCCTCTGCATGTGTGTAACAGACGTGCAGCTTGGTCTTCATGTAGCTCTCCTAACAGCAGGAACAGGAGCTGGCTCTGGCTCTGCTGTCTGTCTTTGGGTACCTTTCCCCTAACTACCTTGTCTAACCTCAAGAGGAGAAGATGCACCTGGTCCTACTGCACCTTGACATGCCAACGTGGATTAATATCTAAGGGAGGCTTCCCTTTCTCTGAAGTGAAAAGAAAAGGGGTGGGAGAAGCGGAGGGGAGAGTGTGGGGCTAGGAGGAGAAGAGGGAGGGGAAGTTGAGATCAGATATAAAGCAAATTAATTAATGAAAAAGAAAAAAAGAGGTGTGGCCCTGTTGGAGTAGGGGTGGCCTTGTTAGAGTAGGTGTGGCCCTGTTGGAGGAAGTGTGTCACCGGGGGCAGGCTTTGAGGTCTCATATGCTCAAGCTCTGCCCAGTGGCAGTCCCCTTCTGCTGCCTGCAGATTAAGGTGGAGAACTCCTTCTCCAGGACCATGACTGTTGGCACGCCACCATGCTTCCTACCATGGAGAATGGACTAAACCTCTGAAACTATAAGCCAGCCTCAATGAAATGTTTTCCTTTTTAAGAGTGTGGTCTGGTGTCTCTTCACAGCAACAGAAACTAAGACAATAATGAAAAACAGGTGAATAAAACAGCTTTTAACATTTGCATTATTATTGTGTGTGTATATATTGTATGTAGATAACTGTGGGTTCATGAGACTCTCTCTCTCTCTCTCTCTCTCTCTCTCTCTCTCTCTCTCTCTCTCTCTCTCTGTGTGTGTGTGTATTGGCCTTCCTGAGTAGGCTTTAGAGGTAAGCACTTATACCAGAGCAATTTATTAATAACTTCTAAACTTCACCCCACCTCGTGCTCATCATTAGAATCATTCACATTAGTGTAAAAATGTATTCACTTGTTATGAGGTCCTTCATAAAACACACAGACTTTTTTTTTTTTTTTTTGGTTTTCCAAGACACTGTTTCTCTGTATAGCCCTGGCTGTCCTGGAACTCACTCCGTAGACCAGGCTGGCCTCGAACTCAGAAATCCGCCTGCCTCTGCCTCCCAAGTGCTGGGATTAAAGGCGTGCGCCACCACTGCCCAGCTAACACACAGACTCTTAAAGCCAGTAGACAGTCTATTTGCCTACCAGTGGATTACATGGGGACCTCTCCCAAATTGTGTAGCTACCAGCTTACTGTTCTTGGTTTTTATGCACAAAAAAAAAAAAAATCATATCCTGATTGACACATTTCAATTAGTAAGAACAATTAGCAATAAGCAGAGCTATAGAAGCCAAAAAGCAAGATACTAAACACACAAGGACTTTCCCAGAGCTATGGACTCTGATGGACTAGGTCTTTAGTCTTGTTTTTGTGGGGGAGCTGTTGTGGTCTATGTGCTGGCCTCTTAAGTCAAAATGGTGCCTTGGTGCCTCTAACATAGTATCAGTTGTGCTAAGGTGTGGAGGTTTGCTACATACGCTCCTGTCTCCTATACATGAGTATACATGTGCAGGAGTATTTTCCAAGAATCTTGTACTCTCTGTAATCTTCATTTACTGGTTCCCCTGGCTGCACGCACCTCCTGCACACACCTGGGTTGGTGGCACTCACAGTCTGCATGGATCTCCTATTCCTTCTCCATCTGACCCCAGTGACTCTTTCATCCCTATCTCTACACCAGAACTACTCTTGTCAAGGTCATGAGTGACTCTCACCCTGCGAAACTAGAAGTTATTTCTCTCCACTCACTGCCTCACAGCAAAGACAAGAAGCAGTTAGTGAAGGATCCCAAAGAGAACAGACTGTGATATCCTAGAAGCCAAGGAAGGAGAGGCTGGTTCCTCGGTTGTCCTTCCAATGCCCTCCATTTCATCTCTCTCTTTAAAAAGGTTTATTTATAAGAAACTGGAGAGATGGCTCTGCAGTTAAGATCACCTGCTGCTCTTCCAGAGGACCCTTGATTCCCAACACCACATGACAGCTCACAACTGTCTAAATCCAGTTCCAGGGGATCTGACACCCTCTTCTGGCCTCTGGTGCCACGAATGTGGTACAACAGACGTGTGCAGCAAAAATACACATAAAATAGACATAAATAAAATAAAATTAAAACAAAACCACATACCAAAAAAAGGCCAGACATGCCTTTATTCCTAGCACTCAAGAGATAGAAACAGGTGGCTCTCTCTGAGTTCGAGGCCAGCTTGGTGTAGGTAGCAAGTTACAGGCCAGCCAAGGCTATATAGTGAGATCCTGTGTCATAGAAAAGGGAGAAAGGAAGGAAGGAAAGAAGGAAGGAAGGAAGGAAGAGAGAGAGAGAGAGAGAGAGAGAGAGAGAGAGAGAGAGAGAGAGAGAGAGAGAGAGGAAATAAGTATTGTGGCATGAATGCCACATTCTCTGTGGAGGTAAGAGGACAAGTCTGTTCCTTTCCTCAACTTTGTGAGTTCCAGGAATAAAAGTCAGTTTGTCAAGCTTGTGTGGTGAATGCTTTTCTCTGCTTAGTCATTTTTAACTCTCTCAGAGCTGAGTGACCCCAGTGCTCTGCCTACATCTTCCCCATTCTCCTGGTGACTTCATAAGCCCTTAAGATTTCACACCTTCTGTCCCGTGCCTCCCTGTAGTGTTTGGTGGCTTGGGTCAAAAGCTGATGTGATAGATGTCTGTTTAGAGACAGGGCCTCACTGTATAGCTCTGGCTGCTCGAGAACTCAGTAACCTTCCTGTCTCTGCCTCTAGCCTGCTGGGGTCGCGTGTGTACATCATTATGCCTGGCTAGTCCTGTCTTTATGCCCCATAGAAACGTCTATTAGTCAAGTTCCCCTGATGTCTTCACAACCTGGCCCTTCTCATCACCCCAATTGCTGCCACCTTCATCTCTCGTGGCACTGGGCTTCCAGTGGGTCTCCTTGCCTTCACCTGACCCTGGTTTCTCTTCTCACACAACTTCTAGAGATTCCTTAATACACCAGGTTACAGGACTTCTCTTGGTAAAACCTTGCATGTCCCACAGAGCACCTGCTGCCATCTGCACAGTGGGAACAAACCCCTACAGGGAGGGCCGGGACTAGTCTCCTGAACATTCTGAGCCCCTCTTCTACTTGGTTGCTTTCCCTCAGTCCACTCCAACCATGTGCTTACCTTCCTTTCACAGGAGCTAACCAACTGCTCTCCAGACTTAGAATCCTTCACAGAGGCGCATATCCCAGAACCCCCTTCTCCCCGATCCTACGTGGCTCCCCTCTCCCAAAGCGAACCCCTTATTCTTTTTGGTAATCATTCATTTGTTCACTTATTCATTACTTATTTGTTTGAGACAGGGTCTCAGATTGGCCTCATTCTCTATATGGCCAAGGCTAGCCTTGTCTCCTGATTTCCCTGCCCCCATCTTCCAAATGCTGTGATTATAGACATGCGAACTATACCCAGCTTTTCCCTCCCAAGTGAAGGCTGCCCTGGCCAGTTATCATTACAAACACTGAAGCTTCCTATTGCCCCTGGCTCTGTTTTACATTTTCTTATCCAAAGAAAACATTTGTTGTCTTTTTTTTTTTTTCCCCTCCGTGGCTTTGTCTTCTCATTTCATATTAATTGTTGATTCTGGGTCTCTCTCTTGCTGGAATACAAGTTATTCTTTTCACTGACACGTTCTTCATTCCTACAGCAATGCCTGGAAGATAATACATTCCCAGTAAATTTTGCCAAGTGCCCAAATCAGAGGCTAAGGCCCTGGAACATTTAAACTCTTATATTTTCCAGACACCATAAGATTATGTACTTTGTGATTTGGACACTCCATGTTTATTGGTGAGGAAATAAAGGTTCAAACCCAAGGTCACACAGTGGCAAAGCTGGGATTTGCTCTCAGGACCCTGCATCCAGAGCTATGTTTTTGAACACTCTGGTGTCCTGACTGTCTGTAAAGGGGGAAAAAAAAAAAAAAACTGTAAACAAGTTCTTCCTGCTATGGCTGCAGTCAGCTGCAGGAACACACAATGGCACGTCCAGATGTCATCTGTATGTGTGGGGGAACAGAGTGTGTCACAGGGGCCACTCCTCCTACTTCAGACACAAACACAGAAGAAAGAGTGGCGTGCAGAGTGAGCCATGACTGTGTGTTTGTCTTGCTGGAGTATCTTAGTCCTCAGGAAGATGCTGAGCAGATTTGTGTAAAGACATCATAGTGTAGCGGGAAAAGCTCCTGACCCAAGGCCCACAGACATAGGACATAGCATGATCATAGTACGGCGTCTCTTTCATCTTTACAGTCTACTATCCTAGCACCAATGGCTCTCTCTCTCTCTCTCTCTCTCTCTCTCTCTCTCTCTCTCTCTCCACTCTGCCATTATAGTGTCATTTTTCCTCCTGGGCAAGTTCCTCACACTGTGGACAATGCCAGCCAGGAACAGTGTTATAAAGTGCCTTCTTGTTCACACTCGACATAAAAACCAGGAAGACACCCATGGGTTATGCAAGTCTTTCCTCCAGCTTGATTGAACTAACTTAAATTACTCCCATGGCCTGTTATGGAAGCCAGGGATACTTGATGATTCTAGAGCTCCAACAGTCCTTTTTGGAAGGTTTTGGGAAATATATTAAAAAGCTAATGAGTGGCAGAATGGCAAGCCTTTCATTGGCTGGGAATTAATTGTACAGCAAGGAAAAAAGAGCGCTAGCAATGTTCAAGACCGTTTTGCTGACTCCTTTAAGGAGCACTGCAAAGTAGGATATATTAGCTCAGACCTGTCACCCCAGTGATTGGGAGGCAGAGGCAGGAGGATTGCTAATTCAAGGCCCTGTCTTAAAAAAATAAAAATAAAAAAGAAAGGAAGGAGAAAGGTAGGGAGAAAAGAGAGAAAGTGGGAGAGAGAGAGGGAGGGAGGGAGGGAGGAAGGAAAGAGAGAGAAGTGGGTGAGACACTAGAATTGGTTAAGTGGGTTCTCCTTGATGAGTACTGTGGTCACAACGGAGGAGGTGTGGCGTGTGGGATTTGTTAGGAAGGAATGAAGGAACAGAGCTGGGCAGACAAGTAGTGTTTCTCCTCAGCAGAGTGCCACCACCTGCTTTATTTGCTGGCCTTCAGAGATAGACTTGAGTCAGAGTTTCTCACTGAATGTGGAGCTCGTTGTTTTGGCTAGATTGACTTGCCTCTAGGATCCTTCTGTCTCCTCAGCCCCTCCCACAGCATTGGGGTTGCCGGCACACACCACCACACCTGGCTTGTGGCTTTTTACTTGGATGCTGAAGTTTTGAACTCACATCCTCATGCTATGCAGAAAGTAGTTTACCAGTTGAGCTGTTGTCCCATCCCCACAGCAGACCTCTGTTTTGAGATAGCTCTCACTAAATTGAGATAGCTCTCACTAAATTGAGCAGGCTGGCGTTGCTTGGAGCTCTCGATCCTCCCTTCAGCCTTCTGAGAACTGAGGTTACAGGCCCACCTCCCAGGGCCGACTCTTTTTCTATCTTAATTATTTAATTATTTTTGCTTGTAGTTGTAACGTTTTACAATTATTATCATGTGTATACATGGTGAGTATGGTTGGAGGTCAGAGGGCAACTCTGTGAAGTGTGGGTGCCAGGGATGGAGCTGAGATCACCAGGCATGCGTCTTTATTTGCTGAGCCATCTTGCTGGCCTCCTTTTGAGACAGGGTCTCCTTGTGTATATCTATGGCTGGTCTTAGACTTGGGATGGTCTGCCTACTTTAGCCTGCTGAAGTTACTAGGTTAACTGAAGTATTGGGTTAAGGTGTATGTACCAGGCCCCCCATTTGTTTTCAGTCTTAATATGAGAAAAGCTATGTAATGGAGGCTATCGGGTGTTCTTTCCAGAGCGGTGCTATAGAGAGAATATCTTGTGTCTGTATGGAAGTGGCACCTGATAATAATAAATCTGGCCGGGCAGTGGTGGCACACACCTTTAATCCCAGCACTTGGGAGGCAGAGACAGGCGAATTTCTGAGTTCGAGGCCAGCCTGGTCTACAGAGTGAGTTCCAGGACAGCCAGGGCTACACAGAGAAACCCAGTCTTGAAAAAACAAAAAAAAAAACAAAAAAAATCTGATGGCCTATGGCTTAGGCAGAAAATGGGGGGTGGGACATCCGGAAGGAGAGAGGATTCTGGGATAGAGCCAGGCAGGAGATAAACCAGGGAAGATGTGAGGAGACTGATTCATGGTACCTGAGCACAGGTAACCAGCCGTGTGGCAGAATATAAATTAAAATAAATGGGTTATCTTAATTTGGGATTCTCATTAGAGAAGAGCCTAGCTATATGGCCAAAGCATTAGTAAAGATATTTTGAGTCTGAATCTTATTTCTGGGACCATGGGGTTGGGAGGCAGAACCGGACCATGACTTGAGCAGGTGTAATACACTGAGTGTCAAGCTGTGAGGTCAAGCCAGCTGGCCATTATCAGTGGACACTAACGCTCAACATTTCTTTGAAGTTGGGAAAATTGTATTATTGCTTTTAGAATTTCATGGATTTGGGAGGGAGGTTTGTTGTTGTTGTTGTTTTTGAGATGAGGCCTCAAATAGCCCAGGTTAGCCTAGAACTGGCTATATATCTGAGGATGACCTTGAACTTCAGATCTTCCTGCCTCCAGTTCCTGAGTGCTGGGATTCCTGGCACACAGTACCACACTAGCTTTGTTTGCATATAATTTGGGGGGGGGGGGAGAGAGGGAGGGAGAGTGAATTCTCACTATGTAACCCAGGCTGACCTTATATTCTTGCCAGATCTCCGTATTTCAGCCTGATTGGGCTTAGAGTCAGTCATGCACCATGACATGTGGCTTGTGGCTCTTAAAATATCATCTAAAAGGGGGTAAAAATGATGCTGGGTGGTGGTGGCTCACGCCTTCAATCCCAGCACTTGGGAGGCAGAGGCAGGTGGATTTCTGAGTTCGAGGCCAGCCTAGTCTACAGAGTGAGTTCCAGGACAGTCAGGGCTATACAGAGAAATCTTGTCTCGAAAAAACCCAAAAAACCCAACCAAAAAAAAAAAAAAAAAAAAAAAAAAAAGAAAAAGAAAAAGAAAAAAAGAGCTATACAGAGAAACCCTGTCTCAAAAAAACCCAAAAAACAAAAACAAACAAACAAGACAAACAAACAAAAAAGGGGGAATAAAAATAGTGCCTCTTCACAGAACTGCTACAAGTACCACACCACACCTAATAAATGACACTCAGCCGAGGGCCTGATGCTGACTGAGTAAGTACCACCTTGGTGCTTGCTGTTGAAAGAACCGGGAGATAGATAGCGTCTCTGCGACCGATGCCGGGGGTGGGGGATGGGGGGGGAGGGGGGCAGCATTTGGGAGCACAACTGAGATCCCTTCTATAGTAAACCTTACAATTATCCACTCCAAGGATGGGAAGCAAAGAGACCTGTCCGCCAGCACTACACTCTCTCTGATGAGAGTCTCTTTCAGATTTATCAACCCCTCCATTTCTGGGCTCCTCAACTTTGAAGAAGGCTCTGGGGGCGAGAGTATTCAGGAATTAGCCCCAAATTTGCACTCCACAGAAATGTTCTGTGCAGCTGGGGTTAGAGGTGGGTCATGACCGCGTGAGGCAGAGCATACGGAGTAGCACGCATTGCAAAGTCTCAGTCTGTGTTAGCCATTGTTTTTAGATTAGGTGACTAATACCAGCAACCTCCTGCATCGCTGTAGAGAGGCCCACCTGGGGAGCTTGTTAAAATGAAGATTTGGGTTCAGGGTTTGGGGTGGGCCAGAGTGCTGCATTTTAACGAGCTCCCGAGTGGTGCTAATACTAATAGCAAAACATTTGTTTAATTAATGCATACTTAGCAAGCACCTCCTCTCTCTGAGTTACTGTGTTAGAGAGACGACTGGCATTTTGTTTGGTAGGCTGAATATTAGTCTCCTCAAAAACCACCACATTAGGATTCTCAGCCTTTGAATCCATGACCTTACATAGCAAAAGGAAGTTTTCCGATGAGGACCTTGAGATAGGACGTTTATCTTGGATTAACAGAGTAGGCAGGGTATAATCACGGCGGTCTTAGGAGAGAGGAGGCCGAAGAGATGACGCTGCAGTTCTAGCCTTGAAGATGGAGGGGAAAAACAGGCAGCTTCCAGAGCCCAAAAGTTAAAGAGATGTTTTCTCAGGAGACTCTGAAGGAATGCAGCCCTGCAGGCAGGCTTTACACTTGCTGACTCTCAAAGCTGATATGTTTTTGTGATTTTTAATCCACTAAAGTTGTGGTACGTTGTCCCAGCAGCCCCAGGAACTGATGCAAATGAGAAGAAAATGAGGCGTGGATCCGTCAGGATAGGTTAGATGATGAAGCTGTGGTAACATATGACTCCCCTTGCTAGTTGCTTCAATAAAAAATGATTTGTTTATTGTTCAGAATACATTTAAAACAAAGATTGGGTGATGCGTCTATCAACTCAGGGCCCAGGTTGCGGAAGAGCCACCATCTGGAAGACTGAAGGCAGAACTTTCAATCACGTCTCGTATGTTGTCATCCCACCCTCAAGGAATAGAAAGCACACTTCATCCTCATGTCCAGAAGGCAGAGAGATGGAAATAGTTGTTGGGCCTATATCTAGCATAGCCGAGTAAGCTTCTGGTGTATATTCATCTAGATAGAAGAAAAAATAAACTATACACTCTGGATAAAATATAAAAATATTACTTGACATGTGGTACAAGTCTATAATGTCAAAACTAAGGAGGCCGAAGCAGGAGGATTACCAGTTTGAGGCCAGCCTGAAACAAAACAAAACAACTTAGATATCTCTCTAAATGGAATGGAAAAACAAACAAAACAAAAACAAAAAACAAGACAAAATATAAAACAAACAAAAAAAACCCCAAGAAACCACACACACACCAAAACAACTTATATATCTGTCTAAAACAAAATTCTAGATGAAATAGAAAAATAAACAAAACAAACAATAAATCAGAACAGAACAAAACAAACAACAACAAAAAATCCCCACAAAACCCAAAACTGAACTACTAGGGCCCCTGGAGGACAAGCAGAGCAGGCAGCAGAAGAGAGTTGATATTCTAAAGACTGGAACAACAGTGAAGAGGGTCACCTAGGTAAAGAGAAAAAAAAGACATCGATTAAAGGCACACACCTTCACTTGTACGTCCAATAAGTTCTGATATCTAAGGTGACAAGTGTGTTAATCCATTTGGTTGTGGTAGGTAGTCATTGCTATCATGTCGCATATATAATCTTTATTTGTCACTCAAATATCTACAAATTTAGGGATTCAGGATGTAGCTTGGGGAGTTTTGGGATTTTATCCCTAATATCACAAAAATTTAATTAAAAAATGCAGAAATTTAAAAAGAGACAATGTCTTGATGATAACAGCTTTGAGAGTGAGCATAGGTCCCTAGGATGGTTATCTGTTAACCTGACATGAACAAGGGTCACCTGGGAAGAGGTGGTCCTGCGTTGTACAGGAATGCAGCCATGAGGAGGAGCAAGCTGGAAAGCCTCCTTTTTCTGTGGTCTCAGTTTCAGGAACTCAAGGGTCCTGCCCTGATGGTCTGACTTCCTTCAGTAGTAGCCAGTGATCTGGGAATTGTAAGAAGAAATAAACCCTTTCTTCCACAGTTGCTTTTGGTCATGGTGGTTATTATAGCAATAGAAAGCCAAACAGGGCAGTACCAATCTGAGCCACTTAAAGTGGCTAAAATGCAAACAGGATGTGTGTGTACACAAATAATCTTGTTTCTACCCCTCTCCCACTTCTCCAGGGTTTTACTCTGTAGCTTAGGCTAACCATGAACATACAGAACTCCTTCTGCCTCTGCCTCCCAAAGTCTGGGATTACAGGCCCAAGGCAGCACACCTGGCCTTATTGTCTTGAGAGTCAGGGGACAAAGTCTGAGGCACCCTTAGTTGATTAAAAACTAAGGAAGAGATTTCAGATAAGTGAAGGCTACAGAGGAGGAACTGGCCTGTGGCGGAGGCATTACTTACAACGCCCAGAATAAATTTTAAACTCAGCTTGTGGATAGAAAATCACAGTCCACTATCACCAGAGAAGATGGTCATCAATAGAGGTTGACAATATTGGATACTGGCGCTAGGGCTTCTAAATCAGCTATTATATGTATAGATGGAAAGGCAAAATCTACTCATGGTGAGTGGAGAGGAAACCTCAGCAGAGAAGTCAAACTCAAATGGAAGTTCTAGAATTTGAAAACATACACGAGGGCCCAGAGATGTAGCTCAGTGGTAGAGTACTTCCACGGCAGGCATAAGGTTCTGGGTTCGATTCCCAGCACCACATGGAAAGAAAGAAAGAAGGATAGAAAGGAAGGGTGGGAGTGAAGGAGGGAGAGAGAGAAGAATGAATTAGTCATACATAGTATAGGCTTACCCTCAGATGGCGATTAACGGAAACTCAATAACCTTGGCGATAGACCAGTTGAAATTATGCAGTCAGAGGAGCAGGGAGAAAAAAAAAAACTTGAAAGAAAAACAAACAAAACAAAGAACAAGCCTGGGAACTGGGTGGACAACATCAGAAACCCTGACACACATGCTGTGTAGGATGAGACATTATGCAGGCGTGCCTGAGCCGGGTGGTGTATTTGAAGACATATACCCAGCCATATTACCCACTGTCAGCCTCAGGTAAGAAACATTAGCACAATACAATAAGATTTTGTTTATATGTTTTTAATTACACATATTCATTTATTCATTGACTGGGGGCATGCTTACTGTGGCATTTACATGGAGATCAGGTCCCTCCTTCAACAGTGCTAGTCCTGGGATTGTTACACTTGGCAGCAAGTGCCTTTACCCACTGAGCCATCTTGCCAGACCTTTATATTTGAGACAGAGTCTTGCTATGTACCCTAGGCTGACCTCCTACTTTGGCCTTCCAAGTACTTAGATGACAGTTGTGCAATACCACACCTAGTTCAGCACAGGATATTTTGAGAGTGGCAGGAGAGGGAATGAAAGACCGAGAACTCAGAGATCCACCTGCCTCTGCCTCCTGGGTGTTGAGATTAAAGTTGTGCACCACCACACCTAGCTCATATAGTTCTTATTATGGCATATTGTTATAATTTTCTGAGGTTCAGAGGACCAAACCCATAATTAGCTGGGCAAGATCTCTATCACTAAGCTGCATCTACAGTCCATGAATATTCAATTATATAATTAGTTATTATTAAGCAATCATTTCGCCTCTCGGCTCCATTTCTAGCCTTTAGTTATTGTTGCTGATTTCTTAATGAATTAATCCTCATCATAGACAAATATAAACACACAAAACATAATCTATCTGTATAAACCACAAAATATAGCTATACTATATGTATGACTTGGTGCTATCTGTGGTTTCAAGCATCTCCTGGGAGTCTTGGAATACACATACCTCCTGGAGGTAAGGGGGAACGATACAGTAAGATGTACATTGACGGATGCAAAAAAAAAAAAAAAAAAATCTCAGCAAAAGTTAAGCAGTATTAATTCAAGGAAAATAATAAGCAGGCATATCACAGGCAAACTCTGGAAATGTGAAGATAAAGTGAGAATTTTTAAGCTGTCAGAGGAGTAGTCATCCGGTAACCACACAAACAGAATCTGAGTAGCTCGGATTTCCCATCAGAAGCAACGATGGCATCTTACAGGACTAGAAAAAAAGAAAACAAAAACCAAACCTGTCCAGTCAGCTGGATTGATGTGTCTGCTGGAAATACTCTTCAGGGATGAAGGCAAAATAAAATACATTCACATGAAAAGAAAATGAGAATCCATCACCAGCTGATCAATATAAGAAGTTTTTGAGAAAGGAAAAAAAATGAATTCTGATTTTAATGGGGAGAGTTCTTGTTTCATTTGGCTTTGTATTTGTTTCTTTCTGATTTTGTTGTTATTGTTGTTTAATTTTTTAAGATAGGGTCTCAATTTCTAGCCCAGGCTGGCCTGGAACTTACTGTATAGCCCAGGCTGGTCTAGAACTCATAGCAGTCTTCTTAATCTCAGGAGGGCTGGGATCACAGGCATGAACCTTCATACCTGAGGAGAATGGACTCTTTTGAAAAGAGAGTCAGCCTTGGAGTGATAAATATGTGTGTAAACACAAATGATTTTAAAACATTTTATTTAAAATACATATCAAGAGGCAGGGTGTGGTGGCCACATGCCTTTAATCTCAGCACTGGGGAGCCAAAGGCAAGTGGATCTCTGAGTTCGAGGCCAGCCTGGCCTACAGAGTGAGTTCCAGGATAGCCAGGACTACACAGAGAAACCCTGCATTCAAAAACAAACCAACCAACCAAACAAACAAAACACACATTAAGGAGGCAGAGGCAGGTGGATTTCTGAGTTCGAGGCCAGCCTGGTCTACAGAGTGAGTTCCAGGACAGCCAGGGCTACACAGAGAAACCCTGTCTCGAAAAACTAAAAAAAAAAAAAAAAAAAAAAAACCAAAACACACATTAAATATTTAAGTCTAAAATTGTATCCTTATAGGGGTTATCATAATATAAGTGCATTATACCCAGCGATTCTATCATAAAACCCATATGGTTGGTAGTTTTCGAAGTTTTTCCAGTAGTATAATGTGAACTGTGAGTAAGTATATCTGATACACAAATGACTACAACGGTGTATCTTCCCAAAGAAGTCATGGTATGACAGGGAAGGTGAAGTTCAGACCATCACAAGACAGCTCTTCTTGGGGAGCTTCATCCTGGAGACTACAGCAGTGCTGGACTGTGAAGGACAATGAGAAGATGAGAAAAAGACACCTTGTGAGTGGCCAATCACAGAAGGGAAGCAGACAGTGCCACACAAATTTAATGTATGCAGTAGTCACTTGCCTTCTGAGTGTGGTAGAGACTAGAAATCTGCAAGAAGGGCGTTGTATTGGTCCAGGTGCTGCCATAGCAAAGTGTCATAGATTGAGTCTTTATCAAAGGAAGTCTGGGAAGTAGACGACCCAAGGTGCAGGTGGATCTGCATCTCTGCTTCCAAGTTGGTACCCTGGATACTGTGATCTCACATAGATGAAGGAATAGACGAGAGAGAGAAAAAGCAGAGTCTACTCCCTCCCTCAAGACCTTTTGTAAGCACCCTAATCCAGTCGCCAAGGGTTGCCTTCTGACCGGGACTCTCCAAAGGTCTCTTATCTTAGTATCATTGCTTAGACACAATGTGTGAAGTTTGAGAGCATGTGGTCCATAGCAGGCCTTGTGGGAGAAAATTGCTGTGGAATAAGATGGAAGACAGAGCCAGGAAGCCAGAAGCAAATTGCAAGATAATTATATATAAAAAAAAAGTCTTGATTAAAGAGAATGAGAAAGTGAACAGGGGTCAGGGCAGAGGTGAGGACCTGCTAGGAAGACGGTCAGGAAGCAGCAATAAGGGACTCAGGAAAGAAGAGAACATTGAGAGGAATATGTAACAAAGCTCAGGTCCCTGGCTCTGGGGGACTGGTATCAACCAGGACAAAGGAAAGGCAATGGAAGAAATTGAAGATAGACCCATAAAGGAGATTGTTGATTAAAGTATAGAAGGGAACAAAATTTAGGTGCTTGAGAAGGAAAAGGAAGGCCACAGCAGTCTCCTGAAGCAGAAGCAGGCAACTGAGCCTGTCTAGAAATGGGAGAAGTCTGGAGATAGAGAAGATTAAGAAGGCTCAGAATTCACTGCTGGTAGTGTTTGTTTTCTCTATTAAACAGGAGGAGGTAGTTGGTGTAAGGTGTGTGTGTGTGTGTGTGTGTGTGTGTGTGTGTGTGTGTGTGTGTGTGTGTGAGTGAGAGAGAGAGAGAGAGAGAGAGAGAGAGAGAGAGAGAGAGAGAGGCACTATGATGGGGACAAGAGTTTGCAGCACTACCTGACTGACATGTGACCTGTGCTTGGGATCTGGCAGGTTCTGTCTATGGAAATAGTGAGTTGACACCACAATATGCACAGGGGACTAGTTACAGAACACTCTGCTAATACCAACGTCTAGAAGTTCATGTCTCATACATGAAGTGGCATACTATTGACATGTGACCTTTGCACACCATTTTAAATCTATAGATTACTTAGACTACCAAACACCATGTAAATCTCTGCAAATGTAGTCATTAAACTATATTGTTTAAGGAATTAATAACTCAAAAAGTATGTATATGTTCAGTACACACACAACCCCCAACATATACCTTCTTCTTGATCCACAGTTGGATCTCATGAATACAGATAACTGTGTCACTAAACATGAGAGTTGTTTAGCTGTAGCAGCTGTCTCCCTGAAAAAGAAAAAAAAAACCTTAATCTTAAAATTAATTTATTTTGTGTATTGTGTATATGCATTCATAGGCACAAGTGTGTGTGTGTGTGTGTGTGTGTGTGTGTGTGTGTGTGTTTATGGGCACAAGTGTAGGAGGGTCCATGCCAGTATGTGTGGTGCCACCACTGGACAGTCAGTCCTAGGTTGTGTAAGAAAGCAAGCTGAACAGGCCAGGGAAAGCAAGCCAGTAAGCACCATTCCTCCATGGTTCCTGCTTCTGTTCTGCTTGAATCCTGCCTGACTTCCCTCAATACTGGACATACAAGTCAAATAAACTGTCTCCTCTCTAATTTGTTTATGCATATTGGCCACAGCAACAATAGAAAACGAACTAGGACACTGCAAAAGAAGGCTTGGCTTGTTCTTAATTAACACCCAGAGGCATGAGGTCATAACGGCATCTTCACAAGTTTTGTGCTTGCCGCCTCTCCCCTTACACACCTCTTCATGCACCCCTGCCCACTCACTTGTGTGCCCTTCTTCCCAGAAGTCCTTTCTCCTCCTCGTGTCCCATACTACTTTTGCTCCCATTCCTTCTTCAGAGCCCTTCCCCCTTCTTGTGTTCACCTTTAATCCTGCTCAAGATATTCGGCGGATATCTGAGCCAATATACACATTCTTCCAATTGTACATAGATGGTCACTATTATAAAGGTGCTGAATTACCTTCCTAATGAGAATAAATCTTAAAGGTTGCCCCGGCCCTCGGGGTTCATCATGAACCTAAGGAGGGGACTGACAGATGGGGATGAGACAAGAAGCAGAGATACCTGGGCGCAAGACAGAATCCCTCTGATCAAGCTCCAAAGATTAACTTTATTTCCAAGCTTTTATAAGGTATAAGGAGAAGGAAATACAAGGAATCTTAAACAATATAGAAGGACTCTTAAACAATGTAACCAGGGCTTAAACAATGCTATAGGGCGGGGAAAATCCAAGGAGTTCAACTATATACTGAGCTTTGATGTATAGTTTGCCCAGGTTTAAGGGCTACCGTAGAATCCCAATAGAGATGCACATTATCTTATATAACATAGTCTCTCTTGTGCAGCATTTAGCTTGGAATTTCAAAGACTATTATAACAAACAACCTTTCACACTGGGGCAATATAACTGTAGGATAAAAATTCTAGAAACCCAACTGCTGAGTTAAAGGGAACATACATTGGTATTGTTTTGAGACAAATTGCATGAGACCCAAGTTGGCTTCAAACTAGCAATCCTCCAGCCTCAGTCTCCAGATTGCTGAGATTGCTGGCACACCACCTTGCCCAGACCCCATTTGTAACCTTAGTAAATGTTACAGTGCCTTCCTGAGAGTTTGTATCAGTTGATGTTGTTTTTACTCTTTGAGATGCTGTTTTCTTTTCTTGTGTATATCAATTGTTCAAACCCACGGGGTTAATTGTGTTGTTTTCACACGGGTACATAACATGCTTGATCACGTTGTCTACCATTACTCCATCCCATCTCCTGCTAAGCTTATTTCCTCTTCGGTGAGTATTTTAAAACTGTGTTTGACTTTTGTTGGTTCGATTGATAAAAAGGTTGTTTTTGAGGTGCTTTTATTCTGCATCTTTTCCCTATGGGGAGGTTGAGGACTGAGCTGAGAGCTCTTGTTATTTCCTCTTCAATCCATTTCTTTCCCATTTTCCTTGGATTGTATAGACGGTTTCTCTCCAGAGTCCTTCTATATCAGCGTAATAGCCCTTTGTCTGTGACAGGAATCACAAATATTTTTTCAACGTATTTGCCCTTTAACTTCGTGGGTTTTTTTTTTTAATTTTTATTTTTATGTATCTAGGAGTTTAAAAAAGACAAAATCTTTGTTACAGGGTCTGGAGAGGTGGCCCAGCGGTTAAGAGCACTTGTTGTTCTCATAGGGGACCCAGGTTTGGTTCCTAGCATCCACATGGCAGCTCACAACCATCTGTAACTCCAGTGCTATGGGATCTGAGACTATTCTGACCTCTCTAGGCAACAGGCATTCATGTGATGTACAGACATACATTCAGGGAAAATGTCCATACACATAAAGTAAACAAAAATCAACAAATTTTTACAAAAATTTTTGTTACAATATGTCTTAGTCAGGGTTTGTATTCCTGCACAAACATCATGACCAAGAAGCAAGTTGGGAGGAAAAGGTTTATTCAGCTTACACTTCCACATTGCTGTTCGTCATGAAAGGAAGTCAGGACTGGCACTCAAGCAGGTCAGGAGCTGATGCAGAGGCCATGGAGGGGTGTTCCTTACTGGCTTGCTTGCTTCTCCTGGCTTGCTCAGCCTGCTTTCTTATAGAACCCAAGACTACCAGCCCACAGATGGTACCACCCACAAGGGGCCCTCCCCCCTTGATCACTAATTGAGAAAATGCCTTACAGCTGGATCTCATGGAAGCATTTCCTCAAGGGAAGCTCCTTTCTCTGTGATAACTCCAGCTTGTGTCAAGTTGACACATAAAACCAGCCAGCATTCAATCTTTGTATTCACTAGCCTATTATACTTCTAGATGTTATTTTTGCCTTCCACCTTCAGACGGAAACTGTTGCATGATGCTCCTTAGCCTCTTTAACTTCGTCCATTTGTTAAAAACATTTTCTGGTATAATGTATGAGGTGTGTACCTTACTTGTCTCCAGTTGATCTCCAATTGTTCCGTGTTTGATTTTACTTTGCTTGTACATGATCACATCAGCTCTGTAAAGACAGTTTTTCTTTTCTGACCTTTGTGCCTTTTGTTTCCTTTTCTTTCCTTTGCTACAACTCTAGTAAAGTGTTGACTAGTAGAGAGATAGTGAGCATTGTGCCTTGTTCTCTACCTAACCTGTGAACAATGACTGACTGCCTATGAGGGCTTTCCTTATTTGTTTTTATCTATCTATCTATCTATCTATCTATCCATTGTATATATAGGTTTGCTCTTGTGTACATGTGAATGTCAAAGGACAGCTTGCAGGAGTGTCTTCTCTCTTCCTACTGACTGGGGATCAGCCTCAGGTCCTCAGGCATGGTAGCAAACAACTTTACTGGCTAAGCCATCTCCCCAACACTGGCTACGTGTTTGCAGAATGTTATCCACAATGCGTTTTGTTTTTGTTTTTGTTTTTTTCCAACCTGAAACATTCTTCCGAATATGTGTTACCGAGGAAACAATAAATAGTAATTACTAGCTTAGCTGTGGTTTTTCTCAGATGCCCTTTATCAATCATATTGAGAAAGTTCTCCCCTACTATTAGCTGTTCGGAGTGTTTGTCATCAATTTTGACAAGTGGTTTTCCCCTATATGTGGAAGTCATCTTGTTTGACATTCTCCCTGTTAATGTGGTTATTATTTATTTATTTGACTGTTCTTCTTGAGACAAAGTCTTGCTCAGGTTGGCCTGGAACTCATTATTTGGCCACATTGTCCTTCAGCTTAAGATCCTCTTGCCTTGGCCTCCTGAACGCTGGGATTACAGGTATATAACACTGCATCCAGTGGTTTTTGTCTTTTCTTTTTTGGTTTTTTGAGACAGGATTTCTCTGTGCAGCTCTGACTGTCCTGGGACTTATTGTGTAGACCAGACTGACTTCGAACTCAGAAATCTGCCTGCCTCTGCCTCCCAAATACGGGGACTAAAAGAATGTGCCACTATACCCAGCAGTGTTTATTTCTTTTTAATTATTAATTTGTTTTGGAAAGAAAGCCCCACTGCCATGGCCAAGACCTTCGAGGTTTAAGGGTTGACCTAACTAGGACAACAGGGAATGAAGAAACAATAGACAAACATAAGAAAAGTGGGGCTGAGTGAACTGTGAGCATGAACAGGGAGGTGGCAGGTCAGCTCCTTTCAGTAGGAGGTCTCTCTGTAGGGCTGCGGTTCCAGGTTGCCATCATCCAGAAGGAGAAAACTGTAGTTAATGGTTTCTGCATTCACTGGTTATAGCTAAAGGCCAAGAGTTCATAAATGTCTATATTGGGCCTAGAGGAAGGCCTTGCCGTTCCTCTGAGCCTGACCTGCGGAAGGCTTTGCTGTTCTCGGGGTCTGAGGCACTGCCCTTTGACACGGCTGTGTTCCTGTCAACAACACACATCTACTCAGGACTTCATCCATTTCCCACAGGTCAGGATTCATTATCCTTTTAATGGTTTTATTGATTCTATTTGCCAATTCTTTGTTAATGAATTTTATGTTTTGTTCATGAGAGATATTGATCTGTAATTTTCTTCTCCTGTCTTTGCCACCTACTGACTTGAAAGACCACTTGAATTACATACTAAATTCCCATTTCTGGGCTTTGTGATGCACTTTGTCCCATTGAAATTTGTCTTCTCTATCTTACAGCAACTGCATGGTTGGGTCTTAGGAATCAGGTTGCTTCCAGGCTCTGCAACTGCAGCAAGGTACAGGAGTATCAATCAGTTTAGTATCCATAGGATGCATCCTTCCAAGTTTAGTACCTGGGCCAGTGGGGAAACATAATTTTAGGGACCCAACCATTTTGTCAGCCGATGCCTCATCAGGAAAATAGGAATGGTACTGATTGCTTTAATCAGGGGACTTAATTTAAGGAATAATTGCTATTGTTGGAAGCACTGAAGGAGCAAAATGGGAAGGTAAATAAACAGAAGGCAATGACTTCAGGAGACTGCTATTAACCTTATGACTATAGGACTAAGGAGAAGGTAGTTATACTAGAGCCCCGAAAGTATTCTTTGTTGTCCCTGATGAAGACAGGGCTTGCTGCTGGGACCAATGGCAATGCATACTTCATGGTGGCATCTGCATAAGAGCCTTATGATCAACACTGGACTACATATATGCCAGGGTCCCAAAGATTATAAAAAGGTGAAATCCCCTTATGTTTGGTGCCCGTCTAAGCAAAAGAACATGAGTACAGGGCATTGAATTTCTCCCTGTGATGGTCCTGGTGTAAGCACACAGCCTGTGTGGCTCTACTAGAATACCATGTACCACTTGATCATGGTGGTGTGACCAAGACAGTGATGGTCTTTGTATTTATTATACAGTAGTCTAGTCATTACTAGAGAGTGGGCTTTTCTTATAAAACATGTTTACTGTTGGGGCTGGAAAGATAGCTCACTAGTTAAGAGCACTTGACTCTTACAGAGGGCCGAGGTTTAGTTGCCAGCACCACATGGCAGCTACAATCATCAGTAACCCCAATTCTAGGGGCTCTAATAACATCTTCTGTCCTCTGTGGGCACCAGGGATACACAAAGTGCACAGGCATATATGCAGGCAAAATATTCATATACATAAAACAATTTTAATTTTTAGTAGTCCATGGTAGTAGATGCCTATAATCCGAGCACTGTAGAGGTAGCAGGAACATCCTGAGTTTAACATCAGCCTTGGATACAGTTTATGTGGATCAAAGGTCTTCTCACCCCAAATCAGGCACCAGTGATGAACCAAAGAAATGATTCCTCGCAAGTCCTACTTGGTAAACCAATGGATTTATTGGACTTGCTTACAGGAGCATGGGTGACCTCAGCAGCTAATCAGTGAAAGTCCTACTCTAGCATGGATCATTACTTCCTGGGGGTCCTCCTTCAGTTAACCTTCCATTCTCTAAATATTCTTGCATGGAGGCAGAATCTCTTTCAGCTGGGAGGGAGGCCAGGAGGGAGTGGATAGACTCTCAGGTGATGGTGATGGCCGTCTCTAATCTCTCCTTCTCTGGGGGAGTATGAACAGCCTGTCCTTCTTGAGCAGCTCCTGGGGAGTGGTCATGCAGCTGTAGTCACACGATTGTGCTCATAATACAGAATTCGACAGCACAGGGATACATAGGGGAACTCTCTTAACCAAATCCAAAAATATTTACTGTAAACCAGTTTTATGCAGTAAAAGCTTCGTACATCTCAAGTTTACTGTCCCTTGATTCAGTCACCTTCTCTCTTGCTTGATTTAATCTAGGCTTTGGTTCACTGTAGCCTTAGGAACCAATAGGCTGTGCCACATGTGTGTCCCACGTGGTCTAGGTATGTAGGATGCTATACTGTTTATGTTTGTATAAGAACATTGTATGATGTTTGCACAAGAACAAAACCAGCTAACGAGCTCCGAGACTGTGTCTCAATTGTAAAAACTACAGAAGTCTGCTTAGAATCCCTGCAGCATGTTAGACACAGAGTCACAAGCTGCTGCAGCTGTGGAATCTGTGAAAGAATGCTCTGCCATTGTGGGAAGCTTCAGTGACAGCTGCAGTGGCAGAGGAATAAAATGCCTTCTTCTTCCTTTCTGCCTTCTAGTCAGCTCTGTCAGTGTCTCCAACCCAATGGGTATAACCAGAAGCAACGAGCAAAGGAGCCTATAAGGGGGTGTGCAGGGTCTAGCTTTCCCAAATGCTGTGAAAACTGCCATTGTCATGGACAACCTACTGTGCACTCACCCAGGGCTCCGCCCTTAAAAGAACCCTGCGCTTGGTTTAATGCTCCCTTGTCACTGCCTTGAAATTTCAATTTAAAGACAGAGTCTCACACTTTTATTTTGCACGCGCCCTGCAAAATTATGTGACTGGTCTCACAGACTGGAACATGGAAGGCATGAATGAAGCAGACAGCCAAGAGAAAAATGCCAGAGCTGCCGTATGCCAATCGCTCTCCTCCAAGTTTATAACAACTTGAATGTCTTAGTAAGGTAGAGAGTTGCCTGGGAAACCATAAATGGATTTGGGTGCTGATAGACGAGTTTCTAAGATTTCCCCCACACTGCGTGTAATAGTTCTGAAAGCAGCGGTGGAGATGTCAACAAACTGGCTCTTAGGTCTTCAACTCAGAAAGCTGGGTTATAAGGCTTTCATGAGCCATTTTCTGGTCTCTCTCCTTTAGAAAGAGACCTAGCTGGGAGCCTACTGGTTCTCAAGAAACCCGTAGAGGATTGCTTTGCTTTTCTATAGCTGATGGTATTGACGTCCATCATGTGTACCTGTGAGTGTCCCTTGTTCTCTAGCATGTTGGGGTAGAGAACATTGTGGATCAGACACTCACTAGCACTTGGAGTCTGTGAGGCTCAGCAGATGCTAACTAATCCCATCATATCTTCTGGAAGACAGCCTTTAATTGGCTTCAAGTTACCCAGCAACCGCAGAAGGGAAGGTGCAGAGGAATTTCACAATCTTGGGAGAGTGGGTAAACTATTGCAGGGACCAGGGCACAGTCACCTTGTAGAAGAGAGTGGGGAGGTGACCAGGAGGGGAAGTAGAGGAAACTCATAAGGAAACTCCAAGTGCTTCTCCTTCCACCTTAAAGAACCAAGAAAAGCTCACTTTGAGATAGATATTCAACATTCGGATACAACTACCTGTTAGCTAAAGTGCTTCTTGACAATTCGTTTCTTTTTTTTAATTGTTTAATTTTTTATTTATTTATTTTTTTTGATTTTTCAAGACAGGATTTCTCTGTGTAGCCCTGGTTGTCCTGGAACTCACTCTGTAGACCAGGCTGGCCTCAAACTCAGTGAAGTGCTGGGATCAAAGGCGTGCGCCACCACTGCCCGGCGACAATCCGTTTCTTTGAATTAAACCACAGAGTCCATAGGTAGCTTTCTCTAACTTCTTGTAAAAGAAGAGATTCATTTTTTAAATCCCTGCTATCTGCCAGTTTGTATCTGGCTGGAGTTAGGCACACTAGTTTCAGCTCCTAAGGATAGACTGGAAAATAGAACAAGAACGACACCAGCTTTCTCAGACCTGAAAAGGGAGGAAAGTAACCAAGGGTAATATGGCACGGCTAGTACTGTGGCCGGAGAGTGGAAGGGTGTTTAAAGAAAACATAACACCTTGTTAAAACATCAGGGAGAGACTGGAAAGCAGCCTGGCAGCATTAAGCCAAGGGAAAGCTGGGGTGGAGGGTAGACATTCCAGGAAACAGGAGCAGGCCAGTACAAGGTTCCTGAGGCAACAGCTTACTTTGATGTGGAAAGATAGCAATGGAGTAAGGGAGGCCAAGAAGGCAGGCACAGGTTAGACCTTAAAGGACTAACCTTTATGTTTGCTTGCCTGCCACACACGAACTCTAGGTTGATCTCTAATACAGCAAGGAATAAAGGAAATAGAAAAAACTGACCTCAGTTCAAGGTAGTTGTTTGAATACCCATGACCTTTACTTAAGGGCCATAGCAAATGATTCAGGTCTTCAGTCTCAGGAAAAAGACAGAAGGTAAGTGTGTTCGTTTGTGCTGTGATCCCAATACTCAGGAAGCTGAGACAGGAGTATTGGGAATTCCAAGCCAGATTGGAACACGCCTCAAAAAATGTAGTGAAAGGGGGTTTTAGGCAAGCATAAAGAATTGCCTTTTGAATAAGTTGAGTTTGAGGTCTCTGTGGGTGGATCCAGTGGAGTTGTCTAGTAGATGGATGTTAATTATTAGCCACTAACTGAGAACCTTAAATTACTTCAGGGAGCTTAGCAAGCTAGTTACTTTGCAGATCTTAAAGGAATCAAGCATAAATTCTTTTGTTTTTGCTTCAGGAGAGACTGAGCAAAGGCTTGGACCATCTTCCCCATCACATTCCCACATGGATCTGAAATCCATGGCTCCTCCCAGCTGCAGGGAAAGCACTCCCCTCCCATCCCCCCTCCTCATTCCCCACCCCACCCCACCCCGGCCCCATCTTTAGCATTTGTCATCCTGCTTCCTGAGTTGTCTATTTCGCCAGTTAAAAATCAGAGTAGAATAGGTTATGAGCTCAAGTTAGATCTGAGCTGATTTCATGGTTAGATTCCCAGTGCTGTATAGGATTCCCCAAACACAATACACCCATCTTTACTGAATGGTTTTAATTTGTATCTTAAAATTCATCAGCTGAATCTAAAGGAAATTAACAGAACCACACATTTAAAAGATAGCCCGTATTTTTTTTTTGCATAAACAAAATATGTAAATTAAACAATAAAAACACATTTTTTTAAAAAATTTGTCTTTTTGTTTTTAGACAGATCTTAATATGTAGCCCCTGCTGTCCTAAAACTTGATATATACACTGGACTGTCCACAAAAATCACATGATCTGCTGGCCTCTGCCTTCCAAGTGCTGGGCACGTCAGGTTTTGAAAACAAATTTAAATAACAAACAGCAACTTGAAAGTTAAGTGCAGTTGGCTTTTTTTATTTTTCAGATAAACTGTTACATTAAAATTTTGTATTTTCCCCCTTTTTCATTTTGTTTTAACCTTTTGGTGACTTTTACACTCATACTGAACTAAAAATAAAGTCAGAGCAGAGAAAAACACCTCTAGGTCAACATAAGAGCTAAACATGTGAGGCTTTGAAATGCACAGAGTCGTGGCTGTCGCTCAGCTATAGAGCGCTTGCTCAGCACAGACAAAGTCCAGTCCCTGCTGCAACACAACAGGCAGATAAACAAGCCATAAGCTCATTACTCAGAGATTATACGTCACATTTAGAAAATCAGAAAGAGAACAGAGGAGGTAGAGAGGGGAGGAGGACAGGAGAGGGGAGACAAAGAAATAATAATATCAGGAGGGAGACAGAACATGTTCGTGGAAAATGAACTAGCCACTAGGCTAGGTCTCTGTGTGTGTGTGGTGTGGTGTGGTGTGTGTGTGTGTGTGTGTGTGTGTGTGTGTGTGTGTGTAGTCTCAGCTACTTCTCAGGCTGATGAAAGATGCCTTGAGCCCAAGGGGTTGAAAGCCATTTTGTGCTTACCTCAATGATGGCATAAAACCATGGATGATGTTTTTGTTGCCTCAGCCCTTTGATGTGGCACAGACATTCATGACATAAAATGTTTGGTCTAACCAAACGTGTTCACAATTTATATTGTACCAAATAACATTCTCAACAGTTAGATGCTTGTTGAGGAAATTGGTGGTGGGTTTGGGTTTTTTTGTTTTTTTGTTTTGTTTTTATTTTTAGATTTTCTTTTATGTGTATGAGTGGTTTGCCTGCATGTGTGTCCCTGCACCATGTGCATACGAAAACTTGTAGAGGCTGGAGGAGGATGTTCCATCCCCTGGGACTGGCGTTACAAGCAGTTGTTAGCTGCTCTGTGGGTGTTGGGAATTGAACCCTGATCCTCTGGAAGAACAGCCAGTGCTCCTAACTGCTGAGTCATCTCTCCAGCCCCAATTGGTGAGGTTTTTTGGTTTTTTTTTTTGGCTTGGAAGTTCAATGAAGACATATTACTTCTGTTCACAACTTTGATGAATATTTGAGTGGGAAGACTCTAATGCCAAAATAAACACACGATGAAAAGAAAGGAGAGGAAACTGTAAATAAGGTGGTGTAGATCTCCAAGGGCTGTTATAGTGAAGAGCTGCCAATGCACAAGAAAAGAGAAAGGAAAGATGAATGAGGGGAGATGGGTACAAGACCGGGAGATGAACGAACGGACAGTTAATAGGTCCTCTGTTGGTGGGAGCCTTGTGCTACGACGGAAGGCCAGGAATCAAGGGAGCATGTCATGATGGAAGACATGATGGAAAAAGGAAGCCGCGTTCTGAGAAAGTCAGTATTGAGCATCCCAGCTGAGCTACCAGGGCTATTGACGGGTTTGGCTCCTCTGAGACGCCATTTTCCTGCTTAGGAAGAAAGCCCCTTGTCTAAGGTTAGACACAGTTCTGTCTCTCCATCACTAACCTTCTGGTGGCATAAGTCTACTGAATATGCATCATGTGCTTTACAGGACAGCCTTAATTCTCAAGATTCAGTTTCATCATCCGGTCAGATATGTGTTTAGTTTGGAGAAGATGGCGGTCACAGAAAGACTACAGAGACTTGGGCTGGGCTGGAAAGAACAGTTAGTGGTTGGGGTTGTTATACTTTGAGCAGAATATTCAGTAATGGGGGTAGACTTATGGCTTTGCACAGCTTTTCAAGAAAAAAGATTGTTTGAGGGGAAGACTAAACTCTCATGATTTCCAGAGTTCCAAAACCAGGGCCTTTGAGGTAAGCATTCCGGTTACAGTGGAGGAAGTCAGAAAGGGAAGAGTGTGAACAAATGGGTCGTGAGCACTTTCATTCTGTCTCCTTCCTTCGATCTTACCTCACTCGTTCACGATGACTCCTGCTTATTGTTTCCCAAGAACCTGGGCAATCAGAAGACTGAACTTCTTCGGGTCGAAGGACTCGATGCAAAGGACAATTAGTATTTTATATATATATGTGTGTGTGTGTGTGTGTGTGTGTGTGTGTGTGTGTGTATCCACACATATACATTTAAAGTAAAAATAACTTTATCACTACAAATTATTAATCATATGACTTGCTCAATATGGTGTGTGTGAATACGGTGTGTGTGAATCCGGTGTGTGTGAATGTGGTGTGTGTGAATACGGTGTGTGTGTATACGGTGTGTGTGAATGTGGTGTGTGTGAGTACAGTGTGTGTGAATCCGGTGTGTGTGAATGTGGTGTGTGTGAGTACAGTGTGTGTGAATGTGGTGTGTGTGAATGCGGTGTGTGTGAATGCGGTGTGTGAATACGGTGTGTGTGAATGCGGTGTGTGAATACGGTGTGTGTGAATGTGGTGTGTGTGAATGTGGTGTGTGTGAATGTGGTGTGTGAATGTGGTGTGTGTGAGTACGGTGTGTGTGAATCCGGTGTGTGTGAATGTGGCGTGTGTGAATGTGGTGTGTGTGAATACGGTGTGTGTGAATACGGTGTGTGTGAATATGGTGTGTGTGAATGTGGTGTGTGAATGTGGTGTGTGAATGTGGTGTGTGTGAGTACGGTGTGTGTGAATCCGGTGTGTGTGAATGTGGTGTGTGTGAATGTGGTGTGTGAATGTGGTGTGTGTGAGTACGGTGTGTGTGAATGTGGCGTGTGTGAATGTGGTGTGTGAATGTGGTGTGTGTGAATACGGTGTGTGTGAATACGGCGTGTGTGAATGTGGTGTGTGTGAATACGGTGTGTGTGAATACGGCGTGTGTGAATGTGGCGTGTGTGAATATGATGTATGCGGTGTCTTTCGTGTCAGCTCTCATCTCCATTATTGCCACATTACCGCATTCTCATAATTTGAAATTCACACCTTGACAAATTCAAAGGTAAATTGATCCACAAACTTTGTTTTAACATTTTAAGTGTGGTGGTGGTGTTGTTGTTATCATCTGTGCAATTAGGTAATGGGTTACCCTGTGATGGATGGTGGCTTGCCACTACTACTCCCTTTGGTCAGGCACATAATTAGAAACAAGGCCAACAAACAAACAAAAACCAGCACAGTATATTGCACCCTGAAAACCACAAGCTTTGAATGAACATCAAGTGCATCCTTGCTCCTTCCACAAACGTTAAAATTTTCCACACAGACAAAGATTTCTGCATGAGACCCAATAGAAGAATTAGCATAAGACTCCTGTCAGGAATGCAATGTAAGTTTATGCCCCAATTACTATCTTTGCTCTAAGGTACCAATGATAGACAAAATAAAAGTGAGGAAACAAAATACACACATATATATATAGTCATGCTAAAAAACGAGATAAGCATTTGCCATTCAGAGATGGAGCAGAAAAACAAGTAGTGAGGAGAACTGAAACAGCTGGCCTCTGGGTCTAATGATCAGACAAAAGCAGTCGGCAAATAAGCTCTTGCTTGAAATAGAACCTAAAGAAGTGCAGGCAAGGCAGGGAATCAAAGCTAGATTCACTGCTTAAAGCTGGGGTTCAGGGAGGCATCATTCCCTCTCTACATCTTTGGAAGGGGGATCAGGAAAAAAATTGATCACTGCCTAGCTCATGGAGGGCAGAGAAAATAAGAAGGCAGATAAAAGCAGATAGACTCTGGTGGCCAGTATCTAAATCAAGCTACTTACAGCAAGACTGTAGTTATTATCCTAGGCTATCTGCCATGAACTGTAAATTCCAAAATCTAATTATGGTTTAGAAGCCCTACAGGTCTGGGTTGATGATTGGTGAGCAAAGCATTTTTAGACTAGCAATATTGAAGGAAAAGTGTAAGCTCACATAAGATGAGCTTGAAACCAAAACTTTAAGGAAGACAAAAACAACAATGAAGAGATTAATTAATTAATCTGAAAACAACTTAAAATAAGTATGCTTAAGATACTCAATAAGCTACAAGGGTTCACACCAATAATTCTAAACCCCAAGAACCTGAGATAGGAAGATTACTGAAAGTTTGAGGCCAGCCTGGACTATACAGAATAATATCCTGCTTCAAAAATAAAAATTGATTAATTGATTAAAGATGCTACGTGGTCTGCAAGTGCAACAGTGGCATGACTGTTATGAACTCAACTAACCACATGTTCCTCAGACTCGAGGCCCAACCAACAGAAGGGAATTCAGATCAGATCCTATAAGCCTGGTCAAAAGTTGTGACTGGGAAAATTGTAAGTCATCGTGGGAAAACTCATGTTGTTGCTTTGCTAAATGGACATAAACTAACCAAATTGCCTTTTAAATATTTATGTTTACGGCCATATCTTAGTGCTGCCATCAACTTTGGTTACAGACTCTGCTTTTTACAAGTGGGTGGTGATGACTTCGAAATCTTATAACTGCACAAAATGCTGAGAACAAGCGATTGTTGAATGCTCAGCCCTAAATGAGACTTCCATATCATTCTCTCCAAGGTCAAGGGGCAGAAAGGATATAAGAGTTGGAAGAAGGCCGGGCAGTGGTGGCGCACGCCTTTAATCCCAGCACTTGGGAGGCAGAGGCAGGTGGATTTCTGAGTTCGAGGCCAGCCTGGTCTACAGAGTGAGTTCTAGGACAGCCAGGACTACACAGAGAAACCCTGTCTCGAAAAACCAAAAAAAAAAAAAAAAAAAAGAGAGTTGGAAGAAGAGGTTGATTGTTAAGGAATGCTGTCTTCTGGTTGTGATGTAGTCCTTGTGCAGCTGTGACTACCTGCACAAGATCTGAACAATATTGCACCAGTCAACATTCCATCAAGATGGGAGGAATGGTTTCAGAAGGCCCCACCCTTGCTTGATGAGGATGATTGGGCAGTTATGGCTGCTGGGAGAGACAAACATCCTTTCCAGTGTGTAGCCCCTGGTAATTTATCCGTATTCCTGTATCTAACCAACTACCTAGGCTCATATAAGTTACTCCAATGAAGTCACCTGTTTATGAAACAAACAAAAACCAGTTATGAAAGTAGAAGGGGGACTAGTTGAGAAGAGTAAATGGGTCATAGAGAATGAGACGGGAACAAGAGAAGGTAGTGGGGAATAATTGTGATCAAATACATTATATATGTCTAAAATGATATATGAAACCTATTGTATATGTAATTAATATATGCTAATGGACACTAATAATAAAGAAAACGGAAATATTGACTTGATAGAACAAATTATGAAATAGAAGAAGACATTAGGATCTAACTAATCTGAAACTTGCTTTGAAATTACTGCATACCCCTCATTTACTAGATATCAATAAAACTTGAAAATATATTAGCTATGTATTATAATGAGAGAGTAGCTTAAAATGGGGTAAATCTCAAGAGACCATAATCAGGAAAATAGTAATGATAACACCAAAATGAAGTAAAATAGAAATTAAGAAACTGTAAAATTATGGCAAACAAAACTTCTTGGAAACTTGAATGTAACGGTCATGTCTCTGGCAAGCTCAGTCCAGGAATAAAAGAGAGAAGCTGTAAGCAATATTGGGATCATTCTGCAGATACTTAGGGATTAAAAATACAAACAAGCTTATGTCACTAAATTTCTAAACTGGTAGAAGGGGCAATATTTAAGAAAAAGTGAATTTTGAGAAAGAGCTGTGACATCGTACCCCTGTTCTAGAACTGAAAAGTCTAGACCAGGCAATTGCTAGTTCAAATCAGCCTGAGCTACATGGTAAGACCTAGTCTCAGAAAAACAACTAAGCAAGCAAGCAAACTAACAATAACCATCAGTAACGTTAGCTATTGACTTGGGGATTTGAATATCATCATTTTAGTGATACCAACACAGATTCTTTTTTAGGCAAGCTTTACTAACTTTTAAGAAAGAAGCCAGCAGTGGGGGCACACGCCTTTAATCCCAGCACTTGGGAGGCAGAGGCAGGCAGATCTCTGAGTTCGAGGCCAACCTGGTCTACAGAGTGCGTTCCAGGACAGCCAGGGCTACACAAAGAAACCCTGTCTTGAAAAACCAAAAAAAAGAAAGAAAGAAAGAAAGAAAGAAAGAAAGAAAGAAAGAAAGAAAGAAAGAAAGAAAGAAAGAAAGAAAGATAGAGACAGCCCCCTTGCTAAGATGCCACCTTAGTGAAGACAGAAGAACCTGCCCCTTCCAAAGCTGAAGCCAACACAAAGCCCTTAAAAGCCAGGAAGGCAGTGCTGAAAAGCATCCACAGCCACAAAAAAGAACTGCAAGGGATGTGCCTTCAGTCGGCCAAAAGGTAGCCCCTTTGCCCTTGCAAGGATACCCCCAGGTAAAACAAGCGTGTCCACTATGCCAGCATCGAGTTTCCCCTGGCCACTGAGACCATCATGAAGCAGACAGACAACTTGTGACACTGTGGATGTCACGGCTAACGAGCACCAAACAGACTGTGAAGAAACTCCATGATATTGATGTAGCCTAATCAGGCATGACGGAGAGAAAATGTATGCTGAACTGGCTCCTGATTATGATGCTTTCAATGTTATTAACAAAATTAGGGATCATCTGAACTTAATTCAGCTGGATAATTCCAACCACAGACTTTTATTTTAACCACTAAAAAGGGAGAGGGGATTGCTGAGGAGGTGGTGTAAGATTCTGGGGAGCCTTAGCTTATCTGAGATCCCCCCACCCTCAGAGTAAACTATATGGAGGCAGGGATCAATGCAGAAAGCAAGAGGAATTTATTGTTGCAGCAACCTGGGGTTGCCCTGCACACAAAGGAGGGAGAGAACGACCACGTGCAGCCTGTTTGGTGAGTTTGTATACAGTTTTCAGAGCAGCAGTCAGGCACGATGTGATTGGCAGAACGGTGTGACTTTTAAACTGATTGGTCTTTAGGGAATGAAGTGGCAAGGACTTTCCTTATCTGTAGGTGGCCAAAGGTCGGTCTGCCCTGCAGAATGGGTCTATGTGTTCTGAGACTCCCTCACCCTCGGGTGGACAATGGTCAGTGGTCAGTGCCCCCCCCCCCCCCCGTGGTCTTAGGAATGTAATTAGCCTCTCTGTTCCAGAGGAGAGGGGTGCCTAAGTGTTCCGTAACCCCAGAAGGGAAGTGGTCTGATGGAATTTTCCGAAGGTCCTGAACTGACCTCTTCAGTGTCTCAGTGGTTAAGAGCACTGGTTGCTCTTTCAGAAATCCAGGATTGGTAGCTCACAATCATTTGTAACTTGAGTTCCACATGATCTAACACCCCTTTCTGGCTTCTACAAGCATTCAACGAATGTGGCACACAGACATATATACAGGCAATGCCCCCTCCAAAGCTCCACAAAACCCCCCAAAATCCTATACATATAAAATAATGACATAATTTTAAAAGACAGAGAAAATTATTTTTGAACAAACTACTTATGGAACAGCAAAAGGCAGAAAGCAATTTATTTCATAATCAAGAAAAAAAATCCATTAACTGCAGTCAGAAGTGACATACTATTCTGCCACATTATTATGAGATATGCGTCTTAGATCCAGTACCACAAATGGAAAAACATTACAGATAAGTGCAACAGTCCAGAGGCAGAGATGACAGAGGCCACTTCAGAGCAGGCTATCAACAATCAAAATAAAGCAGAAAAAGCACACGATCAATTTAATTGATTGACATTAGTTAGAAATTAAAATGTATTTGTGTTAGAAGCCAAATTAGGAAGAGAAGAAAAAACTTTATACTGGTATACAGCTTCCAAGAATTTACAAGAAACATGACATTAAATGACAAAGTTCCCAGAAACTAGATCACTTCCTTAATTGCATTTAGTCAAGATTATAAAAGTTATAGCATTGTGGTTACTTTTCTGTTGCTGTGATAAAACACCATGATCAGAAGCAACTTATGGAAAAAAGAGTTTATTTTGGCTTATGTTTCTAGAGGAATAAGAGTGTATCTCAGTGGGGAGGCACAGCAATTAGCAACAGGCATGATAGCATGAACAGGAAGCTGGGAGTTCACATCTTCAAATGCAAGCACACAGAAGGAAGTGGGGTGAGGCTCTGAAATCTCAAAACGTACCCCTGAAGATTGATTTGCTTCAGCAAAGCTTTACCACTGTCTTAGTCAGGGTTTTACTGCTGTGAGCACACACCATGACCAAGGCAACTCTTTTTTTTTTTTTTTTTCGAAACAGGGTTTCTCTGTGTAGCCCTGGCTGTCCTGGAACTCACTCTGTAGACCAGGCTGGCCTTGAACTCAGAAATCCACTTGCCTCTGCCTCCCAAGTGCTGGGATTAAAGGTGTGTGCCACCACTACCTGGCTTCAAGGCAACTCTTATAAGGACAACATTTATTTGGGAATGGCTTACAGGTTCAGAAGTTCAGTCCATTATCATCAAGGCAGGAGCATGGCAGCATCCAGGAAGGCATGGTACAGGAGAAGCTGAAAATTCTACATTTTCATCTGAAGGCTTTTTGGAAAAGACTGGCTCCTACATGGTTAGGAAGAGGGTCTCATTACCCAGCCCCACAGTGACACACTTCCTCCAAGGCCACACCCACTCCAACAAGGTCATACTTCCTAATAGTGCCATTCCTTGGGCCAAGCATATTCAAACCACCACAACTACCTAAAAGTTCCCAAAGACAATCAACAACTGGAACTGAGTGTTCAAATGCATGAGTCAAGGAGGAACATTCTCATTTAAGCCGTTATACCTGGCCAATGCAATAAGATAAGAAAAAGAAATTAAGACATAGGAATGAGAGAAGAGAGGAAACTTTGATCATAATTACAGATGATAGTATGTTATAAATAGAAAAAGTCAATCATATAAACAATTTGAATTAGGCTGGTAGGATGGCTCAGGGAGTACTTCCTGCCAAGCTTGACTAACTTCAATCCTCAGGACACGGTCTGTGGAAAGAACCAACTCTCTCAAGTTGTCCTCTGACCATTACACATGCACCATGTCAAACATACCGCCCAACATGTACACACAATAAATAAATACAATAACTGTCTTAAAACAATTAGAACTAATGATAGCTCAAAATCTTAGTAGATACACTTTCAGCAGATTTACAGAAATAAAGTCTTTATAGTCAACCATTAGCAATTTATTAGAAGCCAGGTATGGCAAAACATATCTATATTTCTAGCACTTGAGAGGCCAAAGCAGAGAATTGCCAAGAGTTCAAGACCAGTCTGGGCCACATCTTATATACCAGGCTATCCAGAGATATATAGCAAGACCCTGTCTCAAAAAAATACAGTCAAAAAATGTATTGTATTTAAGTTTAGAATAGGTACAAATTTTTCTGGAGGTTTTTTTTTTTTAATTCAAGAGAAATATAAAGGAAGAACTCAATAAAAAAGACATAAGCTAATGTCACAGATGGAATGAATTAATACTTTAAAGATATAAAGTAATTGATATAAAGTTGTCAAATTTATTTAACCTCAGTTGGGGGTTTCTACCTGGCCTTTGATCATTCAGTTTCCAGATAAAAGACACACAGTTTGTATATTTATAATAAACATTTAATGCACTAGAACTGGGCAGATATCTACCCTCTAAGATATTAGAATTTACTTCTGCATCAATAACCCAAGTTATAAATTGCCATGTTCCATCTGGGCAGCTCTTAACTCCAATTGGCCAGCCCTCATGGCCAAGTTTTCATGATTCTTACCCCATGTCAACTTGTCCTCTCTCCATCTTCTCTCTCTCTCTCTCTCCTTTCTCATGGTTCTCCTCTGACCCCAAGCCTGGGAATCCAAACTGCCTATCTCAATTCTGCCCAACTATATGCTGTAGGCTTATTTATTCACCAATCACGAATAACTTGGGGGACAAGGTTACATAGCCTCACTTGTGTATGTGCAGATTCTCTTGTTCCTGGGAGCAACCAGGCACTGGGGGAGGCAATATTTAGCATTCAAATACATAGTAAAAGACCAAGCCTCAGCCGGGTAGTGGTGGCGCACGCCCTTAATCCCAGCACTTGGGAGGCAGAGGCAGGCAGATTTCTGAGTTCGAGGCCAGCCTGGTCTACAGAGTGAGTTCCAGGACAGCCAGGGCTACACAGAGAAACCCTGTCTCGAAAAAACAAACAAAAGACCAAACCAAATATTGATCTATAATTTAAGCTATACCAACTAAAATCTGTGAGACAGCTTTGAGAAGCAGCAGTTTAGCTAGTTAGAGACTCTGGTACCCAGATTTCCATTCATTGGGTGGTTGTGGCTTAGGGCGAGCTATAAGAAAATTATGAGCAATGATTGGAACATGGAAGCAAAGCAGGAACTAGTTTTGGGCTCTGGAGTTCAGTATAGTGTAGCAGTAGGATTTGCTGCACAGATGCAGTAATAACTGTATCAGCTGTGTGGTTCCTCTGTGCTGACAGGTGCTGGCTTGCCCTCAGAATTATACATACTATCAACAAAGTTGGGCAATGACAACCTGACCTAGGTTTACCTTTCCTATTTCATTATTTCTGTAGTCTCTCATTCATCTTTCTTTGTTAGTCTTGCTGATTTCATATCTGACACCAGGAAATTTTAATCTCTATTCTTCAGAATAGTGCTATGTTTTGGGTCATTGCCCAGTAAACATCATCCAAAACAGACATTACATAGCAATAGACAGACTGGTCCCAAAGTTAATTTGGAAGATGAAGAGGCTATGAATAAGCTAAGAGAGTTTGGAGGGAAAATGAAGTGAAAAAGGAGAGGAGAGGAAGTCTTGTGGGACAGCTATCAAGACTTTATCAGTTGTTTATTCAAAGATGGTACAGTGCCAGTAGGTTATAAAGCAGGAAGACTAATAGAAGACAATAAAGTCCAAACGTATGCAGAGTGGGGCAAGATTTTGTGGCCGCCTTCTAGGAATTTAGCAGGCATTTGAAGTTGGGCTAGGACAAGGAAGTAGGCTCAAGATTAATATATCTGAGGAATGTGGAATGTGTTCTTTGTATCTTTGATGGGTCTTTTTTTGTTTTGTTTTGTTTTTTTGAGACAGGGTTTCTCTGTGTAGCCCTGGCTGTCCTGGAACTCACTCTGTAGACCAGGCTGGCATCGAACTCAGAGATCCTCCTGCCTCTGCCTCCCAAGTGCTGGGATTAAAGGTGTGCGCCATCACTGCCCTGCTTGATGGGTCTTGTTAAGACCCTGAATACAGTGATCTAGGGACCTTTGTTTATGCTGTTTGTTCCTTAACTACTTTGTTTATGCCTTAGGACTTACCATATTCTTTGTGTATACCTAGAACGATATAAAGCAGACTATAAAAAAAATAAACCTGCTTCAGCTTCAGAACTGGCTGGGGTCATGTTATAATGTTGTCTAATTGTCTTTTCTTTCTTTAATCCTCACTCCCCTCCCTTGAGACCCTGTTGACTGACTAAGTTGGCTTGGTCAGCAGAAATATGAAGTGTAAAGGAAGGGGCATTATAAATCAATAGGGAAATTGATGGAGTAGTCTGTAAATGGGGTAGGGGTAACTGGGTCTCTATACTAGAAAAAAATAATTGATATACCTACATCTTATCATATAAATGAAAATGTGTTTTTGAAAACCCAAGTTCTAAGTAAGAAAAAGCACTATCTAAAATGAGTTATAGGAGACTATAGCTGAGGATAGAGAAGAATTTATATACAAAGCACCAAAATTGCAACTATAAATGAAAATCTGGCATACTTGACTAGATTCTGAGAAAGAATAAAACTCTGGAATGAAGAACAAACACCAAGCCAGGAATTAAGACACAAATGACACTTTTTGATATATATAATCCACGAAGGCTTGACATCCGGAAGATGGAAAGAACATCTGGCTGCAAAGAACTGATAAATAATCTCCTCACAAACAAGAAAAGAAGGAAAGGAAAATGAAAAAAATTCAAAAAGGCAATTCACAGAGGGCAAAAATAGGTATAGATGCTATTCTAACAAATAATCATAGAAATAAAATCAGAAGTGTTCATCTATACTTATTAGATTAATGAGAACGAAAATTTATTGAGGATGTAGAGGATACAAACCAGGAAAATATACATTGTTTGTGTGCTGGCTAGTTTATGTCAACTTGGCATAAGGTAAAGTCACCACAGAGGAGTGGACCTGAATTGAGAACATGCCTCCAAAAGATCTGGCTGTAGGCAAGCCTGTAAGCATTTTCTTAATTATTGATTGATGAGGGAGGATTCAAATCACTGTGGGTGGGGGCCACCTCTGGGCTGGCGGTCCTGGATTCTAGGAAGCAGGCTGAGCAAGCTATTAGGAGCAAGCCAGTAAAGCAGCACCCCTCCATGGCCTCTGCATCAACTCTTGCCTCCAGGTTCCTGCCTTGGTTAAAGTTCCTGCCTTGACTTCCTTCAATAATAAACATGATATGGAAGTTTAAGCCAAGTAAACCCTCTCCTCAAGTTGCTTTTTGGATATGGTGTTTTATCACAGTAACAGTAACCCGAACAGACAGTTGGTAATGTGCCTTTTTTACAAGTGGTTATGTCCTAGAGTAACTCGTATACGGTTGTCACTTAGAGCTTTGAAATGGCAAAAATGAAAACTAAATGTTTATCAAAAGGAGACAAGATAAATATGTTCAGGACTATTCATCTGAAAGAAAAATATACAATTAAATGAATGAATTGTATCTAAGGGTAGAATGAAGATAAGCTAGAATGCTAGAATATTTAACATTTAAAAGGCGAGTTTCAGGATATGCCTTATTATCTTTTAATCAAACTATAAGATTAACTACAAATGATAGTTGATGCTTATGGATACATATATATATTAAAATATTAACTTAAATGTAAACAGAGATTTGATGGTTGTGTTTACTTCTTGGGAACCCAGAGAAGGGCCCACAAAAGGTTCAAGTGTAGACGTAGCATTCAGAATAAAGATTCAAGTCTAGACTGGTGCATCTCTCAGACTTCATCAGAGATGCTTTTCTGTGTAGTGACTAGTGGCTAGTGCAGAAACTCACATCTGGTCAGTATGCACAGAGTAAGTATCAGTGGAGTGCTCAGCCACAAACGGGAATCTCCATCACTGGTCCCATCCTCCCCAACCCCCCAGGGCAGAGGTTATAGACCATTGCAGAAGAGGGGCTAGAAGGATTGTAAGAGCCAGAGTTGGGGAACAGTGATTTCAGGACATAGTAAGACCACTGTACTCATGAACTTATGGCAGCTGTAACATCAATCCAATTAACATTCTAGCGCGGGGAGGGGGTGGGGGTTGGGGGATGGGGATGGGTTCACCTGCCCTCACTCCTAGCTGAGGAGCCATTGACTTCTGCAGAGACAGTTTTCTTTAAAGCTATGGCCCCTGGCGGGTTGGCCACTTCCCAGTTCATGGCCCCACCCCCAGGAATGTAGACAACACAAACTGGACTTGAAGAGTTATTTAGAGGGAAAAAGTGATGAAGTTGCAGTGGTAAGGAGGTGGAGGTAGGAGTAGATGGTGGAGGAGTTAGGGGAGGAGTGGGAGTGGGCATTCTTAAAGAAGGAATTATTTTATTTTATTTTATTTTATTTTATTTTATTTTATTTTATTTTATTTTATTTTATTTTATTTTATTTTTTGGTTTTTCGAGACAGGGTTTCTCTGTGTAGCCCTGGCTGTTCTGGAGCTCACTCTGTAGACCAGGCTGGCCTCGAACTCAGAAATCTGCCTGTCTCTGCCTCCCAAGTACTAGGATTAAAGGCGTGCTCCACCACTGCCGGGCAAGAAGGAATTTTTTTTTAAAAGAGACAAGCCTATATAGCAGAACACTCACAATTGTAAGTTGAATTTCCTTTTCTTTTACTGTTTTGTTATGTAGCTTAGACTGGTCCAAAAATCCCTATAGCTGGGATTATAGGCATAAGCATTCACAACTATAATTGACAGTTGTGATAAAAAAAGAACCTGGGAATGATGACATTTGCCTAAAATTCTGTTGCTGGAGAGGCAGGAGCTTTTGAGTCTAGGCCAGCTGGTCTACAAATGGAGTCCTGTTACAAGGGGGAAGAAGGAGGAGGGAGGAATGGATTGGAGGGGTGACATGTGCCAGCTTACACTCTCTCTTACTTGCTGCAACCCTTGTCCCCAGTGTGAGGGTATTTGGATGGGGAATTCAGGGAGTGATTGGATCTTAAAGATGGAACCCTCAAGAACTGGATTAGTGCCATTATGAGGAGATCGACAAAAGAAATTATCTGTCCTGGTGAGCTGTGGTAAGACACAACTGAACCTTGATCTTGAACTTCCAACCTCTAAAACTGTGGGCAGTAAGTTTCTGTGTTCGCCACCCAGTCTATGTCATTTGCTGTTGTAGTCTGCTAGTGGGCACCAATGGCTTCCCCACCGTCAACTTCCTTGCAGAGACTTTGAATCCCTTTATAGAGTAAGGCCCGTGGCCCCGAGTTACCACTCTAGGAGCTTACTTCCCATACCAACACTTCTTTCAACTTTCCAGTCTACTCAGAGGGATAATTTTCATTTGTTTTGCCGCTGAGAATTCTCCATCCTCCTCTGAGGCAGGCCTAGGGCAGGCTGTGCTCAGCATTGTTAGATACCAGAATGAAATGGAGCCATATGACTGACTGTCAGGGCAGCCTGCCCTCACCTGCTTCTAGACAACTGACACAAGTTTCTGCTCCAATTTAGTTCACAAATTGTTTCAATTTCTTTCTCATTGTGATAAAATACTCTGACAAAAGCAACCCAGGGGAGAAAGTGTTCATGTTGACTCACAGCTCCAGAAGGATTCAGTCCATCTTAGCGAGGAAGGCATGCCAGCAGGAGCAAGGAAGCTGGGTGCTTACATTGCATATACACTCAGGAAACAGCAGATTGGAAGTGGGGTCAGGCTGTAAGACCTCAAGACCTGCCAGCAGTACCTGTTGCTTTCAGCCTGGCTCTACCTCCTGCAAGCTCCAAACCTTCCTAAACAGCACCCCCAGCTGAAAACCAAGTGTTCAAACACATAAGCCTATGGGGGGCATTCTACATTTAAGCCACAGTGTAAGCATAAATTCCATCCTGCTCTTTCTACTGCCTCAACTCAGAACTGTCTGGAACGAAGAAGCATTTCTTGCCTTTACCATCTACACTAAAAGGTAAGGATCTCACTGGCTTTCTTCTCGTCTTTTTCCTCTTTTAAATTTTTAATTTGAGGGTGCAGCATGTGTTCCATGGTACTCATTTGGAGAAAGGATAACTTTTCTCCTTCTAGTATTATGTGCGTTCCAGGGATGGAATTCAGGTTTTCAGGTTTGCATAGAAGGTGGTTTACCCTGTGGGTTCTCTGTCTTGTCCATCATTTCTTATCTTTTTTCCGTTTGCGTCTCTGGTTTTTGTTCTAGGATTATTGTCCATTCTGTGGGTGTCTGTCTCTGTTGCAACGTTCCCTTTCCTGCTATTTCTATCCTTCCTTTGTATTTCTGCCCACTTGTCCGCTCTGTGGTTTGCCACATGCATGTGTGTGAGGATAGGCGAGGCCTCCCATCCTGCAGGCCAACAGTAAAGTACAGAGACTCCTGAGTATTGTAAGGATGGAGGTAGAAGCACATAGGTTGCCAAACAGCCTTAGCATCACAGGATCTGAAATCCCAGATGATGGTAGCTATTTAAATCCCACATATCTTCAGTGGAATATTATTTTAAGCTTGCTTTGTTTTGTTGTTTGGGACAATGTCTTTCCAGGTTGGGCTTAGATTTACTGCACAGACTAGGGCAGCCTCCGACTTGCAATCATCCCGTTCCTGCTCCCAGGGGGGCAACAGGGCACCATTGTCACAGCTGGCTTCTTTCTGTCACTCTGAAGCTTCTGGTCCTATCTATAGCATTCTCACCAAGATCTCTAGCCTATTGGCTTGAAGACGCCTGGGACTTGGGACGTGACAGTAGAAGAGTTTTCAGGGGTCTGTGATAATCTTTGGAATATTCCTCAGGGTTTTTCAGCCAACTGCACAACTTCCAGCCCCTGGAGCACAGTGTTTTTGCCATTCAGGAGGATTAGAACCTTCCCTACAGGAGCTCCTCCTTATCATAAAGTCTGCTGCATTTTGGATTTGGTAGAGACTAAGAGAACCTAGTGACCCGAGGAGTTGTGTGCTGGTGTTAGGCTACTTTCAATGAATTATAAATTGAATTAGCTACACTGAAGGAGGCCACTCATTTAGCCCAAGTTAAGTGAACAGAGGTTTAAGACGTCAGTGCTCTTGTTCTTCATAAGACCATGCTCTGAGTAAATGGGAACTTTACACATAAGAGGAAGTATCATGGGTAAGTTATTTTAGCTGTCTTCCTGTCATTGTTTCAGCATTTTATGTGTCTCCATCGCCTGAGATGGGGCAAGCTTTTTCATGGGTGAAGAGATGGTACATGGGCATTAATTGACTTTCACCTTAGAGCGCTGTGTCATTCAGGGTCACAGGTCTCCTTTTTACTACTTATTCTACAGGACAGCAGCACCTTGTGGCCTTGGTGGCTCTGCTGATGAAGGCAATCTGCTGGTGACCTTGAATGACTCCACACTCTTTCTGGATGCCTGATTTCTTGCTTTAACTCTGGATAGAAAACCCATACTTCTGGTTATATCCTGCTTTCATTTTCTTTTTAAAATTCGCAGTGATGAATCACCAGTGAGTCAGAAGCAAGGGATTCCACCTTATGTAGACACATAGAATCTCCAGGTTGGAAAGCTGGGGGTGGTGGCACATGCTTGTGATTCCAGAACTCAGAAGGCTGAGACCGGAGGTTTGAGAATTTGAAGCTAGTCTGACCTACATATGAGTTGGAGGTCAGCCTAGGCAATACAGAGAGAGATCATCTCAAAAGATCAGAAGAGGGAAACAAGCCAAATAAACAAAAAGATGTCTGAAAAAGTCAGCTGGCTTTCTCTTGGTTCAAAGAAAAAAATTCCTGAAGAAATTATAAGAATAGAGATTCTAAAGCCCCACCCTTACCTACTGGAATGAAAAACAACAAAATAAAAACAGGAATCTGTGTTTTAAAAGTCCCTTTGTGTGCCCCCTGTAGGTTTAGAAAGTATGGTTTATATGGAACTGTTGCAAGTTCAAGAGACAGACTATTCATGGCAGCTGATGAGGGGGTGAGAAATACAGTGTAAATTAATAGGTGGTGGACTCAGAAATCTTCAAAGCAATGAGTGGACAGGTAATGGTGGATGCTGTTGTGAGCCCCTGTACCCGGATTGGTCAATGAGTCTTAGAATGGAAGCTAGAAAGAACCCCGTGGAGAGTGAAGCTCTTCTACCAACTGTGTGATCCTGAGCTGGCCATTTTCTTGCTTCTGGGCCTCAGTTTACTCATCTGGTTGCAAAATAAACTTTTTTTTCTTTTTGATACAGGGTCTTGATAGGTAGCCCTAGCTTGCCTAGAGCTCACTGTGTGGCTTGGGCTGGCCTCAAATTCAAGGAGATCCTCCTCTGCTGGAATTAAAGGCTGTGTGCTACCAAGCCCACACAAGGTAGATTGTATCCCTTGAGTTACTTTTAGGTAGTTTTGATGCAAACATGGTATACTTGTTTGTTTTCATTTTGGCTTTTTGTTGTTTTTTGTTTTGTCTTCCTTCGTTTCCTTGTTAAATCATGCTTTGTAGAAACTAGTATTTTCCTGCCGAGTCTGTTTTCAGTCTTAGGCCACCCCCAGCAGCAAGGATACTGGGCCTATTCTCCAAGTCAGCATAGTTGCCCAGGAAACTCAAATTATCCCAAGATGATGCTGTTCTATCTCAGCCTGGAAAAGAGATCCAGGGGTAAAATGACTTGGAAGAAAAGGTAGTTTGGTTTGGTCTGGAGAGAGTTAAGTGTCCCACCAGACATGCCTGCTCCGGGCCAGGGTAATTCAATCTGCTGCTTGCCCTTTCCAAAGGTGACTAGAGAAGGCTCCAGCAACTGGCATGGAGAAAATGGTTGGCTGTTATTGTCCTCACCTTGCTCCTGGGTCACGGCAGGAAGAGTATGTTTGGTTAACGTTACCAGCACCAGCACTGGTCAGTCAGGCCCAAGCCTGGCCAATGGGAAGAAGAGAGAGAGCCCGTAATGGCAGTTCTATGGCCAGAGAAGACCAAGGGCTCAGGTCTCTGGCTGGGATCCAGCAGATGTCAGTCTAGGTAGGGGAGCCCTTGGCCAGGAGCCAAGCAATGGATTTTCCTTTATTTTACTTCTTAGTTTTGCTGGAGTCAAGGTCAAAGGAGGACATATTTATCCAGCACTTCTCAACGAGAAGCTGCACAGATGTTAGGAGCTCAGAAAAATTCCTGGTTTCGGTTTGTTTTCTTTAGTGTTGACAAGTCTAACAGGCAGTTTTCCCTAAAAACTGGGCATGGCGGTACACGCCTTTAATCTCAACACTTAGGGGGCAGAGGCAGGTGGAGCTCTGTGAGTTTAAGGCCAGACTGGTCTACAAAGTGAGTTCCAGGACAGTCAAGGTTATTATGCAGAGAAACCCTGTCTTGGAAAACAAACAAACAAACAAACAAAAACAAATAAAACCAGACTTGGGGTGCTGGAGAGATTGCTCAGCAATTAAGAATCCTTACTGCTGGGCTGGTGAGATGGCTCAGCGGTTAAGAGCACTGATTGCTCTTCCGGAGGTTATGAGTTCTTACTGCTTTGTAGAGGAATTGAGTTTGGTTCCCATCACCCATGTCACAGTTTAAACCAGCTGCAACTCCAGCCCCAGGGTGATCTGACATCATCTTTTGGCCTCTATCAGCACCTTCGAGTAAACACACACACACACACACACACACACACACACACACACACACACACACACACACACACACAAACACACACACACACACACAATCTTAAAAAACAAAACAAAACCAAGACTCATTATATTTATTCTACTGAGGACAGTATAGCAAGGAAAAGAGCCTGTAACCAAGAAGACAAATGAGCAATCCTTGGGCTGGGTGTAGTCTGGAATTTGGGCAGGACTTTGCTAGAAGGGGAAAGAAGTGGAGAAGCATTCCAGGCAAAAGAAGTGAAATTAGCAAAGACAAAGAAATGTGCAGAAGACAGTGACAGCAAGTGGGCAGTGTGTCTGAGAGACAGAAAGCAGGGAGCGCTATCCCAAGGACTGAGAGATGCTCCCCTGGTCTGGGAAAATTCTTGACCTTTCTGAAGAGTATGTAGGTGAAGCAGGGTACTGAAGGAAGCTCTCGTCAAATAAAACTCAGTCAACTGTTTAGCCTGGAAGAACAGTGGAGGGCATGTGGGCAGAGGTCGAGAACAAAACCGTGACAAAACTTAGGAGATTTGAGAAGAAAGGACCTGGCAGAGGAGTTGAGCCATGGTTTTCACGGGCCATCACAGAATGCTCCTGATGGCTGTCTGGAGGCAGGCACTACCAAGAGGAAGCAAGTAGCATTCTTATGTTTCTGGTCTGGGTAAGAGCCATGCATCAACTCCCCCTCACCTTTCCCCATTTTCTCTTAGTCAGTTGGCTAAGGTAGGACCCACCTAACAGCTTTTCTAAGTCCCATGTGATAGTTTGAAGGGGAAATGTCTTCACAAGGTCATGTGTTTTGAATATCTGGTTACTGCCTGGTGGCACTGTTTTGAGAGGTTCTGGAACAAAAGGGAGTTTGAGGTTCTTATAAATACTTAAGAATACTACTCTTAGGTTAGGCGGTGGTGGCACACGCTTTTAATCTCAGCACCTGGGAGGCAGAAGCAGGCGGATCTCTGAGTTCAACGCCAGCCTGGTCTACAGAGTGAGTTCCAGGACAGCCAGGGCTACACAGAGAAACCCTGTCTCCAAAAACAAACAGAAGAAGTGGAGGAGAAGGAGAAGGAGGTGGTGGTGGTGGTGGTGATGGTGGTGATGGCGGTGGCGGTGGTGGTAGCGGTGGCAGTGGTGGTGGTGGTGGAGGAGGAGGAGGAAGAGGGTTCTTAGTCGTGGTGTATGCCTTTGATCCCAGCACATGGGAGGCAGAAGCAGTTGAGTCTCTGAGTTTGAAGCCAGTCTGGTCTATAGAGTGAGTTCCAGGACAGCCAGGGCTGCACAAAGAACCCTGTCTTGAACAAACAAACAAATAAAAACAAAACAAAAGAACAATATTTTTAAAAACTTCTTCAGGAATTGTATATTATTTAGAGACTGGCTGTCACGCTTGTAGGAAATATGTATGTATATAAAATTGTTTGGCATTGCTTACCTGCTGGAAGATGTACCAAACAGAATGAATCCACAGTTCAGGGGTTGGCCATAAAGCCAACATCCATACAGCCCTGGAAGTCCTCGTGTCCCCCTGCTGGCATTTCTATCCTGTCCGATCCTCCCCTACCCACATAAGAACAGCTATGCTCCCTCCAAACTAAAGCACTTCAAAAGTTTTTCAAGACCAAAGAGCTGGTCCAAGGGATAAAACCACCTCCTGCCATGCCTAACAATACGGGTTCAGTCTCCTGTGGGGGAAAGAGAGAGCCAACTGACCTTTGACCTCCACTCACATGTATGCTTCCGTCCTCTCCCCCAAATCTTAAATAAATGTGAAAAAAAATTAAGTAACTATGAAAGAAAAACTAATCTTGTTTTCTCCCCTACCCAATTTCAGATATAGCCCCGTTCCTAGACCAGTGTGGAACTAGAAACCATATTGTATATGGTTCAACATATACAATAGTTACCTATTTTTACCTATGTGCATGTGTAAGTATATGTCAAACTCAGGAACCCTCAGAGGCCAGAGAAGGGTGATAGATTCCCTGGAGCTAGGTTACCATGAAGAGCCACCCAACATGAGTTTTGGGAATTGGACTCAGCTCTAGAAGCACACTCTGAGCCATGTGTCTAGCCCCTCGATGTACACAGTAGTAAAACTGTAAGTTAAACTGTGACCATTCATTAATTAATCACCTCCGTGTCTTTCTGTAGCTCGTTTTCCATCTTAAGAGGAGCCTCTGTTTCTATAGAAACAGGAACAAGTACTTTTAAGACCATTAAAAAAGACAGGCAGAAAGGGGTAAATTGTTGAGTCTGGTAACTTAAAATCGACTTAGGTGGGATCTAGGGATCTTTAACTGGCTGATCGTTCTTTCCGAAGCTACTGCATTTAAATCTTCGGTTAGATTTGCTGGCTCTGGTGCCCTCTGATATTTATTGAAGAAGGAAGTTCTGTGGAGAAAAGACTTGTTTACATGAATGAATATCTCACAGGGAGGAGCAAGCACAGTGGAACACAGGGGAGGTTGGCCGGCCAGTGGAACTAGGTGTGAGGAAGTCTTTGGAAAGATCAGAGCATTGGCAAGCAGGCAGTAGCCACTGGCTTCTACCCGTTACTGAAGACAGGCGGGGCCACCCTCCCTAAGTTCATGGTGAGTTTTATGAGGGCCAGTGGGTTTGTGCTGCACTTGCCATTTTCACAAATTGCTCTGTAGTTGTTTTTATTAGTTCTATTCCAGCTGTTGCTCGGGGGATTTTCAGGCAGCCAGATCCTCTAGGCCAGCTTAGAATCTCTCATTAATGGACTCAAATCAGGAAAAGGAGACATCAAGCCTGCTTTGGTCTCTTTCCTCTTTTGAGCCAGATAAATCCCAGGCAGGCACCATAAGAAAATCAGTAATGAGGTTCACACCTCCAGTTTCCAGTGAAGAACTAGCCTGGCCAAGTGTTAAGTGCAGAGGTAAGGTGTGAGCACAGGGGAACCAGGTCTGAGGAGGAAGGAAGCAGATCCTGAGAATGTCATTCCTCCTGGGTCCGATGTGGGAGGAGGCTCCTCAGCAGTTCCACCAGAGTCCTGGAGTTTAGTAGCCTCTCAATGACCCAAATGAATTCACAGGTATCTGTGCCCCCCTGTGTTTTCACTTCACGCCAACCCCAAAGATACACGCTTAGCTTGAGAGGAGCTTGACCTGAAGTCTCAGTGAAATTTTTTTCTATGAAGCTATTAGTTTTCCCCCACTTTACAGAAAGAATGTGAAAGCAACCCGAGGAAGACCAGGAGGAGACATTTTAAAATAGATGTGTATTGCTGTTGCTGCAAAGCACATTTTAAAAATTTTTTGTTATTATTAAAAGACCATAGCAAAGGTGGTGTTAGGAGAACCAGGCATTCACTCACTGCCTGCTGTTGAACATTCCCCAGGAGCAGAGTTTTAAAATCAACTGTTGTGTGAAATTAGTTCCCGTCCTTTTCATACAAGATATCATCAGATCCCCCCCCCCCCAAATGGATTGGATCTAAATCTGAGCATTAAAGCTATTTAAAAACAGGTGTCTAGGACTTACCCTCTACCATCCAGACTATGGGTCTTCCATCTCAGTCTAAAAGGAGTTAAGGTGAATAAAATCAGCATTCTCGTGCCTTATTCAATAGGAGAGTGTACTCATAACTGGAAATCAGCATGTTGACAAGGTTTGGAAAGACTGTCTTAATTAAAACATAGCCCCAGTACAGGGTGTGGTTGAAGGAGTGTAGAAGATAATGGGGTGGCAGAGTAGTGGGGGTGCTGGACGGGAAGCCATTATAGTTTTTTGGTTTTATTTTATGTTTGCTTAGGGAAGATGGTGGGAAAGGAGGCAGAAAGATTGTAAGAGCCTAAGGCTGGGAGGATGGGGCGAACTGTCTGTACATAGGGGGCTGCTGCACCCACAGGAACTGGGATGGCCTGCCCAAGACCTGTCAGTCAACATTCCAGCATGGGAGGGGGCGGGGCTCTGGAACTGCCACCTCTGCCTGAGGAGCCTGGGGGATCCAGTGTGATATAGATATCCTGTCTGTGGTTGAGCTCCAAACATTCTCTGCACTTGACCAGTTCTGAGTCTCTGTGTCTGACCCCTGTCCACTGCACAGGAAGCTTCTCTGATAGAGTCTGAGAGCTGAATCAATCTACAGACTTAGCAATAATGTCACAGATGTTATGGGTGCAGCCAACCAGTTTCCAATTGGATTTTCCATAGGCGGAAAAGCGTGTTGAGTACTGTAAATCTGACCAAGAACCTGTATTTGGCAAGCTCACAAGCCCAGACTTGAAACTAATACTCTTCCTTTGCTAATGAAAATAGCATCATACTGTCCTCTGAAAAATGCTTTGGAATTTTTCTTAGCATACAAAGCAGTAAATTTATTAAGACTTTCGAAAAATTCATTTTAAAATAGATTTTTAAAATTTTTATTTATGGTGTGTGTGTCTCTGTAAATGTATGCCTACAGAAGAAGGTGTTGGATTTTCCACACTTGGAATTGAAATTACAGACTGTGGTAAGTAACCCAATTTAGAGACTGGGAACTGAAACGGTGTTCTCTAGAAGAGCAGGAAGCTCTCTTTACCATTAAGCCATCTCTCCAGCTCTTACTAACACACACACACACACACACACACGTCACATACACACATATGTCATACACACACATGTCACACATACATGCACACACATCTGAGTGGTGGTGGCACACACCTTTGATCCTAACATTTAGGAGCCAGAGGCAAACAAATCTCTGTGAGTTTGAGGCCACCCTGGTCTACAGAGTGAGTTCCGGGACAGCCAGGGCTACACAGGGAAACCCTGTCTTGAAAAACCAAAAACTAACCAACCAAACCAAAACTCAAAAACCAAGAAAACAAAACCAAACCAAAACCACAATTACACACACACACACACACACACTACACACACATACACTACACTATACACACACACACTATACACACACACTACACTATACACACATGCACACACACATAAATTGTACTTTGCTCCTACTCACTACACACACACACTATACACACACACTACACACATACATGCACACACACTACACACACATACAAGCACTCAGACACACACATAAACTGTATTTTTTCCATACTCACTACACACACACACACACACACACACACACACACACACACACACACACACACACATTGTACTTTGCAGATACTCACTGCCCAATCTTAACCTTCCCTTTCTGATCACCTAGGAGCTGGAGAGATGACTCAGTGGTTAAGAGCACTGGCTGCTCTCCCAGAGGACCCAGGTTTGATTCCCAGCACCTACAGGGTGATTCACACCATTTATAACCCCAGTACCACAGGATCAGATTTCCTTCTGGCCTCTGTGGGCATCAGGCACGTACATAGTGCACAGACAGACAAGTTCACAAAATACGCACCGCATAAAATAAAAAGTAAAACTAAAATTTAAAAAGAGCCAAATCAATTCCATGAAGCCAATTGTAAAAGAAAATAACAAAACATGGAACAATTGAGATGAGAATACTGGGCATTTGCTGGCATTAAGAAATAAAAACTATTGTTATTTTTAATTTAAACATAACATAGACCTTGTCCTAGCCACAGAACAGCTCTGGACCCATCAGGACTGATATGGATTGGAAAAGCACAGACTGAGAGCCAGGGCTGAAGTTCCAGAGGGGCTGATCAGGATCAGAATTCTGAGTGCATTAGAGCCCTTCTCCAAATTGTGGCTCAGAGGCTGGGCCATTTCCCTCTTCATGGTAGCACTGGATATGGTGATGGCCTGCCTGAAGTCTCAGAGGTCCTCAGTAGCTAGAAAGCTGACACTTCCTGCCAGAGTCTGAAATCTGTCTCACATTAAAAGAAACACTGCCTATATTGCAATGGTGTCCTGAAGTCTCCACCCCTGTGCCTAAATATTGCCTGCTGTGCCAACTGTTTTAGTATCTGTCTTAGTTAGGGTTTTACTGCTGTGAACAGACACCATGACCAAGACAGCTCTTATAAATGACAACATTTAATTGGGGCTTACAGGTTCAGAGGCTCAGCCCATTGTCATCAAGGCGGAAGCATGGCAGCATCCAGGCAGGCATGGTGTAGGAGGAGCTGAGAGTTCTACATCTTCACCCGAAGGAAGCCAGGAACAGACTGGGCATCCTCAGGTAGCTAGGAGGAAGATCTCCAAGCCCACGCCCACAGTGACGCACTTCCTCCAACAAGGCCACGCCTTCTAATAGTGCCACTCCCTGGGATGAGCGCACGCAAACCATCACAGTATTGATATCGCTGACACCATTGATTACCTTTGTGAAGAGCATGAGGCACAAGGGCACCAGGACCCTGTGAACTGTCTTCCACACACCATGATAAAGATAGCGCCAGCTACTGTCAACTATTTCACCGCCCCTGGCAAACTCAAAGCCTATAACAAACGCAAAGCCTTCCTATGTAGTCAAGCTCTGGCCTCGGCATATCCACAGTGTGTGAGCCTCCATGGGCACTGTGACAGTGATCAGTCCTCTGGAGCTGGCAGGCTCGTGTGTCATACCAGGAGATGGCTACAAGTGCCCAGGTGGCGTGGTGGGCTGGTTGGAGCTCCATAGCCCTTTAAGATGTACATTTCTCAGCTCTGTGTGGTTTAACTATTAGGTGGTCAAGAGCTGACTGAATGGGCTCAGACAAGAGTACCAGGCATTTGTGGGTGTCAGCTTTGTGGTTGGTAACCTTTTAGTAAGGTGACTTCTTATACTTTGTCATAAGTCATGGTGGCAGGGAGTAATAGAGGCTGTGGGAATGAAGCCCCCGTAACCAGCTCCACCTGACTGCTGGGAGAATTCTAGCTGAATCCAGCACCAGGGACTCTGCATGTTTTCCCAAGAAGACCATCAAGGTTGTTTAACTTCTCCTGTGCTTTCATGATCAGCAATTAGAAGTTCAGTAAAACCTTCTTCCAGAGGTGTAACCAGATCCAGCCCCTGGGCTATTGCAAGTGGAGATTAAGCCTTGACTCTTACCCAGGAGCAGGAGACTGAATCAAGTATCTTGGTGCAGGTGAATGGCCACATAACCTTCCCTCCAAATCAAGCCACCCAGGCTGTTCTCATAGCTTGATTCCTGCTGTTTCAAGGTCCCCATTTTCATATTCCCAAGTTCAAACCCGATCTGATAACTAGCTTTGTTAGGTTCCTTTGTGTTTGTTATAGCTTGGCCTCCCACCGCCAAGATCCCAGACCAGGTTTGTGTCCCCATTGTGCTTATGCCCTGTCTAAAGATGGTGACTATGTGTGTGGGAAAAAAGTATTGTGGTTGCTTTTAAGAGGAGCTACCTCTTAGAGCTATATTTCATGGATGAGGCTTTTATAGGAGAAATTATAGCTATGATAACCCAAAGGTTTAGGATGAATCTGATAATTGTTGAAGATGCCTGACACACAAACACAGTGAGCTCAGTGTATTTCCCTGTGTCTCTGTGGTAGAGTGGTCTATTTGCAAAGCTGGGAATGAAAGATCACAATGGGTTCTTACTTCTGACAGGATTTTTATTTTTAATTTTTTTGGTAGGGAAGGGAAAAGGTGTGGAGGATTTCCTCTCAAGTTGAACATACTTTTTTTTTTTTAACTCATATTAAGTTTATGACCAGAGAAATCTCACTGAACCAGACCTCTTTAATCCTATGATCTTTGCTTATCATAATTTTGTAAAATTGTGATTAATTACTAGGTTGGCCACAGTAATCATCAGTAATGGTCCCATAGGGCCTTGGGAAGAGGCAGAGAAGTAAGGACCCATTTGCTGAATTTTTTTACTTATCACAAAAGCAAGGTGGGAACTGAAAATTTACAGGCATGGGGGATGTCGGATGTCAGAATGTTGCATTTCTGGTCCTTTATAAATGTTCACGGGAAGGAGTTATGGTCTTTGTAGTAAAGCTCATTTTAGAGAACCTATGTCATAGTCTCAGAAATAGTCCATGTCTTAGACCGAATTTCTTATTACTTGTATCTAACATAATTATATCTAATGTAATTTTAGGTATTCATGCTATTAAACAAATAACCATAAAGTTCAGAGGATAAAAATCCCACGAGCCAGCCTTCTCTCTGCTTTCTGGCCTGCCCAGATGTAAGTAAGCAGCCCTAATCTTCCATCTCTATGCCTTCTTCACCATACTGGAACATAACCTTTCAATCTGGAAGCAAAACTAAACTGCTCTTTTCTTAAGTAGCTTTCTGTCAAATATTTTGTCACAGCAATCAAGAAGAAAATAAAAATAAAAATAGGTACAGAAAAGTGATATGCAAGAGTAGAGTCATATCTGTGCTAAGCCTGACCATATGGCTCATGGGCTTTTCAACTAGTTTGTAGAAGTACTGTGCGTGAATTTGGAGTTGCAGGTAAATGAAGATCCAGAGAACTGTAAAGAAAGCATAACAGAACATTTTGGTGGGCATCTGAAGACCAGAATACTAGTAGAGATGCAGACAAGAGATCTCAGAAGAACAGAGCAAGGACTCTACCAGAAACCGGACTAAAGCCATTCACACTACTTCTGGCCAAGAATCTGTCTGCATCCTGCCACGTCCTACAACCTGAGTGAGGCTGATTCAAAAGGAATGGACTAAGTCATTTGGAAGAAATCTTCAGACGGTAATGCAATGTTGTGACTGTGGTTCACATACAGATCCAGGCTTACTGAGAGAGCAGTAAATGAAGAAAGAACAGATAAATGCCCAGCTAGGTAAAGAGTAATGGTGGGTTTAACATTAAGAACAAGGCAGGTGCAGAGAAAGTGTCTGTGATGGTTAAATAGATAAATGCCATTAAATAGAAGAGACACTCTGGGACACTAAGAAGCAGGCCTTAAGGGTAAGAGCCCACCCATGGAGAGCTGCTAAGTGTCATGCAATTGCAAATTGAAAGGAGTGTTCTTGAAAAGATAGAGCTTTAACATGGCCTGCTGAAATGTGGCTGTCTAGGGGAATGATTCCTCCGGTTAATTCTTGAAAAGATGAGGGGGCCCAACAGCTGTGACCCAAGGAGCCCGGATTACAGCTCAAACTGAGGGCAGAACTTTGATTCATCCATGTGCTGTTGATTCTGCAAGAACGCAGGATTCAAGAATGAGGGGTTTAAGCTGAGCAGTGGTGGCGCACACCTTTAATCCCAGCACTTGGGAGGCAGAGGCAGGCGGATTTCTGAGTTTGAGGCCAGCCTGGTCTACAGAGTGAGTTCCAGGACAGCCAGGGCTACACAGGAAAACCCTATCTCGAAAAACCAAGAAAAAAGAAAGAATGAGGGGCTCATGGAAGCTTGCACTAAAATCCAAGAAAGCCCCCAAAGCTAGACAATGTATGGTTGGGTTGGATGAGATATATTGAGACCCCGAAAGGTTAGTGCTTAAAGCTGTAAAGATGAAATCTAAGATACAGTGGAGACCCCAGGCTGTTGAAGATGTCAGAAACATGGGGCATTTGCTGAAAACTGCAGCTACTGAGGAAACAGGCTCTGAAGAGAGGATACAGAGCTTGAGGGTGGGGCCACAATGGCTGTTAGAGTCTCTACGATGCCCCTGAGAACTTAGATGCTGGACATGGAGCTACGTAATTTGCATGGCTCTGTTTCAGGTCTTACCTTGATATGCCCCCATTTTTCTTTTTAGGATGAGAATCTTTACTTTGAGGTATTGTGCTGACTAGTCAACTTGACATAAGCTAGAGTCACCTGAGAGAAAGGGAGCCTCAAGTGAGAAAATGCCTCCATAAGATCAGGCCACAGCCAAGCCTGTAGGACGTTTTCTCAACTAGTGGTTGATTTGGGAGGGCTCAGTCCATTGTGGGTGGTGCTATCCCTGGGCTGGTAGTCCTGGGTTCTATAAGAAAGTTTGCACAAGCCAGGGGAGTAAGCCAGTTGGCAGTACTCCTCCATGGCCTCATTAGCTCCTGCTTCCAGATTCCTGCCCTGTTTGAATTCCTGTCCTGGCTTCTTTCAGTAATGGAGTATGATGTGGAAGTGGAAACCAGATAAACTCTTTCCCCCACAACTTGCTTTTTGGTCATAATGCTTTACCACAGCAACTGAAACCCTAACTAAACCAGGCATTGCATATTGAAAGCAGTACTTGTTTTTTGATTTTACCGGAGCTCACAGGAGTCTGTCTTGAGTCTCAGAAGAAAAGTTAAACTATGGGGACTTTTAGATCTAAATGCAATTTAAGGTGAACATGAGACTTTATAGGTCATGGGTGGAAAGTTCTATTTTAAAGTGATATGTTTTTTGAGTGTTGAGCAGATAAAGGGTGAACCTATTTTATGTAAGTAAATAAATATGTATGTATATATGTATATATGTATGTATGTATGTATGTATGTATGTATGTATGTATGTATGTATGTAGTTTTTGCTACTCTGCCTTAAGTTCTGGTACGGGCCATGATACCAGCTTCCGCCCAGGTTATTTTGGATCTGCCCAGGTTCTCTCGGATCTGTGGATGAAAAACAACAATGTACTGGCTGGTTTCGTGTCAACTTGACACAAGCTGAAGTTATCACAGAGAAAGGAGCTTCAGTTGAGAAAATGCCTCCATGAGATCCAGCGCTAAGGCATTTTCTCAATTAGTGATCAAGGGGGAGGGCCCCTTGTGGGTGGTACCATCTGTGGGCTGATAGTCTTGGGTTCTATAAGAAAGCAGGCTGAGCAAGACAGGAGAAGCAAGCAAGCCAGTAAGCAGCATTCCTCCATGGCCTCTGCATCAGCTCCTGATCCCTGACCTGCTTGAGTTCCAGTCCTGACTTCCTTTGGTGATGAACAGCAATGTGGAAGTGTAAGCTGAATAAACCCTTTCCTCCCCAGCTTGCATCTTAGTCATGATGTTTGTGCAGGAATAGAAGCCCTGGCTAAGACAAACAACACACACACACACACACACACACACACACACACACACACACACACACACACACACACACACTGCTAACTCAATGACTGGGCACTCACTCCTAAATCTCCCCTGCCACTCCAGGCATGATCAGATAGAGTGACCATTGACCACTCTAACTGAAAACTCACTTGGCTGGTTGGCTTTATCTCCTGCAGCTGCTACCTCCTTCTCTTCCCACAGTTCTCCTATGTCTGCTAGCTTGCCTGTGGGAACTAGGAAGTCCCGTCTCTTTCACCCAGCTCACTGCCCACTAGCATCTTTATTGAGGGACCAAGAACTAATTGGGGAACAAGACCTTAGCACCAGAACCATCCCTACAAATGTATGTATGTATTTTTGAGACAGGGTCTCATTATGTAGCTCTAGAACCTGCTATGTAGACCAGGCTGACTTCAAACTCACAGTGATGCATCTGCCTCTGTAATGGGATTAAAGGCATGTGTCACCACTGCTGACTCAAAGGTGAACTTGTGCTGGTTAATTTTTGTCAACTTGATTGGATTTAGTCAAACCTAGAGCATTAGTGAGGCACATATTTAAGTTTTTCTATGGGGGACATTTTCAAAGACGATTAACCTAGGAGGGAAGGCCTACCCTTAAGTGGGTGGCATCATCTCACGGGCAAGAGGCTCAGAATGAATGAAGAGAGAAAGGAGGAAAGAGAGAGAAGCATTCATTTCTACCTGATTCCTGGGTCGCCCTAGTGTGAGCAATCAGTCTCATGTACTCTCCCATACTATAAGTAACGAAAATTACTATCCTGCAAAATAATCAGTGAGCATCAAGAAACTGGGTGTGGCTTAGCGGGATCTTCTGGTCAAGTGTCTCACAAAGCTTCAGTTGAGGTGTAGTCTGAAGATGTAATTATCTGGAGGCTCAAACGGGGAGAATATGTACTTCGGATTTCACCCATGTGACAGGTGGCAGGCCTCAAATGTGCTTCTAAATTCACCCATGTGAGCCTCTTTGTGGTACTGCTCATGGCCTATGGCTTCTTCCAGAGCAGGAGGCCTCGCTGAGAGCATCGCACAGAAGCCTGAGTACTGTAGAAGGGAGTATTCCTCTTTTCTGTCTTATTCCATTGTTGAGAAGGGAGTCAATAAATCTACCTTGGTGATCAACTCATATCCTTTCCCTAAGACTTTCCTGCTATTAGTCTCACATCTTGGGACCTCCCCTCAGGGCTGGGCAAAGCAGATTTATTGGTTATCCTCAGTCTGGTATATCCTCAGAGGGGTCCATGAGGATGTAAGAGGCGGACTTGCTGGAGGTCACTTACCCTAGTTACGTCTCAATATTCAATTCTCTTCGTTCGTTTGTTTCTTTACTTGAGAAAGGGTTTCTCTGTGTAGCTGCAGCCCTGAATGTCCTGGAACTAGCTATGTATACCAGACTGGCCTAGAGCTCACAAAGATCTGCCCACTTCTGCCTTGTTGGAATTAAAGGCTACAGTACTGCACTGGCTGGTTTTATGTCAACTTGACACAACCTGGAGTTATTACAGAGAAAGGAGCTTGAGTTGAGAAAATGCCTCCATGAGATCCAGCTGTAGGGCATTTTCTCAATTAGTGATCAAGGAGGGAGGGTCCCTTGTGGGTGGTACCATCTGTGGACTGGTAGTCTTGGGTTCTATAAGAAAGCAAGCTGAGCAAGCCAGGAGAAGCAAGCCAGTAAGTTACATCCCTCCATGGCCTCTGCATCAGCTCCTGCTTCCTGACCTGCTTGAGTTCCAGTCCTGACTTCCTTTTGTGATGAACAGCAAAGTGGAAATGTAACTGAATAAATCCTTTCTTCCCCAACTTGCTTCTTGGTCATGATGTTTGTGCAGGAATAGAAACCCTGACTAAGACAAGTACCATGTCCTGCTTTATTTTTTTTCTTTGTTCTTAAAAAACAAAATCTGGGGCTAGAGAGATGGCTTGGCAGTTGGAGCACTGATTGCTCTTCCAGAGGACCTGGGTTCATTTCCCAGCATTCACATGGTGGTTCATAACTGTCTGTAACTCCAAGATCTGACACTGTCACACAGACTTACATGCAGGCAAAACACCAATGCAAAATAAATTATTTAAAAAAAACAAACCAAGACCTTAGATGATTTGTGGCTTGTGTGAGAACAGACAGTTCAGTTTTATTTTTAACACACACACACACACACACACACACACACACACACACACGTATTTGTGTATGTACATGTGTGTACCTGTTCACTAGTTAAGTGTGTGCATGTGTGAGCCATCTTCCAAGCCCAATGTCTCATTTTTAAAAATATGATGAATTATGTTAAAATTAACTGAATAATATGTAAGCCACTTTAGAAATAAAACTTTATAGGGGAAGAAATTCTAATGCCATTTACTATATACATTTATTTTCCTAGTTTGTCTTTATTATATACATGCATTTTTCTAGCTTGTCATTATTTCAAAGAACATGTCAATGTTGGTGTATTAGTTTTCTTTGTTTTGATTTCTTGAATTCTTGGCCATGATAATAAAACAATCTCCTCACAAAGGAAAGCTTAGGACCACTGCTGAATTCTGACAAACATTAAGGAAAGATCTCCCACTGACCCTTAATTTGTTCCACAAAATAGAAAGAGAAAGAACATTGCCAAATTCATTCTATAAAGCCACTACTATCTTGGGACCAAAACCAAGTAAAGAAAGAAAAACAAAAACTACCTACCAATTTCTCTGATGAACATAGATGCATGAATTCTAAGCTAAATACTTGAGAACCTAATTCAAGAATACATTAAGAACACCCTACATCATGACTAAGTGAGCTTCATCTCAGACGGTATGTAAATCAATGTAGAACACCATGTAAATAAGCTAAAGGACAATGAACTCTTAAAAAAAAAAAAAAAAGCTGGAAAAACATTTCATTCATGAAAGAATTCTTGGCCAGATTTATAAGTTGTTTCTCGTTTGAAAAAAAGAAATTTACCATTGTTGACTCTAAACGCAGCAGTGCTATGCTTCATTTTACATTTCTTGGACTCCGTAGAAAGGTAAAGAATCAAAGGGTGATTCCTGAAGGCCTTTCCTACTTCTGTTTTATCTTTAGTGGTCTGTGTTTGACATTACACTGTTCGCATCATAATACACCACTGAAACCTGCTTCTTCCTGTTCTATTATGAGCATTTCCCATCTTAATACAATTTGTCCATTGTTGTATTTTATTTATTCACAAATTCAAGTAACAATTATTTATGAAAGCACCAGTTTCTATACAAGTTTCTTCTACTAAAAGTAGGCAAAACAGCTTCATAACCAGAGAAAACCAGAAGGTAACACAGACACCCTGAATTCTGGTGGTTGAATGCTGAATCCTGAAGGCTAGGGTAGGAGCATAAAAGCTGCAGTTCAGGTGAGGGGTTAATGGTTGTTGTTGTTGTTGTTGTTGTTGTTGTTGTTGTTGTCTCGTCGTCCTTGTCCTCGTCCTCATCCTCGTCCTCCTCGTCCTCATCCTCGTCCTCCTCCTCCTCCTCCTCCTCCTCCTCCTCCTCCTCCTCCTCCTCCTCCTCCTCCTCCCTCTCCCTTTTTTCCCCCAGTGAATAAATCAGAAGCAGGCAAAGACAGTCTGAGACCAGCTCAGAGACAGTTTGAGTGGTCCAGGTGAGAGATCATGGACCTGGGCAAGGAAGTAACTGAGGGAGCTGAAGGGGGGCTTTAGATTCATGTTGGAATAACATTTTTATCTTGGTGATGGTTCGGATATGGGGGTGCAAGAGAGAAGGGAAACTCAAGAGTGATTTTTGAACAGTGTTTGGGGTGGGAGCAGTGGTACCATTTATTGGAGTGCAAAAAGTGGAAGAGGCTTGGGTTTGGGTCATGGATTATAAATGGCAGTAGTTGGCACACCTGCACTGCTGAAGTGGGACTAAGGATGCTGGCCTTAGGTTTCACTCCCAGGTCACATCTGAAGGCTGTGTATTTTGGCTCTCTGCCCTTCAGACACAGTTATATTGTGTATGACTAGAGAGAACAGGCAAAGGTGTTGTAGGATTTTCTAGGGCATGGCTACCATCAGGTTGGTCTAGGGCTATAAGCTCAGAGATGGAGAGATGAAGAAGTGAGTAGTTGGTCAGAGACAAGATGGTGAGTCCACAGTGAGAATCAGAGAAAGTAAGCTGGAGGAATTGGAGGGTGTGCTCTGACTCATTGGGTACCCACAGTTCAAGGTACACAGCAAGAGCTTAGTGTGCATTTGTGATTCAGTTAGGTGACTGTTGGGGTCTGGGCAAGTCTAAGAAACTAAGGACTGACACCTTTCTCTAGTACTGTGTCTTAGTTTAGATTTTATTGCTATCAAGAGATACCATGACCACTGCAACTTTTATAAAGGTAAATGTTTAATTGGAGTTGGATGACAGTTTTAGAGGTTCAGTCCAATATCACCATAGCCAGAAGAATGGCTGCATGCAGGCAGACTTAGTGTCGGAAGAGCTAAGAGTTCTATCCAAAAGCAACTAGGAGGAGACCGAAATTCCACACTGGATGGAATTTAAGCCTAGGAGACCTCAAAGCCCATCCTAACAGTGACACATTTCCAACAAGGCCACATCTCCTTATAGTACCATTCCCTATGGGCAAATCATTCAAACACATGATTCTATGGGGCCAAGCCTATTCAAACCACCACATACTGTTTCTTGATTTGAGCAGTCTTTCTTCTTTTTCTTCTTTGATTCCTATGTAGCTCTTCAAAACAATTTATTTTATTTATATGTATCTCTCTGTGTGCATGTGCCTTTGAACATGGACGACAGAGATATTCGATCACCTGAAGCTGAAATGGCTCACAGGTGGCTGGGAGCCAGCCTGATGTGGGTGCTAGGAACCAAGAACAGTCAGTAGTGCTCTTGACCCCTGCCATGGAGCCATCGCTCCAGTCCGTGTTCTCTAACCCCTGATCCTCCTATGTTCATCCACCAGGATTACAGGTATAGATTACAGGCATGCCACACTTCCTTGAGTCATCTTTTTCAATGTCTCTGCCCTATTTTCTCCACTTTCTTCCTCCTGGGAGTCAGAACTTATGAGCCTCTCTGCTTCCAGTTGCTGGTGGAGAATATACAAGGTAGTTACTGATGACAAACACCGGAGTCTCTAGGCTCTCGGGAAGCTGGATGGATTGTGGGTTGATCTAGATATTTCATTCATTAGGTTTATTCACTTATTCATCCATCTATTTGACAAAACCTTGCTGAGCACCTACTATGTGCCTATGCTTAGGTTCTTGGGGTTATCAGATATCAAGATGAATGGATGAGTAAATGTCCAGAAAAGTTTTGCTCATTAAGCTGCTACAAATAGCACTGGAGTCTCTGGACATGAACTTTTTTGGCTCTCTGCCCTTCATACACAGTTATATTGAGATAAAGGAAAAGGAAAGCCTTTATTCTTTTGCCTGCTGTGTTGTTTTAAAATTTTATAAAAATGTACAATGCTCTGAAGAGGCCCAGGCAGAAATAAATCTTTCTATGGTGTCTAAAAATGGACAACCTCATCTCTCTAGAAGCTGCTGGGTGTCAGCAGTCATGCCCTACAAAGGCAGTGGCTACAGTCTCCCCATTATCATTTTTAAGGCCACCACACATTATTTTTTTGGGTTGGTTATGCTTATCACCAAACCTTCAGGATCTGTGTATTCATCTCATGGTTTCCCGTGAGAGACAGGGAATTTTGGTCAACTGTGTCAGCCATTTATTTCACTTCCCTACAGTGTCCTTGTCAATCCAGGCAATGTGTGATGTCCAGTTGAGGCAACAGGCTTGCAGGTGGTAATGGTATCTCTTCAGCATCCAGCAGGTTGGAGGGGCCAGTTGCATGGGTGTTAATGAGCAGTGGTACATGGGGGGCATAGTAAATGCTCAACCAATTCTTCTTTGATTAATGGATTCTTATAAACCCCATTAAAGCTGAGATTGTATTTCAGCACTTGCTATAGGCCTCCTACCTTGTAGGTATCTGATGAAGATGTATGTCAGATGAATGCATGAGCAAATATTCCTGGAGAGGGCTATGCCTTCCAAATCCTTCTAGGACTGATTCCTTTGATTTCTCTAAAGTTAAATAATAATCTCTCCCTTCCCCACTTACACTCAACATAGCACAGTGTATGTGTGTATGGTTTTTTTACTCACCACACAGGTCTCTAACATAGACCATTTAGGTGTCCCATAATCCACTTCAGTGCCAACCCTGAGTCTACTTGGAGACAGTGACAGATCCCACAGGTTGAAGATCCTCACAAAACAGATTTCCTTACTTCAGAGATCTCTTGCGGTAGTAAGTTGCCTCCTATACCTTTTGGGCAACTTACTTTAAATTAGGGTTCTTACTGTCCTTCTTTGGGGTTAATTTGCTAGGGTGGCTTGCAGGACTAAGGACAACGCTTGCATGCACTAGCTTTATATTTATAATATATCTATAAAAATAAAGCTACAACAACCCCCCCAAAAAGATATGTAGAAAGATGCATAAAGCTTCCATGGCTTCTAAAGGGTGCTGTCATTCAGGACGTCCAGAAGATCAGTCATCCACTTGAATCTTATGGTTGAGGAGCAAAGTTTGTGGAATCTGATTGGATACTCTTGTCCTCTCCCTAGAGGTCAGTGGCTAGTGCTGAAAGCTGAGCACATACAACAGGGGTAAGGCTTTGTTGGACCCTGTGAGAAGTACAACTGACTAGTCAAACACCCTTGCTGGGTATTTGACCGCTTTGGCAGAGCTCTCAGGTGCAGACCCAGAGAAACTGCTCCAGATTGGGACAGGTCAAATGATAGACTTCTGATAAATGTTCTAGTTTATAGAACAATCTCTTCACGTCATCAAACATTTGCCAAGTTGCTTCAGGAAGAGGAGGGACATGCAGGCATTAAGTTGGTTCTCTTACCTTGCCTGTTCCAGGGAAGACATAATAAATATTTATTGGCTATATTGACATCCATTGCAGTGTTTGCAAAACAGTGTACTGGGACTGTGGCTACAGACAGCCGTGTTTAGAAACGAGTCATATTCGCCACAGCTGCAAACTAATGAAGATGGGGCCTGAGGCTCTTCTCTTGTGCTTAATATGCATTTACCTTAGCTATGTGTTTTCTTTATATCTGGTTCCTACTCAGAAAAGCTTTTCTTTACCTCTCAAAGCAGTCTGGTGGCATAGTCTAATGGAGCATAGCAGTTTATGAAGTCTGCCTTGTGTAATATTGTATCATATTTCCGTTACTCTCTAAACTTGTCTTTACTTGGGGGTATGGGCACGAGGACAATCGCATTTGCAATGGCTCTTGGGCTGGAAAGAACATTCCAAATGAACAGCTGTGCTCTGTCCCAGATGTTGTTGGGCATTCTTGAAGAAAATGACAAAAGGAGAGTAGGTCTCTGGAATACACATGAGGCTCTGGCTAACAGTAGTTACTATTGCTACTATCAATAAATAAAAGTACTCCTGGATGCAGGGTGTGGTGGCCTTTGATCCCAGGACTAGGGAGGCAGAAGCAAGTGATCTCTGTAAGTTCAAGGACAGCCTGATCTCCAGCGTAGGCTCTAGCAGCATCAGGGCTACACAGACAGGCTCTGCATCATAAACAAAAAGTATTCACTGATAACTTTTAATTCCAATGAAGGAATTGTGACTATAATCTAGAAAGAAAAGGTCATAGCAATCTGACTAGTTGTGCCCCTAGTAGAAAGCAGAAGGATTCAAAGGCGATTCCAAAGTTTTTTGCTCTTTGGTTGAAAAAATATCTAAGGAATGAGTTTCTGGTGATATCACAATGGTGGGTACACACTGAAGTATCTCCAGGAGGTGATTTGAGAGAGTGTTAGAACATGTTTGTATGTTGTCAGAATTCACTATTTAAATTCGAGGTAGGTGATTTGTTTGATATAGATGACAGGAATATTAAATTCACCAGATGGCTTCTTTCTTTTTTCAGATAGATTTTTTTTCCAGTTTTTTTTTTTTTTTTTTTTTTTTTAAAAAAAAAAACAAAAACAGCAGGATTTCTCTGTGCAGCCCTGGCCATCCTCTGTAGATCAGAATGGCCTCTAACTCATAGAGATCCGCATGCCTTCTGCCTCCTCAGTGCTGGGATTAAAGGTGTGCACCAGCACTGCCAGCTATTACTGTCATTGTTATTGTGATGGCGGTGTTAAAAATCTAATCAAGGGTCTTACATATGCCAGGCAGGGTTTTATCACTGAGCTATACCCTAGTCCCCAGATAATTTCTTAGTTAAGTGTTCTAGTGAAGGAAAGACATCATTAATCAACTAAGCAATGTCAAGTCTAGGTATATTAATAACTAGAACATCAGCAAGAAGGATCATGGGAAGCTGGAGGTACAGAGTCCTATATGCTCATTTTAGCCAGTTTATTTCCCAATTTGAGGATTGCTAATGTGGCAACACAAAGTTGACTTAAGCTCTCTTTGCTCTCTTCACTCACCACTGAGCAAATGGGCCAAAGGTGAATACCCAGCAGGCCATGGAAGAAAAGAGGGACAGGGGTTATTCATGTCTTGGAAGCCACTGTTTGAACCATAAGACGTGAGTGGTGGTTATTATCAGAAGTGTCTTGTCCTTCCCTCTCTTATGCTGTTGGCTTTGAGGTTCTAGATCGGCAGTTCTCATGCTGTGGCAGTTCTCATCATGACCCCTTTTGGGGGGTTGTATCACTCTTTCACAGGGGTTGCATATCAGATATTCTGATGATCGGGCATTACAATTCAAAACAGTAGCAAAGTTACAGTTATCAAGTAGTAAAAAAATAATTTTATGGTTGAGGGTCACCACAACACGAGGCAGTGTATTAAAGGGTCCCAGCATTAGGAAGGTGGAGAACCTCTGTTCTAGATGTATTCTGTTACATTGTTCTTGATAACGCAGGCAACTAAGGTACCATTGCCTTCAAGAATGAACATGGATAATCCCAGCTATGGAGAAAGCCAAGGAAGAAGGCTTGCAAGTTCAGGGTTGGCTCAGGCAACTTAGGAAGAGTTCTATGTCAACATAAAGAAAAAATGAGCCGGGCAGTGGTGGCGCACACCTTTAATCCCAGCACTCGGGAGGCAGAGGCAGGTGGATTTCTGAGTTTGAGGCCAGCCTGGTCTACAGGGCTACACAGAGAAACCCTGTCTCGAAAAACCAAAAAAAAAAAAAAAAAAGAAAAAAAAAAGAAAAAATGAGAAGAACTGGGGACAGTTCTCTTGTAGAAAATTTACCTAGCACATGCAATCGAGTCCCCAGACTCAATCCCTCATATAGAAAAAAAAAAACAAAAAAAAGAGAAAGATGGAGAATGTTCATTTGGAAGTTTGCAAACATTTTCTGAGAAGGCAGTTGCAGGGATACTGATAGTCCAGGTGACCAGGACTAGCCCTTATTGCAAAGGAATTCCATAGTGCTCTGTTTAACTCATGGTGTTAGAAATGAATTCAGTGATGTGCTATTTGGCCCAGGTGTTAGGAGGGCCAGGGTGGCTCCCTTTCCCAATGCATTTATAATATATAATTACCTGCCTTGGAGGAGAATTCTGGTGAACTGCTCTTAAACCCTTAGGATTCTAGACAGTTTCACAGTCTCTGGGAGATCAGCTCAGGAGAATTTGACTGGAAACATTCCCTGTGCCTTCTGGGCTAGATACTGGTATTTCCTGCTGGAACGCTCCTTGGGTGGAGTTCCCTTTGGAAGCGCCAGGGTTTTCCTGTTTGTGCAGTTGATTTTGAAAACCTTAAATAAACTCTGTTGTTATGTGTCCAGAACAGTAACAACCCCATAGTTCCTTATTAAGCACTGATGAGGAGCCTGCCATTGTTCTAGGAGCCGGATAGTGTAGTGACCTCCATGGCCTTGCTCTCAAAGGGCCCTCAGTCTGGTCCAGGACTGAGATTAGTAAACAGGCATTTGCCTTCCACGTGGTAAATGCCATGCAGGACAAAGTACAGAGTAGGTAATGGGAGGAAGGGTGAATGCAACCTCAGAAGTGTCAGGGCTTGAGGACTGGTGCAGTGTGGGAGACACTTGTGAGAACGTTGAGACAACTCGATCGCATGCTAAATATAAGAATGATTTTGTAGCAACTTTTCTCGATTACCTACAGGTAGGATATTCTGGTTAATTTTCAAAACCCCCCTTTCCCCACAAGCCATTGGCAAAGACTTTAGCCTCTGCATACCTTCCGTCATCATTGCAAGTGAGTGCAAAGTAATAGAGTAAAAAGTAAATCATAAAGGCAGCAGCACCACACGCCACCGCCTGTTTGAAGGAAGGTCTATAGCTAGGTGAGAGGCAAGCAGAAATGGATCCAGGTAAGAAAAGTGAGTCATTTCCTGGATCCCAACCAGTCAGGGACTTCATTATTTCAATTAAAATGCATTTGGACATGTCAAATGGACAAAAGGTTTTTATAGGTAACAAAACAAGACCCCAGTGCCAACTTCATATGAAAGACTTGTGTTTCATTTTGTCTTTTTCTGGACTCTCGAAACTAACCTCCTGCCAGGATAAAAACTAGAAGAACAGGACTGTACGCATCGGAAGCATACAGGTCTATGAACGTCAACAATTGTGTAATGCAACTGCCTCTATAATAGAGGCTTAAATGCTATCATCTCATCACTGTATTCTCAACTGGCTTAGCCCTGGCTGCAAAAACCTACTGACCTGCTTTCTGCCTCTACAGATTAATTTCCCCTGATCTAGAAGTTCTACAATATGGACTTAGCTCATGTGTAGACTATTGTGTCTGGCTTTTTTCCCCCACTTTCTCCCTCAGAATAATGCATTAGAGATCATTCTTGTTTTTTTTTTTTAAAGTTATTTATTTATTTTATGTATATGAGTACACTGTAGCTGCCTTCAGACACACTAAACGAGGGTATTGGATCCCATTACAGATGGTTGTGAGCCACCATGTGGTTGCTGGGAATTGAACTTAGGACCTCTAGAAGAGCAGTTGGTGCTCTTAAGCACTGAGCCATCTCTCCAGTTCTCATTCTTGTTCTCTTTTAATAAATCTTTTTTAAAGGTTATTTATTTATTTAAATGAGTACATTGTAGCTGTCATCAGACACACTAGAAGAGGGCATCAGATCCCATTTCACATAGTTGTGAGCTACCACGTGGTTGCTGGAAATTGAACTCAGGACCTCTGGAAGAGCAGTCCATGCTCTTAACCGATGAGCCATCTCTCTAGCCCTCATTCTTGTTCTTTTTTTTTTTTTTTTTTTTTTTTTTGGTTTTTTCAAGACAGGGTTTCTCTGTGTAGCCCTGACTGTCCTGGAACTCAGTCTGTAGACCAAGCTGGCCTCGAACTCAGAAATCCGCCTGCCTCTGCCTCCCAAGTCCTGGGATTAAAGGCATGCGCCACCACTGCCCAGCTCATTCTTGTTCTTGATCATGCTTTTCTGTTGCTGTGATAAAACACTCAACCAAAAGTAACATAGGGGAAGAGAGGATTTATTTCAGCTATCCTTCCAGCTCGTAGTCCAGTGTTGAGGAGAGTCAGGACAGGGACTTGAAGCAAAGCCATGGAGGTGTGTTGCTTGCTGTTTCACTTACTGGCTCACACTAAGTTAGATTTCTTTTATAGCCTGATCCCCCTGCCTAGGAATGGTGCTGCCCACAGTGGGCTTGATCCTCCCACATCAATCATCAGCCAAGATAATCTCTCACAGACAATTCCTCAGTTCAGATTTCCTCTTCACAGATAACTCTAGATTGTGCCAAGCTGACAATAAAAACTAACTAGTACGATCTTTTTATCTGTAAGTTTTTAATTTTAATATTTTATTTAAATCACTAACTTTTTTTTTTCTCAAGTAGCAAATAATTGCTCAGAAAGATAAGCAGTTGAAGGAGATCCCTCTGGCCCAAGAATTCTACCATGTTGCCCAGAAAAGGAAGGCCTGGGAATTATATCAGGTTAGTACAGATGTAATTTAAGGAAAGAAGAGCACTGGAAGCCTGGGAAGACAGGGCGATGAAGCTGCTGTGAGCAATAAGATGTATTACAGAGGATGACAGCACTATTTGCTCAGTTCTGTTATGAGCTCAGCAAAATGTGACAGTTCTGAGAAATAAAAATATATATCGCTCTATTTATATGTGTGTTTGTCTCAGGAGGCTTGGCAGGGAGTGGTGGGAAGGGTTCCCTGAAGATAGAGTGGACAGAGCGAACTGGGCAAAGTGAAGCCTGTTCTCGGCCTGTTGATGCCTAGTGATAAACACCCATGAGAGGGACTAATATTGATTGAATACTTAAGTACTATGTCAGGTCCCTGGCTCGGCTCCTTACATGCACAGTTTAATTTCACATGAATTTACGCGCTATGTCGCAATCGGCTCTTTTGCATAACCTTGCATCCTTTTGCAATCTTCCTGCATACCACGCTTCCCTGCTGTTAAGCTTCCTGCAGCCTCCATAGGTCTCGGATGGAACACAGAACAGTGGAAGCATTCTGCATCTTAGCCAGGGCAGAAAAAAAATGTTTGGGACTTTACCTGTTACAAATGGATACAGGGAAGCAAATACTCTCAGCTCTCTCCCGTGAGACTTCAGCTATCTTCTGCAAGCCTCTCCAGGAGGCTTTGTTTGATTCTCAACCTCTAACGACCCCTTTCCTCAGCTTTTTATCCAGCTTTCCTCAGGGATATGTCCTGCTCTACGACTTGCCTCCCTGTGTCCTCTCCTTCAAGTTTGCTTTTGGATAAGACCCTGTTAGCAGAGTCCTTTATACGGCCGAGGACCACATACACAAACACACACACACACACACACACACACACACACACACACACACACACACACACACACACACCCCTAATTCGTCCATCATCTGAGCTCTCTTACACTGACTTTCCATGACCTTTCCCTCACAGTCAAGGTCAAATGCCTGTCTTATTTTCTCAGAGTCATCCATTCGATAAGTATCACATAACATGTGATACATTGTATCATAATATAGTACTGAGTTTGAATGATCTACACGATGCCCCAGTTAACAATAATCCTCTCCAAACCAGATGTCTGGCTCCAGGAAGTGAAGGGCCATGTCTACTTTGTCCTGAGCTGCACCTCCAGCTCCCTGCCATGGCTTCATAAACATAGTAATTGCTCAGTCAATATTTACCAGAACAAGTGATTTGAGGTTCCTTCTGTTCGCTCACAGGTGCTCACTTACCTGCTGGGTAGTTTTGAGCCACTGTAAGAACCTTGCCAGGAATGCATAAAAGAAAGGCCCCATGAGTGACATAAGCCTGTCACCCACTGCCGTTCTTCAGGGTGTATAGAGATGAGCCATATTCAGGTCAAGATGACAGAATTGCTCCAGGGGACCAAAGTTTAGTGCCAACTGTAGAATTGAGTTTAGAAGCAGGAGAAAATTAGGAGAAATGTGAACATTTGAATAACATTCTGAATTCACTCACATTCTGAGTAAGTCTTCAATCTCACTACTTTCCTCCCGAAGTGTACTTAGCCTCATGTCCTCACTGGGAGTTGTTAAGTATCTATACTGCTTTCCTGACATGGAAATTTCCCACCTACCTAACATTTTCAAGCTGTGTCAGAAGAGTCTGTGGAGAAGGGTACTGCAAATGTTTTTGAGATTATTGAAATGCACGCCGACTGAGAGGCTTCCCAGGCACACATTCTCCACAGCTGGATATTTTGGCTCTGATCAACATGGATGAATCTTCCCACCTGACAGTTGTGTATAACTCAAGTGTGTGTTAATAGTCACTGGCTTTCTGCTGCTGTTCAGTGCTGTATCTGGCATCCTTCATCTGCCAGGATGCAGGGCCTGAAGGATCTTGGCAACATGGAAGCGTTGGTGCTTAGCAGCAAAGTAAATATTGGCGTGTTGTAGGGGAGAGGTGGGTCTAAGTAAGTCATGACATCCTCAAGGGAAGTTTGTGTCTGGATCCACCACCTTTTATTTTACTTTTGTTTATTGATGGGCTGATAAGAAATCGATAGCTTCACATCATCTGAGACAAAACAAACGACCTTTCTAAATATGAAACTTGGAAGGATTTGAAGGTTAGTGGCCTGGCTAGTTTTAGGTCACATGACACAAGCTAGCTTCATTTAGGGAGAAGGACTCTCGACTGAGAAAATGCCTCTGTAAGGTTTGCCTGTAGGCAAGTCTGTAGGACATTTTTTTAATTGGTGATTGATGTGGTGCCATCCATGGGCGGGTGGTCCTGGGGTGTATAAGAAAGCAGGTTAATTTGAGGCAGTGGTGGGGCGCGCCTTTAAATCCCAGTACTTGAGAGGCAGAAGCAGGCTGATCTCTGAGTTTGAGGCCAGCCAGGTCAACAGAGGGGACTCTAAGACAGCCAGGGCTACCCAGGGAAACTCTTTCTTGAAGAAAGAAAGAAGGGCAAGTAAGCAAGCAGGCTGAGTAGGACGTGGCGAGCAAGCACTCCGTGCAGCACTTCTCCATGGCCTCTCCTACCTCTAGGTTTCTGCCTAGAGTTCCTGATCTGACTTGCTGTCATTATGAACTACAAGCTGTAAGATGAGATAAACCTTTTCCTCCAAAATTACTTTTGGTCATGGTGTTTATCATGATAATAGAAACCTAACTAAGGCACTTAGTAAATGGTGTGTGTATAATCTAGATGTTGAAAGGTTTATATGTTTTCTCACAAATCCTTACTGTTGGGACAGGTGACTAAGCTTATCCTTTCTGATTTTGTCATCCATATTTTTTTTAAAGATTTATTTATTTATTATATGTAAGTACACTGTAGCTGTCTTCAGACAGTTTTTCTTCTCTCTCTGGCCCTGCACGCTCCAGCCCTGCTCACTGTAGCTGTCTTCAGACACCCCAGAAGAAGGCATCAGATCTCATTTCAGATGGTTGTGAGCCACCATGTGGTTGCTGGGATTTGAACTCAGGACCTTCCGAAGAACAGTCAGTGCTCTTAACTGCTGAGCCATCTCTCCAGCCCCTGCCATCTATATTCTTGTTCGTTAATATTTGCTCGGAGATGTCAATCAAACCAGTGCCCTTTCATGAGTAGCTCTTAGAGCCTAGATAAGAATGTGTTATAGAAAGAAAAAGAATATGTCGCAGCCATCCAATTGTGATGGGAATGTTTTTTGACCTTTCATCCCTTTTATGGAAGGCATCTTCACTAACTCTTGTTCTCCTAGGATGGATCTTTTTTTTTTTTCCTACATAAACTTAAGTGCTCACATCTATTTAACAAAATATGATTGGGTTCTCTAAGGAGTCCCTGCTCATTCCCTGTATCCACTTTGAAGTCAGAGTCAATAGTTCGCATCAACCCACTTGCCCACATGTACCTTTTGTCACCTCTCAAAGCATCTTAGGCATGAAGACTTTGTCAAAATGGTCACAGAGGGGAAAAGTTTAAGGCTCATGCTGAACACCATGAATCCAAACTTAAGTTCCCACTAGAAGAGTCCATGCACTCCAAGGGCCCTGCCATGCACTCCAAGGGCCCTGCCATGCATTCCGAGGGCCCTGCCATGCACTCCAAGGGCCCTGCCATGCACTCCAAGGGCCCTGCCATGCACTCCAAGGGCCCTGCCATGTATTCCGAGGGCCCTGCCATGCACTCCAAGGGCCCTGCCATGCACTCCAAGGGCCCTGCC
>CM052703.1:36060049-36089802 GCA_028551405.1 Uromys caudimaculatus
GAACTGGTTAATGGGGGCTGGGGAGATGGCTCAGTGGTTAAGAGCACTGACTGCTCTTCCAGAGGTCCTGAGTTCAATTCCCAGCAACCACATGGTGGGATGGCTCACAACCATCTGTAATGGGATCTGATGCCCTCTTCTGGTGTGTCTGAAGATAGCTACAATGTACTCACATATATAAAATAAGTGAATCTTTTAAAAATGAGAACTGGTTAATGACTGGTCATGTTTTCCTTCTCAGATGAGGACTGACAGTGTTTAAAAGACCTGGAAACTTTCCATTAGCCAAGACCTTTGAGTAAAAACCCAAAGGGATGTATGGCCAGGCCGAAAAATAAACTTGCCTGAGTGAAGCCATTGGGATTCAGCAGCTGTTTCTGCAGCATCACTGCTATGCAGATAGGCTAGACGTTCCTGAAGGGATATACTTAGAGATAACCCATAGTCAGTCTTAGTCAGGGCTTCTATTCCTGAGCAAACATCATGACCAAGAAGCAAGTTGGGGAGGAAAGGGTTTATTCAGCTTACTCTTCCACATTGCTGTTCATCACCACAGGAAGCCAGGACTGGAACTCAAGCAGGTCAGGAAGAAGAAGCTGATGCAGAGGCCATGGAGGGATGTTACTTACTGACTTGCTTCCCCTGGCTTGCTCAGCTTGCTTTCTTATAGAACCCAAGACTACCAGCCCAGGGATGGTACCACCCCAATGGACCCTCCCCCCTTGATCACTAATTGAGAAAATGCCTTACCGCTGGATCTCGTGGAGGCATTTCCTCTAGGGAGGCTCCTTTCTCTGTGATAACTCCAGCTTGTGTCAAGTTGACACAAAACCAGCCGGTACACCATCTTTCTGTGTTGTACAGGCATATACATAGCCCAGCACCTCACAGGCATTTGGAAAGTTCCAATTGATGATTTAAACTGAGAGAGGATGAGATATAAGGCTAGAAAGTGGAACTTAGTAGCAGAACTTCAACTTGTGATTTCAGTCTGAACAACCAAAGGAAACGGGCAACACAATTCCAGTAGCCAACTGAGATTCTTACATATAAGATTCTCAAGTCTTGGTTTCTTCATCTAGAACAGTGGTACCATCACCACCCACCACATATGATTTTTGTGTGTATTAAATGAGAGAAGACTTTTAAAGCTTTTACCATATATTAAGCGGTTATCAAGAAACTTCATGATGTCAGGTTTTTCTTTCCAATAGATGTGTGTGGGTCGTTGTGACCTCTTGCTGTATCCTCAGAGAACTCCATCCCTTCCTGGACGCCCTCTGAGATCTCCACTACTTGCCTTGCCTCTAAATGTATTTAACTGAATTTATCTGTTAGACCCTGCCTTTATTGCTCCCTGCATACCCTGGCCTTTGTTAGAAATTCCCTCTGTGACTGGCTGCAGTGGGCAGCAGTCCTTGGCAGAGGATTTCCACTGAAAAGATCCTGTGTTTGAGTCACTTTCTCTTCTGGCAACATTCTGCCTCCCTGAGTTGTGGGCAGCCAGGGAAAGTGAGGGGGAGTGATCTTTCTAGGAGGAATGGACTAAGATGTCTCCGTGACTATTTCTACGGAAGCCCTACCTGGGCCTGGCTTGACTCAAACAGCCTGTGATTGGAATCTCTCTTGAACTCTAGAATGACATCTAAAGTGGAAGGGAAGTCTGTATTTGGGTAGCCATTTGGGACTCTGTGGAGTGGCTTAAGGTTTGTTATTTGTGGGGTTGTTGGGTGTTAGAAAACCTTGAAATAGGGTCTTGCTATGTAGGTGTGGTAGTTTGAATGAGAAATATCCCCCATAGTCTTAGACGTTTGAACACTTCATCTCCAGTGGATGGCGCTGTGTGAGGAGGTTTAGGAGCTATGGCATTGAAGGATCTATATCACTGGAGGCAGGCTTTGAGAGTTTAAATATCCATGGCATTTCTAGTTTACTCTCTCTTTATGGTTCAAGATGTGAGCCTTTGGTTCATTTTTTTTTTTTTTTTTTTTGCTCCAAGAACCATGCTTGCTGCATGCTTACCACCAGGAGGGTCTTTTATCTCTCTGGAACCATAGGCTCAAATAAGCTGTTTCTTCTTAGAGTAGTCGTAGTCATGATATTTTATTATAGCCAACAAACAAGTAACTAATACAGTAGCTGCAGCTAGATTGGAAGTCACTATGTAGCCCAGGTTGACCTTGAACTCGTAAGTGTCTTTCCTCAGCCTTGTAAGTGTTGGCATTACAGGTGTGGGCCACCGTACCCAGAGAGGCTTGTGAGTCTTTATTGGTCTTCTGTTCTAGTGAACACTGGTTTACAGATGGACACACAGCCATGACTGAGTCCCAGAGGCCATCTTCCTCCTACCTCCCTGTGTAGCAGTAGCGTGCTATGGTAGTATGTCCAGGTCCTAGAGCTGTTATGTAACTTATGTGTTGGCAGGAGCTCTGGTTCTGAAGTGAGAAAAGGGTGTTTACATTCTGCAAGTACAATCTCAAGAATGCTTTGTCTCAGGGTTGCTCTAGCTAAGCCCCAGCTTGCTGGCACGCCAAGTACCTCCTTTGTCTTTGGAATAGGCTGCCTCTGCCTTAGAAATCAGTCTTGGAGGACGTATGAGATTGAGAAACTAGGCTGTGCATAACAAGAAGGCCCAACTTGAGAAGACATTGGATTCTTGCCCCAGGTACTGCCGCCTGGATCAGACACAGAAGGAAGGGACACTTCTCCAGGACAAGGCTCAGCTGCTCAGCACAAATGTGAATGTTCTTAATCAACACCTAAGACAGAGCTCTCACTGACCTGCACTTTCAGTCATAATAGCCATGGTTACTATTTACTTAATTAGGCACATTCTGTTTCTTTGAACCCCATACGAGGCAAATTCAGCAAACAGGCGGCCTTTTCCCAGTTAAATAACTGAGCATTCTCAGGCAAACAGCACAAAGTCTGAGGAACTTGCCTGATGTCCCAAGGATAGCAGATCAGGATGCAAAACCACCCTGCACTGAACGCGCTCTGTTCTTCTCCCTGCCGTTCAACCCTGCTCTCTTTTTCCCTGCAACAGGACAGGACTGGGTTTCTTTGAAAGGAAGCATGGAGAGGCTCAGCCCACAACCCCTGCGGGGAGATGTGAACATTTTGTGTCACCCCTTCCTTTTGCAACAGGCATGAATTCAACTGGGAAGATTCCTGGTAGGCAACCACGTCGTCGTCTGCCTGCTGAGCTTTACTTCAAACGCCCACCTGAGTTCAGGGCCTTTCCACAGCTCAGCCTGGTGCCTTCTCTTCCTGGCACCCTCCCCCTCCCCCCACCTGTGGTCACATAGCTTTCCTCTTCCTTTCTGTTCCCCTCGGTCCCCTGGTTTGGAGGACAGGTTTTCCATTTTGCTAGAAAAATCTTGTTTCAGGTACTATTTTTTGAACAGGCCCATGCACAAAATCAGCATCGGATAAATATGCGTTGAATTGTTCGCTAAATTCTAAGCAAAAGATGAAAAAGCTTTGAGTCTAGGAGGTGGAAAAGTTGGGGGCGGGTGCAGTGTGGAGCCCGGGCAATGATCTTGGCTGTTCCCTTTGCTCTTCTGTCCTCTTCCCTGCCCCCCGCCGCCTCTTAGCGCAGGCGCGGCCGCCTTAGCTTATTTAGTATTACCGCTGACATCTGAGCACAGAAACATCCAAAAAGATTGAAAAGCTCCAATTGATGCCAAAGCAGAAGTGTGCACACAGGGGATTGTTTCCTTGGAAGTGCTTCAGTTGTAATTAAACTCCAAAGACAAATATGCTAACAACTCCCTTGACCTTCCAGTGAGAAACAGCAGAACTGAACTGCAAGGACCAGAAAGGCATCTCTGGAGTGCCGGGGGATGGGAGGGTGGGGTTGGTGGGGGTGGGGTGGGGTGGGGACGCGCGCGTGTGCCCACTTTTGCGGTCACTGTCTGCAGATGGCTTCTGGACCCACTCGTTCAAACGCTTGGCTGGGCTGGGGGTGGCGGCGGTGCCTGCAGCTTGCCGGGCTGCGGCTGAGATCATTCTGTTGATCTCGTTTTACACAGCGCAGCCCGGCACAGGCTGAGTACAGAATGTTCTCTTCTGTGAACCGAGCTTGAACTCTTCCAGCCCACTTTGTTTGAGGAACCACACAGACACAGAGGGAGAAGACAGGGCAGATAACCCCCAAATCGTTGAAATCATGGTGTTCTTCGGGATTTGGGCTTAGGCCATTTGCTTTTCACTGCCTAACATGAAAAAAAATTTTTTTTTCCCCAAACCTTGCTTTCCCGGAAGAGTGAAACGCCTGTAATGTCCTTCCTCTTAGACAGGACTTGGCACTAACTTTGGAAATTATAAAGTCTGTCACTGTCTCTCTTTAATTTATTTTTCTCCTCTTAGGCATTCAAAGAACAACAGTGAAAGTTGGTTTCCTATAAAGGAAAGATGAGGTCCCTGGTGCTTGGGACTTCTCCCTGAGTTGTTGATGCTGTCACGGTATTATTACAAATTGTGTTCTTGGACTTGTTGCTATGGGTGGGAGATGTATGTAATGGGGAAGGTTTTGGGCCACTGTCTTCTATACAAATGAGCAATGAGAAGAGCCTGGGTGTGGAAGGTGGCTCACTGAGCTTCTAGAGTCACCTTGTTTCAGGGTTGAGTGTGCAGTTTGAGGTCAAAATGGCTTGTGGGCTATAGGATGATCTCAGTGAAACTGCAGTAGATTAGACGGTGCTGTTCAATGTAGTGGTTTTCCAACTCAACAACAACAATAATAATAATTAATAATAATAATAATAATAAATTTGAAGAGAGGAGATTCTACTGTTACCTAAGCTGCTTAAATGTCCAGACTTGTGCAGTCTTCTTAGGTAGCTGGGATGATAGAGGCACAGCGACATTCTAGGCTCCTGCTGCTGATAATAACAACAGTAACGATAGGATTCTCAGCCGTGTTATTGTTTATTGAGACAGAGTCTTACTATGTAGCTCAGGCTAGCCCTTTGATCTGAGATTCTCCTGCCTCAGCCTCCTGAGTGTGAAGATTACAGGCATGCACCTGGCCACAATAATGATGATTTTTGATAGGAGTAGGTTCCTTCCTTTGCACGTGCATTTACAAAATATGGGCAAATCACACAGCTTTGTGTGAGATGTGGGTTTGAATTTTCCTTTTCTTTTGAGAGTTTGTGTTATACTGGGCGGATTGTATTCTAGGTTCATTGGTGAAAGGGTCATAGGTTTGTCATATATACTGGCTGTCTATGACTATCTTGCTGCTGTACCAATGACACAAATTATTCTTTTGAACTCACAGTTGTGTCACCTCCTGGTTTGGGGTTTCTATAGTCTGGGTTTTGTTCATGGTTGGCAAGGACACTCAATTATTTTAAAGTTTTTTTTTTTATATCTATCTATCTATCTATCTATCTATCTATCTATCTATCTATCTATCTATCTATCTATCTATCTATTTTGTGTGTAGCCTTGGCTGTCCTGGAATGGGATATGTAGACCAGGCTGGTCTTGAACTCACAAAAATCAACTTCCTGTGCTTCCCAAGTGCTAGGAATAAAGGCGTGTGCTATCACGACTGGCCTATTGATTTATTTACTCATTAACACAAGATTTCACCATGTAGCCCAAGCTTGCTTCTGACTTGAGAACTCCCTGCTTCAGGCTTGAATTGCTGAGACAACAGGTGCTTGCTATCACACTTCACCACCAGGGAGATTTCTATGCAATACCTTTGCTTCTGAGATGGTTTCAGTTCCAAGAGATTCTCTGATAATATTTTTTTTTGAAAAGTCATGTGTCACAATGCTATCAGAATATTGGCTAAGTAGATTATTTTACAATCTTCTATTGCACACTGGCTATGTCTAAATTAGTGACAAGGCTTTAAGAATTATGAACAAAGCCTGTTTACTTCTTCAAAGATCTTATTATCCAGTGGGGAAAATAGAAACACACATGATATGGAATATGTACGCAAGCATCTATACAGCTGAGGATGCTGACATGCCCTCAGAAGAAGTAATAAACTCTGCTCGCAGATGTCAGGGACCAGGTGAAAATTTCCATTTGAGGAAGTCGAGACAAGAGCTTAGGATGAAAGGAAGAAATTATGAGAACAGGTGATATTGGTACTGAAAAGAGTCGCACAGAGCAGTGATCTTCCAGGAAGTAGTAAGCAATTCTCTTCCTGAGTGGTGAAGGCTGGGGTGTGTAGGTCAGGGATATCCATTTCATCTTGTGCCTTTACTAACTTTTCCTGCTAAGTTGTACAAAACCCCAGACTCCCTAACAGCATTCCAAGCGGTCAGGGTAAATCCTTGAGACTGGTGCTAACTCACTGTCAGTCCTGGCTTGAGTCTGCTTTCTCGTGCCTTGTTGTTGTTTTTCTCCTTCTGCCAAGTTCCCATGAGCCCTAGGCTAGTGTTGAACTCCATATGCAGCTAAAGATGACCTTGCACTCTCTTGAACTCCTGACCTTTCTGCCTCCAACTCCCAACTGCTGAGATTGCAGGCATGCCTACCTCCCCTGGTTTATCAGTCCTTCCCCTTGAGCCCAGGGCTTCATGCACAAATATTCAAGCACAGATAATTCCTCCCCTCCTTCCCTCTTCCCTCCCTTCCTTCCTTTGTCCTCTCCCTCCCTCCCTCCTTCCCTTCCCTCTCTCCCTCCCATCTTCCCTCTACCCTTCTCTCCCTCCCTCCCTCCCTCCCTCCCTCCCTCCCTCCCTCCCTCCTGTCCTCCCTCCAATTCTTCTCTCCCTCCCCTTTCTTTCTTGAAACAGGATCTCAGTATATAGCCTTAGCTGACCTGGAACTTGATACATAGACCGGGTTGGCTTTGTACTTATGGAGATCCACCTGCTTCAGCTTCCCAATACTGGATTAAAGGCTCCTGCCACCATGCCTGGTATCATGTTATTTGATGGTCTTGAAGAAATTTTGAGTCAATGATACAACTCAGCATGTATATTTAGGAGGTAGACCATGGTTTTAGGAAAGGTGAAAGCCTGAAAACAGGATGTGAAAGAAAACAATGTTAATCATGCAGACCAGGGAGAGCAGAACATGTTGGACCATCAGGTAATATGGTAGTTGGTCAAGGCAGAGCCAGAAAAAAGACTTGCCTGTGACCACAGCCACTGAGTCACTTTCTCCTGGCTTGGGTGCTGCTGTCTGGCTTCTGGATTTTGCTCACAGATGGCAACAGGAAGGGTTTTTAATCTGTTCTTATTTAGGTACATAGTCACATTCTGTATGTAGCCCAGGCTGGCCTCCAGCTTGAGATCTCCTTGCTTCAGACTCCAGAATGCTGAGATTACCAGCATTTGCCATCAACCTGGCCGACAAGAAGATTTTTGACAAGAATATCTTTACTTCAAAGATGGATTTAGTTCCAAGAGATTCTCTATGATATTATTTTTTATTTTTTAAAAAGTCACTGTCAACACACTATCAGAATATTGGATCCAATACAAGGAACACAGGATGAAGACTTTGACCTTTCTTTTTTTATGAAGAACAGATGATGCACTGAGATACACACAGGCTGGATTGGAGAAGTCCAAGGGCCCTTCACAGAGAGAACTTCACTCATGATTTCAAGAGACTTACCTGGACTTAGGAGTTAAACAATAATTAGTGGAAGACATTTTATATACATCTCCAGGACACACATACACCAGTCCTTGTGTGATAAACACAAAAGGCTTTGTGAAACAGGAACCACTGGATTCTTCTGCAACAATGATATTTTCTATTATATTTTATTTCAGTAAGAAAAGAAAATGTACCAGGCAGTGGTGGCACATGCCTTTAATCCCAGCACTTGGGAGGCAGAAGCAGGCAGATTTCTGAGTTCGAGGCCAGCCTGGTCTACAGAGTGAGTTCCAGGACAGCCAGGGCTATACAGAGAAACCCTGTCTCGAAAAACAAACAAACAAAAAAGAAAACGGGAAAAAAAAAAAAAAAAAAAAAAGAAAAGAAAAGAAAATGCTAATTGGGTCCGACTAAGTTGCTCCTACACCACTGATATTTTTCAAAGCTGCAGCTCAAAAGAGACTGGGGTCAGGGGCTGTGTTTTCTGGCAGTCCACTCTCCCGAAAAGACCAGAAGCCTGTAGTGTGAGCTTAACTTGAAGTACAGTGTAGGAGAGTTTACCCCATTTCCTAGGTCTCTCTTGCGTAGATGCACTTTTAGCTTTTGAAGGGAGGCTGTGTGACCCCTATCGGCAGGGTTGCTGGTGACATGCCTAGATTCAAATGACAGTAATAGTGCAGGTTGCACAACTCTATATGATAAAGCTCGAGAAATTTTAAATGTTGGGACAGATGGGATTTTCCAGCTGGAGTTACTCAATCTAGAAAGCCTATGCACACAACCCCGATCTGAAAAACTCCTAAATCTGCAACACATCTGGTCCTTAGCCTTGCAGGTAAGGCTACTCAACCTGTAGTGGGTATTTATTGAGTCTGACACATCATATACATGGTCAACACAATCTTTATAATCAAGCTCTATTGGGGAGTTTAATTATTACCTTCTTTTTATAGATGAGAAGTACCAAAGCTAGGAGCAACAAGTCACTCATGATTGCTCATCCAGCGAGTGCTGAATTCAAACCCAGATAGCTGGTTTATAGAATGAAGACACTCGATTGACATTCCAGGAAATGTGTTTTCAACAATTGCACTGGTGAGGTATATTGACCTTGGTCCACTTGAGACCCCAGCTCATCTCCATCACTGTGTCTCTCAATAAGCCTTGGTCTTGTCCCTTGGAACTCTTCCCAGCTTTTGTCACTGGATTTCCCTTTTTCAGTTTACATGTGTCTTGGATGCAAACAATCATCTGACATGCTTTTAGGAAGTGGGATGGAGAGGTGGCTCAGTGGTTAAGAGCACTGACCGTTCTTCCAGAGGTCTTGAGTTCAATTCCCAGCAACCACATGGTGGCTCCCAACCATCTGTAATGGGATCTGGTGCCCTCTTCTGCTGTGGCTGAAGACAGCTACAGTGTACTCATATATATATATAAATTAATAAATCTAAAGAGAGAGAGGGGGCGGGAGGGGATGAAAATGAAGCAGCAGCAGAGAGAATACTGGGCATGCACCAGTGAATGGGCCTCTGGGCTGGATGGGAGAGGCTGCCTGAAGTCACAGAGTCTGGGCCTTGGCCACTTGGCAGCTTTCACTTTGTAATGGCTTTCTGATCAATTCCCATCAGCATTGTCTGTCCGGCCACACTCAGGGTCTCCTGAAGGTTTATCTTTCTGCAGCAGCATTGGCATTACCATTCTCTACTGCGTACTTGCTGCTGATACAGTAGTCTTGTGGTTCTTCCTTCCTTCCCTCTGACTCCAGGCCTTCAGGATTCAGGTCCAGCTCATCAGATCACCGTTGCCTCACCTCTGTCTTATCTCTCCCATTGTTCCCCTACCTGGAGCTCTGCCAGGCTGGTTTTTCTTTGTGTCTAGATAAGGTAGCACCTATCTGACTTAATGTAGTCCTGTGTTGGGTCCCTGCCCAGAACGCAATCCCTGTTTAAAGACAAAGGTCAGGCTTGACCTTCCTTTTAGTTTCACATCTTTTTGTAGATACATTGATTGTCCCTTGAGAATTAGTACCAAATGAGGTGGAATACCTAAGTGCTTCATGGTTTAGGCCCTCAAATACCTCCATCTACCCTTCCATTCATTCATTTGAAATGATTTTTCAAATTGTCTGTTAAATTTCAGACACAGAAAGCTCAGTGACAACGAGACTAAGAATTGTTCTTATAACTCCAGAATCCACAGAGGGCTGTGGTGATTGGAACTATAGACTTCTCCTAAAGTCTTGGGCATTTGAATGCTTGATGCTTACTTGATGGTGCTGGTAGGGGAAGTTTAGGAGGTGTGGCCTTGCTGGAGGAAGTATATCACTGGGGGTGGGCTTGGAGAGTTAAAACTCATGCCATTTTTAATCATTCTCTCCACTTCATGTTTACAATTTGAGATGTGAGCCCACAGCCGCCTGCTCCTGCCACCAACTATGTCTGCTACTTGTTGCCATGTCTTGCTGCCACAATGGGCTCTCAGTCCTCTGGAACTGTAAGCCCAAATAAACCATTCATTCTAAAAGTTGTCGTGCCACGGTATTTTATCACAGTAAAGGAAAAGCGAAGGCTAGAGAAGTTGGTATTGGAGACTGGGCTATTGATGTGATAGGTACAACCACGCTGTTTTTAGCAGGAGTATGGAAGACTCTACACTGGGAAAGGGATTTAATGCAGTAAGCAGAGTTTCGTGGGTCATTCCAGGAGAAGCATGGAATATAGTTCTCAGAGCAATGTGGTCTATAGAGACCCAGCTCGAGAGGTTTTAGAGGGGAACAATATTAGCAGCTGAAGTAGAGACCGTTCCTCTGACATTCTGGCAAAGAATTTGGTTGCTTTCTGCCCTTGCCCTAAGAACTTTTTATCTGATGCTGAATTGAAAAGTAATGAGCTGTCGGGCCGTGGTGGCACATGCCTTTAATCCCAGCACTTGGGAGGCAGAGGCAGGTGGATTTCTGAGTTCGAGGTCTACAGAGTGAGTTCCAGGACAGCCAGGGCTACAAAGAGAGACCCTGTCTTGAAAAAAAAAAAAAAAAACAAAAAGAAAAGAAAAGAAAGAAAGAAAAGTAATGAGCTAACTTATTTAGCAGAGGCACTTTTAAGACGATAAAAACGCACATGAGGCAGGGGAAAAAAAAAAAAAAAAGCAAAAACCAAAAACAAAATATACAGAATAAAGAGAAAAAGTACACCAGGGAACATAACTTTTCAGCCATGGCTTCTGCAGAAAGAGATACAGAGATGAATGATTTCCATTGGAACAAAGAGGACAGTGCCCTCGGGCCACACCCTAGCTACCCAGCTTCCAGTGTGTAAAAGAGAGCCTAAGGATTAACGTTATCAAAAAGCAACAACAAAAGCTGATAATTCATCTGGTTCATCCCAAGCAGGCAGCCAAATTTGGCAGTGTTGTGTACACCATGCTTGTCTTAGTTGCTTTTTGAAAAATGTTGTGAGGATACCATCCATGACCAAGGTAACTTATAGAAAAAAAAAGAGTTTATTGGGGGCTTATAGTTTCAGAGGGTGAGTTCATAACTATCACACAGGGGACATGACAGACAGCAGGTATAGTACTGGAACAGTAAGTAGCTGAGAGCTCACATTTTGAGGTAACAACCAGGAGACGAGGGGGGTGGGAGGGAGAGAGAGAGAGAGAGAGAGAGAGAGACTAAATGGGAGTGATGTGGGTGCTTGAAACCCCATAGCTTGTCACCCTGACACACCTCCTCCAACAAGACCACACCCTTCTAATCTTTCCCAAACAATCCCACCAACTGGGGACCAAGTATTCAAACCTGAGCACATGGGGCTCATTACCATTCAGACCACTGCAGTGTTGGCTTTAAAGTTATGAAGGATGCATGAGTAAAGGAGTCATGGAACCTTCCTCTGAGGTTACAGAGAACTGCTGAAGGCAGGCAATGTGTGGCAGGGGCCTCTCTGCATGAAGCTTCTGAAAGAGCAAGAGGCCCTGGGAGGCCATTGCATGAAGATCTGAAAATGAAGCCTGGATGCATTGGAGATTCCCAATTTGGTGATGCCAGATAATCCCCTTGAAATTAAAATCCCAGACTTGGGACATGGTTTGGGGTTTGCTTTCCTGGTTCTTGGTTTTGCTTCAGTCCAGTCTTTCTTCACTCTACCCCCATTCCCCCCATTTGGAATGGTAAAGTCTATTCTGTGCCATTATGTGCTGCATGTATAAAACTTGCATTTTGATTTTGCAAGGGTTGCAATTAAGAGGCCTTGAGTCTCAGAAGGGATTTGGGACTTTTTGAACAATATCAAGATGATAAAAGACTGTGGGTACTTTTGAAGTCAGACTAAATGCATTTTGCATTATGATATGGCCATGAGAATATGGGGGCCAGAGAACACAATGTGGTGGTTTGAATACTAAATGCTCTCCATAGTCTCAGGGAGTTGAATGCTTGGTACCCAGGTGGTGGTACTGTTTGGGGAGGTTTTGGAGTTATGGTCTTCTTGGAGAAGACATGTTACTGTGAGACAGGATTTGGGAGTTCAAAAACTTAAGTCCTAGGGCTGGAGACCGGGATCAGTGGTTAAGAGTACTTGCTGCTCTTCTAGGGGATCCATATTGATTCCTAGCACCCACATGGTGGCTCTCAAGTATTTATAATTCCAGTCCCGGGGTCAGGTTTCAATGCCTTCTTCTGGCCTCCTTGGGCACTGAAAGCTTGTGGTGCACAGGCATGCATCAGGCAAAACACTCACACATAATAAAAGAAAATAACACCTCCCCTCCCATCCCAAATACCCTCATAACATTTCTAGTTCCCTCTGCTTCATGCCTGCTGTTGAAAATGTGACTCCCCCACTTCCTGCTTGCTGCCAAGTCTCCCTGCCCTGATGGATTCTTATGCCTCTGAAACCATAAACCCAAATTAGACCTTTCCTTCTGTAAGGTGCCTAGGCCACAGTGTTTTGCATAGTAATAGAAAAGTAACTAATTTGAGACCCACACAATTAGTGAGCAGAGAGTGATTTTTGACACCTAGTTTCCATTGACCATATAGGAAAGTAGCAGTGGTCAACTCCAAGGCCTTGGACAGCAAGTCAAGTACAGCGGTATGCTGAGAAATATCCTAAGCACTCCAGTTTTCTTTTGGGAACCTCTTTATGTCTTTGTCCTTGTGTCATGACCAGGGCCGGCTTCTATTCATGAGAGAAATGGCCCAGGTGTTGGCCAGTAAGAACACTGTTGTTTCCTGCCACAGATTCTAGTTGGAACCTGAGGGTATACTTGCAGCCAGATCAATGAGAAACACCCCTGAGTCCTTGCTGGAACTACCAGTAGCTGCTAAGCTGGTAGCTGTAATGGAGCTTCAGGGGGCTCTCCCACCATCACCTATGGAAGGCTTGTCTGAAGAGGGGGCTGCCCCCAGGAAATTTGAGACAGCAATAGATTCTGTGTAACACCTTTGAGGGATTCACGTCCAGCCAATACTGTACCTTGTAGACCATCAAGTGTCGTTGCTGAGTTTCTTTAGCTCATAACTCAGAGCTCTAACTCTCAGCGGCCTCCTTAATGATCTATACTGTGCTCACGCTTAACTGCAAATGACTAATAGCTCAAAGCACATTCTTCTGTCATCTGTCCTGAAACAGGCCCCCTAATCTAATTGGCCTAGATGGATTCCTAGTCTAACCCTTGTTGCGTTGAAAGTCAAGATTAAACTGAGATGATGCCTTCCTATGGTTCTGGGTATGGATGAGTGGGTGCTTTGTCTATTCCTGCTTGGAAACCTGTCCGTGGTACTTCTGATGACACCCTGAAGTGTTCTTAGCAGGACTCTGTGCTTCTGTCAGTTTACTGGTACATGAAGTTTGCTTAACATCTCTCCTGAAAGGAGATGTAATCCTTATGCTCAGGCATGGTTTATAGTAGACTTATAAAACGTAGAGCTGGGTAGGGACTAGGTGACAACAGGAATGGAAAAGTGTCACCTTCATTTTAGTAATGCCTCTGTGTGAGCGGTGGCCCCAAGTGTGTGCTTTTGTCTTCTGATAAATTCTTATTAATGCATCAGTCCATCCATCAATGACGTATATTTAATAAGCCTTAACTAGAGACCCAAACCTTTTAGTAATATTGCATAGCTCTAAGCCAGTAGTAGCTTAATAAATACTTCCAGTGACTAATGAGGCATTGCAGCTTTGAAGTCACTTTGAGATAAAAATAATCAAACCAACAGAGAAAAAATTCTTGGCTTCCAATATAGGACTCATCTTTACCTCTGATTCAAGAAATGAGCAAATATTTCTCAGCTGTGGTAGGAATGTTTTCCCTCCCTCTGCCATCCAGTGTTGGATTATTGGAATATTGTCAGTCCTAAAAGTCAGGGGCTAGGGAACATTTTAAAATGCTTTTTATTAAAACAAGGTACACCTTGAACAAAATCATTGCCTCATTTTCAATGTCCCCGGGCTGTTCATGACTTCCTGTGCCTGCATTTAGTTCCTGGATGGACAGTCCTGGGCTAGCCCTAGACCTTCTCCAGCAGATGGTATCCTTCTTGCTCAACTCTTTTTCTCCTGGGGAATCTTTGGAGAGTTCCATGTCTGCACTGACCCTCCTTAAGATAATTATGTAGTAAAACCTTAGGAAAGTGACTTTAGCCACCTGCTTAAGGTGGTTCTCAACATGTGAGTTATGACCCCCTTGGGGGGAATTCGAATGACCCTTTCACAGGGGTCACCTAAGACCATCCTGCATATCAGATATTTACATTACAATTCATGGCAGTAGCAAAATTACAGTTATAAAGTCACAACACAAATAATTTTATAGTTGAGGGTCACCCCAACATGAGGAATTGTATTAAAAAGCCGCAGCATTAGGAAGGCCGAGACACACTGTGTTAAGCAGAGCTATAAGTACCTCTACTTAGAGCTCCTTAGCTGCATTAGAGATGACTGGGTAATAGGCCCTTTTCCAGGGAGGGGGTTGTAATTCCAACCTGTTTGAATAAGAACACCTATTCACCTACCGCTTATCAATAAAGCTCAGCTCCTTTCTGATGCAGGGCAACACATTCTCTTCTGCATATATCCCAGGAATCATTAGACGTCAAAGATCGGGCTATTTTTTCTTTTAGTCTGGAGCTGGGAAATGTTGAGCAAGCCTCCCTTCTCCCAGTAGCCTGAGCAGCTGCTAGGTTTAGCCCAAGCTTCCAGGCGGGGCACTCTGCCTTGACAATGCCTTAGAACCATCTGGGACTTTAAACACTCTTGGCACCTGGGTCTCACCCCTAGTGATTCTAAATTGTGTGGCGTGGGCTACGTCCTCAGATGAGATGTTAAAAATGTTCCTGAAATTTATAATGTGTTGCTGTCGTATGGTCTCATCATGTTTAGTATAAGAAAATAAATACATTTTAAAATCCAGACTTTGAAGAGCAGATCATACATAGATTTGACTTTCTATGTGTCACCAAATAAATTTTCTTCTTCTTCTTTTTCTCTTTGCTGTGATATGACTGGAACTCAGGACCTTGTGTGCGAGAGGCAAATTCTCTGCCACTGAACTGTATATACCCTGAACCCCCAGAATATGACTTCCTAGTAAGACACGTTGGGGGAATTTGCTTATTTTGTTTGGAATTGGGGAAAGTCAAAGTCTACATCTTGCTTGGACCATGGGATTGTCCCGATGGTGATCTAAGGAAGAGTTTTTGAAGAAGAAGTTGCAATTACACTTACCTGGGAGGGACATGGGAGCATGCAGGAGGAGCTAAGCAGGCAATGTGCCTAGCAGGTGAGAGGAGAGACTCCAATAGGGCAGGAGTCCTATCTCAGTGAGTAAACTGACCCAGGTCTGACTGCTTGTTGCCAATGGAATAGTTTCTAATGTTGCTAAAATTTCTCTCTCTCTCTCTCTCTTTTTTTTTTGAGGAGTTGGGGTTGGAGGAATAGATGTACTAGAATTTATATACAGAATCTCTCAATTTAAAGAATATGGAGTTGGATTGGAGCCATACAACTATAACTTTGATACTTGGGAGGTAGAGTCAGAAGGATTAAGTGTTAAAGGCTAGCCTGGCCTACATGACTCCCCTGTGGCCAAGTACCGTAGAAATGGAAGCATATGTGAGCCCTAGACCAGTGAGCCATGTTTGGTGAATTCCAAAGCTTACGGAGGGATGTGTCTTCAGTAAATATCCCCTTTCTCCATCTTTTCTCCCTGTTTGATGCCTGGCTTGTCCTTTTTTGGCTGCTTTCTTCTTAAAAACTAGAAGCCACGTTAGCCTATTCTGGTGGCATTAAATGCTGGTAGGGAGTGCTCCAGGAAAACATGCTAAGCTAGGAGGAGTTTTGTGTGCTATGTTTTGTGTTTTTGAATCTGAAAAAAAAAAATCCTTTATTCATCTGATAGCCCGGGGTTGTGTCCTGGAGCCTGTCTGGAGGGAGGCAGTATCTGAGACATTCTGACTTTGACAAAATTCTTGTAAACAGCATCCCTGATAAGGTACAGCAAGGATGCCAAGGCACAGGGAGGCAGGAGGGTCCCTGACAGGAGTCTGGTGCTAATAGCCAGGCTGCTTCTCACAGGCTTTTACAAGTTGCCAGGGTTTGCAGAGCCAGCGGAGATATTTGCTATATGAACCCCCCATTCTTGTGACATTAGACTATCCCCAAAAGGAAGAACAAATATCAGAGGAAATGGAGAAAAGCCATTGTTTGGTCACCGGTCTCCTTAATGAAGTCCAGAAGTGATAAGGGGAACTGTTAAAACACACAGGATGCTAAATTGGTTTATGCTGAAAACTGCTGCACCAAACATTTGTTTTCCCACACTTTCTTGGAAAGAATTCTTAATTCCTCCCCCTCATCATTGCACAAGACATCTTATAATGGCCTCTCAGATGTGGGGGGACAGACTCCTGTGAACAAAACACCAAAGCAAGTCAAAAGGTTGCAAGAGCGATTCCTTCAGTCTTATGAAGCCATAGCATCTTGGAATCTGGAAGTAAATAGAAACAGAAAGGGGAACTATGGTGAGGTCAGTGCAGCATGAGTAGCCCACCTAAGCCGGTACATCTGTGTCCCACCAAGCTCATCCAAAATTGGAATGAGCTATGACTACTCTGCTCTGGTTTCCCCTGGCTTTCCTACTTCATGTTTGGAGTTAATCTAAATGTTAGACTAGGAGAGGGATGTTGGTGTCTTTAGTTCTGCCCTCCATGCAAGCAAGAAACTGAGTTAGAAGGCTGTGCTCAGGTCCGAGGGATGGGTCTCAAATCACCATAAGGACACTGTAAGGACTCTCTTATCCAATATCTAAACCCTACTTTTGTTTTCTCTACAGAATCCCAGTTTGGACTCTTGAATCTTTTAGTAGAGACTGAGATGAGGCTTCTTGGGCTAGACCCAGGGGCGAATATATGATATATACCTAGGCTTAGTCAGGTAGAAATGGAGGACCACGGCCCATGTTTGGAGAAAGATTATTTTCTTTTTTTCCACTACCTTGGGACTCTTTCACCATGGAGGGTTGGGGGCACTGTCTGATAGTATCCCACACTCTACTCCCCTGAAGTGAGGAGTGCTTCTCATTGTACCCACAATTCTTTCCCAGTGTGCATTAGGCAAGGCTGCTCCATGGGATATCTGTGCACAGGGGACTTACCTGACTTCTCCATGGGTATTTCTGCTGGTCCCCAGTGCTGGACAGAACATGGCTGCCATCATCAGCATATGGCTAATGAGACAGAGAGGAAGAAATTACCTGCAGCAGCCAAGATATTTTAGATGCAAGGGGCAGATGATGCAATGCAAACTTCTACGTAACAAAAATATACAGGCTCGCCTGGCAATGGTGGCGCACACCTTTAATACCAGCTCTTGGGAGGCAGAGGCAGGTGGATTTCTGAGTTCGAGGCCAGCCTGGTCTACAGAATGAGTTCCAGGACAGCCAGGGCTACACAGAGAAACCCTGTCTTGGGGGAGAGGGGTATATAGACAGGCTCTGGCTAGGGGTGTGGCTCAGTGGTAAGATACAGATTTAGACTGTGGGTGGCCTTGGGTTTAATTTCTAGCACTGGGAAGGGGCAGGGTAAGAGACATAAAAATGAAGGAAATAGAAAGTACTTGGGCATGAGACTCTGTCAGACATTTGAATGATGTCATCAGGGCCTTTTACAGTCACTTCTTGGACTCCCTGTCATCCACATTGCCTTCCTTCTCATGTCACATGAGGGTAATACAGGGGTCAGTGGGTTCAGACATACCTCCCTCTGAGCTTGAGATCAGTGAGAAAGAGAGCAGCTCTTTCCATTCCCAGTGCCCCAGGCGTCATTGTCCTTCCTTGGCTCTGGTGAAGTCTCCCTGGCCTAGCAGTAGGGCCGTGCAGCGAGCGTTCAGAATTGGCCAGGCAGAGGCTAAAAAACATAAATAGAGACTAGATACAGACTTTAAGGGAAGCCACTGCTCTGTACCCAGAATGCCTGTGGGTGAGTACTGGCTATCTATCCCTTTTTTCGTACTTGGGAGTTCCCCCAAAGGTACAGATTTTACGTGTTTATCTTTCCGTTTCTCTTGTGAAAAGAACAGAGAATGTGAAATCAGAAGGCTGAGCTCAGAGTGGCAGTGCTTAGCTTAGAATCCCAGCTCCATGATTACACAGAAAAGAATAGATTTCCATAGGAGAACCTGGTGTTGCTCTGAGCCTCACTGAGCTAGATTTCCTACTGGAAGTGACCTTTGAAAATGGGAAGGGCTTGTCACAGATGGATTGTCACCCAGACTGGGATTATTAACTTTATCTCTTGTGAAGTGCTCCCACTCCAGTGAAAGGCTTGGTTTTTTGTTTTCAAGACGTGAAGTGCTAAGTACCATTAACAACTTGAAGAATCTAGGCAGGGCTGCTATTGAGCTCTCCTCCTACTTCTAAGCGGGGCAGACACCAGGACACAATGGATTCCTGTGGCAAGCAGATAGTATCTGTGTGCAAGGAAAAAGTCCCCTTGTCCTCTAGGCATGCTCCAGTGTGTTGCAGGGTAGATTTTCTTGGTAGCCACACCCTTCGTAGGAAGGGCAGTTGGGGGTGTGCTATAAAGTTTACTACCTGCAATGCTATATTATGTTATCATAATTTTAGGGAAGAACCATGGAACGAGTTGATGTCTTAAAAGGCTTACTCCCCATTTTCTTGGCAAAATTCATCTAGCTTACCACTGTCCCCCTTTCTGAACCTTTTCACTTCAGGCTGCCAAATATAGCAGTGTAGGTTCTTTCCTCTAGCTAGGTACCCAGCAGGGAGTGATCTGGATTTTGCTGGCCTTTTCCTGTGCTCACCTGCACTGCATTCCAACTAAAGGAGTTGAACCTTTCCTCTTTAATAGGGTTGATGAGTGCTTTTTCCAGAAGGTGGCAATCCTTTAAAATACAGAGCATTGGGTGGCCATAGCTGGCTGGTGTTGGAATGTCAGGGTCTGAGTCCTCTAAAAGGCACACATTTGCGCGTGTGTGCATGTGTGTGTGTGTGTGTGTGTGTGTGTGTGTGTGTGTGTGTGTATTAGGGGTGGGGGAGGGGGAAGACACACAAACACAAACCATGTACAATGCAGCAGCCAGCCACAGACCTCTGGAAAGGAAGGCTTTGAACCAGATTCAGCCAGCTCTGAGGATCTAGGGACTTTGTTAGCTTTTATAGCACCAAGGCAGACTGTTTTCCTGTTTTTGAGATATTCTTGCTTTTGGGGGTCAGAGGGCGATAAGGTAAAGGCTGTATTGCTCTGTAAAAATTTACCTCTTTTACCTCAGCCTTGGGGTCTGTGGAGTCCTTAGAGATGACTGGCTCTAAGAGAAAAATTTCAAAACATCTTAGTCATGATTATCCTGCCATGACATAAGAGGTGGCTTGGTCGAATCTGGTGTCACTTTAAAGCATGATCTGTTTGTCTCTCTGTCTCTGTGTCTACTCTCCCCTTCCTTTCTTTTCCCACAAGAGCCACACTGAGCCCAGAGCCCCCTTTGTGGCACAGATACTTACCTCTGAGTCACATCCTCATCCGTCCCCCTTCTTTTGTTTTTTGTGTGTGGGTGATTTATGCATGCAGTGCCCACAGAGGCCAGAAGAGGGCGTTATAAACAGTCATGTGGGTGCTGAGAATTGAACCTGGGTCCTCTGGGAGAGCAGCCAGTGCTCTAAGCCACAGAGCCATCTCTCTGGTCCCCTCTCTCTTCTTTACACATGCATTGATCAGTCTGCTGCACTGGCTTTCATCCTGTACTCCGTTCTTGCTTTCACTCACACCACTTTGGTTATTTTCTTGTTGGGTTCCCAATAAAGACAATCTCCTCTTCCTTCTCACCATCATTCCGAGGAAGGCACTGGAAGGCCTGGTCACCTCACTTCTTTGCTCTTTCCATTTTCTCTGTCTCGAAGATGCTGTTCCTAGTCCCCTTTCTTTCTACCTTTTCACTCATTACTTGATGGAACTATTATCCTGCTCTACTTTCCTTCACAACCAGCTTTATTTGAAACACCAGCTAGAAAAGAAACCTTCCAAAAACATGGCACAAATTCCCAGGCACTCTCAACTCAGCCGAGGTAGGCACCGCGTCATCTCTGGGTAAACTCTCCATTCCTCATTATGATCTGATACCCGGGAGTCAGAACCCCTGGATGCATCGATGGCTCATCTGATCTCTAGATTACTGTTGGATTCCGTCAGTTCCAGAGCTCTGGCTGGAAACAACAGGCAGAGAAGAGGTCGGGGTATTATCCAGCCAGGTGGCCCCAGACTTACTTTTGTGTAGTCATAGTCTAAATTCCTGGAAGAAACAGCTAAAAGATTTTGACTCATAGTTTAAGAGGGCTTGTGTTGGTCACTTGGCACCATGGTTCCGTGCCTCCCATGAGGCAGAACATCATGGAAGTGGAGCAAGGAAATGGAGAGGAAGAAGATGTTCATCTCATGGAAGAGAAGGAGAGGAGAGGAGAGGAGAGGAAGAGGGAGAGGGGAGAGAGAGAGACAGACAGACAGAGACAGACAAACAGACAGAGAAGGTGGGAGAATAGGGACCAGGCATAACCTTCAAAGGTGCTGACAGTGACCTATTTAATATATGAGCCTATGAAGCCATTTCACACTTCAGCTATAACCATTGGACATCCTTCTGGAGACTATGGACTCTGCTTTTACTACCACAACTGTCTCCTTCTGAGTCTACCAATGCCAGTCCTCCCTCCTGCTGCCGCCTCTGGGGAGTTTCTTCACTTGGCTGTCATTATGGAAATAGTCCTGTTCTATTTATCTCTTCACCCCTCTGAGAAGATGGCATCTTCTCCTTGCTGGTCTTGTCTGGGGTCCTTATTACTGCTTTTGATAAAGACTTGTGGACTTTCTCTTCCTTTGGGTCTTAATTTAGGTTTCCATTGCTGTAAAGAGACACCATGACCAAGGCAATTCTTATAAAGGACAACATTTAATTGGGGCTGGCTTACTGGTTCTGAGGTGCAGTCCATTATCATCATGGCAGGAAGCATGGCAGCGTCCAGGCAGGCAGGGTGTTGGAGGAGCTGAGAGTTCTCCATCTTGTTCTGAAGGCAAACAGGAGAAGGCTGGCATCTTCAGTCAGTTAGGAGGAAGCTCTCAAAGCTCACCCTCACAGTGACACACTTCTTCCAACAAGGCCACAGCTACACCAACAGGGCATACCTCCTAATGGTGCCACTCCCTGGGCAAAGCGTATTCAAGCCGTCACACTTGGTACTTGGGATATCAAAGCTCTCCTTGCTTTCTGTGCATTCGACTTTACTATAGCTTTGCCTAGTGGGGCTATCTGATTTAATATATAGCTCTTTTCTACTTAAGGGCAGGGGCATGAGGAGGAAAGTGGGTTGTGCTGAGGAGGAAAGTGGAGTGTGCTCCATCACTGCCTGCCTGCTCTGCCAGGCTCTTCCTTTTGCTAGAGAGGCAGGAAGATAGAGGGACGAACACATCTTTATTTTATAAGCAGGTACCGAAGTGTTGTTGGCTTTCCTAACCTCTGCCTCACCCTGAGGCTGCATCAAAGATGCCAGGGGACTCAGTGTTGATCTCTCCAGGATGGAGAGGAGGATGCTGGAGTAGGATTTGAATAAATGCCTCATCAGCAGCTTACTCTCTTCAAACTCTGTGTCCACTGCAGGTCAACAAAGACTCTGCTCATGATCCCTTGGACTCAAGCTCAGAGGGCAGAGTCTGCATCAGAGGGAACAAGAGTTCCCAGAAGACCTTGTATCAGGGTTTGTATGACCAATTTTGCATTTGCTTGGCAAGAGCTAACAGTCACATGGTCCCACCCACACAGAAGGAAGCACAATCTCATTTGCCCAGAATGGGACACTTTGTGCTTTAGAAATATTTGGGGATGGTACTGATGGTTCAATAATTACTACTGTGCGTGTGTGTGTGTGTGTATGTGTGTGTTTGTGTATATGTGCACATGTGTGCATATGTATTCATTGTAATGAAGTAACGAGTGTGGATTTGTGTGTATTGCGATGTGTGTATGTGTATATTGTGATGTGCATGTCTCTGTGTGTGCATGTGCGTATATGTATTGTGATGTGTGTATGCTTGTATGTGTATGGGTATTGTGATGTGTGTGTGTGTGTGTGTGTGTGTGTGTGTGTGTGTGTATGTGTGTGTGGTGTACTCACATGAGCTTCAGAGGGTTCAGCTTGGCCTTGTGCTTGAGTGAGGCTCTGATACCAGTCTGACAACTTCCGTCTCAGTCCTTCACATTATTGAAGTCCACTCCCTGCCATTTGCTTGTTGACTCTCCCCTCCTTGTAGATAGTCCTTGGATGACAACTAATGATGGCTAAAGCCCAGTTACTTTTTAAACAAGGGTGTCTAGGTTAGGGTTTTTACCACAAGCAATTTAGTGAGGAAAAAGTTTACTTCAGCTTACAACCTTCACAGCACCCTTGATCACAGAGGAGAATCAAGGAGGGAACTCAAGGCAGGAGCTTGGAGACATGAACTGAAACAGAAGCCATAGAGGAACGCTGCTCAGTCTGCTTTGTTATACACCCAGAACTACCTGCTCACGGCTGGCCCCACCGACAATGGACTGGGACCTCTCACCTCAATCATTAGGACGATAACCGCAGACTTGGCGACAGGTCATCCGTATGAAGGCATTTCTCAGTTAAGATTCCCTCTTCCCTGTGTCAAATTGACAAAAACCACAGGAGAATGGGAAAAATTCTGGGGTAAAGTGTATTTAACATGAACTTGATCCTTCAGTCATTAAAGAGTATATCTGAAGGGCACAGATCCCTTGAATTCCATGTATTCACAGCTGTCACTACTCTCTAGTTTCTGAGCATCACCCACGGAGCACTTACTCTCCCTGGCAACCATTATTCTGTGTTCTTCTCTGGATCCGCCCATTTTGGATAGTTCCTTTCAGTAGAATCATACAGCCCGTGGTGTTTTGTCTTGGAGCCTAGCTCCTGAGCTATCCTTCTGCCATACAGGCAGCCGATGGCAGCACACTTAAGGGGGAGAGTGCAGACCTCCCCAGAGTCCTTTTCTCCACCTGCTGTTGCTCCAGACTTCCTGCCCAGGAACTCAGCACTCCACTGCCTGAGCAGCAGGACACTTCCTGCTTTTCCTCTTTCAGATCCCGAGTCTCCTCAGGGGTCTCTCTTGGAGTCCTTTCCTGACAGGCGAAATTTGCCTGTGAGAGCAGAGGTCACCTGAGGGTGTGGGAGATGGAGAAACTAGGGTGTGGTCTTAGGCCACAATCGGGAGGGAAATACTGCACTGCCCTGGGCTAATGACTCCATCCATGAATCCAAGTTCTTATGTAGCTTAGGTGGTGGCCACCTAAGCCACCACCTAAACAAAACCACAGTTAACTATGAGAGGGTAGTGTGTATCTGCTCCCTTCCTTGGCCTGTTTTCATTGCAATAGAAGTTCTTTAAAAAGGTGGTTTTTTTTGTTTTTTTTTTTTTGTAGCTGGGCAGTGGTGGAGCACGCCTTTAATCCCAGCACTTGGGAGGCCCAGGCAGGTGGATTTGTCTACAGAGTGAGTTCCAGGACAGCCAGGGCTACACAGAGAAACCCTGTCTCGAAAAAAGCCAAAAAAAAAAAAAGTTTTTTTTTTTTTTTTTGTTCTGTTTTAGATTTATTTGTTAGCTGGGTGTGGTAGCTCACACCTTTAATCCCAGCACTCAGTACAGGCAGAGGTGAGGCAGATCTTTCTGAGTTCCAGGCTAGCCTAGTCTAAGAGTGAGTTCCAGGATAGCCAGGGCTACACAGAGAAACCCTGTCTTGAAAAAATACAATAACAAAAAAATATTTTTTTATTATTTTATGTGTATGAGTGTTTTGCTTGTGTGTGTACCACATGCATGCCTGGTGTGTCCTCTGGGACTGGAGTTAGACTTGGTTGTGGGCTGTCACGTGGTCCAGGTCCTCTGTAAGAATGTCAGGTGCTCTTAACCATGGAAACCACCCTTTGAAGGCCTTTTCAAATCTGTTATCTCGGCTGTTTACAGCTATGGCCCTGAGGGCCAATTGCGCCCCAGCAGGAAGGGCCCTGTTTGACATTTTCTTACTGAAGCATTATGACTTAGTAATCACTAAAGCTCTGCGCAGTGGCTTTCAGTGATTCCTTTCTGTGAGTGGGATAAATTGCTGGCATTCAAGGCCCTCTACAAACTAATTCAAGTTGAGCTCTCTAGTGTTCTTTCTCTTTCCACCCCCAGCACAGAATCTTTCCCTTAGTCTGCAGAGGGCCCTGCTTCTATTCAGCCACTCCCACCTGGAAGGTCTGTCAGGTTCTGCCTGTGATTTTTCTACACTTTCTCCCAGCCTTCTGTATTCCTGTGTTCGCCTCACAGCACTCTGGTCTGGCATTCATCCTTGGGCACACATGCTGTGGCCTCCTGTAGCCGGTGACCTCCTGTCTTGTTCTGTGCCAGAAGCAAAGTTAGCTGCAAGGAACCCTCTAACTGCTTGGAGCTAGCCTGAAAACCCACCTGCTAGTCCCCAGCCCTCAGATACTTAACATAGGGAACCAGCAGTGGGGCCAGGCACAGGGAGCTCAGTCAGACCTGAGGAATGCACCCCCTTTCCTGATTGGTAAGTAGGGTGTTAGGAATGAGCAAAAGAAGCCAGGGAAGGCTCAGCCATCTCCTGGGATGCACTCTGGGCTCTTGCTGAGATTGCCGACCTAGATGAGATGGTTATGGGCTGTCCACTGGGGGTTATTTCATGATGCCCTAAGTACATTTTGTTGATTCCATGTTTGTGTGGAGGAATGAGTAAAGAGAGCAGGTCAGGAGGAAGGGCAAGGCATGCTGGGAAAGGATGATGAGTCAACGTGGGAGGGGAGAGGAGGGGGGTAGATTTAGGAACCCCAAACCTTGGCTGAAAAGAAGGGTCTCAGTTGTTCTTTTTTTAAAGGAGTGAATCCTGTTGAACAGCCCCACTGATTCGGTGCCTGCCCCCACCAGGTTACACAGCACACTGGTCTTTCTGAGCATGCCTGGACAGGTCAGAATCGTCCTCCATGGTCACCTCTCTGAAATGGGAGGTACTGTGTTGGCCTCGCTTTGGCTTTAACTTGCTGATTGGGCCTTGGAATTATTCCAAGCCCTGGAGGGATGCCCAGAAGGCTAGAGCCACTGCAACCTCTACAGTGTAGGCTGACCTTTCTCACAGTGACCCAGAGCCACCCTTGTACCAGAAATTCTCCTGGGCCATGTAGGAAGAGGACATATCCCCTGTTAAGGACTCTACTGGCAGGCTTCTGTTTGGGGAACTTCTGACATTGATACTCTAGAAATGAAGACAGAGGCTATAGGCTCAGACAGCAAGGTCCTGTGCTTCTCCATGGCCTGCGATCTGCCTGTACTGGCCTGGTGTTTTCATGCTATCTTTATTCATTCCTGCTGAGGAGCACCTCATCTGGACTTTGCCAGAAGGAGGCTGGGCTCCAACACTTCCCTCCAGTTTATGCACAGCTATTGCACTGATTTTGCTAAAGGCCCTATCCTATCTACTTAAAAGCTACCAACAGAGTAGGAGCTGGGGAGTGCTGAGCTCAGTAGTAGACAGATTGCATAGCATTTGTGAGTCTCTGGTTTCTCTCCCCAGCACTGTAAAACCAAATGAGACAAGCCACCTGCGGCTCCTATTGTCTATGGAATAGTTAGTGCAAACCCAGCCTCTGCAGAAGGTACAAACCCACAAATTCTCCCTCACTTCTCTGAGGACAGGCTTAGGCACTGGGAAGAAGGGAAGGGCAGTGTGGGGGGACACTTCTTTTGCTGTTTGCTGTAAAATGTGGATTTTTGGCTCTTGGGTGAACCTGCTTCTGAGTGTCTTATATAGATGGGCTTTCTCTTCTCATCAGGTCCTATTGTATAGGACTCTCTGACCAAATTGTCTCATCCTTATCAGCTGAGTTGTGCAGCCTTGCTAAACATCACCACAGCTGGGTCTCTTGACAGCTGACCTTCCCTCATTTGTAACCACCCATACCTTCCAAAACATTATAGTTATATGCAAATCTTCCCCAATAGCAACTGACCTCTGGGAGGAGCTGGGGAGGGGATTCCATCTACACAGGCAGTACTCATGCTAGGTGCAGACCTTCCAGTGTGTCGTTCCACACGCACCTGTGCTACTCCCAGTAACCTGTCAGCCATTACTGGCGAGTTCCCCAGAGTGAACGTTTGGGGAATCATACCTCTATTTGTTGCTGGGGCCTTCAGAGGAAGGTTCGCTGTTGCTTACCTCTCCCCCAAGAAGCAATTTTAGTAACAGGCCCTCTAGTAATATCTACTCAAGTGGTAGAAAACATCTTGGTCAATGAAGTACAGTACAGTGACAGGCGAGCAGGCTGTAGTGAGATAAACCCATTTGGGGGACTTAACCAAAGTTACCCCATTTCTCTTCTAAGCATAGCTGTTATTTGCCTCCATGGTAGGAACATTCTTTTCTTTTCTCTTCTTTCTTCCCTGTATGCCCCTCCCCCCTCTCTCTCTCCCTTCCCTTTTTCTTTTTTTGGGGTAGGGATTACTGTGTGGCCCAGGGTAACCTTGAATATAACTCCCTTTCCTTCAGTCTTTCCAGTGTTGGATCTACAGGACCGTGCCAGGCTGTTGCTTTTATTATATGGTGAATAAATGACTCAGCAAGAGTCTGAACAGACTTTTGAAACCGCTGGCAGAGATGGTAATTTGAGGGTGTGTGTGCACACGCACGTGTGTGAGCAAAAGAGAGAGAGAGAGTGAGAGAGAATAAGTATGTGAGTGTGTGTATGTGACAGTGTGTAAGAGAGTATATGTGTGTGTATGAAAGAGGAGAGAGATAAGGAGCGAGAGAGTGAAAGAGAGAGAGAGAGAATTTTTAAAAACTGAACTTTCAAAGGCATGTCTCCTAGGGGGAGATAGCACTTACCACTAAAGAAAAACAAAACAAACAAAACAAGCAAACAACAAACAAACCAACAACAAAACCCAAGCAGCATGGAAAAGCTGTTCTGGAGTGAACTTGCCGTAGGTTCTTTTGCCCAGCCTGTCTCTAGGCCATGTGTGGGTGAAGACTTATGGAGGCCCAGGAGGGTTTGTGAAACTGAGGTGTGTGTGTGTGGGGGGGAGGCAGACATTGGTGTGAATGAGAAGCAGTGAGACTCTCTCTGTGAGAATGTGTGAGAGGAGTTGGAAAACCGTGGCCGAAGAGCATCCCAGACAGAAGTATCTGTGAGACGGTGTCTTGATCCCTTCCCATGACACCAGGTGCTCTAAGGACCTGAGTCTCCTAGGTTATATTTCTGCCAGTGAGCAGAAAAGCGGCTGTGTTAGATGCTTTTTCTCACTGCTGTGATGAAATGCCTGACAGATGGCAACTTGAAGAAGGCGGGGCTTATTCTGGCTTTCAGTTTGAGGGGATACAGCCTATTATGGCAGGGAAGGCGTGGCCGTGTGATCACGAGGTTGCTTGCTCACATCTGAGTGGATCTAGGAGCACAGGGAGATGGATGCTGGTATTCATTTGGCTTTCTCCTTTCCAGTCTTTAATTTGATCTGGGCCTTGAGTACGCCACCACTCAGCGTGAATCATCCCTCCTCACTTAATCCTTTCCAGAAATGTCCAAGGTTGTGCCTCTCTCAAGAACTGAAAGGCAATTGGGTATGACTATAAAAAAGTAATGAAGAGAATTTCATAGGATATGGCCATATAGCCAAAGCTGGCCTTGAACTTGGGATCCTATGCTATAGCTGGCTAGTTAAAGGTTCATTTGGGGCATAGTTTATATGGGATTTGTATATATTTCATATTGATACCATCTAAGCTGTATGTATAAGCTAGAGCTCTTTGCAATATCCTGGGAAGTATGCTGAGGGTTTTTCTTAAGAAGTACACAGTTCATTGCAAGAATGCTCTGTGTAGGACAGGATAGAGGCCTTGCTACTGCCCTTCATGGAGGACACTCAGTACCGACAGGCCTGAGAGTCAGGCCTGTTGGTGGGAGAGTACTGGTAGACCTTATGGCTGAGATTAGGATGCACAATGGTAGGTAGAACACTTAGCCAGTGCTGGTGTGTTGGTTTAAAACAAAACAAAACAAAAACAAAAACAAAACAAAACAAACAAACCTCAATCCCTAAGGCATGATGACCAAACTAAGCCAACAACCTTTAAGACATCTCTCCGATTTGTATGCAATAGTTCTGGTTCTTAAGCACTTTCTCTTCCAAAGCTTAAAGAGAATCTTCTGTTCAAGCTCTCTTCTCAGGTGGAAAGCAATTATTAGGAAACCTCGTTAATGAGGAAAGAAGAGACCAAAGGTCTCCACATGCAGGGCAGCTGCCCAGACAGCTTTACAGCTTTTTCTACTCTGTGTGTGTGTGTGTGTGTGTGTGTGTGTGTGTGTGTGTGTGTGTGTGTGTGTGTGTGTGAGAGAGAGAGAGAGAGAGAGAGAGAGAGAGAGAGAGAGAGAGTGTGTGTGTGTGTGTGTGTGTGTATGTATGTGTGTGAACAGAGTCTCTATATGTATTCCAGGCTAGCATAAAACCCAAGACCCTCCTGGATCAGACCCCTGATTGCTGGGGTTACAGGCGTGTGCCCCTACACACACCTAGCTTCTCTGCTGTTTCAAAAGCAGTTCCTGAGAGATTACCTGACAGACTTTATCCACATAATAAGATCACCTTTCAGGCTCCACCATGGGCCTGTCAGGGAGGCTCAGACTCTGTGGACGACCCTGTGCTATGAGAGTCCCCTTGTGCATATCACGGTGTGCATCTGTTTAATCTTGTCAATTCATCTTGAGAACTTTCAGGAGACAAAGGGGGAGTCTTCTTTCACCCATACATTGGGAAGGCTATGGGCGAGTTGTTTATTAGCTTCAGGTAGACTATATATAAAATAGGCCCTTTCTGAGCAGGTTCACAGAACACGATTCACTCGATAATATATTTCCTGGGGGCTAATTTTTCCTTTTTCCTTTTCTTTTTTTTGGAACAAAGACTCAGTATCTCAGTATGTAGCCCAGGATAGACTTCAGATTCCCAAGGTAGAGGGAAAAGCTACCATGCCTTGTATCTCTGTGACAACCCTCTACTAACTCTTAGGCTGGAAGTATAACTCCCTCGTTATGGTTATGGTAGAGATCAAACTCATGCTGGGTAATCACTTTCCTACTTACCTTTGCCTCAGTCCTAGGTATTTTAAAGGAGTTGGTTTAACCTTCCCTAGCCTTAATGTTATTGACCTTCAGGTTAGCTATTTCTGAGTTGTTTGATATACATTGTAAGATCTTTGGCAAGAGCTGTGGCTTCAGCTCATTCAATGGCTACAGGCATCTCCTCCAGGCTGAGAACCTTGCTTTTCTGATATTGGGGTGGGAGAGCGTACAGAATCCGTAGGGGAGAACCACCAGGATTACCTGATATTCCCAAAGCACTAGTTGCAGGATGGGGTCATGCAAATAGAAAATGGGGTCTACAGTCAAACAAGCTTGCGGATGTTCTTTTTTTTTTTTTTTTTTTGTTTTTTGTTTTTTTTTTATTTGTATTTATTTATTTATTTATTTATTTTTTGATATTTTATTTACATTTCCGATGATTCCCCTTTTCTTTAGAAACCCCGTGTCCCCTCCCCCTCCCCGCCTCTGTGAGGGAATTCCTC
>CM052703.1:36090302-36189386 GCA_028551405.1 Uromys caudimaculatus
AGATCTTTTCCCAATCTGTTGGTTGCCGTTTGGTCCTATTGACAGTGTCCTTTGCCTTACAGAAACTTTGCAATTTCATGAGGTCCCATTTGTCTATTCTTGATCTTAGAGCATAGGCCCCTGGTGTTCTGTTCAGGAACTTTTCCCCCGTACCCAGGTGTTCGAGAGTTTTCCCCACTTTCTCTTCTATTAGATTCAGGCTAAGCACAGGTCTGAATGCTGGCCCCCTTCCAAGTTCGAATAGTGAAATCCTAATCCTAAGGATTAAGCCCTTGGGAGATGATGTCAGTAGAGACCGGTCCTTGCAGTTAGGATTAGGTCCCATATGATGAGAAAGGGACTTAGAAAGAGGCCAGTCAGTCCAGAGCAGAGGCCTTGAAAGCAGCAGTTCCGAGTCTTAACCTCCGCCAGAAGCTAGAAGGAAAAGTCCTTGGTTCTCTTGCAAGGACTGCCAGAGGGAGGCCCTGGCTCCTCTTTCCATTTCTGATCTTTCTTGTTCTAAATGAACATGCCTGCCTGGTAATTATACCCGAGGGTGTGAATGGAATGGAGACATACTGTGGACGGACCAGCTAGATTGAACAGTTCATCTCCCCGTGCTCCGGTTTCTGCCATAAATCCCATGGAAAGCCTAGTAGGACTCTGCTTTTGTTGTCTTGGTTTTGGTTTTGGACCCACCTGTGCTGTGTAGGAACTCTGCCTTCTTTCTCTGCCTTAATTGACTCCCGCCTACACTACACTATACCTATACTATAACTTCTTTCTAAGACTTGTCCTTCTGTGGCCTGTGAGTTTCATCTGTAAATTTGTGACCCAAAACGTCTGGCACTTTAAATCATGAGTTAAAACCCATGTGAGGCTAGGAAGACTGTTGCTCTCAAAGACACTGCCCCCCAAACCCCGTTTCCTGTGTGACTCATATGAGGCACATTTCTCTCTCCCCTTCCTTCCTTCCTTCCTTCCTTCCTTCCTTCCTTCCTTCCTTCCTTCCTTCCTTCCTTCCTTCCTTCCTTCCTTCCTTCCTTTCTTCCTTCCTTCTCTCCCTCCCTCATTTCTTTCTTTCTCTGTCTCTGTCTCTCTCTCTGTCTCTGTCTCTGTCTCTTTCTTTCATCAAGCTGGCCCTCCCATTCCCTGATTCTACTAGCTCCCTAAAGTTGGACTTCCATGCCCTGAGCTGAGAGAAAGGCATTTTTGTTGCTTGTGAGAGTGGGAAGTCTATGGCACGAAAACTGCTGTCAAAGGATAAGATTACAACTTGAAGATCTGAAGTTTTGATTTGAAAATTGGGCAACATTTCATTCCATAAAACCGAATGAGTGTTGCAATAGCAATGAGTGTTGGTTATTCAGATAGAAAAGGACTGACAATAACAGAAACAGAACCCGAAGTGGATGGGTCATTCCAAAGTTACTTTCCTTCTAAGGCAGGGACAGGGGAACTGGGCAGCAGGAAAGCTTAGTCAACACCAGGCTATTTCAGGTCACTTTTGTGTGAGGATGAAACCTGGGGAGTTTTATTATCATGCAGACAGAGATTGTCCTGTTGGGGACATTTGGATTCCACCTCTTTAATCCTGATTTTCGGAAATTCAGATAGGCATCTTAGTTTTAACTTGGGTTCATGGGACTTTAACAGGAGTGACTCCATTTTTTAGCTTGGTCTGTTGGGGTTTAGTGTAGACTTCCTCCTCCTCCTTCTCCTCCTCCTCTGCATCCACCACCACCGCCACCACCATCACCACCGCCACCACCACCATCACCACTGCCACCACTGCCATCACCACTGCCACCACTGCCACCACCACCACCACCACCACCACCACCGCCACCACCACAACTGCCACCACCACAACTGCCACCACCATCGCCACCACCACCTTCACCACCACCATCGCGCTACCACCATCGCCGCCGCCACCACCACCACCACCACCATCACCACCACCATCACCACCACCACCACCGTCACCACCACCACCACCACCATCACCACCACCATCACCACCGCCACCTTCTCTGTCCCTCTCATCTCTCCCTCTCATTTCTGTTTGATACAGTTACTGTGCCTTTAACTTTGGCACTGAGTTTTTTTGTTTTTTTTTTTTAAAGATTTTTTTTTTTTTTAAATTTAATGTATGAGTATCTGCATGTACACCTGCAGGTCAGCAGAGGGCCCAAGATCTCATTATAGATGGTTGTGAGCCACCATGTGGTTTCTGGGAATTGAACTCAGGACCTCTGGAAGAGCAGCCAGTGCTCTTAATCACTGAGTCATCTCTCCTGCCTGCTTGGCATTGAGTTTTAAGCCCAAGGTCTTATACATGCTAAACAAACATGTGTTCTCTCACCAAGCTATGCTCTAACTCCCAAAGTTTGCTTCTTTTCTTTCTCCTTCTTTCCACTGTGAAGTGCGTGTGTATGGTGTATGTGTGTGTGTGTAGTGTGAGTGTATGTAGTATGTGTGTACATGTGATGTGGTATATATATGTGTGGTATCTTTATGGGGGGTGTGTGTGTGGTGTGTGTGTGTGGTGTGTATGTGTGGTGTGTATGTGTTGTGGTGTTGTGTGTTGTGTGTGTTGTGTGTGTTGTGTGTTGTGTGTGTTGTGTGTGTTGTGTGTGTGTGTGTTATGTGTGTGTGTATGTGTTGTGTGTGTTGTGTGTGTGTTGTGTGGTATGTGTGTTGTGTGTTGTGTGTGTTGTGTGTTGTATGTGTGTGTTGTGTGTTGTGTATGTGTATTGTGTATGTGTGATGTGTGCGTGTGTGCGTGTGTGTGTGTGTGTGTATGTGTGATGTGTGTGTGTGTGTGTGTGTGTGTGTGTGTGTGTGTGTGTGTGGTATGCACTTGCTGAAACTGGAGGAGGACTTTGGAGTTCCTAGCCCCTTATTCTCAGCCTTGTTTCTTCAAGACAGAAACTCACTGAACTAAGCTGATAGCCAACAAATCCCAGTGATCCTCCTGTTTCTGCCCTGGCCCCCACCAGTGTTGGGGTTACAGAGAGGATTAGCATGGCCCCTGCGCAAGGATGACACTCAAATTTGTGAAGCATTCCATATTTAAAAAAAAAAATACTGCGTAAGTATATGCTGGCATTGCTGTTAGCTGCTTCTGTGGACTGAACGACATCAGAGCTGATAATGAATGTGTCCCTAGCAGTCTACAGAGCTAGTGTCTGCCAAATAGATTTGTCTTTCCTGATTATAGTTCTTCAGAACAGATAAATGTTACGTCTCATAGAGGAGAGAGATGAGACTCAGTGTGGAGTTATTTTCTGATGGCCACTTAGGCAGCCAATGAGCAGAGTGGGCTGTAGCTGATATGGTCAGCCATTCTCAGGGCGCTTCTCTGCTACGGTAGGGCTAGGGTGTGGTTCTTGAAATCAGCCAGAAGTCAAGTGGATCCTCGCTCTGAGTGGCACTTACTCTGCTATATTTAGAATTTCTTGGAGAGGCACTATCAGCTGGGCCCCCATTTTCCAGGGCAAGTAGTATGTGTCATGGATGGATGTGGGAGAAATTATTACTGCTCTTACAAACACCTTGTTTGTCTTTTCTTAAAGCGAGAGTAACACAACCGTGTTGCGTAGTCTCCCCCCCCCCTTCAGGATGTTCAGGTCCAAATTCTCTCTCCTGCTTGATCGTCCCATTTCCCCTTTTTTCTATAGCATGCACAAATTTCACCATTTTTAAAATTGCTCACCCTCCCTCTTTCTGACACAGGGTCTCATTAAACATTTCTTGTCAGAAATTATAAAGATCTTGCCTCAGCCTCGAAGTACTACAATTACAGGTAAGTAGTTTTTATTTGTTTGCTTGTTTGTTGTTGTTGTCTTTTGTTGTTTTGAGACAGGGTTTCTCTGTGTAGCCCTGGTTTGTCCTGGAACTCGTTCTGTAGACCAGGCTGGCCTTGATCTTGTGATCTGCCTGCCTCTGCCTACTGAGTGCTGGGATTAAAGGCCTGCACCACTACTTCCTGGACCCAAGGAAGATTATAACATGGGCTACCATGGAGGGACATTAGGTTTACATAGCTGTTAGAAAAAAGAAAAAACTGTCCTCATATGTCTGATTTATTGTATGTACTTTATTTTTTCTTTCATTTGTATGTGGTATGCACTAATGTGTATGTATGTTCACATGTGTGTGTATGCCATGTGCACAAGAGGCCCAAGGTCGATGCCAGATATCTTCCCTGCTTTCTTTTTTGAGGCAGTCCATCTTTTTTCTAACCTGAACCCAGCGCTGGCTGATTCCGTTAGTCGACCAGCTTGTTCTAGGCATGCCTGCCTGTGTCTGCCACACACTGGGATTACAGGTGGGCCGCCACAACCGTGGACATGACAGAGGGGGATCAGAACTCTGTTCTGAGGCTTAGTGACAAGCACTTCACCCACTGAGTCACTTCCCAGGCCCACGAATGTACGTTTACAGCACCGTATGTTACCTCAAACTCTTGGTGAAAGGAGAGGATGCACAAATGCATACAATTAAGAAACAGAACTTCTCCAGATAGTAAATCTTTCTTTGTTTTTGTTTTATATATTTTTTTGAAACAGGGTTTCTCTGTGTAGTTCTGGTGGTTCTGGAAATTGCTTTATGCACTAGGCTGGCCTAGAACTGAGAGACTTGCCTCCCTTTGCCTCCCCAGTGCTGGGATTGTACCGTAGGGATCAGATAGTAATTCTTAAACCAAGCCAAGCCAAGCCAAGCCAAGCCAAGCCAAGCCAAGCCAAGCCAAGCCAAGCCAAGCCAAGCCAAGCCAAGCCAAACCAAACCAAACCAAACCAAACCAAACCAAAGTCAAACAAAACAGAAACAAACAAATAAACAAACAAAAATCCAAACAAAAAATGCTACCACAGTGATTCCATCTGGTCTTATTTCCTTATCTTGTTGGAATATTCATGTATGGATTATAGCTAGAAATAGCTCTGTTTAGGTGGAGCGTAGGAGCCATCCATGTAGGTAACTTATTACTTTTTAACTAATTAAATTAAACCAATATTTCCGTAGTGTGTTGGATTTCCAAAGTCCTTGTCTAAGCATCTTTTCTGCAGTTCAGGCGCTTGCCCTCTTGGCATGCAGACACAGACATTACTAATTGCTATTTGCATTAGACTGTAGACGAGGAAATCCAAACTCCAATATTCTAGGTGATTTAGTTTTATTTTCTAGAGTGGTGACTGAAAGAGTTTGGAAATAGAGCTGAATGTCATGCGAAGGAGGTGCACACGGGGAAGGGGCCTCCTTACTGTGGCCACTGCTCCTCCTCACCTTTGCCTTTGCTGCCCAATATACATCAGGGTCCAGGAGGCAGCAGGAATAGCCCCTTCCCCCCCCCCCCCTCTCTCTCTCTCTGTTGCTCTGTCTCTCTCTCCTCTCTTTGCTTCTGTCTTTCTCTGTCTCTCTCCTCTCCTCTCCTCTCCTCTCCTCTCCCCTCCCCTCCCCTCCCCTCCCCTCCTCTCCTCTCCTCTCCTCTCCTCTCCTCTCCTCTCCCCCTCTCTCTATGCCCCCTCTCTATCTCCCTCCTCATTCTCTATCATCTCTATCTCCATCATTCCATCTCTGTCATCTCCATTTTCACGTCTACAGCTCATCTTTGTTGACAGTGCTGGGAACCAAACCCAGGATCTCGCACCTGCCCGGCAAGTGTCTCACTACTGTGCTATATCTACGCCATGCCACCAGACTCTCCTTTCCAGTGGAATCCAACCAGAGTCACAGCCCTCAGGATAGTGTCTAGACACACACCCTTCAATGACAAGATACAAGATAGTCGAAGACTACATGTTCTCTTTAGAATTTTATAAAATGTCTCCAACTGTATGACTGAATGCTGGATCAGAAACCAAAGATCCTTGAAGGTGATGGATCTTGTCTGTAGCATTTGTCTGGCAGTTTTCAAAGCAGATAGGTCACATGGGGATAATCTTCATTCTCAAGATTCATTTGACTTTGGATGATACTAATTTTAAATCAGCCATTACAAATGGATACTAAAAATAGACTATACGAAGCACCTAGTGCAAGCATTACAGCTCGACACAAATCTGATTTCTTTATCTACAGCGCTCCTCGGTTGATGTTTGGAGTCCTGCCCCCACCTAATACCTTTGGAAGCTTTGAGTGTTGCTTTAGGGTCAAGGCCAAAATCATTTAAAATGCACAGAGATGGAGTAAGAGGACCACATGATGCTGGAGGAAGAGAAATATTGCTTTGTTTTTAGCTCTAGAGAATGATTGCAGCAGCATCCAGCTCAGTATCTTTATGCTCACTATAATCTCAGAATTTTGGTTTTTAAAAAAAAAAATATCATTCCTTTCTCTGAAGGTTTGCCTTTTCTCTGCCTTGCAGTACAAATTAAGAGCAATTAAAATCAATGTCCTGCTCTCTGAATGGTACTGTTTATCATAGTCTACTTTCTTTGATGTCCAGTCATAGATAATACAAGCTGGTCTACTGTCATTGTCAATACATGAGTTGGTGGGACCACCCAGCTCAGAGCTTTTCCTCTAAGGGCTGTTATTTAAGGCTGAGGTCCTATTCTTTTTGATCCTTTCTTTAATAAGGAATAACTAATTGTGTGTGTGTGTGTGTGTGTGTGTGTGTGTGTGTGTGTGTGTGTGTGTGTGTGAGAGAGAGAGAGAGAGTGTACATGTGCTGATGGTGCACTTGTGCCCATCCAGAGCCCATGGAAGGATATTGGTTCTCCCTCCATCTTATGCCCCCGAGACACTGTCTCACTGAAGCAGAAGCTCACCTTTCTGCTAGGTTGGCTCACAGTGAACTTCTAGGATCTGCCTGTCAGACAACATCCATGTCCCAGGTCCAGCAGCCATGACCAGCTTTTACTGGGGATGCACACTCTGGTCCTCAAGTTTGCCCCACCAGCACTCTCCTCCACGGAGTCATCTCCCAGCTTCTCGATTTTCTTATGTTCTTATGAATCAGCTACAGACTGGTCAAAGGATACAGGATAAAGGACTATTTGGCTGTTGATTTGACAGTCATGTCTTGAATTGCTCTTGCTTTCAAGAATAAGGGATCCTGAGTCTTGCATGATGCAGCCACAAATGGGACTAAATTATGCTAAGCAAAAATAAATTCTCGTACTGAGAATTTCCCAGGAGTTTTGATATTTTTGACTCTTACTCACTAAATATGGAAAAGATTGAGACACTGAGAAGCAGGGGAGCTGTTCTGCCTTTTTTAGACCTTTGAATAAGCCATTTCATCCTATTCAGTGCTATATTAGCAATATACTAAAAATCTCTCCCTGTCGAAAAGTCCCAGTTTTCTGAGTAGTGATGTTCTAGAAATGTTCGTTTAGCTTCCATTTTTATATAAGTAATGAAGCTCTTGAATTATAATTAATATTTTCTAGTGGTCCTAGTGTTAGTCATGTATGAAAGTGACAGAAATAGATATTTCACTGATTTTTTTTAAAGGTCTCATTATGTAGCTAAACTGGCCTGGAACTTTTGATCCTCCTGCCTCAGCATCCCAAGCATTGAGAGTAAAGGCCTGTGTGATCATAACTGGCAGAAATCTCATTGTAACCCTCTCCTTAGTCCTCACTTAATGCAGGATCCTGGTGTTCAAAGTCAGCATGGCTGTTGGTGCCAAACACTTACAAACAAAGGTTAGGGAGAGAATTCTGTCCTCCTGTGTGACCAGGAAGGCTGCATTTTAACAAGTATTGATAGATGTGATCGGGAACTTCAGCTGGTGGCATTTACTCTAAAGATATGATGGAAGAAGACAAGAGGTGATCTGAGCTTGCTGGTTTAGCAGCACTGGAGATGAATGCTTTCTTCAGTGTCAGGCACTGCTCACTGAGACTTCTAGGAGTTTGGTAGCCATGTGTTGAATCAAACCACTCGGTAGCCTTTCAGCTGTTCGACAAGTTCCCTTGGTAGTACATAATGTGTTTCTCTGTCCCGTGTGGTACACACAAAATGGATAGAACCAGATGTTTGATCAGCTCTGTCCCTTTCCTTCAGTTCTTTCTCTGTCCCTCTGTATCCCTTTCTGTCTTCTGAGAACTTAGCCTTGGCACTGTTCACAAAGACCCAAAGGTTGTGAGCTGCCATTGAGAATCCTTGCTGGGATCCATTAACTCCTTAGCAACACTCAGTGAGACCATTCTTGTTTTGCTTTAGCTTGACTTTCTGGCATGGGAAAGTGAAGATAACTTTCTCCCATAAACAACTTGATAATCTTGACACACAGCTTTGGAAAATAAAAGCAAATGCTTCCTCCCTTCTGTTCTTTACCTTTTATGATAGATAGTATGTTATCTTGAACATTTTACCAGTTAATGGTGGCTGTTTTCTTTTGTTTTATGAGATAGGCTCTCATTATATAGTCCTGCCTATCTTGGAACTTGTTGTGTAGATCAGGCTGGCCTCAAACTCACAGAACTCTGCCTACCTTTTCAATGTGAGTACTGGAGTTATAGGCATGTATTACTGTGCTTGGTTTATATTGATGTTGTGTGTGTGTGTGTGTGTGTGTGTGTGTGTGTGTTCTCATGTGAACATGCATGCACATGAGGCCAGAGACTGATACCAATATCTTCTTATGCACTTCTCTTTACATATTGGGGCCAAGTCTCATTTGTATGTAGATCTCACAGGTTTGTTTAGGCCAGATCTCCAGTTTGCTACAGGAAGCACTTGTCTCTGTCTCTTGTGCACTAAGGTTGTAGATGGGCCACCCCACCCACCTGGCAGTTAGAAGAATGCTGGGTTCTGAACTCTGGTCCTTATGCTTTCATAGCAAGCATTTTACCCACTGAGCCATCTCCCTAGGCCATGAGAATGTTTTTTAAACAAACCACTATAAACATAACATATAGGTACTTGGGTTTAGACTCCTACAGTCTTGGTCTTTATTGATGGCCCAATCATTCCATCTTTAGACCATGTCTTAGTCAGGGTTTCTATTCCTGCACAAACATCATGACCAAGAAGCAAGTTGGGAGGAAAGGATTTATTCAGCTTACACTTCCACACTGCTGTTCATCATGAAAGGAAGTCAGGACTGGAATTCAAGCAGGTTAGGAAGAGGAGCTGATGCAGAGGCCATGGAGGAATGTTACTTACTGGTTTGCTTCCCCTGGCTTGCTCAGCTTGCTCTTTTATAGAACCCAAGACTAACAGCCCAGGGATGGCACCACCCACAAGGGGCCCTCCCCCCTTGATCACTAATTGAAAAAAATGCCTTACAACTGGAGCTCATGAAGGCATTTCCTCACCTGAAGCTCCTTTCTCTGTGATAACTCCAGCTTGTGTCAAGTTGACACACAAAACCAGCCAGTACAGACCACCATCTTGGTTGGCTTCTTAGATCATCCTCAAGAGCATTGTTACTAACTTGCTTTTCAGTCTGATAACATGTCCTGTGTTTATTCCTTCATATTTTTTGGCTTCAGACCTAGAACCAGTCATTTCTCCAAGTAGATACATTCCACATAGTAGAAAATAATCTTTAGATGTCACTATGTGGGTGCCTGAGGAGACAGAACTGGATAATTTAATTTATAGTTCTGGGGATTGAACCCAGGGCCCCAGGCATGCTTAGCAAGTGCTCTATGTCCTGTTACACTCCCATCATGCACTCTATTACCGAGCTACACCTCCCTAGCTCCTTCATTTTATTTACGATATTTCTCCCTTTTTTCTTCTTTTGAGATATGGTCTCAAACTGCAGTCTTCCTGCCTCAGCCTTCCACAGACTAGGATTATAGGTGTGAGGCATCATATCTGGCTAATTTACATTTTTTTAAAAAAGCAGAATGAACATAGATTTATTAGAGAAAATCTAGAAAAGAACCCCTTGAGTAGGAGAGGCCTCACTGTGGAGACTATGCTGACCTTAAACTCAGATCTACCTGCCTCTGCCTCTCCAGTTCTGGGGTTAAAGGTGTGCACCACCACTGCTGGGCCCTCTGTTACTTTTTAAAGCTAAAACATTTCATATAATCAAAGGGAAACTTTGACTTGAAAATTGCTTTGTTTTACAATATACAACCTAGTCCTAGGATAGCAAATCACAACCAATAGTAATCAAGGGTTGTGGAGGTTTAGAAGGGCCCCCATAGACTCATATATTTGAATGTTTGGCGTATAGTTGGCAGAACTCTTTGGGACCTTGTTGGAGGAAGTCTGTCCTTGAGAGCTGCTGGCTTTGAGGTTTTAAAAGCCCATACATTGCCAGTTAGCCTTCCTCTTGGCTTCATGGTTGGCTCTCAGGATGTGAGCTCTCAGCTACTTCTCTAGTGCCCTTCCTGCTGGCTGACATTTTCTTTGTCATGATTGTAACTCACCCTTCAAAACTGTAAGCACCCAAATAAACTCTTTCTCCTAAGAGTCCCCTGGTGGTTATAGTGTCTCTTCACAGCAGTAGAGAAGTAACTAAGTAACAAACATGCATGTTTGCAATTATAGATCGTGATAAAAAGTGATGTGGAATAGGTCATCTCTCTATGATTAAGCCACTAACTGGATGAGTTATCTTCTTTGTCTTGGTTCTGACTTGGGTTATTTTTGTACTCAATTAACTTTGGGATAATTATGTAAAATATTAAGTATCTTCATAGATCAATAAAACAAACCATATTCAAGGAATTAAGTCATTTCCTTGTTCTCTATTCCTAATTATTTCACTATCTCTAGGTAAGTTTTTGAAAAATTATAGCTTATTATTCCATTTAAACACCTAAGTAAGTAGTCTCTCCTTCCATCTCTGCCCATCTTAGTGGATAAATAGCTTCTTTGTCATATCTATAAAGTGTTATGTTGTATTTTATTTCTTTTCTTAAAACAGGGTCTTATATATTTCTGTCTGGACTGGAACTTGCTACGCAGAACAGCTTAGCTTTAAGCTCACAGAGATCTGTCTTCCTATACCTCCTGAGTTCTGACATAAAAGGTGTATTCCATTACACCTGGCCCAATATTACATACATATTTTTAAAGATTTATTTATTTTATGTATGTGGGTACACTGTAGCTGTCTTCAGACACACCAGAAGAGGGCATCAGATCCCCTTACACATGATGGTGAGGCACTATGTGGTTGCTGGGAATTCAACTCAGGTCCTCTGGAAGAACAGTCAGTGCTTTTACACTGAGCCATCTCTCCAGCCCCCAATATTACATTCTTAAATGTGCATATTTTCAGTTGTATGTATATGCTACCGAGACATTCACAGGCAAAACCAAGGCACTATCAGATGGATCTATCTGTTGGCAGAAGTGTCAGTTGAACAATAACTTTGAAATGCAGTTTGTCAAAATGTAGAAAGGCTAAGGTATGTATTTGCAACATTCTGTCATTTTTTTTTTCTAGAGAAAATCTGTTTTCCTTTCAGGACAGGGTCTCCCTCTGTGGTCCAGGCTGCCTTTTTTCATGCTATCTTCTTACTTAAGCCTTCTCAATGATGAAATTACAGGTGTATGCCACCTCATACAGCTGGAAGGATTTTTGTTGTTGAAGGTTTACAGTACCATAACAGTTGAAAAAAACCTTAAATATTCATCAAAAGAAGAACAGATAAGTTAAATTTTGGTATATGTAAGTAACAGAATATGATACAATTAAAATGTCTGAACATTTTAACATGACTTTTTAAAAGCTTGATTTAAAATAAGAAACAGAGGCTAGAGTAACAGTAACATATCACTTCTGTAACATTATGTAATGAGGGTTGTGTTTGGATGCATACTTGATAATGGCAGTATGGAAATATGAACAGGATGGAGACTCAGCGTGGGTCTAAGGACTCACACGGAGGGAACAGAATGGCACTTTGTAATTGAAGTGTTGTTTTTACTTAAAAAAAAAAAAAGCAACAACCCTGTACTCACACTGACAACCATGGCTCCTGGAATACACATAACTAGGGAGGAGAAGGAATGAAGAAAGGGAGACACAGAGACACAGAAGAGCTGGGATTGGGCCATCCGGGCCCTTGGATGGAGAAGCTATAGGACCCTGGAAACTCAGCATGTCTATTATATACGCGGAGGGAAGGTCATTGCATATAGCTGAGCAAGGAGGTGGGGTTATGGCATATAGATTATAGTGGCAGGATTATTATATATTGAACAAAGAGGCAAGTTTAGCTAATCTTGTAGAGGTGGTCTCTGTAGGGGAGCAACATGGGAGCTGGGGGAAAACTATGGCAGGCTTTGCTACTCACCATAGATGAGCCATGGGTCACGGAAATGGCTGTGCCCATGTTAAGCTGTACACATTTGCTCAGGGCTTCAATTGCTTCCTTCAGGGACCATTTTCTTTCTTAAAGAATTTCTACCCAAGTACTGTATTTACATAATTTCCACCCTTCCTTCTCCCCCTCCTAACTCCTTCTGTGTCCCTCCAACTCACTCTCAACGTCATGATCTCTTCTTTAATTATTATTATTATACAAACACACGCATATAAATACAATGCACTGAGCCCATTTAATATTGCTCATATTTATATGTGTTTAGTGTTAATCACTTAGGACCGGATAACCTATCAGGTAGCCTGTCCTGGAGAAAACTGATATCCCCCACCTCCAACAGTGTTTCTCCATGTCCCAGGCCCCCATGTCTTAGGCTGGCCTTGAACTCATAGAGATCTGCCTGCCTTCCAAGCGCTGGGATTAAAGGTGTGTGCTACCATACCTGGCTTGATACTCCCACTTTTAAAAGCTGTTAATTGCCTGTAGATTTTCATCTAGGCCTTTCGAGATTCCCCATCCACACTGGGATGTCAATTGGTCTTGTCATTGTGTAGGCCTTGTTTGAGCAAACATATTGCTGAGATTTCACGGGTGCAGTTCCCTATTGTATACAAAAGATGCTGTCTTGAAGCATGTGTCCTGGTCCTTTGGCTCTTTCAATCTTTCTGTTCCCTCTTCCAGAATGTTCCCTGAGCCGTATGTGATAGGGGGTTGTACTATAGATGTATCAGCATGATAGGAGCGTCCCATAGCCAACTGTCCCGTGTGTTTTGACAAATTGTGGATTTCTGTGATGGTCTCTGTCTATTTCAAAAAGAAGTTTCTTTGATGAAGGATAAGAGCTATACTTACTGTGGGTGCAAGGATAAATATTTAGAATGCAGTTGGGAATTATACAAATTTAGAAACGTAACAGGTCCTTTTCTAGAGTCTATGACTTCATCAGCCACAGATAGCAGGCCGGGTTTATACTACCAGGCATGAATTCCCTTCTATTAAATACCGTAATACCAATTAGATGGCTGTTGGTTACTCCCAAGATGTAAGTGCCTCTATTGTGTCCTTGAGGTCATGACATTCTGGTCATTGTTGGGGTTTGTAGGCTTTATAGCTGGGTGGGAGCGATTATTTATTTATTCATTTTGGTTCCTTGGCAGCTTGCACAACACTTTTGTATACTATGAAGTAAATCCTCAGGGACGAAGCTTCCGGGTGAGTTCTGGCTCTATTCCTCCAAGTCTAAAGTGTGTGGTGCCTTCAGCAATAGGGTGTTACCTTCACGTGGGTAATGTCCTCAGCCTACATTTGGGAGTCTCCTGGACTCCTCTGACTGACAACTAGAAGGAGGTTGCCCATGTTTGGCACTGTGACTTTTATTAGATAGTCTATGGGTCTTGGAAGGAGCATTAACATTCTGTGTGGTGAAATTGTCCTGCATTATGAGAAATGAAATTTGGGGTTTATAGGATATAAACTGACACCACAGACATGTTTTGTTAAAAGTTTTAGTAACTTTTAGACGTGTGTGTGTGTGTGTGTGTGTGTGTGTGTGTGTACATACACACACAGTCTTTAAATGTGGAAGCATTTCTGGAAATCAGAAGCATCCTTCATCCAGTCTTTAACCAGTAGCTGGAGGTGCTGCCCCCTTCAGGTGAGCTGAATGCTTCTCCTAATCCCTTCCTGACAGCCTGACAGTGTGTGTCCCTTGCTTGTTGGTGCCAGCAGCTGACCCCCACATGGTTGATACCCTGCTGAGGGAGGTAGGTAATAAATAGTCCTTGCGTTTCTTGCTGTGAACAGCTTTTTCTCCCCAAATATTTCAGTCATGTTTCTCCAACTGGCCTCAAATTGAATTTCAGAGTGCTTGAGAGTCAGGGCTGCTATGTCCCTGATGTCCTTTCTCAGGGTAGTTTTGAAATGGGGGCTGGGCTCTATGAGTCAGTTAAAATTACCATGAAAAGTTCCTGGAGTCCTTGGTGTGTTGGTAGCAGGAACTGCTGTCGGAGCTTGTTGTTGGTCCTATGTAGCTATAAAGGATGGCTGAGGAGAAGCAGAGTGTTCCAGATAGCCAAACTAATTTTCACAATGCTCAATGCAGACCACACTATTATTTATAACATCCACAGCAACAATTCCCCAAGAACTAACTCTAATTAAGAATTTCTGCTCATTATCTCACTTGGAAATAGATCAGGATGAGTCCCAGATCCCATCTATGTCTACGACATGAGGTATAGCTGGGAGGGTGAGAGCTCCAGCCAGTCTCCACTAAGAACTGGAGAAAGAGATCTCCAACAGCAGGTCCAAAAGGGACATTCAACCAGGGGACTCTCATCTGCAGGGCAACATTTTGGGGGACCTTCCATTTGATTTAGTGGGCCAGCAGCAAGTCAGATGAGATAGGGAGGGCTGGAAGGCTCAGATACAACAGATGCTCCTGGAGGATGTGGTACAAGTAACACACACACTTTCATAGCTGCAATTCTCCGCAAGGTAGCCTCATGCACGATGTGAACCAAGGAATTCTGGGAAGGGATCGCCCAAAGGACACTCTTCGCCACCAAGTGTTTGCACAATTTGCAGATTTCACTTTCTAATCTTCCTGATAACTCCATCAGTGGACTTGATTTCTTTGTATCCAAGCACTATCCGAAAAGACAGCCCCACACCCCTTTCTTAAGTGTATTTGGGAGAAGCACTAAAAAATCTTTCGAGACTGGAGATGTAACTCAGTTGATAGAGTTCTTATCTAGTATGCAGATAACCTGGGTTCCAACATCCAGCTCCATACAAATTCGGGTTTGGTGACACATGCCTGTAATCCATGTGTCTCAGAGGTGGATAGAGGAAGACTAAGCGTTCAAGATCATAGTTGTCTATATAATGATTTTAGGGCTAGCCAGAAATACATGAAGCTATCTTAAAAGAAAAGAAAAGAAAAGAAAAAAAAAAGGCTGCCAGTCAGTACCAGGCTCTTTCTTATGTACTCACTAATGCCCAGGTCACATGGCTAGTGAGTGACCACCAGGATTTGAGATCTTGTTGAAGTATCAGTAGTTTTTGATGTATTATCATGGAATACCCTGTTCGGGGAGGCTAGTGGAAATTCCTCCAGAGAGTCTGTGAAGTTAGAACCATTCTCAGAACAAGCCTTTTGCTCTTAGTCCCTTATGAATGTGCTGGGACTTCTCCAGAGGCTGTATAACTTGTGATGGAAATAGGCTGTAGAGGTAGGCACGAGGACCCGGTTGTCTTCTATAACGTCAAACACCATGGATGTTTGCAAATAAGAGCACAGTGATATTCTTCTCATTAATTTTTGTTTGCTTTTGAGTACTCTGGGAGTTCTCCATAATTTTAAAGAGAAAAAAAAAAATACCATGAGACCAAACCCTGGAAAACTCCTGCTTTGTAGTGCAGCTGGTGGCTCCCCTAGCCACTCTCATCTGGGTGAGTCTTTGTTACTGGCTGGTGTCCCGGCTAGGTTTTATGTCAACTCGACACAAACTATGATCATTTGAGAGGAGAAAACTTCAATTAAGAAAATGCCTCCATAAGATTGGGCCATGGGCCAGCCTGTAGATTTCTAAGTTAGTAATTGATGAGAGAGGACCCAGCCCATTGTGGGTGGTGCCACCCCTGGGCTGGTGATCCTGGGTTCTATAAGAAAGCAGCCTGAGCAAGCCATGAGGAACAAGGCAGTAAGCAGAATTCCTTCATGGCTTCATTATCTCCTGCCTTCAGGTTCCTGCCCTGTTTGATTTTCTTCAGTGATGGACTACAATGTGGAATGTAAGCCAAATGAACCTTTTCCTCCCCAACTTGCTTTTTGGTAGTGTAAGAGTCACCGAGATGGTACTGGTTTTGAAGGCGTGGAAGAGTCATAGAGGGCAGCTGAGGCTTGGCACTGTGAGAGGCCAGGAGAGGTCATTGGTGAAGGTGCAGCTTCAGTCGCAGTTGAAGGCCCAGGACTGAAGAGGTCATGCAGAGAAGCTGAGACTTGGCACCAGGAAGAGAGGCTACTGGTGAAAATGCAGCCCAGTTGCCACTGAGAAGACCCTAGTGTTTTGGAGATGCCACTACAATGGGATGACCCAGGAACAGCAGCAGTGGAGTGGACCCAGCCTGAGGATGGAAGACAAGCTGTGTATGTTGCAGAGGGTGGAGCCCAGAAATAAATCCCAGATATTGGAAGCTGAGTTATTTACACTGTTGGAGTTTTGTTTTGCTTTGTCCAGATTGTTGATTGTGCCCTAGAACCCACAGTTGAGAGACTAACTTTGAGAGAGAGAGAGAGAGAGAGAGAGAGAGAGAGAGAGAGAGAGAGAGAGAGAGAGAGATTGATTTCAGGGTTTTACAGAGAATTTCAATTTTAAAAGAGTCTGGGTATTGTTAAAGAGACAATTTTTAATATGTTTGAATTTGTAAGGCTGTGGGACTTTTTTTTTTATAGTTAACCAATCAGATTTATGTATCAGTAAAATTACAATTTACAAGATGCCAATACAATAATTTCAGAGCCCATTGATAATGATAAAAGCTGCCCACCTAGATTAGACAAATTATCCCAAAATTCTAACCTTTATGATGGCATAGCAACTTGTGTCATAGCCATGCTGAGTCACGTCCGCCGCTATCTTCCTTCCCCCTCTCTCTCCAAGATGCTCCTGTCTCTGCAACTCTTAGCTCCGCAGCCCTGTTCCCTGTCCCTGTTCCCTGTTCAATGGCTGTGGGACTTTTTAAGTTTGTAAAATAGTTTATATTGTGATGTCTCTATTAATGTGCAATCTTGGGGATGAATAAGAAAGGAAAGGTTATGGCTTAACTGTGATGTGTTTGTGTGTCAAGTTGACAAGGGGAAATATATATATATATATATATATATATATATATATATATATATATATATATATATGCTAGATATATGTCAGCTTGACACAAACTGTAGAGTTTTCTCCTCACTGAGAGGAGAAAAGCTCTATTGAGAAAATTTTTCCATAAAATTGGGCTGTGGGTCAACTGGTAAAGCATTTTCTTAACCAGTGAATGAAGGAGGTGCATCTATCCCATTGTGGGTGGTGCCACCCCTGGGCTGGTAGTCCTAGGTTCTATAAGAAAGCAGGCTGAGCAAACCCATGTAGAGCAAGCCAGAAATCAGTATTCCTCCATAGCTTCTGCATTAGCTCCTGCCTCCAGGTTCTTGCCCTGTTTGAGTTCTTGTTCTGGCTTCTTTCAGTGATAGGCTACAGTGTGGAAGTGTAAGCCAAATAAATCCTTTCCTCTCCAACTTGCTTTTTGGTCATGGTGTTTCATTACAGCAATAGAATCCCTAATTAAGACAGCTGATCAAAGGCACTCAGTGGAGTGGGGAGTGGGACAGTGGGGGTAGGGGTGGGGAAGATCTTCCAAGGAGAATGTAGCACCAAGAGCCTCCAGTGGGAGGGAGGGCCATAGGAGGAGAGTCCAGGAGACCTTAGGAGCAAGACTTTTTAGATTTGCTTTGGACTGATACTTATGATGACATAGAGGCAAGGGCAAAGATAGCATTTAGAAGAAGGCAGAACAGCCACTTAGAGTTCATGGCCTGGTTAAATCACTCATCCTTGCTGGACTTGACTTTCTTTGACTATGAAGCAAAAAGGCTGGAGCAGCTCAGAGTTTTCAAAGCAATGCTTCGGTAAATAACAGCCATACTACTCATAGCAGCTCTTAGAGATAACGTGCTAGGTAAGACAGCGGTCTGTGAGTACTTAGTTTAAGTTAGGCAGATTTAGTGTTGTCTCCGACCTAATGCCACTCTGCGTGATTGAGGGTTTATTTGTTTGCTGAGAGAAGCTCTCACAATGTTCTCATATTGGTTTTAACTTACTGGACTCAAGTGATCCTTTTGAATTAGCCTCTTGTGGGTTAGCATTACAGATATATAACAGTGAGGGGCTTCATCTTTGAGCTTTTATCCTCCCTATAGTGCTAGGGGCAGGTGTGTGTGTGAACCTAGGGCCTGGTGCATTCTAAGTGGGTACTCTACCATTAAGCTATATCTCCAGCCATACCCCATACCTAAGGTGGTGTGTGTGTGTGTGTGTGTGTGTGTGTGTGTGTGTGTATGTGTGTGTGTGTGTGTGTGTGTGTGTGTGTGTGTGTGTGTGAGAGAGAGAGAGAGAGAGAGAGAGAGAGAGAGAGAGAGAGAGAGAGAGAGAGAGACTTTATGTAGCCTTTGCTGTCCTGGAACTCATTCTGTAGACTAGGTTAGCTTTGAACTCACAGAGATCCATCTGCCTCAGCCTCCTGAGTGCTGGGATTAATAACGTGTACCATAGCTCCTGGACCTTTCTAAGGTTTGATATGATTCCTTAAGTCAGAGTATTGTAACCATAAAATTGCTTGGCCTAGGGAGAAAAGTCATGGCTGACAGGAGAGATGGGACGCCCTTGAAAGTAGACGATCAGGTTTTTATCTAGCTTGAAATCTTTAGAAGTCAAAATTGTTTGGTTCCAAGCTGGTACACATCAGCTCTCCCTGAATTGAGGAGAAGCAGTTTCAGAAGGAAGGTCAAGAGTCACCAGGCTTTTTGACGGCAGACATGAGGTTACATCTCAAATGCTCCTGCCTGTCATTGAGTTTCCAAGCAAGAGATACCATTCCATTAGAAGGGGGCACTAATGCCTAGCTCATAGGGTTGTTGGATCTATTTAATGAGAAAACACATGTTGAACTGGCTGGCTAGGAAACACAGGCTGTCTTTTCTCCAGTTGAGAAAGTAGACAATTGAAAGACACCTGAGCAAACTCAATGAGAGGGAAAGGAGAGAAGTTTTAGCACTAACAAGCTGAATAGGAGGGAAGGTGGATTGTGATTCCATAGCCTGAAGCTTAAGAGGTCTGGAGAAGCCATTTTGGTGGCCTGCTTCCTTCCTGTCTGCCACATGGAATAGATCTGCTCCTTTGGGTCTGACTTCCTGGGAGACATGATGGATGTGCTGCAGTCAGGAAAGCTTCGTCCCCAATTTATCATCTCTTGGCTTGCTCGGAGGAGCCCTTGCTTTCCAACAGGTGAGCTGGGCTAGATGGATTGTGTGTTGTCAACACAGTAAGTAATGGGAGGCTGTGGTCATTCTTTTGTGATGTAGAAGCAGGAAACATTTCACATTTCAAGTTAGATTAACAGCAAGCTCAGGAAATGGACATTTATGGCTCCTGATCCTCCTCCCCCTACCAGTCAGTGTTTTTAAATTACCCCCCTAAAGTACCATATTCAAGTTTTAAATCTGTAGTCTTCTTACATAGGGATTTGGAGGAAATAAACACCAAAATAAGTATTACTTTGCCTAAATAATTATGGTGGGAAGAGGCCGGAGATGGTGCTATTTGATTCTGCCTGAGATGCTGTTCAAATGCTTTGATAACACACCATGGCCGAGGCAACCTAGAGAAGAAAGAGTTTATTGTTGGTTGACAGTTTCAGAGGGATAAGAGACATCATAGTCTCAGCAGGGAAGTGGAGGCAGGCAGGCAGGCATGGCAGCAGGGGCAGCTGAGAGCATCCATCTTGAAAGGCAATCAGGAAACAGAGCAAGCTAGAAAAGGCAAGAGCCTTGAAACTCTAGAAGCCAGCCTCCAGTGACATATTTCTTCTGATAAGGCCACACCTTCTAAACCTACCAAAAGAGCACCATCTACTGGGGACCAAGTATTTAAATGCCTGAGAATATAGGGGGCATTTCATTCAAACCACCACGGGTTCCTTGGTTAGTTCTCTGAAATGAGCCCCATTTGAAGGACCTCTCTATGGAGAGGCAAAGCAATGGGAAGGCATAGGCTTTGGTGAGTCTAGAGAGTTGGGTTTGATTTTTTTTTTTTTTTTTGCTAGACTTGTGACATTGGACTTTTGGTTGTTGTGCATGCATGTATACATGTGTGTGTGTGTGTGTGTGTGTGTGTGTGTGTGTGTGTATGGTGTAGGTGCATGTATGTGTATGTGTATGCCTGGAGTAAATCTCAGGTGTCTTCTTTAATAGCTCTCCACCTTATATAATGAGGCAGGGTCTCTCACAAAACCTAAAGTTCACTGTTTTGGTTAGTTTGGCTAGCCAGCTTGTGCTGGGGGTTCCCTGTCTCTGCCTCTGGTGGATTTGGCTCCAGGCAGGCCACCACTCCACCTAGTTTTTATGTCAGTTCTGGGGAATTGAACTCTGATCTTTAGAGCTTTACACTTGTGGGGCAAATGCTTTACTTACTGAGCTATCACAATACTTTTGAGCCTTCGACTTTCCATTAAGCTGGAGTAGATAGAAGCTGCCTGGTTGGACTTCTTGGAATATTAGGCATATATGTAAAGTATCTTCCAATTATAGATGCCTAATGAATGCTAGCTCCCTTGAGGTCAGAGGTGTCACGTAATACATTATGCATGGCTTACTTAGAGCTATGTTATCCTCTTGAATTGCTGCTAAGTAATGCTATACGTACCACAGCATATATGCTTCGGAGAAAGTTAACTTATTATTACACATATAGTTATTCACAAATAACGTGATGAAGAAAGCTATAAAAACCACCTGGACAAATGTATACCATGTAACAAGATCATTACAGGTACCAGAGGACGGAGAGTGTGTAGAAGGGTCCAACAGAGATTAATTTGAGCTTGTATTTTTCTCTATATAGAGAATCAGCAGTAATTTTGAGTTCTGGAAGGTGAAACTTCTTGGAAGGAACAGGTGTAGCTGTCACCTACAGAGACATGTTGGAAGGGCACATTGCCTTTAAGTCGTGAGCCTGGCTTCTCTCAGAAGAGTGCATGAGCTGCTGTTTAAGGCAGGCCACCTTTACTTCACATTTCAGTAGTAATTTCCAGTTTCTACTTTGGATTTTGATATTTGTATTGGGAGTAGATTTTTTTGTTTTTTAAAGAGGAGAATACAAAAGCTCTGTTTAGGGAAAGTTAAGAATGCATATTCATACCGGGCAGTAGTGGTGCATGCCTTTAATCCCAGCACTTGGGAGGCAGAGACAGGCGGATTTCTGAGTTTGAGGCCAGCCTGGTCTACAGAGTGAGTTCCAGGACAGCCAGGGCTACACAGAGAAACCCTGTCTCGAAAAAACCAAAAAAAAAAAAAAAAAAAAAAAATGCATATTCATAAAAAGACGCAGAGATTCTGGCAACGGCTATGGCTGGCAGAGGGCGACTGTTTGAGGATATGAAAATACTCCCTACAAACCTAGCCCTGAGAGAAGCAGGCAGTTGAAATGCAGGAGGAATTCAAACGACCAAAAACAATAGACGATATGGTAATTAACAATCAGAAAAATAAACTATAAGAGACAATGAAACATCATTATGCATTTTCTACCAAGGCGAACACTAAATAGACTGATAGTAACTGACAACACAGAGCAGGGCAGCGTTCCAGACGCAGTGGGAGTGAGGACGACCAGTAAACTATTTATGTAATCCACTAAAGTTGATGCTATACTTACAGACTAGTCAGAGACTTGGATCACAAGTGTAGATTCAACAGAATAGTCATTACTATTATTTTATTTTATTTTATTTTATTTTTTGTTTTTCAAGACAGGGTTTCTCTGTGTAACCCTAGCTGTCCTGGAACTCACTCTGTAGACCAGGCTGGCCTTGAACTCAGAAATCCGCCTGCCTCTGCCTCCCAAGGGCTGGGATTAAAGGTGTGCGCCACCACTGTCATGACTATTTTTAATAGCCCTGATCTGGAAACAGTCCAACTGTCCAAGTGAATAGCATTCTAATCCCATATTGCTCTGGGCCTTCGTGAAAATGATCGTACTATGGTTACTTCGAGCCTCATTGATGTTATTCATGCAGGAAGTATTAGCAGAAAAGCTTGATATTATTCTAATTACCTAAAAAAAGGGTGTGTGTGTTAACTTTCGGTTTTAAAAGATGAGCATTTAAGCAGAAAAGAAAGGAGGCCATCATCATAAACACTGCCATCTGCTGGAGTTGTGTGATGCTGTCAGGACAGCTGATTATGGTGTCAAGACCTACCTTGGTTAATAGTCCAAAATCAGCAATAGGTGGAATAGTCACATGTTAGAATCTAACAAAGTCTACAAATTTCAGGGCTTCCCACTCCCAAGAGAAAGGCATTAAGTATACCCTAGCCTATCACTGAAAGGCATAGTGCTGTCCACTTCTCCTTAGTGGACAGAGGAAGAGAATTATTAGGATCTGCTATATTTTGGGTCTTTTTAGATGCTTGAACTTGTTGAGCTTATTAGCAGAAACTTTAAGCATATCTATCTATCTATCTATCTATCTATCTATCTATCTATCTATCTATCTCACAGTTTTCTGGTTCTTCAAAGAACTAAAGCACATGCAATAAGACAGAAAAACAAACAAACAAACAAAAAAAAACCCAAAAAAAACAAAAAACAAAAAAAAAAACCAGAAAAGAAAGAATCATCACATCCACTTTATGTGCCTGCTTGCTCGGTAGCATGGGTCTTTTCAGGGAAAGAATAGCACCAGTTCTGCGAGGGGACTTGTGGGGTAAAGTATGCTGGACTGATTATGAGGTGGCATTCCTGGGGTGAGCTGCATGTTGAGAAGAGTTTGTGTAAATTGGGGAAGATAGGGGAAAGGCAGGGGCTGGAGAGATGGCTCAGTGGTTAAGAGCACTGACTGCTCTTCCAGAGGTCCTGAGTTCAATTCCCAGCAACCACATGGTGGCTCACAACCATCTGTAATGGGATCTGATGCCCTCTTCTGGTGTGCCTGAAGACAGCCACAGTGTACTCATAAAATAAATAAATAAATAAATAAATAAATAAATAAATAAATAAATAAATAAAAGCTAGGGGAAGGCATGCATACATAGCTCTAGCCCGAGGGAGGGAGTTGGTTGGGTACAGGGATCTGAACAAAAGTGAGAGCATCCCAGGATAGACCAGAATCTTTAGGATGTGCAGGAGTAGTTTTCAAAAGTCATAAGTATGACCACAGGAAGCAGTGGTAATGACAAGCAGATCTGACCCTTCTTGTCTCACAGAGATGTGAAAGTAAGACCAGCCATTGGAGTGCGTAGCTCTGAAAGGAGGTTTAGAAGGACTGGGAGCGCCAGAGGTGTCTCCATACTGAAACAGTCCTCCCTAGGTTCATTGAGAGAAAATACTTATATGACCCCAAATATTACCTCTGAGTTTTCATTTTAATTATAAAGGATCTATCTATCTATCTATCTATCTATCTATCTATCTATCTATCTATCTATCTATCTATCTATCTATATCATCTGTTGAAACCTCGTGGTACCCATATTAATCATGTGGTCAAGGACAGCATCACTTCCAATGGGAACAGTAATTTGGTGACCTTCTGGTGTGACACCAAAGTATGGAAGATATTTGTAAAGTATTCTTACTGAATAAACCTTCTTTCCGTTCTCTCTCCTCCTTCCTCCCTCCCTCCCTTTTTTCTCCCTTCTCCCCTCCCTCCCTCCTTTCCTTCCTTGCTTCTTTTCTTTTTTTTTTTTTTTTTTTTGTAGCCCTAGGCTTCGAACGCAAGGTTTTGTGTATGCTACACATGCACTCGACCACTGAGTAATAGCCCCATCTTTATTAAATATGTTTAACCCAAGTGTGTCTAACTACTAGTTTATAGGACATATAGAAACTAGAAGATATGACCAAGACATTGGGTTACAACCATGTGAATTCAGAAATGTGAGACAGTCAACAAGACAGTTGGCCTACAATCTTTGAAAACTCAATTTTATGAGAATTAAGAGTGTCTAGTGAGAGCAGCTGTTGTCTAAAAGGCTAAACAGCTGTGACAATCAAATGTACCGGCTTAGAAAATAAAAAATAGTCACAAAAATGAATTTGGAAACAATTATGAAATTTAACTTGGACTGGATGTTAGATGACATTGGGGTTGCTGTTACTTCCTTATGCATGATACAGTACAGCATCATAGAGGGGAGGTATCATTACTCTTGGGAGAGAGATGCTAAAGTCTCCAGAAGTGAAGTGCTTTGATTAATATCAGAATGAAATTTATATAGAGATGGAGGAAGCAAACAGCAAAATGGTGATAACTGTAAATATGGAGGGTGTATAGATGTTCACTTTCTTATTCTTTCTGTGTTTATGTGTGCTCAGCAATTTCATAATTAGAAATAGAGGGGCTGGAGAGATGGCTCCGAGGTTAAGGGCACTGCTAATCTTCCAACCTGGGTTTGATTCCTAGTACCCACACGGCAGTTCACAAACCCTCTGTAACTCCAGTTCCAGCGATCTAACATACGTTTTGTATTCCATAGGCACCATGTGTAAATGTGGTACATAGATGTACATGCAGGCAAAATATCCATACACATATAAATAAATAAAAGAAATAGAGGGAGCAGGATGACTCAGGAGGAGCCAAAGAATTCCCTGGAAGAGCTGAGATATGACTATTCTGCATGAGGATCAGCAGCTTGTGATCTGAAAAATAGCATGTGAATCCTGTTCACTGAGAGCTGCGTGTCAACCCACCGAGCCGTCACAGGCAGGGCTGCTGGCTTTTATATGGGTGGCATTCCTATTAGCAGACATTCTTTTCAGATGGTGGAGCAGGAGACGGATTTCTAGACAATTGGGGGTGACTACCAGGCTCCCATTTGCAGGCACAGCTTACCCTTACAACCACTGTTTCCCAGGAGAGCTGGAAGGTGCAGACTGTTCCCACTGTCTGCATCACGAATAGCTTGACTTGCTTAATTCAGGATTGGACTGCCTCGACTTTGGTGTGTTTGTGAGCAGCTGCAGAGAGCCATGAGCATGTGCCTGCTGCTTGTGGTACCCACTGCAGACAGCTGTCAGGTGGGGCTCCTCTGCAGACAGAGGTTCCAGGTGACTCTGCTTTCCATTGACAGCCTGCATGGGGTCCTGTTGTGTCTTAATCTCGGCTTCCCACATCCTTCTCCTAGGACAGTGGATGAGCTTTAGTTATTCTGTGATCTTCTTTAAATAGTTGTTCAAACTATTACCTCTCTTACCTCTCTTGTACCCCCTTACTGTTCGTAGCTTCCTACACATCTAAATAATGATTATAAATCAAGAAATTTAGGATTCATGAGCTTAGTCCAACCTGTAAGTGCTTGTAGCTGACAGAAGAATTGAGAGAATGGATTAGGAAAGAGATCAGACTGTTTTTTTTTTTTTTTTTAATTTTTGAAGTGTCTGTATAACACGATAGAGCTTACCTGCTTTTCATCCACTGCAGACTGAGCTAATGGCCCAGTAAAATTGATTGAATAAAATTGAACCACCAGGAGCTTCTACCATTAGCATAGAAGCCCAGAGAGTAGAGACAACTCTGGTTGAAAGCCTACGACACTCAAGACACTGAGAGTCAGATCTTCTCGTCTCTAGAAGCCAGGGAGATGTGATATATCAGTTGTCTTCTTTTGCTTGGACTAGGTATGAATTCTGAGGAAAAGAAGTTATTGAAAGTATTGATGATGTTAGCCATAGTGGCTCATGTCTGTAATCCCAGCACTTAGAGAAAGTGAGGCAGAATAATTACTGTAAGTTTGGGGCCAGCCAGAGTTGCAGAGTAAGACCCTTGTCTCAAACAAAACCAAACAAAACAAAACCAACAACAAAAACGAAAAACAAAATACAAAAAAACCCCAGAAAAACAAAAACAAAACAAAAAGAAAAACAAAACAGTATTGTGTTTGCACACACACTCACGTACACACACATGCACATATGTGTGCACATGTGCTTGTGCCTGTGTGCTAACATACTGTATCCCTCCACCCGCCCATCCTCTGTACCTAGCTCAGACACTTCTTGTTTAGTAAAATGGGTCCATTGGCAGAGCTGACAGAGGACCTCAGAGATCAGTTTTCTTTGTGAAACAGGGAAAACACTTTATAGAATAGGGCATGGTTGTGGTCACTAAATCGAGGTCAGCCAGATGTGGTGGTATGTACCTTTAATTCCATCAGAGACAGGCAGATGTCTCTGAGTTGAGGGCAGCTTGGACTACATAGGGAGTCTCAGGACAGCCAGGGCTATATAGAGACACCTGTCTCAAAAAACCAAAATGAATGAATGAATGAATGAATGAATAAGGTAAGACAGAGGGTTTAAAGTAAATTTGAGTTTGAGGATGCGAGGGTGTGAGCAGAGATGACCATAAGCAAGGACAATGTAATTTAGATCACGTTGGGAAGGCTCTAAGCCTCCAGATGCTGTAGGGAAGAACCCATTGGGTCCCTAGGCTGCTTCTCCTACAAGGTGGGTTGCATGGCTTGCTGCTCTCAATAACCAGTCTCTCAGTCAGATACCCTGATGTCAGCTGCTCATGAGCACCTGGCGACATGGGGACCTTCCATGGCTACCCTTCTATAGCTTCTTCCCATGACCAAGTGAGCTTTCATGACATGCCTGAAACGCCACATCGGAACAACTGTTGCATTTTTTACATTGTCTACTGTTATTAGATTAGAGGCTCACAGAGGACTTAATCAGACATATCACGAAGGGAGGTCTACCTCGATGACTAAAGCCCTCTTGGCTGTGGTCTCCAGATACCTTTCAGCTCAGGTCAAATTTCAAATTGAAGGTCTCATGGATCTTTGACTTCAGTCTCCAGTCGTCTTGTCACTGGGTCAAGGACTGTCATCGTTTGTTTGTTTGTTCAATTCGTCCCCCATTTGACCTGGTTTTATTCATAATTTATTTGCTTACTCATTCGTCTTTGAGAAAAAGAGGATGGGCTCACACTGATGAAACACAACTGCACTGTTTCTAGGGCTGCATTTGAGGCATAAGACCTTGGTGTCAGCCGGGCAGTGGTGGCACACGCCTTTAATCCCAGCACTTGGGAGGCAGAGGCAGGTGGATTTCTGAGTTCGAGGCCAGCCTGGTCTACAGAGTGAGTTCCAGGACAGCCAGGGCTACACAGAGAAACCCTGTTTCGAAAAACCAAAAAAAAAAAAAAAAAAAAGACCTTGGTGTCAGCTCCAGCTTTCCCCTTTACTGGTTAGCATCTCCTCTCACTCCGTGCTGTTCATCTAGAAGATCCATCCCTTTCAGCTCGACAGTGAGCCTTACCTGTTTCCCACACTGACTTTCTCCACTGTTCCCCCTTTTGAGTCATCTTGAGCTCTAGCCTGGATCAGATTTTCTGAACTTGTTTCTCTTTACTTACCGCACATCGGGGTGTGCTCCAGCCCCGTGAGTCCTATGCTGCTTTCCAGAGTCTCTGCGTCTGTATGCTCTTATGACTGTGGGTTTTTTTTTTTTTTCAAAAAGAGCTGTTTGTTGAATCTTCCCCCTACCTTGACATCCATCCATTCTTCACAATTGAGATACTTGCATTTAAATCTCACCCTTCCTGAGAAACCCACCCAGTGTCCTCCAGATTGGCTTTGGAGCCATTTGCAAATTTGAATGTACATTAGAAGCATACTTGACATGCAAGGGGGGGATTTGTCTCTATAATTTATTTATGGTGCTTAGCAAAGTCTGGTTTATATGGTGACACGTGTTAATGTTGCTCAGTGGGGAATTTGCCAAGGGCCTGAGCTGAACCCATATCCTCTGGAAGAACTGCCAATGCTCTTAATTGCGGACTCATCTCTCCAGCCCAATACCGTATATTCTTAACAATACGCAGGAAGCTGAGGCAGGAGGGTCATGAGTTTGAGGCCAGCCTGGGATAGAACATATCACAAAGACAAAGAAAACCATACAATAGTAAGACTCCTGAGCTGCTGTATGCAGTTTCACTTTTAACAATGCCCAGTGTTGGGTGGCGATGTGTTTATTCCCAGCAGATGCTTTGAGAACTCATCATGATATTCTCTTATGGTTCTTCAGGCCATACATTCAGATGTGTCTTAAGAAGCTGAAACCAAGATGGCAGCAGGTCTGATTCTTTCTAGGGATTCTTGGGGAGGAATCTAGACCTTGTCTTTTCCAGCACCAGAGGCCCTGCATTCCTTAGCTTCAGATCCTTTCCCCAATTTACTTCAGTTGTTCCTGGCACACTGATTCTGACCCCTTTCTTTCCAATCAGATTCACCTAAATAATCCAGGCACATTTCCCCATCTTGATATTTACCTAGGCAAAACAAGGTAATAGCCAAAACTTCTGGGGATCAGGGCATGGGTATCTTTGGGGACATTATTCAGGGCACAACAGCAGTATTTATTTTGAGGATACTGGTATGTTTTTAGATCCTAAATGTGAGATTATAGCTACATCTCAGGAAGAATCTAGAATCTTTTTGGTTCCTACATCTGTTCCTGCCTTCGTGATTATATTTCTCTCTCTCGTTCTTGGCAGACTGATTCCTTCTGCAACCCAGCCAACATGCAGGAACGCAACTACTGACAAGCCAAGGGTATGGGCTGTACTTTTATTATCTAGCTTGCCTCTTTCTACCATCTCCAGTCCAAATTCCCAAGAGAAGAGCTAATCAACACTTCTATTACTGCTACTATTATCATTATTATTATTGTCTTTTGATCTCATAATATAACCCAAACAAATCTTGAACAATGTTCCTGCCTCTTCTTCCCGAGTGCTGGGATCACAGGTGAGTAGCACCATGGCTAACTGACTGGCACTCCTAGATCATCAATACCCTCAATCAGAGAATGAAGCCAAAAGTATAGCTTCAGCCAGAGCATAGAGCTCTGTGGCACAAATGCTACCAGGAAGTGGGCATTCTGGGTATAGTCTCTACACAGAAAGATGTAGCTCACAGGAAGTTGAGAAGGTGCTGTTTCAGATAGAGGGTAGTGGCACTTAGTGTTTGTCAGACAGAAGGCATTCAAGAACCATGAATTGAATTGAGTTGTGAAGCTTCCTTTTACCTTTGCCTGGAAGAGTGGGTGACTACCCAACAAGTTCTACTGCACCTCCCTCTTTCTACACTGTCACATGCCACATGTCACATGCTCTGTCTAGAAATCTTTAGCTACTTTCTTCCTGTCACAGGATAAAGTCCAGACTCTAGCCTGGCACTGGTGTATGGAGTGATGAATCTCCTTTCTTCTACCTGGGTCAGAGAATAATAATACCAACATCATAGAAGTGTTGAAAGGATTGCATGAATTGAAGGGCCATTGTACTCAACAGCGCCTTTCAGTGGCAAGTCCTCCACACAGGGCAGTGTGGCTCCTACTGATCCCCAGGCTTTTGTGTCAGTGTTTCTCATGGTAGAGACTTGTTTTACCTGGGACACTAGTCTTGGGAATACCTGATTCTACCTGTCATCTTTAGTCCTACTTATTCCTTTAGTTTCTTTTAAGCTAGGAGGTTTGCTCTTTCTTCTTAATTCTAAAGACATTTGAGTCCTGTTCTACTCAGAGTCTCAGAGTTGTTTATATAGTCCAATTTCCTATCCAAATGTGGGAAACCATCCACGTGCTGTCTTTCCGAGAGCCATTAGCTTCTACTTGAGCACAGTGAATACTGATGAGCCATACTTAGAATGCTTGTTCCCGTTTTTTTTCAACAGCTCTAATTAAATAATGAAAACATGCAATTATCTTTTTAGTCATGACTGTCTTGCCTTTTTAATAAAAATTTCAGTTCTTTCACAGGAACAAAGTAACTGCTCGAAAGGCATTGATTATATTTATGCCTAAAATTATAATTTCATGACATTAGTAGTTAAACCACTTCTCCCATTTCCTTCTAACTGTACCATTCGCTGGAGGAGATGGCTTGTATCAGAAGGCTCATGATTATCGGATGATGTCTAGAGTGGACTTTATCACAAAGTCAGTAAAGAAAACCCTGACAGCTGAGGTTGGTGTCTCTTGATATGTCACCCAATCTTGCTCAGGTCACTTTTTGTTCCTCTCTCTCTCTCTCTCTCTCTCTCTCTCTCTCTCTCTCTCTCTCTCTCACAGAGTCACTCGATATAACCCTGGCTGTGCCAGAACTGACTATATAGACCAGGCTGGCCTTGAACTCACAGAAACCTGGCTGCTTCTGCTTCCAGAGTTCTGGGATTAAGATGTGAGCTACCACACCCAGCTTTAGATCACTTTTGGTTCCTCTTACACATTTGAATTTTCAAAAGAAAAAGCTATGCTGTAAAACTTTTACCACTTTTTTGAGTTCTCTCTCCAGTCTTCTCATGACTTACATGTAAATATATCCATATCTGTATGCCTGGTTTGAATTTTACAGAAATTGGGTTCAAATCATAGAGTCTCCTCTTTTAATTTTTTTGCTGTGTGTGGGAAACTTGGGAGCGAACACAGAGCCTTGTACATCCTAGTCAAGGAGTCTGCCACTGAGCCTACCACCCTACCACATATCCAACACCCCTTGTTATTGTTATTACCACCATCACTATGATGGCTTTTATTTTTATTTATTTTAAGATTAGGCATCACTATATTTCTGGCTGCCAGGAATGCTCTATGTAGACCCAGTTGGCCTTGAACTCACAGAGGTCTATCTGCTTCTGCCTTCTGAGTGCTGGGATAAAGACATATGACACCAGGCCTAGGGTCATTTGTTGAGACAGGGTCCCAAGCTGGCCTCATACTGTGGCACTTGTTCTGCCTTAGTCTCCCAAGTGCTGGGATTACTGGTATGAGGCACTGTGCTGGAATTTATTTTTAGTTTTAACACAGGGTCTTACTAAATCACTTAGGTTGGCCTTACTATGTATGTAGCTCCTTTAAAAGTTATTTATTTTTTATTGTTTGTGTGTATGATATGTGTGAGAATATGGCTAATTACATGCACTGGCACACTTGTGGAGGTCAGAGGCATACTTACAGGGGTTGGTTCTCTCTTTTAGCCTGTAAATGGATTCTGGGAATTGAACTGAGGTTGTCAAGCTTGTGAAAAGTCTACTGAGCCATGTCAATGTCTCTGTATTGTCTTTTAAAAGGACAATATAATTATGTACTTTGATGTGAAGATGTAAAGATTTAAATGTTTTAATAACTTCATGTTTTGAACAACTGATTTATTGTTTTTCCTTTTGGTTAACACATATGTTGTTTTAGTTTGGTTCTTGAATTCTGATTCCTTTACCTTAAAAGACATGAGAAAGATCAATGATCTCTATAAATCTATGCACATATTCACTCAACACTACAGTTTGATTTTGTTCTTCCCCCGAAGGCATATATGGATATCCTAGCCCTGAATACTTCACATATGTCCTTATTAGGGGAAAAAAATCATTGTAGGCAGAATTAGTCAAGATGCAGGGTGGTGGTGGCTAATTGAATAAGACTTGTATTCTTATAAAAAGGAGAAATTTGGAGACAATACATGGGGATAACATCATGTGACCTGATGGCAGAGCCCAGCGTGATGCTTGTACAAGCCAAGGAGTGCCAGAGAGTATGAGCAAATGGTACAAAGCAGGCAAGACCATGGGGAAGGATCTCTCTCAGATCCTTAGAAGGGAAAAAACTGATTGACATCTTTACTTTGGACCAGAAATCTCCAGAAATTTGAGGCAATAAATTTCTGTTGTTTAAATTTCTAAGTTTATGTTACTTTGCTAAGAAAGTTTTAGAAAACTAATACATCTAACTTTTAAAAATGAGTGCTTAGTATTTAAGACAGAGAATAGGAGAGAAATATTCTGATTTCAAGGGACATCCTCCCTAGGGTAACTCGGTGCCACTAGTCTCTATCCCAACAATATATTGAAAGATTCTGACCATGATACAGCCCACTGCTTTAAGGAAATGGCTTGAACTATACCATGGCAATGTGCTGAATGTTTGAGTAAAGGTTAAATGACCAGCGATTTAGAAAAGTAAAATAGGAGGGCTGGAGAGATGGCTCAGTGGTTAAGAGCACTGACTGCTCTTCTAGAGGTCCTGAGTTCAATTCCCAGAAACCATATGGTGGCTCACAACCATCTGTAATGGGATCTGATGTCCTCTTTTGATGTGTTTGAGGACAGCTACAGTGTACTCATATACATAAAATAAATAACTCTTCCCTTTAAAAAGAAAGACAAAAAAAAAAAGCCTACTAAAATTTTCAATGATAAGGATGTGCTAAACTTTCCTTATATGGCAGACCAGGTTCTCTGGCTTTCAATTAAGTAAAGTAACATGAATAAAAAGTAATGATAATTATTTCTGCAGAATTTATTCTTCTCACCTTCGTCAGTATCTCACCCAAGAAGACCCATGCTGTTCTATGCCTGAGATTTTCTAGAGTACTTTGGAATGCCATGTGTGTTCCAGTAGCTATACAAGTTCAAGGGCATACCAAATTGCTTTCAGAAAATGGTGTCAACCATTCCATCACAAAGGATTTGAGTAGGCAAGGCTCATTATCACCAGGAGGACATCTCTTCTCCTGAGCCATACAGCATTCACTCCTCGACATCTCAGATTTGTATTTTTCATGCTTTATTCTTTGGGCAATGAACCGGTAATAATATGATCCCACTCTCATGACAGCTGTATTTAAAGCCTACAAGAACAGGGACTTAGTTTGTTTTATTCATCTTGGTATCTTTTTGGGTACAAACTGCTTTTCGTGAAAGCACAAACTTGGCACAAAGTCTGCACTTGTAGTCTTAGTTAACTAGAAGGCTGAGGCAGGAGGATTATTCAAATCCTGGAGGTCTATTCTGGTCTATGTACAAAGTGAGGCCCTGCCAAACAATCAACAGACACATAGACAAATAAACAAACAAAAACAAATGTGTAAATGTTTTGTAATTTCCCTTCCTTGCTTTTAAAAATGATAACATTTATAAAGGTAATGGCTATTGCTTGTTCTTCTTAATGGCATCTAAAATCATAGTTGTAAAGCCAATCTAATAAAATTTTTTTTCATCATATACTTTAAATGGGATAATGAAGTCATACTTTCTATACATTTTTAGCACAAAGAAAAGTTTTTCTTATCTTTTTTCCCCCAAACAAATTGATACCCTGAGCCTTTCTATTTAGGTAGTCTAGGCTTGCCACTGCCTTTTTATATCCTTTAGTATTGAAGTTCCACTGCTGATAGGGGCCTTCCAGGAAATTTCAACAATGGAAGGAAATAAGAGGTAAGGGTCAGTAGGGAGAGGTGGGGACTAAGGAGCATTGGAGAATCTGGATTCCCACTGACGTGATATGGTACACCATGGTTCAGTTGTGTGGAAATATGGTAAGTCTTATATAGCTAGATTTTCATATTTCTTAAAGGTACCAGAAATATAGAATGGGATGTGATATCTGTTAATTTGAAAATGTTTCAATTTTTAAAAAAGCAACACCACATTGGCCTATAATATCTGTTCATTGCTGGTAAACACACCCCATAGTTAAAGAGTTTGTAATTTCTACTTTTCTAAAATGACTAACTCATGGAGCCTTGGGCAACAATTCCCTAGTAACCACTGAGGACGTTAGTGTGAGAATAATGGAGACCAGATAGAGACACATAAATGCACAAGGAAGTCTGAGTCATGTTTCAAAGTATTTGTAATTTTTTTTTTATTGCAAAACATTTGTTACAGAAATTCCAGAAAGTTCTTTGCCTGTAGTATCTGCCAACTTCTGCTTCAAATTATATATCTAAACAGACAAGCTCAAAGTGCATTGTGAATCCAATAAGAGACCTTTAAAAAAGAACAGTTCCTATATATATATATATATATATATAATCAGTAGATATGCAAACCTCTGTCTATCTATACATGAAAGAAGGAAAAGATGTATATATAGTTAGTAAACCCAATTTCAAAATCATTGTATTTATAGGAATTCATTTAAAAATGGTATCTGAATAACTTCCCCCTTTATAAACTATGGTTAGAGCATTTACAAGTGTGGATCTAGGTGCTAGATTATGAAATGGCTATGGGAATTGTTTACTGACTACACAGACTGTCTTACACAGTGGTAGCAGCAATAAGAACTCAGGTCAGATGCTCCAGTGACAGGAAGCAGGTAAGTCTTCACATGCTATGACATCCTTCCTCTGAGTCTCCCTCACACTGGTCCTGTGTTTGGATCTAGAAAAACATGCTAATCAACATACGTGGAAGTGATCCAAGAGTTACCCCTAATAGGGCAAGCTGCTTCTCCCTACTTGAAGTTCTTGAGTGTATCTGATGTGTTTGCTAACTGTGTGAAAATCATGAATCAGTCCCTGCTTGGCTCCAAATCAGAGGCCTCCAAACATGGCCATTGGAAATACTGTGGGCAGACACGTGTGTGGCTAGCACAGGAGTTGGAAACCCAAATTTAAGTCTTTCTGTGAGATGTGTATGCCCAACAAATCATTGTCTTGCTAGATCTGGGTCTTGGATTGAGTTTGCAATCCCTTCACGGAGAGGCAGGTGACTGGTTCTGACCATGTGTGGGAAGCTGGTGAAGATGCAGAGCTTTTCAGGAGTCAGACGGGCAGTTCAGAATTAGATGTGACATGTGCCACACAGTCATATTAAGAACTTGGGTGCAGGAGGAGAAGTCAGATGGACAACCAGACCTGGGTCAAATTCAGAACATCTGGCTTCTTCCATGTAGTTAATGTTCAGGATTACTGTGTTGGGGTCCATAGGGAGATGAAGTAATGGGTGAGTCTGTTAGTCTCATACTCACATGGGGGAGAAAGAGCTAGCTTTGAACTAATAAAAAACAGGAAGAAGGGGGACAAAAAAATCTTGTGCCCCCAGGCCCAAGGCTGATCTCATCCGGTGCCTCACATTCTTTAGCAATCTGCCTCCCCTGGGGACTGGAGTCATGGCACTAATGCCCCTCAGAGTTGGTCCAGGTCCCAACACCATGATGCAGGGACCATGTGCTGCCAGCAGAAGATGACCAGTTTTTCCAGGGAAGTTAGGAAAGGACTTGTCATCTCTTGGTGAATCTGGATGATCTGGTCACCTATATCCCCTCTTAGATGACACACAGAAATCGGTAGATCTTGATTTTACTAGAGATGACCAGTGTAAGGAGGTCACAAGGGCAAAGGCACCATCAAAATTAAATTGAAATTAATTTCAAAATTAATTTGAAAAAGAAAAGGAAAAGTTGATCGTCTTTAGTCAGAACCAGCCCCCTCTTTTATGGACTCTAGCCTGAGAGACAGGATGCTGGACTTGTAGATACAAGACACAGCACAGGGCAAAGCAGATGTTGAGAAAAGGTTTCCCTGCTCAGTTTGGGAGCATTTTGACTGTGTGAATTGGATCCATTCCTTTCCAGATGTTGACGGGCTTCTAATAACCGAACAGAGACTTCTTTAAGGAACAAGCTCTTCAGAGTCACCTGGTACTTCATCAAACAATCACCCTGCTCCCACCTCTGGGCCTGGCTCACCCACAGGGTGTGAAAGCCACAGAACCAGAAGGGAGGTCTCATCCATTACCACGGGACCACTCACTCACAGTGATCTGTGCATTTCTGCCCTGTCATTGTTTACCTTTGATTTTCATTTCTGGTTAAGCAATTTGCACCTAGAAAGACCTAAGGAATCCAAGATGTGTCTTTCATATGTCACAGATGCTCCCACACCTAGACCTTGGGACTCCAGAGTGGGGCTGCCTTATCATCTCTGAGTCCCTTAGCTATTGCAACTTGTAGTTGATACTTTATTTCATATTATTTGCTCAGAGCTTTAAAAAAAAAATTGAAAAAAGAAAAGAAACCCTTGATTACTTGTTTTCAGTTCTTGAGAACTGAAAGTAGTCCCCAGTTGAAGAAGCCCAACAATTTGAGTGACTCGCTAACTGGTTTAAGGATTGCAACAGACAAGAGTAAAATGTTAAGTGCTTTAAAAAGGTAAAAGAACACACACAAAGCATAGTGTGCATTGTGTTGACACAAAATTAGGACTGGGTTTGGAGAGGGATGACTTCAGTCGAGTCACATTGTTATGGTAAAGATTAGCGAGTTGAATGCAATATCTAGGCCAAATATACAGCCACCGAAACATTAACATCACTTTATCTAGAACAGACAGCGTTACTGAATGAACGGATTTATAAAACACTGTACATTGCTTCCATATGGGGTCAGCGGGTGTAAACAGACAGCTAATTCAACCAGAGTTTAAACTATTTAAGTTCATTTGCTCTATAGTCTTTTGCGTAACATGCCAGCTTGTCTGACACACAACTACACCTTGCCTCTCCCAGCTCGGAGGACCTGCTAGAGGATGCACATCAGCTTATATAAGTATTTTATGGGGGGTCTGAGGGGTGTAAACAGCGTAATAAGATTAGGAACAAAAATGCCCATTACCAGAGGCTGCTAAAGAACATGGAAATGGGAGCATAATTAATCCTTGCCACATGTGCTTCTTTATTGAATGTTACAGATTTATAAATGATTATAAAGCTGCCCTGTAACGTTCATTAATACAACCACATGCTACAACTAGGCTGGGTTAAACACAGGTTACAGATAGGTTTACATGTGTTTTATAATACAGCATTGCCCCATATGTCACATGGCATAGCCTATAGATATAGCATGATGGATAACTGGATAATGTTGATTATCTTTAAAGAAATCAAACAGCCCAAACATCCAGGAAGATTAGACTGTATAGCTGCAGAAAGAAAAGAAAGAAACATACTATCCAGTGATCTACCATAATGTTATCTATAGAAACCAGATTTTAAAATACAATTGTAACATTCAGAAGAAACACATTTTGTGTTTTCACAAGTATACCCCCCATTTCATTATTCTGATATATGTATATGTATATATATATATATATATTTTTTTTTTTTTTAAAGGGGGAACTTTCAAAGTGCTAAATAGTAACTGGCCCCAGAAGCTTCAGCTTTAAAGAAACGTCCAGTTCTCTAAAGTGCCACACAATGACTGCCCTCCTTTTGGCTTGCAGACACACAAACTGGCCATGACAATTGTCCTCTTGCTTTCTAGCACTCCATTCAAATCTACCAGTTTCTAACTGTAAATATAAAATATGGCGGTTAACTAGAAAACCTTCATGGCCATTTTTATAAAACATTCTTCATTTCTTTCCCAAAAGGAACAAGCAAGCAATTTAGAACAAATCATTACACATCGTAGTATATAAAAATTGGCACCTATGAGGCAGATGATTAAACAAGCTATCTCTTCCTTGAGCCCTCTCTGACTTTATTTATGTATGGTCTTCAATGACTGGCTACTCACGAGCTGTTTAATTCACAGAGGCAGGTAATTAAGGTCCCCTTCATCAGGGACACAGTGGAACAAATGAGCTGAACACAAGCTGTCTGCACAAGGCCACAGAATCAATGCCACACTGGTACACAGAGAACCCAGAGATGGAAGGGGGTGGGGTTGAAAAATAACACACACGCATGTGCACAGGGAAGACATGGCTTGTGAGACCTACACAGTTTTGTGTCTGAAGTTGTTTACATTTGGCTTATAGACTTCACACACTTCACCAAAGATGTTAGCACTTAATTTTCATGCAGAACAAAAGCTCAGGACTGTTAAGTGTTTCCTTTCCCAGGTCATGTTCTTTCTCTCAGGTGATCACAACAAACATAGGCTCATTCCTTCTCTCCCTTTCTTCCAAGGAGGTCCCAAAACCAGGCTCTAGAGTGCTTGTATCCTGCTCTATTGTCACAGCTGATGGTTTCATCTTGGACTCCTCTATGGATTCCCTCAGGGAGTCTTTGCCTTTGAGAATGCTTGCTACTCAAAATCATGAAGATGTTAGGGCATAAAGACATCCAGCTAGCCATATCTAATCTAAAGAGCGGAAGTGCTGAAACCTTGGTTCACACTCTGGCGCTGACACTCAGCCCTCCTGAGAATCACAGGGAAATGGTCTAGAAGTGTATAGTGCCTGTGCTAGTGTGACTGGTGATGAATGAATGCAGTCTCTTTAATAACCACCAGTCACTGTGGAATCAGGGGAGTCATGAATCCCTTAATGTTATAGTGTGGCTTCCCATGGATGTGAGTTTGGGGTGTGGGAGGGTTCAGAGTTTCTATCAGGTTCTCACAGGGACTCATGGCTCAAGGAAGCTTAGAGACAGATGATTTATTTTCAGGTTCAAAACATGTCTGCTGGGAGGGAGATCACCAGTAAGAAAGTGAGTGTCCCTAGCACAGTTATCAATGAAGAGCTTGGGTGTTGCCCAAATACCAGGGATGACAAAGGAGTCTTCACGCTTGCCACTTTTCAGCTGAGAAGATTTTTTCTTTAAAAAATATTAAAAGGTTGCAGGTTTTGTGGTGAACTGACTTGATTTCACTAAGTGATGTGCACCTTGGTGTTTACAATTACAGTGAAAGGAACCAAGGGACCCCTGGGACTAGGAACATTAAATCATGTTCCTCTCTCTCTCTCTCTCTCTCTCTCTCTCCTCCCCTTTTTTAACTACTGGGGATAGAACACAGGGCCTTGAGTATGATAAGCAAGTGCTGTGCCACTGAGCCCAAGTCCCAGCTTAAAGCATTTTTTTTATTCTGCTTTCTTTCCCCCCACCCCCACCCCCCCGCAACAGGGTCTCTTGTAGTCCAGGTTGGCCTTGAACTTGCTATGTACCAGAGGCTGACTCTGAATTCCTCATCTGAATGCCTCTTCTTCCCAAGTGCCTGGAATCACACACAGTGTACATTACCACTAACTCTTCCTGGCTTGACATCGTTTTTCTTAACCCACTTGAAGTCCAGGTTCTACTCTAGAAATGTATGCCTCCATTCTAGACTATGTAATACAAACTGGCTTAGAATTACTCATCTATGCAGATTGAATTTGGTGATAATAGCTTTGTGTCAGAGCAACCAGAGTGAAAGGGATCTCATGTCAATGGGTGCTTCCAAATCGGAGGGGGGGGGGGGGGGGAAGACCATTTTGACAGTTCTTGTTCAGTGTAAAGACAAGTGAAGACCAGAGATTTTTTTTTTTTTTGAAAATTATAATTTCAACAGTGGGTCCAATAGCACAATAAACTTTTTCCAGAGAAACTCTTGGACACTAAAAGTAATCTTAATTATACCATCAGATGACAGAAAGTCAAAGCCTTTTAAGAAATCTCTATGTGTCTGTATACATACTGTATATAAACATGAGTCTGTATGTGGATGTATATGTAAGCAGCATAAACTATAGAATTCTGTATATGGTAAATTTGCTTTCTATTTTGGCCCTACTGTATCTTTTTTATAGCTTTATAAATAAGAAACATATTCATGGCCTGCCTGCAACTGATGGGTTTGGGTTGATATCAAGCCCCTAGTCAAATCTAAGGTTATTTATGGTTTTTAAACTTCCTTAAAAAGTACTTTGGAACATTCCATAAAAAAGATACCAGCCCTTGAAAAACTCTGATTAAATTTATGCTGAGCCCAGATTAGATGGCTAAACTCTAGGTATGAAAATATCCACATATAACCATGTGTTCAAATACAAAATGGTCACGTGATGAGCGGTGTGGAAATTTGGCAGTTATATCTTGGAGGTGTCTGGAGGACAGAGTGGAGACATGCAGACGATGAAGGCCCACACAGCAGCGTCACACACGATGAACGGGGAGACTAGAACAATATCCCACTGGCAACTTAATGTTAGAGCTTCCCACCTTTTTCTTAAAGTTCAGTATTACATATTTGACGAGTGAATTCTTTGATGACAGGTGAGATACAAAATAACTTAAAAATATAAAATTATCTAAGTACATTCATCCTGAGCTTACTTGACTATACTTGATTGCCCGTGGTATATTATAAATCATATGACTTTTGCTTCCAACATCAATTCTTCTTTCATTTTGATCACAAGACAAAAAAAAAAAAAAAAGCATTTTTCTGTTCCCTTATTTTCTTCTAAAGAGATAAACAGTTGCGGCACCAGAAGTGAATAGATAAGAGACAGGTGAACTGTATACATGACTGTTACCTGGGTTTTCTTTATAATGACCAATTACAGAAGTGTTGGCATGAGAAGGATGTGGGACGTTAGGTAGAACTGCTTGCTGCCGGCTTATACTGAATAAAAAGGATGCTCTTCATCAGTCACCAGTGATGGAACCAATGTAAAAAGAAAACAGAATGGAAGTTTAGAATATCTCATCTTGTACGCTGGCTACTCTTATTTCATTTTGCAATTTAGCCCTCGACTCTTGATAACAGGGTGGAAATCCCATGATGCCTATTGGCACGGAGAGTGCTGGAGCCCATTGGCTCCCCAGAGCTCATGGCTTTCTGTGGTGCCTGGTGACACCTATTCATCTCTAGCCCCTGTCTGTTGTCTTTACCCCTCCCTGCCCAACAGATAGAAACATGCCTTAACCCCTGTGTTTTGCACTGGGCCAGATGGAGTGCTTGCTTGACCTGTAGCCCAGAGGTTACCTTTGAGTTAATGTCTCCCATTGTTTTGCTCAGCTAAGAATAAAGCAGATCTAACTCAAGAAAGGGGGAACGTGGTGGGCATTGGGGAGAATTTTAGTGCTGGATTCTCGAGCCTCCTGCAACACACGGTAAGACGGTTTAGTTGTGCTTGCTTTCAAAGCTATGAAAAGCCGATGTTCTAGACAGTCTCCTCATGGATAGGCTGTCCCCTCGGCCCTCTGGCTTGGAGGACTTACTTCTCTGGAAGGGATTTCGGAGGCTTGCCGTGTTCCTCTGTCTATCAAGCTTGTCACTGATGGAGAAGCTCTTTCTGGTATGTGCATATGGCACGCTTGGCTCCTCTGCTGAGTAGCTGTTGGCGCGCTCTATCTTGGGAACTGTGATGTTGTTGGATAGGGTTCTGTCTGCATTTTCAGCCTCCTGAGAGGATATCGGATTGGCAGCTCTCCGGCCTCTGGCCTCATTTTCCTCACTGTCAGAGCTAGGATGGCTCAGCTCTGCTTCTCTCTCAGGGTGGCAACAAGATAAATCTTCCACTTTGTCTCCGAGACCCCCAGGGAAGGCGGCTCTGTCAGCTATTGCTTGGGGGGCATTGACACATCTTGTGTCGATACAGTCTGTAATACTTGTGTATTCTGCTGTTTTCACGGGCACCCCAAAGTTGGCATAGTAACTCCTTGAAGGAGAAAACATAAAGCTATGGGATTTTACAATGGGGGCCTCTTCCAGAAGAAAGGGCGTAGTGGCTAGGTAGCGGCTACTCTTGGAACGCTCGATGGTATGGTACATTGGAGGGTCTGTGTCCCAGGGGTTTTGGCATTCTGGGAGGTGGGTATAGTCTGAAGAAAAAGATCTAGTGTCCATGGAGGTGAGGTCTTCAAAATCAATGCTCCTGCTTGGAGGTCGGTCTGTAGGTGCAAGGGTTGCATAGGCACTACTCGAAGGGGCTGTAGAAGGTGCTAGAGCTGAAAAGCTTGGCTCGCCCAGACCAAGGATGTTCATGGAATTATCCAGAGGGTCTATATCACAGTGGAGCTCATCCATAGCAGAGACATAGATGTCTATGCATGATGATGGTCTTCTGGAGTCAGGAACAATGGCCAAGGTGTTTGCAGGGGCTGCAGGAGCTTTGGGTTCTTTTGCTACTGAGTGGGAGCTAGTAGCTCGGTGTAAGCTCAGGGACCTTTCTTTGAAAATGCTTTCCAACTTTTCTATACCACCTTTGTCTTTCACATTGACTGAATAGAAAGAATGGCTTCGCATACGGGGCATTAAGGTTGGAGAAGTTGGGGATATGGTCTCCTCACCTGCAGGGTCTATACTCTCTTGAAGTTTGAAGGTGTTCCCTTCTTGGCTGTTGAAACTGCTCTGGCGGACGATGTAGGCTGCATCTGTGCAGTCTGAGGAGGTCCTTGAGCGGATTTTGTTGGACTCTGCCCGCTCCAAGCCCGTCAGACGCTCCAGGGCCGTGGCCATGCGCCCGATGAGGTCCTCCAGCTGTGCTAGCCGGATGTCCACAGTCTGGAGTGAAGCCTTCATGGAATGCTCTCTCTCATTAACTTCCTCCAGCCTCATGGACATGTTCTCCACCCTGTATGAGAAGCAAAGAGTACAAGTCACTTGGGTCGGATCCTCTGCTGGGGGAGTTGGAGCATCAGGTTAGATGTGTGCTACTCCAAGACAGAATCAGGAGGGTTCTGGATAAAGGGAGAAGCTGAAGGGGACAGAGTGACATTCCTGCTGCTACCAAGGATCACAGGATCTGAATACGTTTGTGTTGAAGACACTTTGGAAATGATCTAATCCACTGGTTTTCTTTAGTTTTAGTAATTCTTAACAGTAGTCACTCTGGATTGTACAGGCTGTACTTGATCACCTAGTGATACTCCTACTCAGCCTCCTGAACTGCTGGGTTGACAAGCAAGCTCTACCATGCCTGCCATAATCCAGCATCCTCCAGGACTGCTTCCTAGTAGTATTTAAGCACTAGAAGAGTAATAAGAAGCAGAAGAGCTTTTCTCTTGCTGTTCTTTGTGGAGCCCAGTGGACATAGGGCTGATATCTGAAGGGGATCATGGTGCCGTCTTGGCATGATTACATGTGATTACTGGTCCAAGGGCTGAGAAATGTCTGTGTGCCATGGCGTAGGTGGTGGGGCCTCTCTGTCTACTGCCTTCCAAGCTTACGGCTCCACATCATAGAGAAAAGGAGCGAGTGAGCAAGTGAGAAAGAGAGAGAGAGAGAGAGAGAGAGAGAGAGAGAGAGAGAGAGAGAGAGAGTGTCAGAAGAAGAGTTGAGGCCTAACAAGGGAGGTCAGCTGGACATAGGCTGGAAATCCAACAAGAATGAAAAGAAGCTGGAATGCAGGAGGAAGACTAGGAAGGTACACTAGGAAAGGTCTGATGGGAGCCCTAAGAACAAAACAGCACAGACTTAAAAAATAGAACCAAAGCTGGAAGCCAGCTGCAAAGGGGCTAAAAAAAACCAAAAAAAACGAACTCACAAAGATCTGTCTGTCTCTACCTCCCTAGTGCTGGGATTAAAGGCATACAACAGCACACCCAGCTCAAGAACTATTTTTAAGCAATTTTCATGACTTCTCTGCACTCCTAGGTGGTTGTTGTGTTAACTCTTGTAGAAAACAGTACGGGCCAGTGTTAAGCCATTCTCATCCATCGCTCTGGGTGTGATTAACCATCTAACCACTCAACAACTTAATTAATGATGAGGGCCTGAACCTAACCACAAGGGGCTTAGAATAGAAGTTAACATCCCAAAAGGGGTCAAATTTACTTTACTTTTGTTCTATAACTAGACATCTTCCTTTAAACTTATTTATTTTTTTTCTTGAAAAGTTTGGGACCAGTGAGATGGTTCGGCAGGCAAAGGCACTTGGCACCAAGTCTGATGATCTGAGTTTGATCCCTGGGGTGTACATAGTAGAAGGGAGAGCCCACTCCTGTAAGTTGTCTTCTGACCTCCACCTATGAATGAACACACAGAGCGCACCAAGGATTTTCAGTCCTGATTTCGGCCACTCGGTGCTGATTATGGTTGAGTAGCTCAAGGAATGGAATGCAGACACAGGTGACAAGAATTTATAAATGAATAGGAATCCCCAAGGAGACAGACACATACAGTGACTAAGGTAAAAAGAGAAAGAAGGCCATCGTGGAAATCACGATGTTCCAGGGAAAGAAACTGGCTTTAACTTCCCGTCCCTCACAGCTCCAGATGGAGAGAGGTTCATTTCAGATCAACGCAGAAGATGCTGACAACAGGGTACAGGGGAGATGAGAGGAGGCTCGTGCATACGAAGAAAATAAGCTCTTATTGCTTTCTGCTTTAAATCTCTGCAATCTACATGGAGGTGGGATTATATAATATTCTCTTTGTCATAAGGACTGTGTATAATTGACAGGGAAATGCAGCCACAAACAACTCTGTCAATGTTTCTATACACAGACACACTCGCATTCAGACCTCTGTTTCTAGCTCTCTTTGTCTCTATTAAGAGGGTATAAATAAGACAGGTGATATCACGTGCCACTCCACGCAGAAAGGATATCCTGGAGGATGCTGAGGCAGCCAGTATGGATGCCTTGGTCTCTTGCTGGGTCCCCAATGCCTCCTGAGGCATTTCTGTTGTGCTGCATACTGTTGCAAGATAATTAGTTTTTGGTTTTCTTAGAAATGCAAAGAACCCAACAATAACCACAGCAAAACTCCAAAATGAACAGAAGTCATAGAAGAAGAACAAGGCCTGAATTTGCAGCCCTGGGCTGCTCAGGAGGCCATGCTGGGTCTTTAAACCCAGTCTTCCTATCGCCCATGCACCCAGAGGTCAAGATTCTCTGTTTGCATTCCTGGTACCTTCTCACTTCACTCATACTCTGAGGAGCCACCCTGGCAGGTCAGTGCAGGGAGTTGTCTTGCAGGGTTGGCTGACATGGAGTGAGAGACTCTGGTTCCTTCCCAGGTTTTCTAGAAGGAGTTGTTGCCTTGGTCACAGTATATTCACGTGTGCTGACAGACATATGGCCCTCATCACCCCAGTTACTCAGAGAGGCAGAGCTTTCCTGGCATCTTATTATACCTCTCCTTTCTTGCCTTTCTTGCCTCCTAGGCCTGTGGTTTTCTGAATTCAAAAAGCATTTCAAAGGCCCAAAGACATATGCCGAGGAAATGTGTCTCAGCTATGGTAATATTCCCACATGGCACAATTTTCTGGAAGCACATGGCTATATGTCCATTCATAAACAGCTTTCCAAGGCCTCAGAAGGAGAGAGAGCTTCGGAATTTCAGCTCTTTCCTCTGTTTGCCAGAGAACTACTTTACAACATATCATAAATCTCTCTATTTTATAGTGGCAGCTGTGTATAAAATCTGCGCAGCCTTAAACCTTATTAATATTGGCTTGGTACCTATGGATACAACCACACATGGGCATATGTGATTATACCTATGTCTACAATCTGCATTCTCTAAAAAAGAGCAAGAGACAAAAAATTTACAACTTTTGTTAATAAAGAATCGTTGATGTGGGCACACAAGTGTCATTTCATAAAAATTAGAAGTGTTTCGCAAATCTTTGAAGCCCCTTCACACCGACTGAGGTTATCTATCTATTATATCTTCTACACTGTTCACAATTTGCTCTTTCTATTTTTATAGAGTAAACAGTTAAAGCATAGCGATACCAGTTCTTTGTGACACTCTCCAAGTGTTCTTTTGAATGCTAGTTCCAAATGCTGGGTTATGAACACCCCAGCTTGGAATGAAGGTTTTCTTAGTCTATAGTAATGTAAGAGACACAAGAAACCGTAGACGCATTTGCCTAGATCTGGTGCTATTAGAGATCTGTCCTGTGTGCTCCCAGGCACATGTGTGCATGCGTGTGTGCGTGCATGTGTGTTGCAATTATTTTTTTGAGGCAGGGTCTCTCTGTGAACCTGGTGCTTGCATTTTTGAGGTTAAGCAAGCCCCAGTGATCCTACTGCCTCTATCCCAGACAGCACCATGGTTACTGATGCACGTGAGGCTATCCCTGTCTTGTGATGTGGGTGTTACCACCAGAGCCTAGGTGCTGTTTGTGTAGGAGATTTTTCTTATAGGTCTCTTGGCTCTCAAAGCCATGTGATAAGTGACAAAATAATCTGGATAGAACATTTTGTATTAACTTCTTTGTTCTTAATCATGTTCTGTAGAAAAAAAATTCTTGGAAAAATACCAACCACTATTCTCACTGAACTCAGAAATCCGCCTGCCTCTGCCTCCCAAGTGCTGGGATTAAAGGTGTGCGCCACCACTGCCTGGCAGAACCTGTGTTCTTGCTTAACTAGAAGACATGGGACACTCACATAAGCCAAACGGGGCTATTCTCCTCTGGGTAAGAATGCTTAATGGTCATAGTATGAAACATGAACTAGTTGAAGAGCCTAAGTTGGGTCTGGGTCTCCCTTTATGTCTGGGACAAAAGTTTCCGGTTTCTGGTCCAAGCCAGATCTGTTCTAGATTTACCAGTTCTCCCATCCAGCTTAAAGCTTTCACTATTTCCTGGAAAGGCCCAGGGTCTCTAAGTCTGGAACTCTGATCAACTGACTGAACAGGAAATGTCCTATTCTTTCAGAAGGTCCATGTTTTTTTGGGCAGTAAAGATAAGTGGAAGAGGTCTATGTTTTGGAGATATGAGAACAACCCAGCTGGTGACATGGCTTGTGGCAGGAAGCATCTGTGTGAAGGAACAGACCTTTCTGATGTAACTCGAATCCTCTCATCGTTGGATGAATTGAAGCGATCATCCTTCTCTCTGAAATATTCCTCTATGCACTGCTCTTCAAAATCATGTACTTTCTTGAGCTCATCATCAGTTATGAAGAGTTCTGTGGGGATGAATGGGGGGGGAGGGGGGAGAAGAGAGCCATGAGTCAGAGCAGGGACCACAACAGCATCTGGTCTGTGGCCTAATGACAGTTTTAAAGAAATCCAGGCTGGGGAAAGTCTCCTAGATTCTATTGTGAGTTCCAGACGGAGTCCAAATCTAATTAGGCCACTCGAATCACCAGCTCCTTCCTGAGCCACAGAGAAGTGCGGTCTCTGGAGCCCACCTGGGTATACCTGGCTACCGCAGGAGCTGGGCTTAATTAAGGAAGCAGCAGGACTGAGAGCATAAAGAAAGGAAGGGAAAGGAAGCAACTGGAATTGTGGATGTTTTTTAAAGGCTCCAAATTTCCTGGGCTATGTAGTGTGACATGCTGATGTTATTGATTGATACTTTTTGTTCAACCCATCTTCTCCCTGTCTTTTTTTTTTTTTTTGTATCCAGAGTTGAGAGAGTCACATAAACACATTTGTAGACATCTTTGGAATTATTAGCAACCACAAGACCCAGTTTTGACCAAGAAACAAAAGAAATGTACTGCAGGGAGGGGTGGTGTGTAGAAAAGAGATTTTTGCTTCCCTGATGAGAGAGAGAGAGAGAAAGAGAGAGAGAGAGAGATAGAGAGAGAGATAGATAGATATGCTCTTTCTATTCTTTTCCAGCTTCCTTCTTTTTTCTAACTTCAACTTAAACATTTGATGACTGAAGGCTCAGCGACTGTCCTGTGACCTTGAAAACTAAATGACACAAAAGGAAGAGCTGGGCTTAAAACTAGAAGGAGTCTGGAGCTTTGACTCAAGGCTGTGGAGCTGTGACTGGAGTCCTGGACCTTTGGCTCACTTTTTGTTATGTAAGAAAAAGAAGCCTCCTTTATCTGTGCTATTGTTATTCTGGTTTTCTGCTAATAAAAGGTAAACATCTCCATCAGTGCTACAGCCACAGAGGTCTGGTGGAACTGTGAGCCTTTGAATGCTTTATAGAACAGGGTTTGAGAAAGAGAGTTGCTTTGGAAATTTCCCAAATTAGGAAGTCTTTCTCATCCTGGGCCCTTGAGATGCCACAGGGATTGGCTCACGTGTTAGGAGGGCTGAGTCTCAGCTCTTTGGGGCTTTGTTTTTTTAGATTGCTCTTATTTGCCTAGAAACATCAATTAGAACTTGCTGGGGGCTGTAAAACATGACTGTAAAAGCCACAGAGAATATAGAAAACACCAGACCAAAACAGTCAGACTGCACTTCTCACATATGGCAGGCTCTGAGGGGAGAGACAGCTATGCCAGGCAGAGACACCTGAGATGTGGTCATGAAATTACACAGAGCCTTGAACTTTAGGGTCAAGGAGAGAGGCCATGTATAGACTCCCTCCCTGATGCCAAAGATTCATGCTGCCCTCTGCTAGGGATGTTTCTAAGATCTAAAGGAGTAGTCCCAATACTCACAAGTGCCTCATTAGACTTCTTTGATATTTGTGTGTGAGTATGTGCATGAGTGTGTGTGTGTTTGTGTGTGTGTGTGTATTTTAAACACTGTTGCTATCTCTGTACTTGGCATTTATGTGGATGTTCTGCATCTAGAATCAGGGTCTCATGCTTGTATAAAAATCACTTTATAGGATGAGCCAAATCCCCAGCCCTATGCTGTTCTTTTAAAAGAATAAAATATTCTTTAAAAAAACTCTTACCATGTCAGATTTTACCATATAGCTCTAAGTTTACTCTTTCTGAGGCTCGGCAAGAACCTGGAAATGCTCTGGGATCTTTTGATGACAGCTACGGGCTAAAGGGGAGAACTTCATTCTTCCCTGACAGGTGGATATATGCAGGGCTTTCCTCTCTGTTCTTCATGGGTGGGTACATGCAGGGCTTTCCCCTTGGCCCTTCACTCTTCGCATCCTGTCAAAGTTGCAAGATCTTCCCTGTGAGAAGGAAGTCTCTGGGAAGTGTGTCACCTGCTCTTCCCTGCCACAGATGCAGAAACCTGGCGATGCAGCCAGTAACTACTCTGGCTGAAAATAAGAAAACTGTGCCTATGGTTGAGTGTGGTACCACAAGCCTTTAAAGCAGCACCTGGGAGGTAGCTGCAGTGAATTGCTAGGATGGCACCAGCCCGGTCTATATAGTGAGTTCCAGGCTAGCCAGGGCTGTAAAGTAAGACCCTGCTGCATAAACAAAAACAAAAACAAAAAAACTCAAATCACATAGATGAGGTTGGTGGGGCTTCTTAGTATCCTTAGATCTATGAAATGGGCTCTTAAGTAGAAATAGGTCTCTGGATGGCCCTGCTATGGTTTGAACACAAAATATCTCTTCCCCCAGGCTTATGTGTCTGAGCAGCTAGTCCTCTGAGAGAGTGCAGTGCTTGTATTAGGAAATGTGAGGTCTGTCTGGGTCACTGTAGATGAATCTTTAAAATTCATAGCCTGGCCAGGTTGCTGATTTAGTTTTTTCTGCTTTTGGATCCCCCAAGGTAGTAGGGACTTCCTGCCCTTCATTCTCCCGCTGCTATGGAGACCTGCCATTTTCAAGGCCTTCCTTGCCATAATTGACTCTCTGTAAACTATGAACTATGAAAAATATCTTTTCTTCTTTAAGTTTCTTTTGTTAAGATCACAATGATGATAAAAATCAGTCCCACAGCCCTCTGTCCTGCACTGTATTTCCAGTCATCTTGTGCTCTCTAGCTAAGTTAGGTTTTCTACCACAAGTGCTTATGCTTTATTGAAATTGACTTGGAGCCCTGAGTTGACCCCTAGTGCAATATTCTTATAGGGTAGCAATCAAGACAATATTCTTTGCCCAGGACTTGACCATGTTGACATGATTTGAGGACAAAATATCAGGGCACCTCAGCTTTCTGTTTGCCTAAACTTGAGGTTTCAGAAGGAAATGACAATAGAATTTCTAGGTCTTTCCAACTGTCTGATTTGAATGTCTAGGAAGAAGCTGGACATTGCTTAGTCAGGGAGATCACGGGCACTTCAGCTTCAGAGAAACAGTTGGCTAAGTAACTCTGGTTTTAAGCCATGGGTGTATTAGTGTCCCATGGACTGGAGGTAGATCCCTGGACCACCATCCCAGAGGCTCTTGTTTGTGGATTTAATGCAGATGTAGACTTGACATATTTGGAAAAGGCATAGTAGATTGTCTATAAGTCATCGCACTCCCAGCAGCTCCAGAGTTTATGCCCAGGGGGCATTTAGGAGCCGGCAGGAGCCATTGGTACTTAATGTGCAGAGATGGATATATTAAGTCTCCTGCAATGAGTCACACATTCTTACATAGTGAGGAACTGTTCCAGCCCAGTGCCAGCCAAACTTCCCTTCAGAAACACCGGGCTAGAAGGTGGGTGGTGGAGAGGCCATTGTTCTGTGCTTTGAAAGCAAGGCTCATTCTCCTAAAAAAAAAAAATCATATAAGCACAGTCCTGAAGGCTTAGAAAACATTTAAGATCTGGAACAGTGATTGTTCCAGAAATGAGCATGGAAGAATAAAACTCAGGACACACACTGTTTAAAGAATTATATCTAATTTAGCACTTGGTGCATATTAACATGGCTGATTTACAATGGGATCCTTGGAAGAAGTGTGTGTGAAGGTGGAGAGAATGCCTTTTCTCTTACTAGATATGGCTAAGAAATCTGGCTTCAGCTCATGCTATACTGTCTTCCTTCTATTCTGTATCTCATCAAGCAGGTCCCTGTCCCATCTCCTTAAATATGCATGAGGCAGGAGAAACAAGGAGGGCGTGGATCCTGCCTGACTGCCTATGGGAATTGATGGGAACTTCCGGCTGCAGGGGCCGGCTTGCAGCTCACTCAGGCCGTAGTCCCTTTCATCCGGGTCACTCTCGTGCTTCCTCCACCGGCAGCACACATGCTGGAATATCATAGTCATGTGACTGAAGATGATGAGCGGTGGGGGCAGAACTGGCCTCTCATGGAACGTCATGATGAGCTGGTACCTCTGAAATTTCCATACTTGGTTGGATATCGACTTGACCTCAAAAAATGTGTTGCTGAAACAGACCGGAGAGTCACATGACAAACAAGTATTACTTTTCTAAGTATCAGCTCCCTCTGCCTGCTGCCCATCCATCCACCCATATGCCTGAAGGAGTGGCCACTCACTTGAAGACAGCAATAAGGAGGTTGACCAGAAGGATGTTCGCCACCAAGAGGTAGCAGGCCATGATGGCTGGGACAATCCATGCTCCTGTCTTGCATGGGGGCAGCTGGATTGTCTTGCCATCCTCTCGGGTCTCGTTCTGTCCACAGGGAGCTAGAGGAAGTGACACAAGTAAGAAATGAGAAACCATGGCTATTTGATTTATATTAAAAAGAAAAAGAGAGAGAGAGAGAGAAAGCAAGAGACATTTAAATGAGGGGTTTAAATGGAAGAAAAATACAGCCACCTCAAGCAGCAAAATGTTTCAAAAAAGCCAAAATAGGAAAATGAGATCTTCATGAATATTCAAAGGGCCACCACTCTTGAGGAGAGGCAGTTCCACCTGTGTCCCCAATCTGTCATCAGACTCAAAGAGTTGTCTAGAGCCACCTGCCTGGTCCCTCAGTCCCTCAACCCCTGGTAGTGGTGGGAGGGCATTTGGTGTCCCTAAAATGTTTGATGAGGGCTTTTGGAAGAGCCAGAGCCAAAGTCCTACCTCCTGGCAAGTTACTTTCAAAATGTGCTGTAGAGGCCTCCAGCCAACAGCTTGGAGCCAAGCATGGCAGGCTATTGATTGGAAATTAACACCGGGGTAACTGTTAATTGCTGTGAGAAACAATCCATGGCCTTGGCCAATGATTTGCTGTCTCAGTACAGAAGGAACAGTGTCAGGCAGCCCCCCGAGAAGCACCCAGAGAGCTTGTCACTTGGTGCCCCTGATGGATGAGGAGGATAATGGCTAACAGGGATGGACCGCAGAGCCCACAGCTACTTGTCTATAAAAAACCAAGCCAACCACATTTTCATTCCAAATATGTGCATTTCAGGAACACGACGACGTAAAACCTAACTCCAGTGACTAAATGGCAAAGGCAGGGGTGTTCACGGAGATGTGGAGGCGGGAGTGAGAAGGAAGGTACTGTGTGGGATTGGGTGAGCAGAAGTAATATGCTAATGAGGCCAGCTTGGAGTTTCCAGGTAAGTAGAAGGGGGTGGGAGGGGTCCTGGATAATGCTTTAGAGCCCTGCATAGTGACTCACAGAGCCTGTCTTTGTTAGCAGTCTATTGCTATGAAGAGACACAGCGATCAAGGCAACATTAAAAAAAAACAAAACAAAACCCAAAACCAACCAACAAACCAAAACCAAAACCAAAAAACCTACAAAAAACCCCATTGAATCAGGGGTTTGCTTACAGTTTCAGGGGGTTAGTCCATGACCATCATGGTGGCAAGCATAGCAACAGGCAGGCAGGCAGGCAGGCATAGTGTTGGAACAGTAGCTGATAACTTATATCTGACTCACAGGCAGGGAGAAGAGTGAGAAGAGCCTGGTGTGGACTTTTGAAACCTCAAAGCCCACCCCTCAGTGACACACCTCCTCCAGAAGGCCATGTTTTCTAATCCTTTCTAAACAGTTCCACCAACTGGGAACCAAACATTATATCAGGCTATGGGGACCAGTCTCATTCAAATCATTACAGAGCTAGATGTTGCTTGTAGGTAGGTACTGGGGGTAGGTGAGATAGCCCTTCCTTTCCAGGTACTTCCCACCCTTTCCAAAAGGGTGCTGTGGAGGATCTGACAGGAGGGTTTGCATGGGGGCCCAGGATCTACAAGGTTTGAGCTGGACAGCAAGGGGACCTGCTTTTCACCAGAACTCCTTCTGCCCAGCCCTGTACTCTTCAGAGGTTCTCAGCCCTGAATACCCAGGGTTTGCCCAGCAGCCTGAAATACTACTAACATCCAGCTCTCGCAGACAATTGAACCAGACGCTCCATGACGTAGGTATGGCATTTCGTCTTAACCTTCCTTGTCAGTTGCTCCATCGGTTGAGTAACTGAGCTTTTCATTAGGTTGCAAAAGCCACATGATTTTTTTTTTAAATGTAAAACACACCTTTGCAGCCAGCAAGGGTTTTATTAGCAGTGGGCCAGCAAGTCCCTGATTTTATGGCCAGGATAAGATGACCAAAGCACTCCCTTTGTCTCTATATGGCAGATAATTGGATGTGGGAATGGGGTGTATCTTGCTCCGGATATAACTGGGTAGGACTGACCACCCAAGACAGCCTTGTAAGATGGTCTTGGAAGGAAATGCACTGACAGGTGATGTCCAAACTCTCCAGGTGGCTCTCCAGGGATGCCTCTTCTTACTTCTCCCTGTGGGCACAACCTGGACCAAGTTTCTTGTAGTTCTTAGAAGCCCAATCTCCCTTTTGCTTCCTGATTCTGAGACACATTGTTTCTGATGCTTCCATTAGACCAGTGGATGACCTAGTCCCACTCTCAAGCTTGACCTAGGGTGTATCTCTTCTCTTCCATGAATGCCTAGAAGCCTACTTTCTAATCCCCCATCCCAGCTGGGATTGGGTTGGTCAAATCCTTAGGCTCCTGACACTCCTGCTGTTTGTCTTGGGACTCTCACATTCCTGCCACTGCCAGTTACTTGTCTGTACCATACATGAGATTCCCCATGGAGCATCATTCTTCAAGGTTGCCCTCCTCTTGGCTCAGCACATACACAGAGCATGTTCGCATGCACCTGAAAACAGTCAGTATTTGTTGACCGAGTAAATAAAAGATGCTTTCTTGAATATCTGTGCTATTGCTGTTAGCTTGGCTCAGTCAGGCGGTAGAGGTGTCAGGTGTCAGACCAGTCTAAGGAACATCATCTAGATCAACCGTCTTCCCGCTGTGACCCTTTAATATAGTCCCTCATGCTGTTGGAAAATTATTTCATTGCTACTTCATAACTGTAATCTTGCCACTGTTATGAATCATAATGTAAATCTCTGATAGGCAGGATGTCTGATATGCGATGCCCCAAAAAGGGGTCTCGACCCACAGGTTGAGAATAGCTGATCTAGATTCTACAGCAAGTGCAGCATAAATGAGCTAGCTGTTCCTTGTGACAGTGATAATGATAATGAAAGTGAATCATTAAGAGGCAGCCTTTATTTGGCAATATCAGTGAAGAAGCTGTCAGCGTTATAGGCAGCAGTTAGTGCAAAGGATTACTTCAGGAGGGCTTCTAATGACACTCTTGTTCTGGGTATTTGTTGGCACTAGAAAGTGCAATAACTCAGACACACAGATGTCTACCACTAATGGAGATGAACAGGGTATCTTCCAGACCTGACAAGCAGCAGTTATTAGGAAGGAGGGTAAGTTATTGCAATGGTCCTATGATACCAGCAAGTTGCTAGGGATGTCCCCAGGGATGTGTACCAAGACACCACATGACATGGATGGAGGTTTAGGGATGTGGGGGCTGCCTGCTATCACTGTCTCTCCCCCTGTCTCGCTTTTCTCACTTTGCATTTGGGTCCTTTCTCTCCCAATACTTTTGCAAACATGACTTAGTCACTACCAGTGTTATATCAAGCGGCATGCTGTCCTCTCTGTCTCTGTTGATGACAGTCAATAGAGTCCCTGTAGAAGACATTTGCAGAGTCTGCTCTTCCAGATCCTTGGCCCTTCCTTGAATAAGAGCATTCCTTTTACCCCTGTGAACTCACTCTGCTCCCCCCATCACCGTTACAACAAAATGTAAGACCGTTGAGTAGAAAGGACCTGGCTGAGAGGGACGTCATGGAGGACTAACATTTTTGACCAGTTGAGACAAGCAGGAAACCAGGGCTCTCTGGTTACATGAACCATACAAGCCTGCTTCTCCAAAGTTGGCTTTAATTGGATCATTATCACTTGCAGTGAAGACTCCTGACTGTAGGTAGGTAGGTGGTGCATACCTGTAACCCTAATACCAGGGAGGCTGAGACGGGAGGAGACTTGTGTGTTAAACCTTGGTAGGGGTAGAGGGGTTACCAGGTGATGTAATTACCCTCAACTCCCCCATCCACATCCACAGTCAGTAAAACAAGATGTTCAAGTTTAGAACCTTGGAATACATAGGAAGTTTGAAGTGGTACTCAGATATATAGCATTTGACACCAAGCTCAGGCCAAGTTATTATTTTTTTTTTTAAGACAGGGTTTCTCTGTGAAACAAGCCCTTGATGTCCTGGACTCACTTTATAAACCAGGCTGTCCTCCAACTCACAGAGATCCACCTGCCTCTGCCTCCCTCCTCTGCTTGGATTAAAGGCACCCACCAGCACGCCTGGCCCTCTGAGTTGGTGTCTTAAGTTTTAGAAACCAAAGCAGAAATTCAGCTACTTCCCTTCTTCCCCAAAGTAGGGAACAACTTAAAGGGTCTACTCTGATAATGCTGAACTTTTGTCTAACTGTGGCCTCAGAAATGAGCAATATGGACTATTTACAAAATTCAGGGGGATGGAAACAAGTCCAAAGAACTGGCCAGATATGTGTACATAGCCAGCAGCCCTTGGAGCAAAGAAAGTGAGTTCGAGAATTGGCAGCACAGGGCAGATGTGGGCACAGAAGAGACATTTGGCTATAACTGCTGCATCTGCACAGTTATAGCCAAATTTGAAGGGATCTCTGTGCTTTGTGTATGTGGGTCACACTGACACATCACATGGAAGGAACTTCAAATGCCAGTTCTGCTAATGATGCATTCATAGGTAGAAATGGACAATTGGGCTCTGGAACACACTGATGGGCTAGTTACAATCTGGCCAGATTATGTGGGCGAGGAAAAAAAGCTATGGCCATACCTTGTGAAAGAGTGTTCCAGCGGTTGGAACTGCCCCCTACCTTTCCAGTACTTACTTAAGAGTACTTGCCTAGCATGCATAGGTTCTTGGGTTCCAGTCCCAGACCTGAAATAGGGAGAACTTAGACTGAAATAAAGAGCCAACAGCATCCTTCCTAGAGTACAAGCTCTGAGAGCAGAATTTTTGTCTCCCTTGTTCACCAAACTGAAGAACACAGTTTCCTGAGCACCATCTGGCACATGCAGGGGCTAAACAGAGAGGTGGTGTTACGCTCTGCATGGTGATACCAGACACCAGGATGCAATGCCCATGATCTCTCTAAGTGCTACATTGATGCGTACTACCAGGTCACAGTCTGGGTGTTTTCCTGCTTACTTCTACTTCCCACCAAGTGCTACCATCACCTGCTAGTATAAAAAACTGTCATGGTGGCAACACACTGACAGAGAAAACATAGGATTTTCTTCCCGAAGTCTTTGGCCAGATCTTACTCTGTATGGCAAACCAGCCCTCCTACCATCCAGTACTCACACAGACAATGCTAATTAATCTTTATATTCTTTCCCCTTCAGCTAAGACATTACTTTGGAATCCTTCTTTAGATGAAAGTCTTGACAGTATGGCCAAATGCACTGTAATTATTACAGGGCATGGGCCACTCTTAGCTCTTTATCAAATGGGAATGCAAAGGTTGGGTCTCTCTTAAGGGTCCCCCTCAAGTCCACAAGGTTTAGTGGACATTGGACCTATACCCCAGCTGCAGGAACCCAATGTGCCAGAATCAGACACCTTTCCTATTCTAGACATTTCTGATTGTGACACGGACTTCTTCCCATACATCACAGGCCCTGAGGACTTGAACTTGCCCTGCAAATTCAAAAGGACATCTTTAAAAGTAGACGATTCTTCAGAAAATATTAACCTCACTCCTTTTTCTATCTGAGACCGTCAGAAGTGCAGACAGTAGACCTGAAATAAGCATCTCTGGAAGGGATGCTCTGTGCCAGCCTCCGCTGGGCACTTGGCATGGGTCTTCCTCCCAGCTTTGTAAGAAACACTCCTGTCATGCCAGTGCTCAGGCAAGGAGCAGGAAGATTGGGAGTTCATGGCCAGACTTGGCTGTGTAATAGGACCCTAGCTCAAAAGCTAGAAAAACAAACAAACAAACAAACAAACAAACAAACAAACATTCTTGCTTTATAGTTGATTAGTGGAATGCTTTCCTCAAGGTTGCATGGCAACCAAGAGGTAAAGCCCCTGCCATTCTCTTTTTTCAAAACATGCTGAGTTCCTGCTGCATGCCATGGCAGTTGGTACCAGAGATGAAATTATGAATGTAGGAAAAATGAGTATCTTGGATCTCTGAGCTGTGTACACTCCATTCTTTCTCCTGTGGCCTTGCCAATGTGCTCATCCTAGTGACCAGTGACTGCATGCTTAAATGCCAGCTCTTGAGCTCATAGTATGATCTTAATATAATTTTGACACGATAGAGGGTCAGAAATCTTTAAGACCTTTGTCAGTATTTCAGAAGAATTTGGGATGAACAGCGAAGCCATCCATACAAGCCAGGTAGATCAGAGTCTCTTTGTTTAGTGTCCCCAAAGAGGGAACAACACAAAGATGAGAACATCTCAATTAGAAACAAATGGGGGGGGGATTTGATTAGACACCTGAATTCTTTTCTTGTTTTTACTGATACAAGTAACTGTCCTGAACTGCTCAAAGTAACAGGCAAATGGGACTCGTTAAAGATCAGAGCACAAAGAAAGCAAGTTCATATAATAGGGCGATAGGGCCTAGGAACCGATATCCCTGAAGTTAAGACACTTGTCTTTCATTTTTGTCTCCTCCTATAATATGCAGGGAAAGGAAATGCTTATTTATTTAATATGCATACTACATTGTTTCCTCAAAATCAGAAACATTTACAATTAAAGACCGATGTTGGAAATGATTGACATTCTTCTTTTTTTTTTTTTTTTTTTAACAGATATACTTTTTTATTTAGAAGAGAAACTCTTGGTAAGGTACATAATTATTCATTGAGGACATATATTCTCCTGAAGAAAAAAAGCTTCATTTCTATGGCACTATGTAGTGAGATTTTAGGACAAACAGAGATGAAGGACAAAGTGTTGTTTGTAACTAAATAAAATCCACAAACTGCTCATGGAGTGTCTTCAGAGGACCCAATCAATGGTCCCAGATGTAATGACTTTTCCTACACCTAATGGTGGCGCTCAGGCATAATGGCAGTGCCTGGCAACTACTGTTCCCAAAGAAGAATGAGTATTACCATCTGGGCAAAGATTTACAAAAATGCATATAAGATTGATCAGGATGCTGTACTCATGAGATATGTCATATAGTTAAGGATATGGTATAAGAAAATTAGGGTAATCACCTAACAAGCATTGATCAACAGGAATTAATCTAAAGTACAAACTGAAAGAGTTGAGTCTAGCATCCAGGCGTCCCACAGCATCAGTGACTGTGAAAAGGCAAAGCAGGAATCAAAAATGCTTTGTTAAGCTCAAAACTAAAGTAAAAGGGCTTGAATAATAAGAGAGAAAGTGTGTGTGTGTGTGTGTGTGTGTGTGTGTGTGTGTGTGTGTATACATAAATTCCTATTACATTTAAAGCTTCTAACAGAATTTGCTCTTTTGCGGAATTAAATGTTTCATTCTAATATTTCTCTCACTTTTGAAAATGGGGAACTTTTGATACGGTCTCACTCCCCAGTTCTCCACATAGTGATTGACATTTTCTTAAAGATGAGACAAAGAAGGCTATTTCTTGAGGCCCATTCCTTCCTCTCAATGTCTGAAAAAAAAAAAAAAAACCTACCAAATTTATCCCAAAGTACAGGCAATGGGATAAAGGAGCCTATTTTGAAGAAATGATTTTCAATTAAAAATCTGTCTTGAGGGCTAGCAATATGACTCAGTGGGTAAAGAGGCCTGTAGCCAAGCCTGATCATTAAGTTCCATCCCTGGATTCGATATAGTGGAAGAAGAGAATTAACTTTTGGAAGTTGTCCTCTGACTTCCGCACATGCACCACGGCACACTCATGCTCCCTGCAGTGAATAATAAAACGTGTAATAAAATTTTTCTAAAAATCCACTTTGAAAAAACAACAAGACAAAGAGAATTACTCTACCAGTTTGCCCCCAAAACCCTAGAATACCATGGATACCAGCTGGTATGTGGTCTGAGGGCTAACTCTCAGAGAAAGGCCCTTCATTCTTTCTCATAATGTGATAGCTTTCAGGACGAAACAATTAAAGATGCCCCTCTTTGTATGCCTAACTCTTTCTAGAATTTTTCTTATCTAAAAATCTTCAATTGTGGTAGATCCCAATGGAAGCTGTCTCTGTGGAAGCACGTGGAATTTTCTGTTGCTTGCCAGGGATGACAGAGTCCCATGGAGTCAAGGACAGGAATTACAAAGGTAATTGTAAACCAGGTCAGACCAGATTCTGTACAAAGGCACCACCAAATAGTTCCTATCTTATTCCTTCTTTTCCTAGTCCCTAACTCAGCTGCTAGATGTACTGACTTCTCATGACATGGCTCAAAGGCAGCCATTAGAAATTGGTGGGATGCCTCAAGTCCTGCATCTAAGAGAAAAGAGAGACTGTTGATTTTCCCCAGGTGGGTAGCACCACAGATGAGGGAGTCTGTGATGATTCTGGGCATGGGAACAGAGCATTGAATAGCATTGAGTCAGATGGTAGGAAAATGACCTCTGCAAGGCTTGTTCAGTCCTTCCTGACTTCAGCAGGAAGACGCTCTCAGTTTGAGGATAATGTTTGCTTAACTCCTCCCTCACAAAACCCCACTTTCCAGTAAAGTTGAGACAGGCTTAAGCACCTGCCAAGAATTTCATAACAGTGTGGTATTTTCCTTTTGTTTCTTTTGTGATTGTCTTCTATTTACACCAAATCATAGTCATTTTCAACTTATGGCCATGGCATTTTTTTTTAAAAAGTAAATTGAGTTTTAAAACTTGATTCAGTTGAAAGATTACAAGGAGCAGAATAGAGGCTACAAAACAGAATATGGCTGATTAAATGTTGAGAAACACTAAATTAGATGATGTCCAGACCTCATCTCTTCCTAACATTGTGTTGCTCCATGATTCCAAGAAAAGCCATGAGGTTCATAAACCTGCCCCACCTGGGCACAAGTGACATAATCCTTAGCTCTTTAGGGCCATCTTGGTGTATAGTCACTGACTATTAGCATAGCTTTAGCTTTGAGCTGTTCAGAAATCTGTTCGAATCTAATGACTTAGAAAGCAGAGTGTCCCAAACCTAGGTATGTTATGGGTATGTTGAGAGGTATTCTGGGGGGAAGAGGGAAGATAATTCAATTCTACTTATATCTCAGTGCTATGTTCTTGCTAATGTATATATAAGTTGTCATTTATTTGTTGGGTTTGGAAAGAGCCTCAACAATCCAGCCTCAGTAGTTTACTGTTTTAGGCATTCCCATCAGGACAGCTTCATTCCAGTCTCCCTAGGGAAGGCTCAGGATACCCAGGAAGCTGCGGTTCAAATCTGTGAGTTAGGGTGGTGATATAGCAGGTGGATTGCCTCAACAGCCCTAGTTTCCCCCTTTCCCTGTATCCAAGCTCCTTTGTTGAGTGGCCGTGGAATTCTCATTGCATGCGTGGAATCTATTTCCTTGGTCTTTGATTCTGAATTTGGCCGCATTGGCTACTTTGGTGAATGGGATATTTGTCAATGCAACCCACATAGAACTTTGAGAAAGTCCTTGTGCGTCTGTTTCCACTCTTCTACCTCAACCATAGCCATGACAGACATGTGTATACTAGCCAATCAGAGGCCGAGACACATGCACGTGGAGCCTCTGCTCCTATAAGCTTCTGGTGTTTAAGCTGATGCTCTTCTGGATCAGCTGATAGTTGATTGCTAGGCAGCCAAGGCAAGAAAAGCCATTTAGTCAGTACACAGGCGTGCACTCATTAAGTGCTGTGGGTTAAAGCATGGGGTTGGGATGGTTTGCCCTCTGGCATAATTGAGTCTACAGACACTTTTCCCTACTTATTGTGGGAAGAGGTGGCCCTTTAAGAAGACAAAGTCCTTTCTCCACTCTTTCTACTCTGATGAAAAGAAAATGAATTCTCTCTTCTTTTTCCCCCTAGCCCCAGAACACCCCCAATACAACAAACCTAGATTTGGGAACCCTGCCTTCTAAGTCATTAGATTAGAATAGTGAATTGATTCCCAAATAGCTCAATGCTAAAACTCTGCAAATAGCAAGTGACTATAAGCCAGGATGGGCCCTAAAGAGTTAAAGACTGTGTCACTGGTACCCAGATGGGGCAGGCTTAAGAAACTTCCACCTCTAATTCAGGTCACAAGCGACTGGAACATCCTATTGCTGCCCAGTGACCAGGAGCTAATCAGACTTGTCCTTCAGAAGCTAATCTTCAGTATAGAGATTTTTAGCTAGACAATGGCAGAGACGTAATTGAAAAGACAGGTAGAACCAGGCCACATTGGTCCCATAAGAGTGAAGCAAGATATGTGAAAGGAGGAGAGGGAAGGGAGGAAAGAGAGCTGGGAAAAAGACAAATGACATGGACAGAAGCTAGAGAGCAGAGAGAAAAGCAGACGGCAGAGGCCTCGTGCTCCGGCGCTGACTCTCCCAAACCACTTCTGACTTCATTATCAACCCACACCACACTGCATTTCTGTCTCCAAATGCCTCTGTGGTATCCACTATTGGGCTCGTCGTCAACCTTTGTTTAATTTAGTTTGAGTGGTTTTGTTTTCTCAGAACCAATGTTTCTCTTTGCGTCATTAGTGTCTTAGAGAAACAGCTTCTGACTAGTAGTTCGTCAGAGGAGGCTGAAAGATGTAAATAAATATTGCTTAACTAACAGTTCTGCTGTGGGCTCACCTCAGTCCTCAGTCTCTCTCTCTCTCTCTTTCTCTCTCTCTCTCTCTCTCTCTCTCTCTCTCTCTCTCTCTCTCTCACGCGTGCGTGCGCACACATACCCACCCACACACACACCCTTCCCTTTTAATCTGTGCCTAAACAAAATAGGATCAGATGAGCATCTTCTTCTTCAAACCAAACCACCAACAACAAAATGCAGAGAACAAGTGTAACACTTAGTCTTAATTGTAAACTTGACTGAGAAATGCCTATAAAATTAGTAAAGCCCACATTTGAGGACATCTCTTGAAAGTGCACTTAGACCATGAATGTTCTGACCTACTGAGTTTATGAATCCCTGATGGTTAGGGGTTTGTGTGAAAGGTAGGAGGGAGGGACTCAGTACTGGAGTAGGTCACCAGGGATGCATCCTTTAGGGCTTTATCCTGCTCTGGCCCCTTGCAGTAGTAGTCCTTCTGTGGTTCCCAGCCTTCATGAGGCTTCTTTACCACGTGTTTCTGCAACCATGATGGTCTGGTCAAAAGAGTGGGATCAATGACCATGGGGGTGACCCCTCTGAATCTGCATGCCAAAATAACCCCATGTTTCATTAAGGTGTTTCTGTCAAGTCTTTTGGTCACAGTCATACAAGAGTTATGAGTACAAGTGAATGCCCATGGTTCCTTCTCTGGATCTGTGTGTAACTTTTGAATTTCTGACCATCCTATCTTTATTTCTCAAATACCAGGGTTACAGGTGTGTGCGGCAACACACATTTATATTGCACTATCATTGTTTTTCTTGTTTTTGTTTTTTTTTTTAAATTTGAGACAAGGACTTCCTATGTAACCCAAGCTGGCCTTGAACGCCTCAAGTTATCACTTGACTCCAGAGCTCTACATGAAGGAGACAATAGTTCTCTTTATATGCCAGAGAGCAGATTCCATTCTTATTGCCTTGGCCATAGAGAGCTTCCCCTGAAAGGTCACATGAGCTTAGCTTGCTTGTCTCACATAGGGGAACCTGTGGGTTGCTTTCTTTAAATTGGACTTGTATGCTTTTTCGGAAAATCATACATCTCTAGTGAGTCTGTGCTCATCAAAAGATCTGAAGGGGGATAAGCCAGAACCCTCCTCAAGAGGGGCTGTCCTGTAATAAAGAAACAAGTAATAGAACATCAGGGCTGCGTGTGCCTGGAGGGTTCTGTGCAGTGAGCCAGATGGCACATCTTTGGCTGGATACACCTTAGGGGACAGAAGGCTGTAACAGCACCACAGAAATGATCCATAGCTCCCATTGACTTTCATCAGACTGTGCTTGAGGGCCATCACACTCACAGAAGCAATCAATTTGGCCCCTAACATTCAGTTCATGGACATAAGCAAATGCGAGTTCCTGCTGACATTACTTACATATTCCCTGGCAAATGATAAAATGCAGGAAAGCCCTTCATCCTTGTGGCGCTTACTCCTCGTCCCCATCCCTTGGCACGCTCCCATCTCTATGCCCCTTGCCCCCTTTCTGTACTCCTGATACCAAGCTCAACCCCCTTGTCTCTTCATCTCTGTTTCTTCTTACAACCAGAGCTGCTCACTTTCCAACTGATGATACTTGAGCAGTACTGAACACAGATCGTATGCAATCCACGTTCTGCTTTGAACTTAAACAGCTGTTGGCAGCTCAGATGCCAGTGCCCAGTGCTTGCTGAGCTGTTGGTAGTAGACATGCAGCTGTAGGCTGCATATCAATATCACTATTGTTATAATAAAGCAGGTGACAGGAAGCCTTTATACACAGGACTAACATTGATGCCTGTCATTAAAATAAGCATTTTAATCTTCATAGGTTTATCTGTTAAAATAAGCCCCAAATGTCCATTAAGTGGAGTTGTGAGAGAAAGGAGAATGGAGGAAGGACCCCTTGCTGTTCATCTCAGGTTATCTATTTATAACAATCACCCCATCGTAATTTTCTGTCTTGATAGCTGTCTGTCACTGGCCTATCTCATTGAATCATTTCTTGAAGTTACTACACACAAGGTACCATCTTGGGCAGGTTCAGGTGGAGTCCTCAGTCTGTCACTGTCAGCTGTGTATCTTCAGGTTTACTCATAGGTCAGAGCTTCAGGATGTTCATCTTTAAGCCCAAGGTAATGATACTAGCAATGACATTATTGATAATGATGTTGACACATGACTAGCTTCCTTGGCCATCCACCTAACCTGTATTTATAGACATCTTTTTTTTTTTTAAAGATATATTTATTTTATGCATATGAGTACATTGTAGCTGCCTTCAGACACTCCAGAAGAGGGCATCAGATCCCATTACAGATGGTTGTGAGCCACCATGTGGTTGCTGGGAATTGAACTCAGGACCTCTGGAAGAGCAGTCACTGCTCTCAACCGCTGAGCCATCGCTCCAGCCCCCTATAGACGTCTTGTATGAAACAGGCTGGACATATACCAGTGAATAAAACACCAAAGGCCTCTGTTGTTTTAACATCTGCAGTGAGGAGGCAGTGGTGGCGCTGAGGGTCAGAGGTCACAGGGAGTGTATGAAAGAGAAGCAAGAGTATAATGAATGAGCAAACCAAGTTGTGTGTAGGGAGGCAGTAGTATGGGAAGGAAGACTCCAGAATGGGTACAGGTGGCCAAGAGACCATGCTGGGAGAGCATGAGGGGAACAGACTGGTCTTGGATGGGGTTGTTGGCTGAGAAGTATAGAGGAAAGGCTGCTCCACACAGCAGGCGTTGCTTAGCAAAGGCTCTGAGGTGGAAGCCTGCCTGCTGTGTGCTGTGAGCTCAGGAAGGTCCCTGTGCCCAAAACCATGCTGGGAGAGCAGCTGGAGCAAAGGAAGGGTGAGGGCAGAGAGCATCATGTGTGGCCTCCAGAGAGACCTCAGAGAAGCAGGTTCTGAGATGACAGGCACGGTGACAAAACATTCTGTATTGTAATCCTCAGTTTAATTCAAATAACCAACTCATTTTCCTTATCCACTCATGTTTCTGCCTGATGGTTTTGCAGCCACCTTTCATTTTTCTTGTAGCTTACTCTGCCCTCAGTGAAATAGGGAGCACCTCTGCACTCAGCGGGGAGCACTGGCAGCATTCATGTTTTGGTACCCTATAGTCGCAAGTATTTTGCTCGTACAGAAGCAAGCTAATGACAGGTGGCAGCTGAGCATGGTGGCAAATGCCTGTGACGCTAGAGCTTTGTAGAAGGGTTTCAAGTTCAGGGGCAGTCTTGGCTAGACATTGTGTTTGAAGGCAACTTGGGTCACATACCCAGACACTGTCTCAAAACAAAACCTAAATATCAAACAGAAGACAGAAGCAGGGCACACATAGATGTCTCTCAGCTCCACCTACACAGCTCTCCCCACCTTTAGGCCAAGCAGCAGCCCACTGAAGGAATCTTGATTTCTAATCTGATTTGAGCAGAAGTAACTTTTACCGAGAGATGAAAACCTCACAGCACGAGGGAGAATAAGGTGCTTGTTGACAACACCAGGGTCCAAGCCTAGCTTTTCTCTCTGAGGCTATCTATAACCCACTGTGGTTCTGCTCAGCATACACTGTTCCGTGCACCTGCTGGGCCTAAGAACAATAAGCCTAGGTATAGGCAAACCCTTCCTTCCTTAAGTGCCTTAACCTTTGCGGGAGCAGGAAGGCCAACGTGAAGCTGGAGCCAGCAGGAGACCTGAAAACTCTCTAGATGGTTTGACTCATCCATTGGATGACATACAAGAAACTTAAAATTCCCATTTGGCTTCCTCATGAAGATAGGAGTGCTTTGATTTAAAATATAAAATGTGAAAGAGATGGTTTACAGAAGTTATATATTAATATATTCAGCTCAGTTGATTACAGTCAGTGAGAACACAGGAAAACGAGGTAGCTTCACGTTGTCATTGTAAAGATACCCAGCTTATAAGGTCTGTGAGAGCTGATTTGTGCTTGTTCTTTAAAACCCTGGCCCACAGTTTTCACAAGCTAATGCGCCTGCAGCTCTCCTCTGAACAACAGTGGATGAACAGTGTTTCCGTTGGCCAAGTAGGTCTGCAAAGAGCTCTGGGAAAGATCCTAAAACTGAACCACACGCAGTATAAAAGCTGGCTGGCTTTTGGGGTCTACATAGAAAGGAAACAAGTTGGCCTTTTTTGTGCTGCTCTCCCACGCCTCTTCCCGAGACAAAGGCTGTTTGCTGCCTTCTCAAAGAACCGGACTTGGGGAGTGCAGACTTGTACAACCGTTTAGTAAACGGAGGGTGGTGAATGCTCAGGCTCTGTGCTGTATTCCCAGTGATCATATAAACTCATGCAATGCAAACACATGCAGCAGAGGCTGGGGAGACACACACAAAGAAAGAGGAGCTAAAACAAGTCAAGTTCACCGACAGGATGTAGAGGAACTTTGTGCATGCATGACTGCAGTTAGAACTCCAAGTAAGATGGAGTCCCACTCCCTTCCCCACCTCTGGCAGTCTTGCGCTCATGAGAGCTGGCCCTGCCCTTGGATGAATGGATTCCGGATCTCACTTGAACAACACAGCAGAGCTGATTCTGATGATGGTGGCTCAGGTCAGCCAGCCCAGAGGGAGAGAGCATGGGAGAGTTGACTCCAACACTCATCTGCTTGAGGTGGCATGGGTTCAGGCATTATGCCCTCTTCCTGCCTGTGGCAGTTGGGAGAACTGGCTCTGGGGTCATGAGAGTAGGTGAGCTAGCCTTACACCCAAACTGTCTGCAGCACTTGGGAGAGTGGGCTCTGCATCTCACCTGGATAACACAGTGGAGCTGAGCCCGATGGCAAAGGCATTGGTAAGCCAGTACCAAGGGTATGAGAGCGGGAGAGCTGACCCAGCCCCTCACAGGCTGCAGCACTTTGGGGAGTAGGCTCTTTGGCTTGACTGGGAGGCTCAGTGGAGTTGGCTCTGGAGGTGTGGGTGTGAATGAGCCATCCCTAAGGGCTTAAGAGTAGGAGACCTAACATTGCCTCCAGCCATGGAGGCTCTGAGTAGCTTATCTGGAGCAGTGCTGGAGAGCTCACCCTGGTGGTATGGATACAGGAGAGCCAGCGGGCAGACCAGCTCAGTTACCACCCAGGTTCAGACTCAGGGCTCTGAGTTGGCCCACCCCAAAAATCTGTATCATCTGTGAACTGTTAGGATGTGTAAAAGAGCAGTCCCACAAATCCAAAGCTGCAGGATCTCTATGACACAGGGCAACAACAGAATAGCCTGGAGTCCCAGTGAGGATCCAGTATTGATGGCATCACAGAAGCCAGAGACCTCAAACCAGACAAATGGCTCATTGTAATATAACTGTTCATTGCATTGGACTTTTGCAAGTGAAGATGTGTGGACAGAGGGTTAGACTGTGGGTCACACAACAGCTTCCACAATGAGAGTTTTTCTATGCTTTGTCGTTTTGCTTGTTTGTGTGTATGTGTGTGTGTGTGTGTGTGTGTGTGTGTGTGTGTGTGTTATTTTGGGGGGAGGTTGTGAGAGTGAAAGGCAGATATTGAGGGGACTTGGAAAGCAGTGGAACTGGGGTGCGTGATGTGAAATTCACAAAGAATCAATAAAAAGTTTAAAAAAAAAAGAGAGATCGAGTTCCATATAAGGTGACATAAAACCAATGTCCAGTGAGGTGACAGTGGAAACTATCCGGGCTGAGATGGGATCTGCTAACTTGCACAGGTATAAGGCCAGTGGACAAGGTGTTTTCTATAACTTTTCAAGGAATAGGGTTGATATGGGTCTGACAAAACGTGTTTCAAACTCACTCACAGAAAGCCCCTGTGAAGGTCTAGCAAGCATTTGTGTTACAGCGGAAGGGCGCAGCAGGTTCCGGATCAGGGGCTTTCTCATCTGTTCCTCATTCGATCACCACAGCAATTGACACAGTTCTATAAAGGTATCGTGACCTTGGGACTAATCTATCAAGGAACATTCTAGAAATTCTTACCCATTCACTTAATTTAAAAAATAGTTTGACTTAACCAATACTAATTAAGCACTTGTTCTGTTCCAGGAATTGCTTTGTATGTTTTATAAATTTCAACTAAAAAAATGCACTCTTATCACACCCATTTTAGAGATGAATAAACTGAGGCACAAACTAAGTAATTTGTCTAATGATACACAGCTGAAAGGCCTGAATTCAGACCTAAGTTCCTATCATCTTTAAACCAAACCAAACCAAACCAAACCAAACCAAACCAAACCAAACCAAACCCAGCCCAACCAACCAACCAAGCAAACCCCACTACCACAGGGCTGTATCCCAGGCTGGCCATGAACTTGAAATTCTCTTTTCTCAGTTTCCTTATTACTGGGATTATGGCAAGGGCCACCACTATTATCTTAACAGTTTAGCCATCACACCACGCTACTTCTAATAGTGAGGATTTTTTTTTTTTTGGTTTTTTGAGACAGGGTTTCTCTGTGTAGCCCTGGCTGTCCTGGAACTCACTCTGTAGACCAGGCTGGCCTCGAACTCAGAAATCCGCCTGCCTCTGCCTCCCAAGTGCTGGGATTAAAGGCGTGCGCCACCACCGCCCGGCGAGGATTTTTTTTTAAGTGGGAGTTTTGCTATGTAGCCTAACCTGAAACTTACTATGTAGACCAGGCTGGCCTTGAATTCACAAAGACCTACCTGCCTCTGTCTCCCGAGTGTTGTAATTAAAGGTATACGCCACAGTGCCTGGCCATTGTAGGACCTTGCGGGTCATTTTAAGGGAGGGTGGAGTGATGTGCTGCTGTCTGCATCCTGACTTTTCTAGTGTTCTGTCCTTATGTCCCCTCAGAGAGATGCTCTACAAATGTAGACTCTGAAGTGTTTGCTGTATTAGATAAGGCTATGTAGTATACAGACTTGAAAGCTCTAAGTCGGACCTCTTAAGGTGTTTATCCCAAGACCTGTCTCTGGTCCAAGGGAACACTGAGCTCTTTATTTCACTGGGTGCTGTAGACAGGTGCAAGAGCAGGCGTTCTGGCCAGTCATAGCCGTTTGCAGACACCTTGACTGACAGCTTCACTCAGCAGGATGGGATTGCAGTGGGGACTTGGTTGAGGTGAGGTTAAGGGCCAGCTATAATAAGCTTATGTAAGCAGTGAACAAAGCATGAATCTTGTTTTGCTGTCTGTCATGAAGAATAGTCTATTATTTTATGTTAGTAGGTGATTGAAGGGACCGGCTCCACCCACGGTTGTCATGGATATGTGCTGCTCCAACTGCTTCAGATTATAATAGAACCAGCGATGCTGCGTGTAGGAACGTCAAACAGTGAAGTCTACATATCAGCATCTGAGAAAGCAAGATGCTCACAGTTATGTCTGTGGCTTCAGAATCCAGGAGATGGATCCACTGTAGAGAATGTTTCTATTGATGGCAGTTACGTAAGGTCAAATGCACAGAGCAGTATCCGTAAGATCTTCATTGCTGTGTTCTTTTATTTAATTAATTTATATATAGGCCACATATAAAATTATATACACATACACGGACAGCCTTGTTTAGGTCTGTCTCCTCCTGCCTCCATGAACTGAGTCAGAATACTGACCTATGGGCAAGGGACATGGAAGTTAATCTGTTCTATTTTGAGATTTAAAGAGACACACTGCAGAACCTTTCCGTTCTTGTGTGCATTTGGTGGTCTGAACTACTTTTGGCTCAAAATTGGAGCTACTTTGGATTCTAGGACTCTGTATAGAACTTGCTTCACAGTCTGTAGGGAGGCTAATTTCAGATGTTGTATGCATGTCAAAATAATGGAGCCTTACTTAAAAAAATTGTATAATCCAGGCTTATGGCTCACTTAGATTTACCTGATGGAATTGGTAAATTAGTTTTAGGTCACATTATTAAATGATATTCCAAAATGTACATTCTCTGCAGAGCAATGCTCAGCTACCTTTTCCTTTTTGGGAGAGCCTCTTGGTATCAATCAAGTCAATTGGATACGGGTACATTACGACATGACACCTACAGAAAGAAGAGCCGGCCACATAATATCCACTGACTGACGAGAAAGCCATTCAAGAATAGGGGAAAGACAGAAAATTTCAAACGTAATGCTCACTTCCAAGTGTCTCCATATTAGAGCGCGGACATAGCTTTTATAGTCTATCACTCAACTGGCCAGTCTCATAGATTCCATTTTCGTTCACTTCCCTCATGCATTTCCTTACTTCCATTTGCTCACATTATGAGATAAACTTCCCCTTCCACCGAAGTGTTATCACCCTCTTTGAGCTGGTGAGTAAATGTGTTTCCCTTCTGTGAGCCCCACTAGATTGAAAGTGTGGTGGTGGGAAAAACCTCTCCTACCCCAGACTGTCTATCCATTCTCAGTCTGAATACTGTTATAGCCCCAAACACAAAGGGGATAGAGAGGTTTTTTTTTTTTTTTTTTTCTTTCCGAGACAGGGTTTCTCTGTGTAGCCCTGGCTGTCCTGGAACTCACTCTGTAGACCAGGCTGGCCTTGAACTCAGAAATCCGCCTGCCTCTGTCTCCCAAGTGCTGGGATTAAAGGCGTGCGCCACCACTGCCCAGCTTACAAAGAGGATAGAGAATCCAAGATCAAGGCCCTGGGAACAGGAGGCATGCCTCCGACCCCACAGCACTGTCATTCATAAGCTGTCCTGTAGCAGGACACATAAGCTCTCTGGGACTTTTTCTTCAACTGTCTGTGGTTCATAATCAGAGCTACGTGTAAAGTTCTAACCACAGTGTCTAGAGTAGAGCAAATACTGAATAAATACTGGCCCTTTCTATGAGAGGCTCGAGAGCGGTGGTTCTCGACTTTCCTAATGCTGCAACCCTTTAACATAGTTCCTTAAGTTGTGATGTGTAGTGAGAATTTTGGTTTCCTTAAAAACACAGAAATATAAGAATGAGTTTTCATTTTAATCCCAGGTGTGGGATATGAGGCTGCTTCAGATTGTTCACAACAGCTGATTATGATTTGCCTCCTGCTCTAACAGGGGCGTGATTTTGCCAGCTGCAGATAGTTTCTGTTAATGTGTGACATTTGGAATACTGGGGACTTTTCAGAGGGCATAAAATGCTAGAGCCCTACAGAAGGGGCCGTTTGGGCAGCTGGTGATTGGAATGTGGTTTGGTGCCATTTGTCAAGTCATTATGCACAGAGGTTCTGACTGCGAAGATCAAACCTGCCCCCAAGGGACTCGATGCCCCTAACCATCAGGAAGTATTCTGATGATATTGTTACCCCTTTCTTCTCTATCCTCCTTTCTCTCCTACTCAATGTTAGGGGGTTGAAAGGGAAGATGAGGGTAGAAAAGGATGGAAGAAAAAGAACCCACGAATTAACCAAAAGTCCAGTTACAGTGGCGACCCCCAACCATAAAATTATTCAGCTGCTACTTCATAATGGTAATTTTGCTACTGTTATGAATTGTAATGTAAATATCTAATATGCAGGATATCTGATATGTGATTGCCGTGAGGGTCACATATCATAGGTTGAGAACCACTGCTCTGGAGCTTGGAGACTCTCAGCCCAGACACTGACCCAGCTCTGTCCTTCAGATAGCTGTGTGTCTTAGTTACATTACTGATTAGGTAAATATGAATCATTGAATTTTTCTGACACAGGTCACTATTGAATAACAAAATTGGCCATTTCCTCACTTCCTAGGGTTCAACAAATACAGTGATATTCTCTGTGCTTCCACTTCTTAACTCATTAAAAATAGGTTCAATAACCCTATCTCATAGTCTCCTCTTGGGAATTAAATGAATTAGCATTCATAAATGTGGGGGTAGTACTTGCTTGGTATGTAGAGATTGCTATTATGGCTGGTGAGATGGCTCAGTGGGTAAAGATGCTTGCTGCCACACCTGATTATCTGATCTCCAGTCCTGGCATCCAGAGAATCAACTCATAAAAGGTTTTCTTTGAATTCCACATGTGCACCATGACATGGGGATGCATACACCACACACACACACACACACACACACACACACACACACACCCCTCTTTTAATCATATGTACTGTGTGTTTATAGTTGGGAATTGGTCCTAGGGCCTCCTAGATGCTAGGCAAGCACTCTGTCATGGAGTTATGTATTTTCAGCTCTGGATATTGATATTTTATTGCTATTATGCTGTTGTTATTTTTGTTACCCTTAGATATAATTACTGCACAACTCACACTTTCATCACAAATCACCTCTTCAAGTGCAACAAATACTCTTAACTGCTGAGCCTTCTCTCCTATATTTATTTCTTGGGCACAGGCTAAGCAAAGTACTCTACCCTTGAGATACACCCTTAGCCCCTCACCAATGATGTTACCTTTAGTAACATTGCATCATTTAACAAAATATAATTTCCACATCAGAATTCTCACATGGTAAGGTAAACAAGAACCCACCTGAAGATAGTAAATGGCCAAATCCCTAAAATAGCATCACTCTGGACACTGAACAAATGTGTTTAGTTGCTCTTAATCTTGTCAGACCTAACATCCCCTTTTCATAATAACTAGTTTCTCGAACCTCCTTTACACTTCTAAGATGAAGTTTGTATGTGGTATATTTTACCTGTATACATAACCACGGAAAAATCAACATACTGTCTTTTCATATAAATGAACACAAAGAATAACATAACCAACATCTGAACTCATAAATGTTCACACATAGGTATTGTAGAATCTGCTACGAGGCAGCTGGGCTTCCATGACAGAACGGATTTCCAGGAATGGGACAGACACAAATGTAGATGGAGGTAAGGCCCAAATACAGGGAGTGCTTTGTCATGAGAAAGTAGATTTTCCAGAATGGTAAACCACCCTTGAGAAAATTCCACAGCAAACAAAATGGCATCTCCCTCGATTTTCATGGTGGTTTCATGATTGGAAACAATGCACGACTTGTAAAAAAACATGCAAAAATATTGTGTGAATATATTTAAATGTAAGAAGGGGTTAGGTACAGATAATTATAATCAGGTTTTTCATCCACATGGACATTTTCTGGGATACTAAAAACCTGTAGACAGAGAACAAGGCTTGACTATTAGATCGTATCCCTCTAAGGACTGGCAAGAAAAAACACACCACGATTTCTAAGACAACATCTCCCAAATGTAGACATGCTGCTGCTTAAGTCAAGGCCACCAAGGGCAAAGTCGAGTCCAGTCACTTCATTTTACCGGGAAGTACTTGGCTAGGTTCAGATGTCCTGCTCCTTAGGACAAAGCTGAACTATAAATTAAATTTGTTGGCTACTAATCTACAGGATTGTTGGTTCATCAAACATACTGGCAACCTTTGTATCAATGCTATAGTGAAGGTCAAATCATGTAATTCATATCATACACACATGCACAGATACATGCATGCATGCACACACATACACACATGCACATACGCAAACATACACAGGTACTGAAGTCGCCATCACTATCACTGTTACCAATATCTACATCAACTCCATTCTTACCCAAAACCATTTCTAGGTTTTTGTTCATTTATTTGTTTTTTGTTTCTTTTTAAAATTAATTTATTTATATCCTAAACACTGTACCCTCTTGGTCTACCCCTGTCCCTCCCTCCCCTTCGCTCCCCTTTGACTCTGAGAGGGTAGGGCTCCCCTGAGTATCCACCTACTCTGGAGCATCAAGTCTCTACAGGGTTAGGCATATCCTTTCCCACTGAGGCGAGACAAGGCAGCCCTCTGCTATATATACGTCCGGGACCTCGGACCAGCCCATGTATGCTTTTTGGTTGGTAGCTCAGTCTCTGAGAACTCGCAGGGTTCCAGGTTAGTGACACTGTCAGACTTCCTATCCTCAGCAGGACCCCCAGTGAAGGGTTAAGGACACCAATCCACCCACAAAACTTTCAACCCAAAGTTTGTTCTGTCTAAAAGATACACAGGGGCAAAGATGAAGCAAAGACTGAAGGAATGGCCAGCCAATAATGAGCCCAACTTGAGACCCATCCCATGAGCTAGCACCAATCCCTGACACTATTAATGTTACTCTGTTACGCTTACAGACAGACGTCTAGCATGGCTGTCCTCTGAGGGGCTCCACCCAGCAGCTGACTGAGACAGAGGCAGACACCCACAGTCAAACTTTGGATGGAGATGGGGACCCTTATGGAAGAGCTGGAGGAAGAGTTGAAGCACTCCTAGGGTTTATATTGGACAAAGGATTGAGTTCATATGCTTATGTGGCTTGAAAGACCCAAGGAACTTAGTCTTGTCTACCTCTTTAGTTTTTAGTTTTATTTGGTGTCATTTCCTCCTCACCAGCGCTTTACCTCCCACCTTTTTTTTTTTTTTTTTTTTTTTTTTTTAAATCAAGTTCCCAGCAGGCCTGATTGTCTTTCTTGCCTCAGGACCTTTGCACAAATAATTTTACCTCCCCAGGTTCTTCTGACAGGCGTCTGTGCATTCTGCATAGCTTGGCTTAGAAGCAAGCCATTTTTTTCAGAGAGCTTTCCCCTGAGACCCTAACGCATTTCCTTTGTAGAGGTTTCAGTGTGTTCCATTTTTCTTATTACAGAGCTCAAGCTCGTGTCTCCTTTTTTCATCTTACATATAAGGATGTTTTGCTTGTGTAAATATCTATGCACCATATGTGTGCTTGATGCCCACAGAGTACATAATGGGGTGTCAGATTCCCTGGAACAGGAGTTACAGTTGTGAACCACCATTTGGATGCTGGGAATCGAACCTAGGTCTTGTAGAAGAGTAGCTGATGCTTTTAACCACTGAGCCATCTTTCCAGCCCGGGCTTATGTTCTTATCTTTCTGTTTCTAGGTTTACTTTCTGATACCTCCACTAGGCTGTGAGTCAGAGGAGGAGGAAGAGGAGGAGGAGGAGGAAGAGGAGGAGGCAGCAGTGGCTTCATCAGCTTCATGTATCACCAGCATCTGCACAGAACTACTGGACCCATGAACAGATGAGTAATTGGGTCAGCTGCCCAGAATGATGCTCAGACTGGCTGGAAAACAGACACATGGCAGAAACTAACATGACTTTTGTGTGTGTGTGATGAATAGCATCCTAAGGCATTGGTTCTAACTTGTCTTCGAGAGAGAAACATGCTATTTGAAGCTTGTTCTGGCTTACTTGTTTTCAACTAAGAACACATGGAGTAGAAGTACCCCACAGTTTGGATGAGTCAAGGCTCTCACATCTGTCTGGGGCTGGCTTCCCTGCTGATGGAAACAGCAGCTTTGCAAAGTTTGGCTTTTCAGGACTCATCTCTGCAAGAACCCCCTTCACCCTTTCAAGGTTATCGCCTGTGTAGCATCCCTGCATAGTTTGCTCTCGTGTCTTTTGTTTTGTTCTTTTTGCAGACTTTTGCCTTTGGGTAGCATTTTTATTAACCTGGCATATCTGTGCACGATTCACACTGTTACTTCCTATTGTTTTTCTTTAAATGCAACACACTTTGACATCAATATGGATTTTGGTTTAATCCATATTGCTTTATGAGTTCATCAGATTCACTCAGCAAGGAATGCTCTCATCTTGTCAGCATTGCTGTGAGGGAGAGCCAAGGCAGACCCAAACACAACTGCAACATGACAAACACGCTGAAGGTCACATCTGGTTCTGTCATCTGTTACATCTGGTTCTGTTCTGACTGTCTCCATCACACGAGAGCAAAGTGTTTATAGCCTGGTTCTCCACCCATCCTGTGCCTGTCATAGATACTAACAGCTATGCCTTCTAATGGCAAACCTTTCTGTAAAGTCTATTCCCTAAGTGTGTTGTGTGCAGTGTAGTGTGGCCTGCATCCCAGCATTACATATCCGCCCCATTCCCAGTTACTTCCTTTGTAAATACTGCATTCTTGTTGACATTGCCAGGGTATTTACTGTTTTGATGGTGGGTGCTCTTGTGTATCCTCATAAAGACAGCTGAGATCACAATATGGTTCTTCTCCCCCTATCCTCCATGTTAGAATGTCTAAGTCATCCATGAAGAGGGTTCCTAAGTGTCACTAGTCTAGAGCTATAACCATCATCCACTAGGCAAAAGGATGCCCCTCTGTTGGACACGATTGGAACCAACCTTTATGACTGGGAAGCCACTGGCTTCTGGGAGATTCTCCACCCTCTTAACAGTTGGCATTACGTCACTGTGCACTCGCAGAATGGTCAGAAAACTGTTGTGATTTTTCCATCTCTGGTGTTGAGCAGGGTACTTAGTAAATGATTACCAAGTAAATGAATGCATGATAGGCCCCAGGACTGCAGAGACTCGGGGCAAAGAGAAGAGCTCTGGAATCAGAAGCAGTCTTCTGCTCTCATGTAGAAAGTAAGAACACAGACTCCGGCATTAGGTCTGGGTTCTAGTTCAGCCCCTGCTGTGTGCCTTGGCCAGTTCTTTATTTCTCTTTACATCCAACAGCTGTTCTTAGGAGTAGGGAGTTGCAATGTGTCATAGGCCTGTCCTGGTGCCAGCTCCTGCATTAGGGACTCCACAAATGCTAATTGACTTTCCCTTTCCGTAGTCAGGCCAGAAGAAGCCCACAGAGCCCTTGACCCTGTCTTTGTCACACACTTAATGGAGAACAGGGGAATTTAGAAAGTCAGTACAATCTGATTAAATATAACTGCTGTCCACTTGGCAAAAGGCAGCGAGATTTTTTTTGATACTTACTAGGGTTTGTAATCTTAAATCTACTGAAAAGAACTCAGTCTTTTAGCACTTGCCCTGCTTGGTAGAGGAGTCTCCTGCCCTGTGTATTCAATTACTTCCTGCATAATAGAACCACATGCATCATACAGCGTTCCTTCTGAAGGTGAACATTATGTTCCTCAGGTGGCACAAGTGACTTTGAAGTGCTTGTCAGCCACTGGCCTTCCTGTGCAGTACTGTAACCATTCAGCTCACGGTGACATCTTACTTCTGACGCCCTCGTTCAGAATATTTAAAAGGGCACACGGCAGCCTCGCCTCTTTGCTTCAGAACTGTGCTTTTGGGAAGCTGAGTCCCCAAGGGCTGTTCAGGCAAGTCACTGCTCTGTGTTTAAGAACTGTTTCAGGGCCTGGAGAGATGGCTCAGTGGTTAAGAGCACTGACTGCTCTTCCAGAGGACCTGAGTTCAGTTCCCAGAAACCACATGGTGGCTCGCAACCATCTGTAATGGTATTCAATGTCTTCTGGTGTGCCTGAAGACAGCTACAGTGTACTCATATACATAAAATAAATAAATCTTAAAAAAAAAAGAACTGTTTCAAGTTTGGTTGGCTGGCATTAACTAGTAACTATAACTACTGAGCCCAATCAAGGTGGTGTGGTCTTCTTTCATGTTTCATCCCAAGCGAAGCACTGAGTTGAGAGAGCTGGGATCCCTGGATTCCAGTAGGATTCTGGAGATCATTCTATCACTTTCTTTACCAGTGCATCATAGTGCTTTCCCACCATGCATGCAAACTGACTGAGGTCCCTCACAAAGTCAGAAAGAGAAACATTAACGGTGACTTCATCTAGCTTGACCAAATGCTTGTGGCTTCTGACTGATAGGCTAGGGATCCCAGGTTCTTCTCAATCGTATACAGCGATGATATCTGGATTTAATTTTATCAAAATGGATGCCAGAAACCAGGAGATGAGACCTTCTGTGATTTTCCAAGAGCAGTTCATCCTTTGGCTATCCAGATACCATCTCTATGTGATCTCCTAACTCAGCCAAGCATAGAGAGAGATGGTCCAAAGTATTGCAAGAAGGGTGACAATGGAGACAGAACTCTCCAGGTCCAGCTTTGGTTTCTTAAGCTTTGGGGCCCTTTTAGAATTTCCTTTTAGGACTTTCCAGATGATGAGGCAAATGCACTGTGGTCTTTCCCTTTATGAAGTAATGGCTGGAAGTTGAACTTTGGATGCTGGTAGGCCAGAGTTTTCTCAACCTCAGTTCTGGTTGGCATGGAGGGTGGGGTGATTCTGTCTGAGCCACTAGTGGAGGATGCTCAGCACCCCTGACCTCCACTTCTAGCTCTAGTACCACTCTCCAACTTATGACAATCCAAATACTCCTAGAGCATAAACTGGTGCAGGTACCGTGGAAATCCTGTCATGTGATATGAAGTCCTGAAACTGAGACACAAAACTCCCATTTGATCAGATATACAACTCCTGTGCATACATCTAAAGGTTGCCACATCCTGCTTCTGTGAGACTCGCTCGTCCACGTTCACAACTGCTCTATTCACAACAGCTAGAAAATGGCATAAGCCTGGATATCAGCGAACTGGTGGATGGATAATGAAAATGCAGTACATACACAGTGGGGTTTTATTCTGCTGTGAAGAAAAATGAAATTATGAAATTATTAGGTAAGTGGATAGAACTAGAAAAAAATTTATACCAAGTGAAGTAACCCAAGCTCAGAAAGAAAAATGCCACATGGCTTCTCTCAGATGTGGGTCCCAACTTCAGATCTTTATTTTGTGCGTAACCTGGAGTACCTATAGAAGTAAGGGCACCAGAAGGCCATGGGGTGGGGCATACCTTAATGGGGGGTATATAGTATAGGTGATATGAAATCACAGAGGGGACGGCAGCGGAAAGTTTAAGCAGGGATGGGTTAGGGGCGTGGTAGAGACGAGGCATGAGAGACGAGGAGCTAACTAAAGCTAAGGATATGTGGGAATCCAGGTGGAAATGTACCACCTTTAATGCCAGTTAAAAGCATAGGAAAAAGAGAGAGCTAGAAGGGAGATATTCCGCATGTCTGAAAAGTGCTGTTCCTAGAAGCCACAGGGTCACCAAACAAAATCCCTAGTGGTGTGTGTGAGACACTTCCTATGAGTTGTTGGTCAAGGAGGCATCAAAGGCCCTCAAAACAATACAAGCCCTGGTCACTTTTCTTTTTTGCCACCAGAAAGAGTTGATAAGAAACCATACACTTCAGTTGCAAGATATAGAGAAACCGAGCTGGGACTGAGCTGGAGGAGGATTCCTCCCTGCTGGCTAGCATTAAGAGGCTTCTGGTAAAGAAAAGGCGTCAATGGGCTTATCCAGCTGTTATAAACAGCAATCAGTTAGGCGAAATGGTGCTGCTAGGCAATGTGCCACTGGGGCTGTAGTGGCACAACTGTTGTGGGGCTAACCAACCCCTTTCTTTCTGGATTTTATGTCCATTGTGAGGAGGTATTAGGCCCCAGAGGTGAACTTAATGGTTTTTTGTTTTTGTTTTTGGCTAAATCGTCATCGTGCCGTGCTGCCTTTAAAATATTTATGTTTACTCCCATAGACAAATGCCACTCCATAGGCACCTAGCTGCTCAAGGTGCTGAGAATAAGTGACATTTGAGTGCTCAGTCCTAAATACAACATTCATAGCACCATCTTTAAGGCTTAGGGACTAGCATGAGAGAGGGAACAGAAAAAAAAGGAAGATAAGGAGAGGCCCTCTGTGTGAAATGCAGTCATGCAATCAATGCAGTCAGGACGACCTCGTGGCAGCTATCTGTAATAGACCTACGTAAGAGTGGACCTATTAACAGTCTAATCATAGATGTGGGTGGAGCTTATAGGGTCATACTCCCTGATACTGAACTATTGGCTACTAGTGATGAATTCTGGGTAAGGCATAGTCATTGTCTTTAGTTGTATAATTACTGTACAGTCTACCAGACTCTAGTAGATAGTTCCAAACTCAGCCACACAGACAATCCTGCTTAAACGTAGTGGGTCACAACAACAACAACAACAACAACAACAACAACAAAGTCATTAATTTGAAGGGGACTTCTCAGAGAAAAGTAATAGAGGTAGGAGATGGGGTTATAATCAGAATGAACACTATGAATGGATGAAATTGTCAAAGAATGAACTCAATAAAAAGTTTTAAAAAATAAAATAAAACAAAAAATTCTAAGATCAAATATCCCCTTTCTGGGTAAGGGTGAGTGGTGACATTGTCCTGGTTGAGGATCAATGTAATGGACTTGAACTTTGGGAGGTCATTGTCGTTGTCGTCGTCGTCATCATCATCATCATTGTCATCATTATTTGGCAGTGTTGGGGATCAAACTCACAGCCTTGATCATACTAGCGATTATCCTATCATCCTAGATCCTGGGAGATTTTTTCTGTGGTCACAAGAAAGCCTCTTTGGGTGCATTTCGGCTTCTTGTGGCTGTCCCAAGACCTTTTTTTGACCTCCAAGCTTCTTGCGTGATACATGTCTGATGTATTTGTAGGCTGGCAAAGGATGGAGTAAGAATGAGAAAGCAAAAGTGAGGAGGGAGGCAGAGGGGAGGAGGAGAGATGGAGAGGACCAGAGAAGGAGGAAGATACATGTACACATTGGTTCTTCTTCTCCCCTCTCCTTGTATACTTCTGAAGGGCCAAACAAGAGGAAGCAGAATGTGGGGAGAACACAGATTGAACTGGCAATGCGGGTCTGTGGGGGAAATGGGGGCCTAGGGCTTTGGAGCCTCAAGTAATCCTGATAACTTAAAACAGGCATTAGCAACATAGAGCAGGCAGCATAAGGGTGGTGTTTGGAGAAAACAGTATGTCTACCAAGGTGCCTGGCAAAACCACCCTGTAGGCGCAGTCCTTTTACCATACCGTGCCTGGGCCTGGGCCCTGCTCCCTGCCCTGCAGTCACACAGTTGCCTCATGCTGCCCTCTGGCTGCTCAAAGCCTACTTCAACCCAGGCAGAGCCATCTGCTGCAGCTTCCTGTCCTGCTTCCAGCTCCCCTTTTCTGGATGCTGATTTCAGCTATTTGGAGAGTTAAGACTAAATACACAAATACATTACACTAAGGGGAGATGAGTCTGCAGGTTTAACCTGGTCAGGGGATCCTGGCTCTTGGAAGGGAAGTTTGCTGTTCCTTGGTTAGGGGAGATTTAGAACAAAGAATATTTTTCTGCCTTCCATGGTTTCTCTGAAGTGAGCATGGGAGTGGTATATTTTCTAGCCATGGTCTCTCTGTCCTCCCCCCCCCCCTCACACACACACATTTGGGTTTCCTAAGTTAGAGATCTCACTTAGAAAGAGGCTCCACAAAAGATGAACTGTGAAAAACCCCAACTTGCTTAGCTTGGCCTGTAACGTGTTTACTAACAATCTGTCTTTCTAACCTCTTCCCCCTTCATTCTTCCAAGAACTAGTAGAAGAGATGGACACAGCTGCTGGTCCCAGCTCCTCCCCTAAAAACTCAGATAGTGCAGCCAGAGGCCCCATAAAAAGCCAGATGAAAACATGTCAAACCAGGGCAGGCTCAGGTGGCCTGGGAGTGTCTTGTATGTGGAACTAACCTGGGGATTAGGTCCTGGCTGGCAGAGGAAGGACATCTCCTATCCTTGCTCTTTCCAGTCCCATCTGCTAGCACCTGACATGCTTTGTCATCTGTCTCTGACTTCGGACATGACCGTCCTCTCATTAGAATGCTTATATGTCTGAAAAAGTCCCAGTGCCATTCACAATCCAGCTTACGTCTTAGCACCAGGCAAATGCCTCCAACCGCCCATTGCTTTCTCTGCTTTGCTGTGGTTTCCTGAGCTACTGCTAAATTAAACTGTACTCCTCTTTCTTGTGAGTGAATTCCTTATAAGTCACCTCTATAGAAATAAATCCCATCAATTTGTAATGTTCTGTTGATGTGCCAACCCTCCCATTAACTGTTCTTCAAAGGCAATGAAGTAAACTCTTTTTTTTTTTTTTTTTTTTTTTTAACCCCAGCTTCTGGCAAAGAGCCTGACACACGGAAGTGTTCAGTATCAGTGAATGGACCCATTCAAACTAGGGTAGTGGGATGTTCCCTGTGTTCTCTTCTGCAGTAGATGGTGGGATTTACTGTCCACATAGAAGGACTAATAGAGCATATATGTCTAGTGTCACTACAGCCCAGATCAAGAAATAGTTATCCACCAGAACTGACGATGCCATTAAGACAAAGACTCAAAATTCAAAATCGCATATTTGACCTGAAACTGCTGGGGTCTTCTAAACAGAACTCTTCTTGAACCATGGGCCAGATAGTTCAGAGACCAAATATTTGGCCAAAAGCCAAGCAGATTTCAGTTAAACATCCCTTGACAGATGCAGCCTAAAATCTAGCTGCAGGAAGCTATTTGCTTAGGGGACAACTGTCTTCCAAAATCCGTGGGACGTCCCTTCTTCCTTCCTTCCACACGGCCTTCAGGACAAACAATTAATGTAGGTGCTTTGCTGGAATGATCTGCTAATTGTTAACCTGTATGCAGATGGTTTTTGGGCTGCTGTTAATACAGATTGGTTAAAATAATCAAAATGGGTGTCCTTGGCTCTGCTTTCAGTGGGGATCAACCATCTGCCTTACTGTGTTTGGTTAGAACACTGTGCGTTGGGAAAGAGCTGTGGTCACAGGATATACAGCAGTTACCTCTGGCATGGCACAGCTCAGAGCAGAGGGACTCTGTGGGACCCATTCTGGTCTGCTGCTAGGCTCACACAGCCCTCTCTTCCTTTCTCTGTGCTCTCACAAGGAAGAACCCCCCTCCCCTTTTTCCCACTTCTTTATAGATGTGCGAACAACTAATCTCTGTGTATATATTAAAATGAAAGCTTTGTCAATGACATATTTCTTGAACCTGGCTATAGTTTTCTAAAAAAAACATATGCAGCTAAGTCTCATGATGTTATCAACTCTTGGATTCCCTTTCAGGGTACGTTTCTCCCCTTAATTCTTCACCCCATGCATGTATGTGTTATGAATCTATAATCACCCTTTTTAATTGAATGCCAGTTAGCAGTTCTTTATAACTAACTACTCAACTACTTTCCATTCCCGGCACTGTGACTTCTCTCGTTCCATGTGTCTGTTCACGGAAATCTCCTTGTCTGTTTGATTATTAAATGCAGTTAACAACATCGCTTTTCTCTGAGTCTTGCTTCAGGGTGTTTAATCATGTGCTGGAGATTTTCTGAGTTGTTATTTTATGCCTGACACAGCTTGGGCTGTGGAAGCCACAACAGTGAGCAGGTAGATGTGTTTTTGCTCCCATGGGGTTGGCATACTAAAGGAAACTTTTTGTCCTACACTTAGCTGTCTGATAGAACATCCACTAATGATGTACAGCTACTTGAGTTCAAATCCCAATTAATTAAAATAAGACAAAATAGAAGTTTTAGTTCTTCATTCACATTGGCTACATTTCAAGTACTCAGAAGCATAGGAGATCAGCAGCTATGGTACCAGATAGGACAGTTCCATCACAAATGATTCTATTGCAGAAGAGTGTTCTAGAAGAACTTTCTATATCCACTGTCATCCTGATAATCTTTAAAACCCTTTAGCCATACAGAGAAATGATTTCAAAAGACAGAGCTACAGATCATAATTCCTCATATGCAATTTTCATTAGAAGTATAGATTAGGCACAGTCTTTAGGAACCTATATGCTTATTTTTATTGGGAGCACCCAGTGTTTAATTACAAGATGGCTAAATTAATGTGGTGCAATAGGATTTTGGGATGTAGTTGGCTCATGGTTTCTGAAGGCTCTGTATTAACTAGCCAAAGAAGGAAAATACTGGGAAAAAAAACTCCCAAAACACTGCACCAAACATGTTATTCCCTAAACCAGAAAGAATAACCACTTCCTTAGCACTTACACAGTATTGGGTCTTTGCAATTTTGAGGTGATTTAAAGTATACAGGAGATATATGCTCATAAGATATGTGTGACCTGGCTGGACAGTGGTGGCACACACCTTTAATCCCAGCAAAGGTAGGCAGATCTCTGTGAGCCTGAGGCTGATCTGGTCTAAATAGCTAGATCCAGGACAGCCAAGGCTACACACACACACACACACACACACACACACACACACACACACACACCCTGTCTTGAACACACACACCCTGTCTTGAACACACACACATATATTCCCATTCCTGTCTTTTGAGGAGGTGTTGACTTTGTTCTCACCATTTTGTAGAGAGGAAAACTATCATCCAGAACCCAGAGACTGCTTGTGTATCTTTCTGGTGATCTCTTCTAAATTCCCAGGGATCTGAGAACGTTTGGAGAAGGAGACACAGAAAGAAAGATCTAGGAAGTATATTCAAGTGTCCTGGCTGAAGCAGGGCTACAGAAGAGAGGAAAATGGAAGCCTGCACACACACATGAGCGTGGACCAGAGTGAATGGCAGTTCACCTGTGCCTTGTGGGACCAGGCTGCATGATCCTTGCAGTTCTGTTACAAGCAGCAGGGTTTCTGGGAGACAGGTTCTAGGGACTGTGAGACATTATAACTGCATAGGACTGAAGGAGCCATACTGATGTTCAGCAGGAAACATAGATGAATGAGCACTGCATCCTGCCCCACCCATCCTGATCCATACCTCACAGTTTCAGTGATGGTCTCCCAGTTTTAAGAGGATATATTCAAAATAGAAATAAGTGGATTTATATGGTAAACATTGACTTTCTGGAAGCATCTGATTTTTGTCGCCTGGAAACCAGATCCACCCAATAAATCATGTGGTTTTCTTGTACATACATGAACCCAGGTAACAACTGATGTTCTCTTCTCTGATGGATCATTTCATTAGAATAAAATATTTCTAGGAAGTACATCTAGTGTTTTTGGAGAAAACTTGAGTAGTAAGGAAACTGATTCCATCCTGGAGTTCAACTGACTGTGGTAAGAAACCAATATGTTTGCAGGGTTGGTTGGCTTAGTCAGGACTCTAATCAGTCTGTGTGGCTGATCTGGCCTGCCATCTGTTCTTGTAAATAAAGTTTTATTGACACATAGTCAACTTTGCTTATTCTCTAGGACCACTTTGGGGACACAATGGCAACACTGTAAACTCTGACAGAGACCACATTGCCTTGAAACAATCAGATGTTGTTGTAGGCATTTCTGAAAAAATTTTGTTCACACCTCCCAGGCCTGGTTTACAAATTCCTTAAGACAGGACCATGTCTGAATATTTTTCTATTTCCTCTTGGGCCTTGAGGGTACCAAGCAAGACTTTAAGAGTGCAAATGAAAGATCCCAAGGTGGGATGGAGTGGGCCTTGAAGCTTCAGGCATGGCGTCTTGGAGAGACTCCTGGGAGTATCATGCCTTGCCTTACAGCTACTGAGCTCAGCTATTAAAGAAGGCACAATTGGGTTTCTACCACCAGTGATGCGATGGCTTTTCTTTTCTTTTCAGGCCAGGGTCTCACTCTTTCCTCAGCCTCTCCAGCTGCTGGGATTTCAAGTCTGTGCCACCATGCACAGCTCTATTTTGTTGGAACTTGTGTGTGATTTGACCTTCCATCGTCATGTACCGGAGGCTTGGTATGCTGTGTGGTGTTGTGATAGAGAGATCCTTGAGAGCTGGGCTCCACATGAAGGTAAATAGGTTATGGAGACATCCTGAAAAGAGATTCATTGCAGTCATGCAGAGAGAGTCTGCTCTCTCAAGAGTGGAGTTTTATGAAAAAGGGTGAACCTTGCTCTTGATAGTCTGTCTCTTCTTTCTTATGTTGCCATGTGATTTCTTTCTCCCATGCTCCCACCATTATGACAACATTCATCATGAAGCCCTCAGCAGAGCCCAGAAGATGCCAGTGTCAAGCTGCTATCTCCTGAAGCTGCAGAACTGAGCAAACAAGCCCTCCCTCCCTCTCTCTTTCCCTCATCTTTTCTTTTATCTCCATTTTAGAGGGATATTACCAAACTTGTGAGTCTCCTGCTCCAAGGATCCAGCCTAGATAAATCTTTTATTGTAAAGAGCCTGGTCTTGGGCATTTTGTTACACTGATACGAAGCTAAGAAGTAGGTAATGGGAGAGATGATTGTCACATTGTAAATGTGGGCGGCTGGAGCAGCCATCTGCTGTGTGTATAATACAGGATGCTCGTGGTGTCCTTGCATGCTGGAAAGGAGTCTTCAGTGTGAATGATGTCAGGTTTTAGCTGAGGAGACTTAGAGTCTCAGGGCCTAACTCAGGCTGGTTTCTTCCAGAAGCATCCCTGAGGAAAGCATTCAAATGAACATAATTTATTTACTAAGAGAATATGTACAGTGGTATCAGAACAAAGGAGGATAGAGTTTAAAAAAAAAAAAAAGGTGCAACTTCAGGTGCAGTCTGAGCTCACACCTGATTCCATGGGCTGGACCTCTCCCGCAGGAAGGTATTCTGCAGCTTAAAGGCAGGAGAGTGGGGCTTCAACAAGAGTCAAAATAGCTAAGCTTTTATATTCCCCAAATCCAATTGCTAGAAGCAAGGTGCAGGATTCTCTGAAACACCCTAACTCTAAGGTTACCCTAACACTTTAGGTTCTCTGCGTGGTGATGAGACTTCATGGAACCCAGGGAAGTTATCTGAATGTGGCAGGTGAGCCCAGAATTAAAGACCACAGAAGCAGAGGGTGGGTGCAAACGCTGGAAAAGGGGATGAGAGGGAACCTGGACAGTGAACTAAAGGTATCTACCACACTTCCAACTGGAGGTTTATTGATGAGGTATGAGGTTATATGTGATGTTAAGAGTGTGTGTGTGTGTGTGTGTGTGTGTGTGTGTGTGTGTGTAGACAGGTTCTCACTTTATAGTCTAGGCTGGCCCTAGACTATAGTCCTCCTGCCTCTGCCTCCTGAATGCTGCAATTATAGGCTTGCACTACCATGCATGGCTTATCCCTGCCATTCCTATGATGTGGATACTCTCATTTTATGGAAAAACATTTTCTTCCTTTTCCTCATCATAATGTCCTTTCTTCAATAGTAAAATGTTTTATCTGGGAATATAAAGATATGGCTTTTGTTGTTGTCAGGGAATTCTGCTCTATTCACAATAGCTAGAAAATGGAAACAGACTATATATCCTTCAACTGAGTAATGGATAATGACAATGGGGTGCATTTATACAGTGGAATTTCATTCAGCTGTGCAGAAAAATGAAACCATGAAATTTGTAGGTAAATAGATGAAATGGAAAATACTGAGTGAGTGACCCTAGACCCAGAAAGACAAATGCTGCATGTTATCTCTTACTGGTTTCTAGCTCTGAATCTTTAGATATGAATATAAACATCAGTAACTGCACAAGCCAGGAGTGTTAAAGGGACCATGGAGGGTTCTGGGAGAGAAGGAGTTCTAGAGATAGGAATGGAAGAACACAGGTGGTGTGAAGGGGGAACGAGAAAAATGGGAGTGGGGTTTAACTGGGAAGGAGGAGGGAAGGTAAGATAGACAGAGGGGGGAGGGGAAATGAAAAAATCATACGACTCTCAGAATATATGATTATTTTTCTGTCACATATTTAGGGGAGGCATACATCTGACATGTTCTCTGTAGAAGGGCACACCCTTTATTTGTCCTAAGTTTAATACTTCATATTTCAAAAAATTCTTGCCCAAACGTTCTCGGATTTGCGGTCCCAAACCATGGTATGAATCTCTAGATCACAGTATGCCTAGAGATTCACTTGAGAAATTCAGACTTTCTTGGCATATTCTCTTTCATCTCTCCAGCGTGAAGAGTTCAAATCCTGCTGTGTCCTGGAATCATAGCTTTTCTTCACTCCTAGCTAATGGCTGCCCTTCACTGGCTTAACCCACTTATATCTTCTTTAGGGATGGTAGCTAGAACTGAACTTGATGTCTGGGTCATAAAGTCATCACACCTTGGGGTTTTAGATACAGAGAGTTCTTGAATCCTATGTTCCATGTGCTTATAGACGATGGTACCCTTAACATCATCTCGGGTTGCCCTATTCTCCAGGCAGATGTCTCTAGTATTAAACCTGCGATGCTTGTCTTTCCTAGCCTGCAGCCTATTGCAACTAGGCAGAGTAAGGAGAATTGGTGTTCTTTTATAATGGCTATTTTCATCTCAAAGCATCCCTAGTAACCTTCCCTCTCTTACTTGCTTCTGTTCTGTTGACATACAATAACCTCGTTCCGCAGGCTGCTACTGCTGGTTTGGTTTTCATCATTGCTGCTGATCTGGGAGTCTTCTCTTAACCTAAGGGGCTCCTCTTTTTAAAGATAATTTCTTGTACTTGTTAAAGAGGCCAAGATAAAATATAACACATAAGGAAATGTACTGACTTGTCTCTATTGAAAGGGACAGATACTTCTTATATTGCCCTTCTTTACTGATAAATTAGCAATTAGGTGACAAAATGGTCCCCACAGATGGGAACTCAACATTTCTTCTTCCGTTACAAGTTTTGGGGATTTAGTACAGAGAATTATGAGAAAGTCATGCGTATTTAAGGTGCACCGAACCCACAGAAGCTCTTTTTCTGCAGGGTTACCCAGGATTCACTTAAAGGAGCCCCGATAGAATGGATAACTTATGGGCTTTAGAGTCATGCCAACCAAGATGGATCGAAAGTGCTCTGTTAAAGGAACTAGGGTAACCAACCTTTGAAGACAGGTCATTAAAAATGGCTGGAGAACTCTCCATCTCAGGGGAGGTTGGAACCATAGAGAAATGAACAAGTAAGCAACGACTTTGCAAAGGACTCTTCTAAACATCAACCTGGTTGACCCTTTCCCTTGGCACTGTTGTTATTCTTGTGTTCTTCAAATCCTGGCTCTGCCTCTCCTCTCTCTACTTGTGCTCATCCACCATGACTTTGACACGAAGTGACATTCTTGATCCTAAAATCTACACTTTCATTTCAGCTCTTTTTAATTAAATCAATTAATCTCTATTTATGTATGTGTGTGTATGCCTGCTTGTCTGTATGGGTACCACTTGCATACAGGTACCTGTGAAGGCTAGAAGAGGGTATCAGATCCCGGGAACTGAAGCAATAGGAGTTTGTGCACTGTCTGATATAGGCACTGTGGACTGAATTTGGGCTCTCTGCAAGAACAGCCAATGCTAATCGTGGAGCCACCTTCTCAGTCCTTCTTTTAAAATGTATTTCCTTTAACAGCTGCGATCATCTTATTGAGTTGCAAGTCTGGACTCTCGATAGGATCTACAAACTCAATCCAGCACCACTGGGACACCAGTCCTAGGTATAGTCCTCCCCTCAAGTATCTCAGGAAGTGGCTTTTCTACTTTAGACTAAGTCAGGAATCTCAGGGTGAGCTCCAATCCCCCCACTTTGAATTGCCACCCACTTCTTTTATCCCCTCCGTACCATCTGGTCTTGACCCAGGTCTTTCTGGCTTTACGTTCCTCCCGTCTCATGCTGCCCCTCTTTCCCCTTACCAGCACCATTAGGAATGCTTTTTAATCTCTCCTGTCCCCTCGTCCCCCCTCTCCATGGTCTCCCTCTTCTTCTCCTCCCCCTCCTTCCACACCCATCTGTCCTGCTTCCTGTCTCCTACCTCTCACTTTACAGTGAACCATACTCAATCATTTTCTGTGCCTAGAGATTGCCACTCTAGGTCTCAGTTTGGAATGCTATTCTTTCTTCACACCCCCTGCTCCCATCTGCCTAGCACACATCTGCTTGTGTTTCAGGGCTCTGCTCAGCCTGTTTCTTCTCTGCTGAGGCCTCATCTATTACACCATGCTCCAACACCATGTGGTACTGGCAGATTTCCTATCTGAGCTTCGCCTCAATATATCGGTTGTCAATGGCGGTTTGCCCCTGCTGAACTGTAAGCTCCTCGAGGGCAATGTCTCTTCCATGTTTGTCTAAAGACTCTGGTTATCAGCTCATAGGCAGAAAAAAAAAAAAAAAAAACCATTTAATGAAGAATGACTCCAGTCCCACCTGTGAGCAAATACAGTGGCTATCACGACAGCAGAATGCATGTGGTTTCACAGCAGAGGCCGAAGGCAGATCGCTCTGTTCTCTGTAAATCTCATGGAGCCCAAGTTTGTATTAGTAAACAAGTCATGTGGCTCTTCTTTATAGTGTGGGCCGACTGTTTCAGGGACAGCCCAGTGTTGGCTAGCTTCCTTAGCAGTTTGTGAAAATAAAACCTAATGAAACGATCTCCCTTTCCCCCAATGTTGGCACTGGCCCCAGCTTTCTTTTCCCAGAGTACTTTTCCTGGTTGGGCACCATGCTGCATGCTATAGCTGTTAGGCATCCAGTGTGCTCTGAAGCCATCAAAGGTCAGTCTGGAATTCCAAACAGGAGCCCAGCCCTGAGTCCTGAGAACTGGAGTGAGATGACTGAGACACGCCCCACTCGCCACCCTTCTGGCTCTTGGTGTTTTTTGCTTCCTTGTGGCTAGTGTATTTCAGACACTTGAGCTGTCCTACTTCCATACCCAAATCAGGGAATAATTAATTGGAGACAGAAAAGTAATTCAGGACAGTACTTGAGCTTTCTGTACACATGCTCGACTCTTGTTTGAGTCAAAGCCACGGAGACATCCTGGATACCAAAGAGCAAGGGAGTATATTAATAGCAAAATGTTGCCTTCAATCAGCCAATTAAAAACAAAACAAAACAAAAATCCCCATCTCCTTCTCCAGATCATCTATTAATTTCAGATGAAAAAGTCCCAGGCAGTAAGAAAAAAAATTGACCCAGGTACTAAGAAGACTGGATAGTTAATTCAGAGTAGAAATGGCTAGGTAATGTTCAGTTGTCATGGTAGAAAGTAAGTCCTGGACAGTCTGCTTCCACAGTACTATCTAAACTTGTAAAAATACCCACAGAGGCAGAAAGGAGAACTAAATTTAGACCTGTATTTAATGCATTCAAGAGCATGATTCATTTCTCTTTGCCTTGGCACAGCCTGGGAACTCTGAATACATAGCAGGATGCCCTGTAAGTAAGAAGAAGTCTCCCCCAATGAGAGGCTAGAGACTGTCAGAGGTACCCTGTCTCTTCTGCTAATGAAGGTGAACTTCCAGGCACCCTATCTACCAAACCAGATTTCTGAGCTGATGAAAAGCCAACCATTTTACATTTTGTTCCAGTCTTGGTGCAGACATTGCTGGGAATTTATTGATTCTGTTGTTCTTCTGCTCTTTTAGTGGGTTTTCCACTCAAGCACCTCTGGGGTCCTGGCTAGTCCTCAGAGGACATGCTGTATAGGTCACCCTAGTGAGACTTCCCAGAAGAATGTTGTCATTTGTATTGGCATAGTTAATATAATGCTATAAAATAATTATTTGGTGGCACTGGGTATTGAACCCAGAGCTTCCTGTGTGTAAAGCAAAACTCTACCATCGAGCTACAGCCATAGGCCAATATTGGTATAACATTCCAGACTTCAAGTCACTGTGGTAGCCCTTAGCTGGGGCTTAGCAAAGTAGTATGTAGCATGAATACTCAATGTCAATGACAGGTCATTTGAAAAAAAATCAAGCCAAGTATCACATGTAGCATGGCTATTCAAAATCAATTATAGGTTATATGAAAACAAAGCGAAACAAAACAAAACAAAAAACAAGCAATGCAAATTCCAAATATCAACCGGCCAACTAACCAGCCAACAATAGCAAATTCAGATCCCAGGAATCAGGTCAGCGTGAGGCCCAACCTCCAGGGTAAATGTGGTTCTGGTCCCTTCTTTATTTTCATCCTCTTCTACTTCCAACCACATTCTTGCAGCTCTCTGCTTCCAAATCTGAAGCAAAATGCTATCCTCTAAGATAATTTAGACTAAGGCTGTTCTATCTGTTATGTTAGTCCAAAATGGCGTAGAAGGAAAATGTACTTGTTATTTTGTGATTTTTTTTTAAAAAAAAAATATGATTCCATGTTTTTTTTTTTAAAGCACATTTGGAAAGTAACCTTACAATCTCATCCTACTGTCTTTGGCTTCATAGGTAATTTCTGTCTAAATAACAGGAAAATAGATGAAATATAGACCAAAAAAAAAAAAGCTACTGGTAGGTAACACTGCCTTCCCAGAAGTGAGGGCATTATAGCTGTCCTCCATTCTGAGACCTGCCGTTGGTGTGAGTAACCCATTCTGAGGGTCCCATTGCATATTCACACTGATCAGCCCCAGCTAAGAAAGTGATCATTTCCCCCAACATGAAATGGGTCCAGCCACTTAGAAGTCGAAACAACCCGAGTTAGATATGGAGCATGTGCATCAAGTTAGGAATGAATCATCTGAGGTGCGTGTGAATGAGCAGAGCTGGGAAGAGCCACACGGGGCACATCCATAGCATGGGCTTGGTAGACCCTGGGCAGGGAGGGCCTCAGGTCCGGGTGGATATGAGATCCAGTCAGCCTGAATACATGCGCCACACACCAACCTGGACACGGCACAGAGAAAAGGCCACACACTGTAGGGCAGCGTCAATGATTTGTACCTTTCTCAAACAGTTTGGTACTGGTTCTTCTGGGCGATTCTGAAGAGCCAGGTAGGATCAGCATCCAATCCTCATGGGGGCCCAACTGGCGCCGGAGTATAGGCACTGAGTCATTAATAGGACAGTCATGTCCAGTGACCTTGGCTGAATGTTATTTGAGATTTGGGGACAACCATCTAAATCCATTTGAGAAAGGACAACTACTCTTTAGCACTCTACACAGAAAACCGGCTGATTTAGCTTAGAACAGAGTCTGTCATTGCAGCCAACTTCAGAACATCACAGAGGAAGAGGGCAGGGTCTCAAGAATGTCATATCCATCTAAGGCAAGATCAGATATATTTTGGGATTTGGGGTCAAGATTTATCCTCACACACATAGAATACCACAGATCTAATTCGCAGAGTGGGGGAATTTATCTATATTCATACTTCAGTCACACAAAACACCTCTAGTCTGTCTTGGGGAGGCGGGGTGGAATGGGGAGATTTGGAGTTCTAAACTATAATCAGCCCTTCTTTTAAAACAGCAGATACTAAATCCTTGTGTTCAGCAGATGGTAGTGTTTGTTGCACTAGGCTGGGCTCATAGTACAACATCAATAAATGGCCACTTGTAGAGGGACAGACAGAATCCCATTTGTAAAATACATCCACACCGCCCCTTTCTTTCTCTCTTCCTTTCTCCCTCCCCCTTTCTCCCTCACTCCGTTGTCCAAATGCCCATGGGGTCTCTTGTCTCATTCTATGGGAGAAAGGGACAACTTGAAAAGGCAAAATAAAGTGATAAAGTGGAAAAGCAATTTCCAGGGGTGGGATGGAATAGCACGCTTAGTCTCTGAGGACAAACATCAGAGTGAGCTTTTTAACTGTTATTTTGCCTGTAGGGACCATTTGAAAGGATGCTCTCTATAGAAAATCCCCATCCCTGGGAAACTGCCTTCTGAAGGCTGCACCTTGTCACCAAAGATATCATAACCAGAGGAAGGAGCTAAAATTCTCCCTCCATGAGCTGGCTAAGTCTCATGGAACAAATATTTGCTCCAATTAGGTGTTCCAAAAGTCTCGCTTGTCCCAGATAACATGTTTTCAGAGAGAAACTGTATTTGTTCAAAACTCATCACGGAGGGGAAATGACATGTTGCTGTGTTCTGTTGCCAGGATACACAATGCTTTTCATAGGCCTGAGGACTCCAAAGCTCAGGTGTCCTTTGCCCTTGTGTTCCTAGGCCCCATCCTATCTGGGATGAGGAGGGAGAGTGGGGTGCTGACTAGACTCTGCTCCCAGAATAAGCTATGTGGTTATGTGACCTTAATCTGTGTTCACAGTCCAGGGCTCAGATAGCTGGCCTGTCAGCCAAAAATGTCTGAAAAAATGGTAATTTAACAGTGTTGGAGGGTTATATTTCCAGATCTAAACTCCTCAGGGAAAATGAGAGTTTCTCCTGGGATTCAACGACACATTGAAATGTGCTTCTTTTCAGATACTTTCTTCCCGAGTCATTTCCCGATGCCTGTTGTGCCCTGACATTTGGTCCAAATAAAATCCTGGAGCAGACTTCTAGACTACAACTCTCCTGCAACTCCACACAAAAGGAGTTGTTTGTTGCAGAGCCTCTGCATCTAGTAGGCTGAAGGTACTGGGGGCTGCTGGCTTTTGGTCCACACTAAGTCACTTTATGATATAGATACTCCCCCTCCAAACCTTGGCATTTGCAGCAAATAACTCAGTCTATGACCTACGGGCATTTTCCGTATTTCTTGGTAATGAATTCTGGCTTCATTTGTGTCTCAATAGCACATAACTTAAGACAATGAGAAAGGCTGTTGGGGAATAGTTTCTAGTATGAGGAAAATACCATACAGATGTTTGCCCTTAATCTTGAATTCTAATGACGAAATTGAGAATTGTTTATTTGTTCTAAAGTCAAACCCAAGGAATTTATTTTCTAAAGCCTAGCAAGATGAGGGATAGGGTAGGAGTGGCAGTTTTGACACAATATATTCCCAGGAATGAAATATGAAAAACATGGCCTTAAATTTTTGATTTATACGCAAGATTATGTCATTTAAAATGGTTCATTTTTGTATTAAATTTTGTATACTAAATAGCCATTCTTGTCATAGGAAGGACATACCTGAAAATGCACTCAAGGTCTATTTTGCTAAAATAGTATATTCACCTGCAGTGATTTTCTCCACCAAGATAGCAACTAGGAATCGGTCCTCTATCTTGAGCCATTTATTGAGGACAAACAAATGGACTTGGAAAAGACATGACTCAATTGAAGTTAAAATACCTGACTTTGGTGTATGAGAATCATAAACTTGCTTACGGTCTATCTGGTCAGCAAACACTTCCCCATAAATCATCCAGTAAGGCATGTAGAAGATATTCTTGGCCAGTTTCCAAGATGGCTCCTCGTTGGGGAAAAGGATGGCTTGCCTGGCGACCCCGAAGCTCATCAACACCACCAGCATAATGATAACAAAGTACATCATGTCTATCATCTGCAGGGGAGGGAGGGGAGACAGAAGAAAAGACGGTGACTGAGCACGGCGCCCAAGCCGGGAGTTGGACCTGGTTAGGAGGAAAGATGAACTGTTGAAGCTGATTTCTACATTCTGAATACTGATGTCAGTTGCTGTTTATTTTTTTTTTAACAAATGCATGCACAATAGAGCATCTTCATTTTTATGAATGTTTATAGAACATAATCCTATCTAGGCACAGCAGTGCTATTCCTCAGAATTTGGGTTCTCCACATGGCTCTAGCACCGTTTTTAAAAACTGTTCTGAGAGAAGGCAAGTCTCTTGTTTTGTTTTTTTTCTTCTTAGGAAAAAAATTAGAATCAGGATAGTTGGACTATTTTAAGAACTAGTGCAGAGTGGTATATTCCTGCTCTTAGTTCTGAAAGGCTAAGGCAGCACTGGAAAGCTCAAGAAAATAAAGGCTTACAAATAGACCTAGGAGAGAGCAAATGGGAGCCTATCCCATTGCTTGATTCCCTGTCACAGACCTGGCTCTCGCAGAATCATCCACTTCCTCCTATATTTCTCTGGTAGGGTATCTTATTATAAAGAGTATTTTCACAGGTCTTAAAAATATAAGGCTTCATGAGCCAGACCAATGCTTGTTGTTGACAAGATGGATTTCTTCGTGATGTGCTTCTGAACTGCTCCTGACTGAATCCCATAATATTTCTCCCCTCACCCTGCCCCCACTTTCCTTATCCAGGGTATGCTTGTTTCAACGCTATGGTATTAGAGATCTGTTTCTTCACCTGCTAAATCCCTTTCTTATCCTCACTGAAACCCGATAAGTTTGCAGTAAGTGGTGATTCCGACTGGTTTGAAAACCGCTGTTTTTTTCTTTAAGAGACAGTTCCTACTCGTCTGCCCACAAAGGTGGGTGTGTTGTCTATGCTAAGCTAGTGGTGGGACCTCATCCTATGGCAGCGTGGTAAGGTAGGCATGTGACACAAGCAGAGCCACCAGAATCGTCAGACCAATATGTTTCTATTTTTTTGGAGAATGGATCTCTGCATGAATCCAAGGTATCTTGGAACTCACTATGTAGTTGAGGCTTGCCTGAAACTTTGTGATCCTCCTGCTTCAGCCACCAGTGTGCTGAGATTATAGCCTGCTCTATCATTTCTTTAAAACGGAAGTAGAGAGAGAAATTCCTTTCATTCCTTGTAACGTTCATTCTTTGTAATACTTTAGCATGTCTGAGGCTGAGTTCTCCCTCCAGTGAATGAGGCAGATATATAAAAGGAGAGCTACCTGGCAGTGATGGATTCTCTGTCTCAAGGTAGTCTTTATGGCTAGTTCCATCTTGTCCTATTATAAGTCAATATATTCCCCCTCCCCCACACTTAAACTACAGAGATTGGTTTTCACTCCTTGCACCGAAAGGTCTGACACCAAAGACTTCCCCATCTTGGATATTATAGGATAAGAGTGCCTACCCACAGATGATGATAAATGCTAATTATCAGCGATAAGGAAGGTTCCAAATTGTGTCATTGGTTATTATTACTCTTGTGCTGGAGACTGAACCAGGGTCCTAGTGTACACTAACTACCCACTCTACTATGGACCTATTCTTGTCTCTAGCTTAAAAGAGACTATTCCATGGTACATGTTTGAGTAACCTAAACATTATGGTATTCCTGGGTACCTTAGGACAGGGGCCTCAATATATTTTAGATCAATTAATCAATTTTCAATACAACTTCAAACTAGCATGATCTTGAAGTGAGACAGAAATTTCTTCAAGATTTCTACTTTTCATGTCCGCTCTCACTAGTTATTTTTGCCTCCAGTTAGTGGTTGCAGGTCCCTAAGGGGGTGAGATGGCCGAGTTGAAACAGGTTTATAAGAAACCCAAGTCTGTGTTTCATCTTCTTTCTTCTTTTTATTTTACAAAATGTGTTGATCACTTGTTTACAGAAAGTTGTATCAATGAAGAAGTACAGAGGGGTCTTCATGTTACGTTTGCTTCCATTGATTTAAAAGGTGGGTAGCATATGACTAGGTATACTCACAAGACTGAGGACCTAATCTGACCCAAGAAAACTCAGCCAGGAAATACAGAAATTATACCAATTTAATTTTCAACATTAAAAAAAAATTTTTGATCCTAATACCTATCCAAACAGTAAAAGGAAAAACATTCTTTCAAAACCCTGAGCTCTCTCTATTTCAGAACTTCACTGTCATATAGGTATCAGGATCTGAACACCACTAATAGAGAGGAAGCAGATTTCTTTTGTTTTCGAAGTTAAATTATCCAGTGAGTTCAATGTTAAGATTTGGTCCCAGTCTTAGGAATACCTTTCAGAATGCTCAACAGAGAAGAGCATCCACAGTGGTGACGAGGCACATGCTCTTAGGTGCCAGACAACCTGAATTTTGATCTTGACTGCTAGCAAAAATAGCTACATGAAAAAAAAAATCCACCAAAAAAAAAAAAAAAAGTTTTTCCTGACCATTAAAAAAGAGAGAGAGAGTTAGCTTAGTGGCTTGGGGCAAGTTGCTTAATCATGTTTTTAAATGTTGTAAGAGGGATAACAATAACAATCACGAGATTACCTTTGACTAAGTGTGATAGCTATGCTGTACGTTCTTGTAAATGCTAGCGTGTTGTTATTGGAAGGTCAGGAGGTAGTCAGGAGTTTGAACCTTGTCTCCGCCTCTCTCACAGCCCATTTATTTAATTGATATATGAGGGTTCTAAGACCTATTCCATGGGGTAGAACAACGAGGCCTGAGATGTGTTCCATGTGGTGCCTGGCACAATAACGCATAGCTCCTGTGTGATTTCTATTCTGTATTATATAAGTGAGTTAGTACATGGTTTTCAGAATTCCCCTGAGAAATGAAATCTGAAGGAACGCAGTCAGGATTTCAAGTGATCCTGGACCTGCAGATCAACAGGACTCTCTGAGGAGAAACCGTCGTTTCATGCTGTCAGGCATTTGATGCCCTGGTTCCTTCCACAGGGCAAACATGGAAAACCATTTCAGAATGAGCACCTGGCCATCCTGTGTCTGGTCTCCAGACATCAAGGCACATTGGGCTCCCTGGCTGCGGATTACTAAAGAGGCACCTGTTAAGTTGAGGCCTTTGTATATAGGAAGACTTCAGCTTGCCATCCATCTGGCTCACCGATAAACTCTAAAGGTGTCTTTTTATCTACCTTCTGGGTCGATGACTCAATTATTGAACTAATTATCTTAAAAGCATGCTGTAAGAACTCAAAGCCCCCAAATTTCCTAATTTTCTCCCTATTCCTGACTAATAAACGAAGTCATTCACAAGTTAAAAAGAAGAGGTGATGCATCACAGCCCTCCTGCTCATTCCTTACTAAAAGGTTTCGCTCTACTCAAAACCAAGGTAATTACGCCATTATTAAAATGATAGACGTGGAAATTAAGATAATATCACTGCATTAATGCAACTTTAGGTATTTCAGAGAGTTAAATGCCACCAAGACTTTAAAAAAAAATGATTGACTTGGTTTGGATCTTTGAATAGTTTATCTGTTAAAATAAGGTAACCGTAAAAAAATTAATAATCCCCTGATATAGGAGTTCTTTACAGAGGGCAGTTTTGTGCTGCAGGGGACATTATATATGGTAATGTTTTAATGTTTGGAGACATCTTTGTTGTTCTAACACCTCTCTCTCTCTCTCTCTCTCTCTCTCTCTCTCTCTCTCTCTCTCTCTTTCTCTCTCTCTCTCTGTGTGTGTATGTGTGTGTCAGAGAGACTAAACATCCTGCAATATACAGGATGGGGACTCTGCAGCAAAGACCCACATAGTCCCAACTGGGTGTAGTGTGCAAGCTTGCAGTCCTAGTAATTGGGAGGCCGAGGCAGGAGGGTAGCGCTACTGGGTTACATAGTGAGATGCTCTTTAAACAAATGAAAGAGAATGTCAAGGGGGAGGAGAACTGGCCTGATTTCCCAGCTGTTATAGTTTGATATTTTTTTTTCTCATTTTACTTGGAGAATCTCATAAAGGCCTGGTCTCTCCAGAAAAATCCATATAAACATTTTCCTATATAAGTTGAGAGCAGCGATCCAAAGACCCCTTCCCTTCAGCCCGTTCCACAGAGTCTGACTTTAGACATAAGAATTTTCACACAAATCTCAAATCCATTATTAAATGAAGACATAAAAGTAGAGCAAGCAAATGATGTTCACACCCCCTCCCCCTGCTCAAACGATGTCAAGCTGAACTGGGTTAAGTTTGGATGCTCCAGCAGCCAACTTTTCCTTCTCTAGAATGTGTCTGGTGTCATTTACCCTAATCAGTGTTAGTGTGGTAATTCCAAGTTTGTGTCCGAATCGTCTGCTTATATAGAACAATAGTGTTTATAAACTTTACTTTCTCCATTGTCCTTCATAAAACAACATAAACATGGCAATGACAAACAGGCATTACCAACCGGCCAACCAAGAGCCAGCTATTGTTTAGCATGTGCCATTTCTAATTACCACAGCTCTGCAAAGTACATTTATTGTCCATTGTTGCCTTAGAAAGCAGTGAACTGAACATCAAAGAACAAAGGGAATTTATTTTGAATTTAAAATTTTCCTCTCTTTGTGTATACTTGATGGCGCTTTTTTTTTTAATAAGAAGATTTTTGGTTATTTAAGATGCATTTCAGTAGAATTCATACACAGATGTTTAATAAATACTGAATTAACAGTGATGTCTATAGTAAATCTTAAGTGACAGCAGACAGGAGCATCTATAATGCTGCTCGCTGGTTTCAGCAGCGTGTGGGGATGAAGCAGAGACGATACCAAAGAGATCTTAGGATAGGGTGGATGTGCTCGGCTTTCCGTATCTCAGGGATGTACTTAGAGAAGCGGGCATCAGGCTCTGGTGATATCCCTAGAGTTTCTGGGGAAGGAGCTCATGAACTCAGCGCCCTCACCCACTCCTGTCACCTGCTTCACACTGATGCTGGCCACCTCAGCTCAGTTTTTATGGAAAAATTCTGGAAGCTGAATATAGTCTAGAATGTTGAAGCTCTTAGCCATCTGTATGGAAGTCCATTAGCTTGCCCCTTTAGCCTTCCTTCTTCTCTCTCTCATTTATTTATTTATTGATTTGTTATATATATGGGTATTTTGTCTGCATGTAAGTATGCACACCAGAAGAGGGCATTAGATCTCATATTATTACAGTTATAGATGATTGTGAGCCACCATGTGGGTG
>CM052703.1:36189486-36225535 GCA_028551405.1 Uromys caudimaculatus
CTTTCCTTTCCTTTCCTTTCCTTTCCTTTCCTTTCCTTTCCTTTCCTTTCCTTTCCTTTCCTTTCCTTTCCTTTCCTTTCCTTTCCTTTCCTTTCCTTTCCTTTCCTTTCCTTTCCTTTCCTTTCCTTTCCTTTCCTTTCCTTTCCTTGAATTAAAAAAGCAAGTGCCTTGCTTCCAGGAGCCAGGATTAGTGTTTAGTTTTTCCCAGTATTCACAAATCCTCTGGACTCAGATCCCACTTCCCCATCTCAGCTCAACTCAATCTTCCTTTTGTGGACCAAAACCCACTTTTAAAAAGAGCTTTATTTGATTTCATTTTACCTTCAAGGTATTTGAGACAAGCTTTGCTATGTAGCCCCGGATGGCCTGGAATGTGGCACCTTTAGCTTCCCACGTGTTGGGAATCTAACTGACGCAACCACACCCAGCTTTGAAAGTCACCTTAAGAACTCATCTTTTAGGAGTCTTCAAAATCTGTTAACACCTTTATTCGAGACTGCACTGGCTGGTTTTGTGTGTCAACTTGACACAAGCTGGAGTTATCACAGAGAAAGGAGCTTCAGTTGAGAAAAATGCCTCCATGAGATCCAGCTCTAAGGCATTTTTCTCAATTAGTGATCGAGGGGGGAGGGCCCATTGTGGGTGGTGCCATCCCTGGGCTGGTAGTCTTGGGTTCTATAAGAGAGCAAGCTGAGCAAGCCAGGGGAAGCAAGCTAGTAAGTTACATCCCTCCATGGCCTCTGCATCAGCTCTTGCTTCCTGACCTGCTTGAGTTCCAGTCCTGACTTCCTTTGGTGATGAACAGCAGTGTGGAAGTATAAGCTGAATAAACCCTTTCCTCCCCAACTTGCTTCTTGGTCATGATGTTTGTGCAGGAATAAACACCCTGACAAGACAGAGAGCAAGCCCTCCTCTAAGCTTGGCCACTGTGAGCACTCTGAGTGAATCCATCATGGCCTTGGTTCTTCTGTACTTCCTAGGTGTCTCCCTGGGCACCCCTCACTCTGCATGCAAAGTACCTCCCTTTCTCTTCCTCTGTCCCAAATGATACTTTTTGCCCAACTTTTCTTTTTCTTTTGGAGATAGGCTTTCTTGGTGTAGCCCTGGCTGTCCTAGAACTAGCCCTGTAGATAAGGCTGACCTCCATCTCATACGTCCATGTGCCTCTGCCTCCTGAGTGCTGGGGTCAAAGGCCTATGGCACTACTGCTTAGCTTTGCTCCATTCCTTAGCTCGTGCCTGACATAAAGCAGGTGATCTTTCCATATGCTTCAGTTAGGAAATAGGTGGCGGGTGATTACATTCTTTAGTTTTTATATAGCAGTTATAGTCAAATTCAAAAAACACTCAAAGGGAATTTAAAAACTAAAACACCCCTGGGGCCATCTCATGCAGACCTCAGTAGCAAATCGAAATGAATCACGTTTCTCTGTCTATGCTCAGGGATCTGCCTCTGAGACTGTGTGACATGGAACCAAATGACCTTGCTTACCATTTTCCCAATCATCATTACATATGGGCCCAGATACTTGTTCACGCCGAAGATGTCTAGTAAACGGATATACCAATAAATGATGTTCACACAGTAGATGACCCTGCCGTCACTCCTGAAGGGCTGGTCTTGAAGACGAAGGATCATTCCCACCGAGAAGAGAAGGATGGCGATGAGGTCTGTGACGTTCCAGTACTCCTGAAGCCACACCTTCACTTTTTGCAGCAGCTTGCCGGGCTCCGACATCAGGATCTGTGAAGCAGCAGAGAAGGCTTAGGTCTGGCTTCTCTTATACTTTCAGCTCAGCTGGAAAGTGCTTTCTTTGTCTGTTAGCTGACATAAGAGGCTATCTGGACCCATGTCTACTTCAATACCTGTATGCTACGAATTCACAATTGAGCTAAGCGTAGGCCATCCATATGTGCACAGTCTAGAAGCAGATGTAAACAATAGGTTTGTTCCTTGGGATTGTCTGGCAATTCTGAGGCACTGCAGGCTTCTGCTATAACATTATGTATTCCCAACACATTGCAGAGCTACAAAATCTTCGTCTCAGTAAACAGCTCTTCAGTGCTTGAGTGACATGGGCCACTCCTACAGGACACCCCTCATTCCTCTCCTGCATCACCAAGTCTCATCACTTCCAAGTACAACCCCATTAATGGCTTCTCACCAACCCCAAGGTTGCCACTGGATTCTAAGTCCCATTAGATCAGGCACATGGTGGCACCTATTTTCTAATGGCATCCCTGTCGTCACTATGGCCACCAGCCTACCATTTATTTTCTGAGGAACACACAGTGTGCTCTTTAAAGACCTTGACCATGATGTGGTCAGTGATTAGAGTTGTATGTGTAAGCAAAGAATCACCAAGCAGAACCCCAACATGAGTTCCTTTCATTACAGGCAAATTATACTCCACTTCTTTAGATAGATAGATAGTAGATAGATAGATAGATAGATAGATAGATAGATAGATAGATAGAAATCAAGAGAGTTGGTGTGAACCAGGAGTAAATGGCCGAGTTCCTGCTCTGCCCTATCACTGCTAAGCCATCCTTTAACATGGGCCTTGGTATTCTGGGACCTAGTAGATCAGTGGTTCTCAACCTTCCTAATGCTGTGACCCTTTAATACAGTTCTTCATGTTGTGGTGCCCCTCTCAACCATAAAATCATTTTTGTTGTTACTTCATAACTGTAATTTTGCTACTGTTATGTATCATAATACAAACATCTGCGTTTTCTGATGGTCTTATTCCACCCCCAAAGGGGACAAAACCCACAGGTTGAGAACCACTGCAGTAGAGCATCATGGGGGAGTGGAAAGGGAAGAGAATTTCAGATGACCCAAGAGGTTTCAGACCTAGCTCACTTTTCTAGTTGTGGCATACCAAACAGTTGCTCAATCTTGTTTCCCAGACCTGTAAATGGGGGATGGATGTGATCATGGCTGCCACTGACCTCACAGACTGTGGGAGAACTGGGTGAGATAATGTCTACTAGGGCTTGCTGTAAACAGTTCCATAGTATTAAGGGGTGACTGTGGCCTGGCTCTGGTGACTACATGCAGAAGTATGTGCCGAAGAGACTGGGAAAGCAGCACATGAAACCACAGCTTTCCTCGTGTTTGCTAGGGAGGCACAGAAACATGCAAACTTTTCCATGCTTCCAGGATTTTGCGTCTGGGTTCCCAAGGGCTTGTGTACCAACCACGAGGAGGCAGGAAGGCCAGTGCTTGTGGGAGTTGTCACCCACTCCATAGTTGTGCCTTTCCTTAGAGTTCAAAGTAAGGACGTGGGGGTAGGGAGAAAGGTGACCTCACCAGTTGCAGAGAAAAAGGTCAGGCACAAAAAGTGACCGCAACCTCACTTCCCACATCTTCCTCAGAGACAAGCACTCTTCAGTTGACCCAGTCCTGACCCAGCACCGGAAGCCCCACCCTGCCTGCCGTGACATGCAGCTTCATAAGAAATGGATAGCCAGGCCTGGAGGTTGCTGGCAGCCCGCCCACTTGGCAGCTACTCTAGAACAGCCCAAGGAGTACAGGCTGCTCCCTGTCTTCTTCCAGCCTAGTCCTGGACAGCCTCCAGTCTCCACACTCCAGTCTTTCCCTCCTCTGCTTGTGATAGGGAAGGAATATGTGGCTGGGTATTAAGTCTCCTGAACGCCAGCTGGCATCTCACAGCGGTAGGGCCCCTAGCGGGAGCAGGCTCAGTTCTCAGAGCTACACAAAGTCCCAGGCAAATTTATTACTGTTTTTCAGCTTACAAGTCCACGGCACTGCTCAAGAAACGGAAGGCACTATGAATGGCAGAATCTAGTGCAGAGAATTGGCCGCAGCAACATAAGACATCTCTCTGCCTTAGTCCCCTAGTCATTTAATCCAGTCTCTAGTCAGATGAGATTTATATATCACTCTCAAGCTTCCGGGATAGGGGAATGCTAATTAGAATGAAAATAGCACCCAAACAGCCCCAGAGAAAGGTGTTGAATGCAGAGCATGCGTGTGTGTGTGTGTGTGTGTGTGTGTGTGTGTGTGTGTGTAAATCTCAGTGCAATCAAATTTAATAGATATCGTATTTTTCTTCTTTGGAAAACATTCCAGAAATGAAATTCAATCGGGCGAGAGCTGTCTCGGTGACGAAGGTGGGCTTGTGGTTTTTAACATCTGGCCCTGTTCCCTTCGGTACCCACTCACTGTAATAAAGAAACCAGGATTGTTCTGGAGCTCCCAGAAACGCAGGCTTGACAGGATCCTTTCCCACTGAAAAGGCCCTGCCCACTCACTGCAGTTTCTGGGGGAACACGCAGAGGAGTCACTTCACCTCGCCAGCCTGCCTTCCCTGTAGGTTTTCTCTGGTGAGGTTGGAGTTTGTGGACAGCACTGAGCAGGATTGCTGCGCCCTCTGGTGGACTGTTTCTTGACTACATAGATTTTTAGAAGCTCTTGGAATCTAAAGGGCAGCTGGGGTTAGCTTTTCTTTTTCTTTCTTCTTGTTTCGTTTCTTTCTTCTTCTTCTTTTTTTTAAACTTAAGTGTTTGGAGCAGTTTTAATTTCGCAGAAAGCACTTTCTATGGTAAATGCGGATCCCTACAAAAGCTCAGCCTTTCCATTATCAACAGCCTCCCCGTTCCTCGCCGATCACTCAGAGACTGCAGGTCACATCAGGGTTCAGTGTTTGAACCTATGTGGAATGATTTGAATCCATCACTAGAGTAGCATACAAAGTATTTTTGTGCCGTTAGAAGCCTTGGGCTTCACCTACCATCTTTCTAAAGTCCTACCCTGGTAAACCGCCAATCTTACCGTTTCCATAGGACCCCCGCCCCCCGCATAAGTTGCCCCAGAATTTCATGTCTGGAATCATACAGACTGTATCCTGTTCAGATATTTTCTCTTAATAATACACACCTACATTTTCCCATAGCCTCATAGCTCATTTCTTTGTTTAGCACCTGTCTATGTGGCTAGCTTTGACTTCAAACAAGTCATATAGGGGTGGTATTGCAGTGGCTCCTCTTAGGCTATCTGGAGGTAGGTGAGGAGAGGCTGCTACATCCCCAACCTGAAATACCACAACTGTGTGTCCAACCTCCATGGTGCTCCCTAGGGGTCGAAGGTTGGTGGACGCCCGGCATGTGCATGGTAGACAACAAGAAGGAACCAACTCGAGAATAAACCGAATAAAAGGATACATGCAGAGAAGTTGTTTCTCTCTGCTCACCATGTGGGTTTTGGGCATTGAACACAGGTAACTTGATGGCAAGTTGCTGAAACACATTTGGAGAGGTGACACTGGATTGGTAGACAACGTCCAAGGAGATCCCACGGAAGGGGTTGAAATGGGAGTTACGAATAGCAAAATTTAAAGAGTCATCTTCATAGGGATGAGGAGACAGAGGTGTAAATGATATCGAAGGCCACTGGAGGATGTCGGGACAAAAGGCGTGTGAGCAGGAAATAGACTTAATGGCCCTGGGAAACCTCTCTAGGCTTGACAAAGAGTAAAGCAGCAGCCCTCAGCAGCATTCCAGAGCACAGTTTTGGGCTTAATTTGGACCCCAAACTTCCCTCTTGACTCTCCCTCCTCAGATGAGCCAACATCTCCCTTCTGTTTTCATTTACAAAGTTGTTACCTCTCTCATCTTCTCTATCCCCAGAGTGAAAATGTAGGAGATGACAATCCATTCCTGAGTGGAAGGCCAGCGCTCCATCTTCACCAACACGATGTAATTGAAGAGCATCAGGTATCCAATATACGCCAGCTGTAAGGAAATGCAATACAGCAGACTGACTGCAGAGGCCCGGGAGCTGGGACCTGGGCAAGACCGCTGCACGGTGGCAGTACAGAGCAAGGTCAGTAAGTAGGGAACCCACGACAAATGAGATCTGGAGTTTTAGATATCAAAGAACATTTACTTATTTTCTGTGTGCATTCCTGTGGAGGTCTGAGGACAATTCGCAGAAGCTGCTTCTTTCTACCCACCATGTAGGTTTTGAGGATCTAACACAGGCCACTGGGCTCATGGCAAGACTCTACCTGCTCAGCCACCTCTGCCCCACATAATTTTTTTAAAAGCCATTGAAGTTAAAATAACTTAATTTGTGAAGTTAGTTTTGACCCTTATATGTGCCTCTGGGGCCCAACCTTGCACCTTTGTGTCACTGTGTATGAATTTGTGTGCCAATCACCTGCTGTTTGTGTTCATGTGTGTGTATGTTCATGTGTATGTGTTCATGTGTGCGTGTGTATGTGTGTGTTTGTGTATGTGTTCTGGTGTTCTGGCTTAGAAAAGAACCTGGCCTATCAAGGCTGTTTTTGCTTACGCAGAGACTTGCCTTTCCTTGCTAGGGTGACAGTAATTTTAAAATGTTATTTATTTTTAAATTATTATTGAAAAATTATCTTTAAAACATTAAGAATCTATACTTATTCCCCCTCCCTGATAGTTGCCAGGTAGATTAATGCTCACCAGAAAGAAAAAATGACACAGATAGTACTTATGAGTTGGTGAAACTATAGTGTAACCCCAAGGCTCCACTTCTGAGCTCTCCTAAGTATCATGTCTTCCTGGTGTCTTTGACCTGCAGTGATCAACTTCTTAGGGAGGATTTCCCCTGTTTTCCACTATACTGTTGTCTTGCCCTACCCAGGTTGGAATATTTGAGTTTGCTTTCTGCTTCTTTGAAATAAAACAAGAGAAAATAAAACAGTTTATGGGAAGGCCTGGCATGGTCTGTTGTATACCAGAGTGGCTCAAATCCTCCTGAGGCTCTGGCATCTGGAATTGGAGTCCTCATGTGTCTGGGTTGAAACGCTAGATGTCGGGGACACTCCTCAGGGCCAAGGCTTGCAGTCTGTTCCTCAAAGATGCAGTGATGTCAGTGTGGGAAGGAAAGAGTTGGTGGCACTCTTGCATAAGAAAATTTATCCCAAGGGGGATGGATGGCAGATGAGCGAAACCTCCTGCAGGCAATGCTCCAAGATGAGCAAGGACCTGACTGGCCTCAGGGGCTGTGAGTGGGAACCCAGAGCCAGCTGATCTCAATCTGCACTCCTTGGTGGGCCATGTGGCAAAGTACAGGACAGCCTGTGGGCAGGAGGACTGAGGATTTGAGGAGCTGAAGACATTGGGTGACCTTGGTGCTGTCAAGGCAAGTTATGTGGCAGAAGCCACGGCCTGGCTAGGAGATCCGAGATGTGGGGCCAGAGCGATGTTGTCTTATCAACCAATGGGCTCCTTCCTTCATTTTATAACATGAATAGACTTTTTAATGTGAATCAAAGGTACCCCTGACACCCCATTGTATGTATTGCCGACACATGTCCGGGTACAACTGTGGCACAGAATTCTCTTCCAGATTTTTCTTTTTATCTCTTTGTTTCTTTCTTTCTTTGTTTCTCTCTCCCTCCCTCCCTCCTCTGTCCCTCTTTCTTTCCTTCCTTCCTTCCTTCCTTCCTTCCTTCCTTCCTTCCTTCCTTCCTTCCTTCCTTCCTTCCTTCCTTCCTTCCTTCCTTTCTTCCTTTCTTTCTTTCTTTCTTTCGCGTGTGTCATAGGCTGTGCATGGCAGACAAGCATTCTATCTCGGAGAGCTACTTCCCAGCCCTTCCTTTATCTGAAGTAAACAATGTCACACCTGGAACAATCAGACCGTGACAGAGTGAGCATTACAGCTGCTGAGGGTTAGCTGAGCTCCTTCTCCACCAGGGTGATTTAATTTTTACATCCCACAGCTACAGTTACATCAGTCCCTGCCTAGGTTCCTACATCTCCCCACGTCAGAGTCACTAGTGTGTTGGGGGCCTTTCTCATGAAAGAGGCATTCTTTACACATTGGTTCCAAGTCTGACTTGGTTCACATGGGTTCAGGTTACAATCACTGAAGTAAGGTAGTCAGTGGTGAAACTGTCTAATCCCTAATCTCCTCTGTTCTCTTTGGCCTGGAATTGCTTCTGTCCTTCTGGTCACTTCTTTCCTTTTATTGAACAAATAAAATTCTGTTGCTTCGAGATGGGCTTGGTTTTTAACATTTTGTGAGGTTTAGTACAAAATATTTCAGGGCGTTGTCTCCTCTTGTCACATGTTTACCCGGTGACATATGAACTCATTTTTTACAGAAAATTTGCATTTTAGGTTTAAGTAAGTTTACTAATAGGGTCCATCTTCTGTACTCAGGTCTAGGGTATTCGGAGGAAGGAAGGTAGGCAGAATACCTTGGGTCTAAGTTTCAGCTCATGCATGACATCTTATGTGAGTCACCTAACCTGCTAGGGCCTCTGGGAGAGGCCGGGGCAAGATGAGGAGTTTGAGCAAAACCTGGGTGAGACCCTGGCTTAAAAGAAAAGCAAAACCCCAAACCAAAAGTGACTCTAGTGATGCTGGGTGGAGATGCCAAGGCTGAGAGCCACTGGTCAGGGGACCTGTGATGCAAAAGCGTTGGAGCTACAAGTCGTCTGAGTAGAGTCAGTGAGGACCAAGAGGATGAAGGAACTAAAACAGTTGGAATGTCGAGCACCAATGAAGAAGCAAAGGCAGGTGGCTTGGGTGGCTAAGTGGGGTCAGTGTCCATCCAGGAGATGCTTAACTCCTTACACAGTTCCTCCCACCAGTTTCTCCTATGCTTTGGACCAGGAATCTACTAACATTTGCAAAAGGTCACAAGATGGTTGTGAAGGCCAAGAGGGTTTGTTTGTTTTTGTGTGTGTGTGCTCATAATTCACTTTTGTTGTTGTTGTTGTAGCATACGTGTGGCCAGGTATAATAAACACTGAAATTTGAATGTCATATTTCACAAACTGATCCTTTTTTAAAAAAGCGATTTCAATCTCTTTTTAAAGGTAAAAGCGAAACAAACAAAACCAGGCTGGGGTTGTAGCTCAGTGGTCTCACACTTGCCTAACATGCTCCAGGCACAGGGTTTGAGGCATGACACTATAGAATAAATAAAATAAAAACGACAAAAAATGAGCTTTAGTTTGTAGACCTCAAAGGCAGAGTTTCTATTTGGCTATAGTTTTTGAATCCCGTTTTTGGTTGTGTCAACTGAATCAGAAGACTAGAAGGAGACAGGCAGACGGGGGCGTGTAAAGGAGGCACAGATGTTATGTTGATGAAGCTATTGTCAGCCTCAGGGAGGTCATTTGGGAAGCATCTGGAACCTTGCTTAAACGTAGTAGCTGCTCAATAAGTGATGCTTCTGGGGTTGAGTGGACAGATGACTTTGGCATTGATTACCTCTCTGGAATGTGACTAGTTTAGGAACAACGCTAGTTACTCTCACATTGTACTTACTGGCCCAGAGACTATTGTAAGTGTTTTATATAGTTCAACATATCAATCTTCATAAAGTAGGTGGTATCATTATCCCTATCTTATAGAACAGAATGGGAAAGTAACTTGTTTGGTGTCACACAGCACAGAGGGATGCAGGTGGACCTATATGCAGTCACAGCTCTGTTGAGTCGTAAACATGTCAACTGGATTTTTGAATGTATGTTATTCTGTGGTGGAGATTATTTCATACTGTCAATGCATTTGACATTTTATTTTACCAAAAATGAATATACACGTAATATGTGTGTTTTTTTGTATTCTCTCATACTCTGTTAAGATCATCCTTTAATGTAGAGACTTTTAACCAGTGGTAGTTTTTATTCCACAAATGCCTGGAAACATTTTGGCTGTCCTCCCTAAAGGACAGAGTGTGCTACTGGCATCTGGTGGGCGCAGACCAGGGATGCTGCTGCATGACAAAGATTTCTCCTAGCTAAAATATCACCAGTGCTGAGGATGGAAAGTCTTTCGAGGCGGTGTTAAATATTAACATACTGGACTGCACAGGAAGCAACTTACACGGTTGTTTGAGCTTTCTTGTGCTCAGACCTAGATTATCCTGTTGCTGCTTCAAATGGTTGCTCTGCAGCTGGTTGTGAGAGCATCTAAAATACAGACACATTGTCCTTTATCTATGTCACTCTAGTGGGCTGCGCAGAATTAGAGATGATCAGGTCAACAGCTCACGTTAAGCTTCAGCAGTTCTTAACCTGTGAGTCACGACCCCATTGGAAATCAGATTTTTACATCATAATTCATACCAGTAGCAAGATTGCAGTTAATGAAGTAGCAACAAAATTAATTTGTGGTTGTGGGCCACCACAACATGAGGAACTGTATTAAAGGTTCATAGCATTAGGAAGGTTGAGAAATGTCACTGGAAAGGAGAAAAGTATCCCAACTATGTCTCTTTCTACTATATCAGATGCCATTTCAGGGACAGCCCATGGCTTTGCAGGCAGGAAGTGTATGTAGGGTGTGATTCCTGGAGAATGCTTGCCAGGACTGGAGGCTTTCTTGCTTTGAGCTGCTTGCTGTTTCATTGTGTCTGAGTGAGAAAGTGTGACAGATTGGAAGTTGTTACTTACAGACACTTTCTGTCCCTAGAGGTGCTACATCTATACTGGGCTTGAACCTGACCCACCAAAGGTTCCCCTGAAGCCCAGGATGGGAACCTGTAATGGCCACTCTGTCCTAGTTCTCAAAACAGGAGAGCGTTCTGAAAATAGACATCTGTTTTTATATTGAACTAAACGCATACACACCTCACATCTGTTTCTATGACTCCTCACCTCTGTCAGTTCCTTTACCTTCTGCAGCAAAGAGAAAGGCAGTCCCTGGAAGCTGCTCACCAACGTTCACAAATCTCACTAAGCTATTGGAAAACCATGGTCACAGAGCTTGCATTCCTGCACATGTGACACTCAGGAGGCTGCTCAGTGAAAACCACATAGGTGCCTGAGCTAGGTACACCCACTCCTGTGGCTGGCCATTTGGAAAGGGGGAAGGAAAAGTGCTTACGGTGTAGAACCAGAACTTCACGATAGGTGCGTTGTAGAACTCATAGATTTTTCGCCCCACAGGGATTAGCCGGTGCCTGCTTTGAACTTCTTCTTCATCTTTCTTTCTGGATGACTCCCCATTGTTTCGCCCCAACATTGCCTATAGTGGGAGAAAGCAGAGACCATCATAGCTGGGCTCTTTAGGCCATTTTGTAGATGGGGAACAGATCCTATTGGCACCCGAGAGCTCATATAAGCTCAACACTCCAGACATATAAAGGCATGCTTTTCCTATGTGTGAGTTTGTGCTATATTAATATAAACTGTGTATTTCTTCAGCTGAAAATGGAAGGCTTGGGGGATATGCTTTAAGCTTTCTTTTCTTCTGGACCTTCTGAGCAAGGGAGGCAGTAGGATACATGTTAAGTTCTGAAAGGGATAATGAACAGTGTTTGGGAAGGCCAGGTTACAGGAATCTGTCCCAATTCTGTTACTTTCTTCCCATATGTATATGAGACATGCTAGATCTGGATTCAAATTCTGTCTATGCCTGTGCTAGTGACTCTCCAGTCAAAGACAGATTGGACCAGAATCCATCACATCTAAAGAGCAGGAGTATTCAAGTAGTAAGTCATTTGAAGTTCCTGGAGTTTAGTTAGGGTAGGAATATCTTTGCCCATAGTAAAGCATGGGGCATCGGTACCTCCATTTAAAACCCCACAAGATCAGAATTACTGCTGTTATCAATTTTATGGTAACTCCTGGATACAATGCCTTCCTCTGTAACCAGGTGGGCTAGGAGAAGGATTTGAGGTAGCCCTGATCTGCAATGGTCCCATCTCTAAGCTGCTGGAGATCTTCATGAATACGGATTCCCCTGCTGTTCGTCACAACAGTAGCAGTATGAGTAACGGTGACCAAATGTTGCAAAATCAGCAGGATCTGAGAACAGGAAGACACACCCTGTCTGGGTAGCAAGCAACAGGATTTCACAGAGGTGGCTGCAGAGCCTAACAGTGAAGTCTTCTAGGTCTTGGGTGACTCAGAGAGGAGAGGGAGCTCCAAGATGAATACTCAGACTTTGTGGACGCCTGGGCAGGTGGTTTTAACCCTTCTGAGAACTGCTTTCTTTAGCCATACATTGAGCTATGGTCCTTTCTCATGCACTCACATCTGGCACCTAATACGGTGCTCAGAAATTACTAGGTAGTCTTTAAATCGAACTGGGACCATCTTGGATACGCTTGCCTGCAGAGTCCCGCACCAGAAAGGTGCGCATGCTACGAGAGTCTATAACAGGACAAAGTACAGGCTTTAATCTTTCAATGTTGTTGTCAGACAAGGTTAGTCCTACGGTGTGGGGAGATTGGACTTTTCTTTGTTTTTTTCTCTTTTGTGCACATGTGGTGAACCTGTGATGCGTGTGCCGTATGTACACATGTACATGCAGAGTCCAGAGTAGAGTATCAGGTGTGTGTACCCCTTTATTCCCTTGATACGTGACCTCTCACTGAATCTAGAGTTGTCTGGTGGCCAGTAAATCCCAGTGAGTCTCCTGTTTCTGCTTACCCTTCCTGGCACTGGATTACAGGCACGTGTGACCGTAGCTGGCTTTTTGTGTGGCTCTGGGGTTTGAACTCTGGTCCTCAAGCTTTTTTTGTTTTTGTTTTAAATAATTTATTTTATGTATATATGAGTACACTGTCGCTCTCTTCAGACACACCAGAAGAGGGCGTCAGACCCCATTACAGATGGTTGCGAGCCACCATGCAGTTGCTGGGAATTGGACTCCGAACCTCTGGAAGAACAGTCAGTGCTCTTAACTGCTGAGCCATCTCTCCAGCCCCCCAACCTGAGACTCATATGGGAGAATAGGATAAGACATTATAACTGCTCAGAACTGACAAGGATTTGGGATAAGACACAATATTTGGCACACGAGTTTCAGATGAAGAGATTTAGTTATAGCAATGATTGCAATTTGCAGTGACATCGAGGACAGAGATAATCACTACATGGTTTAGTTTTCAGCCACCTGACACAACACATACAAATATTAGTTCCAAGTATTTCAATGATCTCTTTATAGCCAGTCCATTCAACTGTATGACACTCAAAGATGATTTACGTCTATCCAGTAGTATTTCTGGGGAAGAAACTCCCATTCATTTGTATGTTACGCTGAGAAAGGTGCCTTGAGCTAATGGATAGAAAGATTTCACATGGCTGTAGCTTTCATCAGTGAATGGAATCAGTATTCTGTCGGGTTAAGTACAGGGGAGTCCTGTCAACATTGGCAGCTGGCCTCGAGAGACCCTGACTTTATGAGATGTTTGTTCTAGAATTTATGTAACAATTGTTCTCTTCCTGTCCTGCCTATTTCTATGCCCAGTATCACAGTGTTACTTGGGGACATGATGGAATGAAAGAAAAGATTATTTAAGGTTTTCTAGGTATCCTGGGGAGTGACATCTTGGGATAAACTCTAGAGGCAGTGGCTTTCCTAGCAAAGCCCTGGACCTCTGCATGTGCTGAGACTGTCTTAGGCTTAAGTTCAGGCTGGCACACTTATTTGTCTGTGTAGGTGAAACAAAAGCATTGCAGCCTGCTTTTTCCTGTACCCCTCACATATGCTCAGAGAAGGGTCCACATGTAAAGTTTTGTCTCTCCAGGTTTACCATTTCATCAGCTCCAGCCTTTTTCCTGTGGTCAAACCTTTTCTTTGACATTGCTTAAAGCAGAATTTAACAGGGCCATGTATGTATAAAAGAAACATTAAAAAGCAGTTTAAAATAGACAACAAAAACTATTTTCTAGTAGAGGAAGAGGTTTGAACAGGGTCAAATATATGACTATCCAGTGCAAATTTGAGACAGCTGTCAATGTGGAGAAAGATCCTTTGATGTAAATTAAGTTGCTAACGGCTACAAACATGGACCAAGTAGCAGCTGATATTCTTGGGTGTCATTTTGGAAGCAACCAAGGATGCCCTAGTCTCAGAAAGGATGTGTTTGTTTTGCTAGAAGCTCAAATATCAGCCCTATGAAGGAAACAGGCTTGTCAACCAGTACCTTCCCCAATTCTGTCAGGGGTGAGATGTTCACCAGAGATGCAGAGACAGACTTTGCCATCGGGGTGAAAAGAAGCTCTCTTGCAAGGACCATGTTGCCCCCAACTGAAAGCCTGCAGCCCACAAGTCCCCACCTTATTCTTCTCTGTGAAGTTTCTACTTATCATCACCCTTCCTACTCATATGCTCAGTGAACAGTGCTGGGATCTACTGGTTGGCAAGCCCATTGTACTCTGGGACTAAGGAGACATCTTTTACAGTGGCTTCCAGAAGGATCAAAGTCCCTAAAGTTCTTAGGGGAAAAGGGAAGCTCCTTTCTCTATACTCAGCCACAGAAAATACCATTCAGCTTCTGGGCTCTCCTCCCAGGATTTGTGCCTGTGGGGGAGCCACACCTCACTTATCTGGGACACTTGGCATCCCTTGGAGGTTCTCTACTTTGTGACAAACCAAATCAACTAAGCAGGGCCATCTGGTAATAGAAAATAATTCTCTCTCTTCCTTGACAATTGGAAGAGGTTGTTAAATATATAACAATAGCTAATGGAGCATGTATGCCTGATTCTAATACCACCATTGCAACTAACCAGCTGGGTAAATGTGGGAAATTTAATCCCTGAGTTCTTGCTTTCTAATCTGTGAGGTAGAACAATGTTTACCTGACAGGCATGATATGTTCCCATGAGTAGTGAGGGCAGATAGAGTGTGTAGCACTTTCAACACCATAAGCAAACATTTATTAATGTTTATTTGTAAGTTTACATCCATGTGCCTAAGTGGTTACTATATCATCCATCCATCTATCTATCTATCTATCTATCTATCTATCTATCTATCTATCTATCTATCTATCTATCTATTCATTCATTTTACATCAGGATCGTGGCCCAGGTGGTTTACCCTTTAAACCACACAACCACCTGTGAGGCAGACAAATCTATACTCCCACTCTTTAAGGGACTAAATTGTGTTGAAGGTCACATAGCAAGTAGGTGAAGGGGCAGGATTCTGACTCTTTACCTATCTTCTGAAACAGCCAGCAAGAATTCAGTATCATGAATTCATGAAATCAGTACCCATGATTAAAATCTCATTTCTCATCTGAGGAGTTCAGAGATCAAAATTATGACACGATCTTCCGGGAAGGGAGTCTCTGCTGCCATTGCAGGGCAGGTGTTTTTTTTTTTTTTATTTTTTTAACAGATGCCTACATAGAGTTTTACACAGATCTGGGAGCTGAAACAAAAAAATTGGCTTTTCATCGAGTAAGTGAAGGATCATATCTCTCATCAAATCCCTAGGAAGGGGTTTCTGGAAAGAAATGCTGTGTGTATGGAAGAGGAACTTGTCCCATGGTTGTTCCAGAGAGGAGACTCATGCAAAGTCTTTTTGTCACCTGAACCAGACCAATTTTCATCTTTTCCCCTTACGGTTCCTTCTGGGGCGTTACTCCTGTAGCCGGTGGTGATGAGGGAGGTTGGGGCGCCTCAGAACTGTTCTCAGAGAGTTGCTATTTGATGCAGCTCTCCCAGACTATGAAGCCCTATGTGTCCCTTTAATAGCACAGGCTATTTTTAGCCTTTGGGCACAAGCCAGTGGCAGTCATGTCACACGGGTGGGGGCTGTGCAAGTGGTTCCATGCATAGCTGTCTTGTTCCCTCTGCAGAACAAAGCATCCATGTTCTATAATTGTACTGGGAAGCTAATAAAAGCTTTCTATACAAACCTCGAAATTCAATTAGTGCTGGTTTTGTGACTTCAATGCTGAAGACAGACACAGGCTTAGCTTCTGACCAGCAGAATGATCCCAGCTCAGCAAAGCTGGCTGCTCACAGCTCCTGGCTTCCCTTTCATTCTTGTGTGTTAAGACTGCTAGTCATGTCATAGTGTTTATAAACAGATGCTTGCCCAGAAAATTGAGGGTGTCTGGCTTTGAATCATTGCTTTGTTTTATAGCACCATTGGCAGAAAGACTTTACATACAGTTGGATCCTAGAGAAGTCCTCTTTGTGCTCTAAGAGGAGAACTATGATATTGTAGTCTCAACACTTACAAGGGTAGACCTGGCAGGGGGCTGGAGAACCCTTGTCTGCTCTCAAGCATTATTGAACCCCAGCAATATCTGGGGTGGGGGTTGGAGGATTCTCCCCAGGGAGGAAAACTGAATAAGTGTTTTCTTACTGTTAGTTCCATGTCCTCTTCATCTTTTTCCTTTGTGGGCTTCTCTGGCTCTTCTGGCTCCTTCTCTTGGAGATGAATTTCTTGGGCCTGAGTCATATAGGGCATGTCATCTTTGTTCTTGAACTCCAAGCTGAGAATTGAAGGAGGAAGTAGAATTCCCAGAATTACCTAAAGTAATAATAATGATAATAATAATAATCACATTTAAAGGATTACGATTAGGGTGGTTGCTTAGAATCAGAGAGCCTGGGATGTGGCCTATGAGTGTGTGTTTGTGCACACACGCACATGCACAGGTGTTGCATTTACTGGACAGTGACGTGGATATTTGGAAATTTAAACACATGCAAAAAAGAGTTATTTTTGGGGCCCATCTAGGCATTGCTTATTTTACTCAAATAAATCCTAACCTATTAATTCTTACTTTCCTGGGGAAAACTGAGGAAAGGGAGCTTATCCAAGGTGGAAAAACATAATATTTTCATTTAGTTATTAAATAGCACCTGGCTTTGTAAACTCACTTCATACACATGTACTAGCATCTATCTGTGAATGTATCAAGTAGAGTTGATCTGTTAGCAGATGATCTTCATAAAGAAATGCTTTCTAAATTGACCTTGAAGGCACATGCAGAGAATCATTTTCTCTACCATAAAACATTCTGCTGGCATTAGCTAATGTACAACAGAATCACCCCTCCCACAGAGTTCTTTGTATTCATCAAGAATAGTTGGTCTTCTTGCACAGAAACCCAAGGAAGACCAGCATTTCATTGCTCTCATGTGTAAACACTGTAGGTGAATCTCAGTGTCAGGATGCTCCTTATGTAGACCTTTCTCGTGGTAGAGCTCTCTCTTCCATTATCAAAGAACAGTGTCTGCTTTATCTTCTCTCAATTCTAAAATGGTACCAGTGCACAAGGCTCCTGAGGATGAGCCTCCTTGAAGACACTGCACTTAGACTGATACCAAAGGTCAGGGAATATCATGTGCCTACAGGGACAGCCAGGCCCTGACCCATGGGGACTTATGAAAAAAGGGGGGGGGGCGGAAATAATTCTGAATTATAGGTGTTTTGGGAAGTTCAAATGGCATGCTGGCAATCTTTATAAGGTATAATGCCCTGTCCTCAGAGCTGAGAATTGGCTTGGCTCTCCATCTGATGCCAGACTAGGTCATGGCTAGCAGCATGACTCTGGGATGTAGTACATGACCCACTTCATAGAAACCTTTTTGTAACCTTGGGCCAAGAGCCCACAAGAAAGGTAGAGTATGGCAGACAGTGTTGATCCAGTAAAAGTACAGTCAAAGAGGGTAGGAGGCAGAATTGTGGGATAAATACGTCAAGAGAACTTATGCATATCATGGACAACATGACATCATAGGACATACTAACAATTTGTTAAGGGAGTATATTTTAGCCAATCTTACTACATGCACAAAAAGGGAGCTGCAAGGTGATGAACATGCCAGTTTGCTCGACTCTGGTAGTTATACATAGCCTGTGTATGTTAAAGCATCATGCTGTTATCTTAAATACATATAGTTAAAAACTGGCATCATAAAAAGGAAATGAAACCAACCCTCTTCTATTTTCTCTTGATAGTTTATATCTATTTTCCCCTCAATTCTTTCACTTTAATGTCTCCCTTGAAAAATCATTTAAAAAGGATTAGAAGAAGCAAAGATTGGGCTGAGTGTGTATGTAGCTCGAAGGCAGAGAACGAGAACGTGCCTAGCATGGGGGAGGGGGCCTGAGATCCTCTGAGAAACTACAAACATGTGGCAAAATCTACAACCCAACTTGTTGTCCTTAAGAACAAGTCCCTTTACCATCTCTTCAACACCCGAGACACCCACTACAAACGATTGATTACATGCATTCCTCTTGTTTCTCCTTAATTAATTTATACAGCTAAAGGTGTGTATATGTCTTTTCATTCTGGGCTTAGGTGGTGCAAACTGGTCTGTGACTTGCGTTTTTTCATTTGAGAATAGAGCAGAGCCTAGGAATGAAGCTCACAGCCATATATGAGGTTGTGGGTTTGATTTCCAAACATTTTCAAAAGTGAATAATGTCTTGATAAACAAATCTATCCCAACTTTATTTAAAATATGACAATCACATACTATAGAGCCCATGTCTCTATGATATGACATAGCACAAAGCTAGCTTGGGTGGGACCAGAAGGGCATTCAACCTTATAGGGCACTGAAGAATGGCTTAGGATGAGATTCCTGTGGTGGCATGCCTATGTCAGAATGTACGGTGGCCCCTATGGGATCTGTGTGTTCTCTGCGTTTTGGAATCTGAGAGAAGAGTTTGTTTAGGTAGGTGCATGTGAAGATACAGGAAGAATAATCAATGTGTAGAACACATGTAGCTTGCCTTCGTATATGTGACAGACCTCAAGTTCAAATTCTTGACTCTAAATGAAAATCACATCTCTAAGGAGATTCTAGTGAATAGCGGTGGGTTAGTACCACCTTCCAACATAAGATAACCCCTAGACCCACCACAAATTTCCTTGGAAAAGTTCAACCAACCCTTGGATTCTATAACAGATCCTTTTTGAGTATGCTGACCTTGAGGCCTGAGTTCTTTCTCATCCGGAGCCGTCCCATCCACATGTCAGTAAGCAACATCTGGCTGCATGTGTGTGCAATGAAGTCACGGTGCTTGGCAGCCACAGCCAGCTGCAGGCATGTGGCATTGCTCCAGTTCTTCAACTCATACGTCAGCAGTTTCATGGCCAGCTGCTCATCCTGTTTGTAGGACTGGTCCAAAAGCTCCACAGCCAGCTGGCCAAAGTCCCTGAAAGACAATGTACAGGAGACACTTTCAGGCCAACATGGAGACTGCCATGAACAGAGATGGGGCCCCACTGTTCAATTCTAGAAGGTAGCTTGCTGTGTGGAGTAGCTGCTTCATGTAAGGTCTAGTTTACTCATAAACCCACCCAGCCAACATCCTTTAAGCAGTTTCTATGTGCCAGATACCATGTCTAGAACTGAAGATGTCAGTTAAAGCTGGACTCCTGCACTCAAGGCCCCAATTCAGCACTTGTCAAGGAAGAGGCAGAACAATCAACCAATGACTAGATATAGTGTGTCTTCATAAATAAGACAGACCTCAAGTTCAAACCCTGTTCTTGCCAACCATGTATAATCTTGGCCAAGTTACCTAAATTTTCTGAGATGATTTCCTAATTTGGACCAAATGCATGGTGATATGACCTGTTGCGTTGGGGGCACTGGAGAGGATGAAGGAAGTCTGTGTAATGTCTCCATACCTCTAGGCAGCATTGTACACAATAGGGGTAAATTACTCTGTGTGTCCTACCGGGGTGACTCTGCTATAACGTTTTATGTAGCCCAGAACTTCTGGCATTTGGAGCCCACCTTTCCCCCTCCCCCACCCCCTCGTGTGCTGGCTGGCCCACCTGGAGTTGTGATTCAGCTCCTGGGAAATGTCATCAACCATGTCATTCTCAGATGCCTCGTGAGCCATGGCTTTGCAGAGCTTGCAGGCCACCAGGGCTTTGGCCATAGCCTCCTCGCCGTGCTGCCAGAAGAACAGGGCCATCTTCTGCCTCTTCATGAGCACCGCCCACACCATCAGCTCATGGAAGGGAAACGGGAAATGGTTGATCTCAGGGTCATCCAAGTCTATGTCCACCTCTTCCTCCCGCTTCTTAGTTGTCTTTCTTCCTCTTCTCAAGGGAATATCATCCTGCAATTGTGGAGAGACAAATACAGGCTGAGTCGGAAGTGAATCAGACTAATCCATTACACATGCTATGCAAACCTTCCATGGGCTCAGCTCTAGAACCACACTGAAACGAACCAGACAAGCTTTTATCCTAAAGAGACTCACAAGCTCCTTCAGGGGTTAATTAAGACAGTAAATGCTTGCTCAGCTATCGACATGTCAGTTTACACTTTACCTAAAACAAAACAAAACAAAACAAAAACAAGAGACATTTTTCTAAGCAACAGGAGGATGGTGGGTTCGAGGCCAGGATGGGTTACATAACGAAAGTCTGTCTTTAAAATCCCAAAAATATTTTCAAAGGCCATTTTCTTTCTTTCCTTTTTTTTTGTTTGTTTGTTTACTTTTGTCCATTTCGTCTTCCACAGGTGTGGCTGTCTCTACCCCATGATGGACAGCATTGCCATGTTTATTATTTATTTTCTGAAAAAGCAAGGATAATCTATACTTGTGTTTTTCACAGAACAACAATAAACAATGAACCAAAGATGGGAACACAAACGCTCAAGCTCCTGCATCCCTGTAGATGCATCTGTGGCCTTCTTTTGGTCTGTTGCTATTGTAAATATCTATAATTGATTTTGCCTGTGGAGTTTATACACTTGGTCGGTCTTTACAACAGGAGTTACTTCTTTTTGTTTTTTTCCCCCAAATGCTCACATAAATTCAGTGTGGAATTGTAAAAGCTACTGTGAGCTGCCACCATGGCACTTGGAAAATCTTTATTTCCTTATTTTAGAGTCATGCACTAAGCCTTATTACTCAAATTAACTCATATATCTTTTAAATATGTGAGAAAGAAGAATCGACGCTAATAATTTGAGCAAACACTAACCTCCATTCCCAGCAGTTTCAAGGCTTTGGGCTGTTTAAAAAAATGTTGTGAACAAAGTTAGATCTTGTTTTCATTGAGGTAAGAAACGAATGCTACTATAATGCAAATAAATAATATAAGAACTCTATTGCACCATACAGCATTAATTTTTATGTCACTGAGTAAACACAAAGGAACATGTTTTTAAAAATTCTAGGAGAGTTGAGGATGTTGTGATTTTGGTGAAGCACAGAGAATTATAAAACTGGAGAGATATAATTGAAGGCTTATAATGACTTCTGTGGACCAAACTGTCTCTCCCTTCCTTTCCTATAACCAACCTGCTTGATTGGCACCTCAGGACATCCAGCACTTGAATGAATATTATGGTCTCAATGTTTTCCTCCCCATCGCCATCATGGGATGAAATTCTAACTGACAAAGGATTGGTATTGGGGCAGATATTTGGGGGAAAGCGTTAGTTCATTATGAAAGACACCCCCTGAAAGAAATTTGTGTTTTTATCAAGAAGACTAATGGGAGCTTGTCTGCCTTTTCCCGTGTGAAGACACAGTCAGAAAGGGCCATCTGTAAAGGAGAAAGCAGGCGCTTTACATATCCTCAGTCTGTCGGAACCTGAGCTTGGACTTAGAGCCATGAGAGACATACTGATATTGTTTATATGCCCCTTAGCCTATGGTGTTTTGTTACAGCAGTGTGAGCAGAGAAGACAGATGAAAAATGGAACAATCAACAGATCAAACCAGGCATTTCTCAAACCTCTGGAAAACCTCTATTATCTGGAGACTTGGGGCTATTGGGGATGCTTGCTCTAACTGTCTTCCAGTGCTGCGCAAGGGTGAGTGACCCAGAGCAGGTGCTGATGGTGGCAGAAGTGACTCAATGGTAAGTGCTCAGGTAGCAACTTCCCTGGGCATGCTGGGAGTGTGTAAAATGGGCACAACTGAAGGCCACAGAGAAGGCCACTTGGGAATTATAGACCTTGCTTTGTATTGACAAAGGGGAGACCAAAATTACAGCCCATGGGCCAGGACCTGTGGCTGTCATTTTGGACGCTTCTGAGGACATAAGAATTATAAGAATTATCAGAATTGTGAGCCGACGCACGGTTCCTGCAAATGTGATTCAAATATGTAAGTTGGAATAGTATAGAACTAGTTTCCCTCCTTTTCTATTTTGGCTTCTGAAATGAGCATATCTAAATTTTTTTGTCTTCATTCCAAGTTTTTTTGTACCCCTTCCTTGGTTTTCTAATAGACCACAAAATACTTTCATTAGTGAAAAACTTTGTTAAAAATTAAAAAAAAAAATCAGAAAACAAAAACTACACAAAACGAAGGGAAAAATAATAATACCCCAATATTAAGAAAAATCATGTACACGATTTAAAAGAGAGAAAAAAGAAAAATATTATGCTCACTACCAGCAGAGATAGCAGCTCTAGGGATGTCATCTCAGGGTCCCCCAGCCTCGGGTCAGAGAGTAAAGCCCAAGCTATGTTTGTAGAAACAACAACACGCCTTTCAGAGTCCACCTAGTTTATGAAAGCATCTGTGGCCCAAAGTTGTGGGGCCTCAGCTCGACAGGAATAATAGCGATGGAGCAGCTCGGCTGCTGTCATTGGTTCTCACTGCTAGGCCCAATAATACAACAACAAACCCCAAACAGCTTCACTTAAGAATGTCCTCAAGTTGTAAACAATGTAACCATTGGCTAAATTGACCCTGGAGGACGTGTCCTAAACATGCCCTATTACCCCCTTGTAGGATATAAGATGAAGCTGTCCCTGCCTGGACCACTTTTGCCATAGACTGACCCAATGATGCCCCAGAAAAAGCACAGATTTTTGCTGAAATTGAATTGCAGGCATAAAAAAAAAAAAAAAGAAAAGAAAAGAAACAACTCCCAATCCCCCCAAACCCCAAACCCCAAAATGGAAGATCATTTTTATTCGAAGGAAAGACTAGCAGAGAGACTGTGGTTACTTAGAAACACTAGACGGACATTTTTAGGATGATCAAAGTGTGACTGTCATCTCAAGGAAAACGGGATAGAATTTGTTTGACCAGTATTTTAAATTGAATAATAAATTTCGATAGTTTGGATGGAAAAGGAGGAAAGGTGCACTTTCTGTTTTTCAACTCGTTTTCTCCTTGGAGGCAAGGGGTTATACCTCAAATCTCTCCTTCCTAGTCTTCCCCAAACAGCCTAAGAACAAGCCAGAAGCTCACCCTTTTGGGGCCAAAGAGATTATGGTAGAGGGTCCGAAAGCGCTTGCGCGTGTAGTTGCAGCGGTAAGCCCCGCCCATCAGGTATTCGATCACCAGGCCAATGTCTATCAGGCTGATTCTGTAGTCCGGGGGCAGGTTTCCCTGTTAGGGAGGAAGGGAACAACAGACAAACCCAAAAAAGACGGTGTAGTTTACTAGGAGTTCATTGGCAAGTGTTCTGTAACTATTTTAGAGTAAAAATATATTGACAAAAGAAACATGAATGTATTATTATGCTGGTTAATCAATTCACCTTAAAATAGATCCAACCGAAACCTGGATACTCTCGCTTGGAAAGAAGACATAAGTTAAATAAGAAGATGCGGTAATCGCCGGCAATAACAGAAAATCAAATTATTTATTCAAGTCTTCAGCTGGGGAGAAAAAAACACCAGTGTAGCAGAGAGAAACACAGGCTAGACAAGGCAAGGGCTATATCATTCCCGGCTGCTAGAAGCAGGGTCCCCTGATGCTCCTGAGCCCTCTCTGTCCCTGACCCAGGACGTAGGCCTTTTGTTTTCTCCCCACTCACAAAAGGAAGACTCCTCTCAGAGATGAATGTCACTACCAGGGCGGGGACCACTTAGAGATCAGGTCTACTGGAACACAAGACCTCTGTTAGCCGGTCACATACACTGGTGCTCCCCGGACTCCCAAAATAGGAAGCAGGGACAGGATTTCAGAGCGTCAGAATGGAGTTGTATACATGTTCCTTGTGCTTAAAGTGTGTGTGTGTGTGTGTGTGTGTGTGTGTGTGTGTGTGTGTGTGTGTGTGTGTGTAACAGAAGAAAGTTTAACATTGGAACAAAAACTTTCACAAAATGTGTGTGATTTTGTCACCTTTTGTTTCAAAGCAGCTTGGTATTGTTGAGAGGAGGGCACAGTGTGAGGATGGAACCTAGGACTTTGTGCATACTAGATAAGCATTTAATTAATTAATTACTAATTACTTAATAATGCTTTTTTTCCCCAGATAGGGTTTCTCTGTGAAGGCTTGGCTGTCCTGGAACTAGGTCTGTAGACCAGTTTGGCCTGTAGCTCACAAGACCCACCTGTCTCTGCCTCAAGACTGCTGGGATTAAAAGCATGCACCACCACCACCCAGCTAGGTAACCATTTTAACATTAAGGCACATCTCTAGTCAGAGTGTAGCATTTCTTAAAGATCCAAAAGTATGGTGAATCTTTTAGTTTTTATCATCTATCTATCTATCTATCTATCTATCTATCTATCTATCTATCTATCTATCTATCTACCTATGTGCTGGTTCCAGGGGTTGAACACAGAGACTTGTTCTCAAGGATGATTCAAAAGAGGACTCTTTGAGCCCAAAGAAAGTCTTGCTCTCTTAAGTCAAGGAGGAAGGAATGCACAGTGAATTCCAGAAGGCATAGATGGCTGGCAGCTCTTGCTGTCTGGCTGAATTCAGGGTGCAGGATAGTATCCTTTGCCAGTGATAGCCTATGTCACACACACACTGGGGAATTTGGTGACCTTGTAGAGGTATGGACTGTATCCCTGCCTACTTCAGTGTGTTGGGCTTCTATGTGCCTCATTACCTCCTCTGGGTGACTTTTGATGAAAGCCTGAATTTGTGGAACCTCTTCTCTCCTGCTTAAGGCTCAGGTGACAATGGCAGTGTACCTAGGGACCTCTAGAGTGTGATATGGGAATCTCTGACTGTGGGAAATTAATCTAATTGGTTAAAGGAGGTTTCAAAGGAGTCTGTCGTTAAACCTATAGTTTTAGATTTTTCCTGAATGTTTTTATCTTTATATTTTCTATGGCTTTTATAATATGTGGGGTGTGGTTGGTTCCCAGAATTTCTATTGTTGAAATATATACCAGCGCACTGGAAAAATGTGACCTGAACTGCAAGGGACATTGTATCTGGAATTTAGTGGCGGTTCTTGGTGTGGAGGTATGGAGGGACAGCCATGTAGGTGCTGGTCTGAGCATGAGATTTCACTTCTGGTCCTTACATCTCCCAGATGTCCATCTGAGTTCTATAGCTCCAGTTGCTAGGGCCTCAAGGTCGCCGTAGGATCTAAAGTGAGCGGGATCTTGATGTTGGCTCACTATAACTCAGTTTGAAATTCATTTCATTAGCTTAATTGTCCTTCGAAAAAAGACTTCCTCTGTCCTTTCTTGTGACTGTAATCTGTGACGCTAATGTACGTTACTGTGAGATACTCAGGAGTCAGCATCAATTTGAATTCTATGAATGACACATTGGTATTGTCTTAAAGCAAGTGCTAAGTGGTATTACTTATGAATTTGATGAGTCTTTAAAAATATAAGGACTGTCAGAAAAGTGGTAATAGTAAAATTTAAAGAAATATGAATTTCAGAGCCAATAAGGCATTTTAAATGGAAATTTCACTTCATAAACGGCAGTTGTTGCTGCCAAGGCGGGGTAAACTTTCCCATGTCACAAGCGCTGCCTGATGTTAAGTTTGAAACAGACGAAAGTTGTTTCATTTTATTTATTTTATTTTGTTTTATTTTGCTTTGGGTTCTATAGGACAAAGGAAATGGCTTGCATTCTGTTTGGCAGCAAGGCAACAATGCCCACCTAACGGAAGCCAGCGGGGATTCCTCAGCTCACCAGCATTGACTCCCTGTCCTGATGAGGTGATACAGGGAGACCACAGGATACAGCGAGGTCTCTCCAGAAGGACAGGAGAGAAGCTGCTCTTGTTTGTAACACCACGAAGAAGGATCATTTAGATAATCAGGTTTGAGGTCTGCCTGCAACGCAGACAGGATCTGTTTCTATACCTCTGTGTTTCTTGCTAGAAGAATAGGACCATTTTAGGAAAAGAGAAATAGAGTCCACAAACAAACAAACAAAAAAAACTCTGGATGTAATTTAGGCCTCTTGAGGTAACTGTGTCCTGGGTAGACTAAAAGGAATGGCAGCCTTGGCGCATAATGAGGCTTATGGCCTTGACTTGCTGGGCTCTGGATACATCAGTGGTGAAGCATCTGAATTACTTAGCACAGGACACAATTATTGGACAAAAGGGGAGCTTGCAGGTATTCTTGTCAAGAAAGGCCAGAGACATGAGTCTCCAGGGCAAATAGCAGTGGGCTAGGCTCTGTTAGCTCAACCCCATGTGGCCCTGGATCGTTTTCGGTATCTCACTTTATGCTTTAAAGTCAGGTGACACGGACCATTGCTCCTTAGGTTCCACCTGTCTCTCAAAGTCCAACTGTTAATCAGCACCCATCTACTGCTTTTATTTTCTACTGCCATTGGGCATAGACCCCTTTGTGCAGTGTTTAGGGTTGTTGTCCCAGGGGTGGTGGTGGTGGTGGTGGTGGTGGTGGTGGTGTGTGGGGCTGGGCGTGGCCAAGGAACTGACAGGGATGGATCTGTGTTTTTACTTTACCTGCCTGGAAGGAGACAGAGAGAGTGGGTGGTACCTTGCATGCTCCCTGAGTAGTGACAACAGCTTTCTGGAGGAGTCTTCCTTCACTTTAGATCTTTCCAAATTGGAATTCAAAAATGACACCAGAGTCATTCTTATTCTGTCTGCTGTTCCTAGGCCTCTCCCCAACCTGTTGGTCATGACTTTGGTAATGGGCAAAGCCTCAAGAACGATTTCCCATTTCATGCCTGAACAGCACAGGGTAGGTCCCGAGATTCAAATGGCTACTAGAGAGGGTTGGGAGGCAGGTTGACAACTTGAATATGTCTTCATGCTATGAACCGTTTCTCAAAGGTAAGATTTAAGTCATGCCATGCTTGAAGTTGTCCTAGAGAGCAGTCCAAATGCACAGGTTTGCATCTGCTCTTCAAAATGAACTGTCTTTAGGTGTCAGCTCATGGTATGGCTGTCATATTTCAGCTGCTTAGGGATGCTGATTTTTTTTCCTTTGAAACTTATAACAAGCTTTGAAAACAAGGCTTGTTTCCTCTGGGGTTTGGAAAGTCTTAAATGATTGCTGGTTTTCAGGCTCATCCAAGGAGAGTGTGGAAGGACTTGGGGGACAAGCTTGCTGCGAGGAAAAGCATTCACTAGGTAGGGGTCAGACTGGGGAGCACTCAGGGGAAGAAAGGGGGGTTATCCATGGTTTGGGAGACTAGCAAAGTAAAAAACCGGGCAATTGATTGTTTTAAAAATAAGAATGTCCTGATAAATTTACATGAATTTAGCATATGGGCTATGAAAATCTCCTTTGCTTACCCAAAGTTTCAGAAGCTCCCTTCTTCCTTCCTTCCTTCCTTCCTTCCTTCCTTCCTTCCTTCCTTCCTTCCTTCCTTCCTTCCTTCCTTCCTTCCTTCCTTCCTTCCTTCTTCCCTCCCTTCCCCCTTCTTCCCTTCCTTCCCCCTTCTCTCTCTCTCTCTCTCTCTCTCTCTCTCTCTCTCTCTCTCTCTCTCTCATATTCAGCAAAACTAGGTCTTAGTTCCTATATAAATGAAGTTTAAATCATCTTTATTACACCACAGCCTATGTATGATATTCAAATCAACCTCTGGTGGTGAAGGATAGCACAGATAATCTGAAGTATTAGTACATTTAATTGAAAAAAGAGAAACTACTATTTAAAACATCTGGAGCCACAGATTGAGCAGATAGCTTCTAAAACAGCAGATTATATTTTACAGAAGTGCACACAGACTTGAGCCACTAGTTTAATAGGAAAGCATGAATATAGTCAGTGGATTTATGCATGAAACTGCTTCATAGAATTGGTTTGGATTCTATCAGTTCAAACTTCTGGTGGGTGCAGAGTAGCAATTCTTTACCACATTGCTTCTAGATTGTTCTCTAGATATAAAGTAATTTGAGACTAGCTTGGAAGCATGTCTCATCATTCATTCTGTTGGTTACAAAGAGCAGCTGGACTTAGAGATGACTTTTTGGTTGCCTGATGGTGGTTTGGTAATGTATCCTTGTGTTTGTAGGCATCATTTGCATTTAATTTAAAGACATCTCACTAAATACTATGTTTAAGATACAGAACTGTGTTTCTAACTCATGAATATGTCTGTGTCCATTTGTATTAGATTATGACTACAGGTTGAAACTTTCACAGAATTATATATATATATATATATATATATATATATATATATATATATATATATATATATATATACAAAAAGAGACACTTATTACTGATCATTATAGTCTTTAATTTTGAAAATTAAATGTCCTAAAATATTCTTAGCATTTAAACCTAGATTTTGAATCCCCTGAGTGACTACTTGGCCTGAATTAGAAACAGTCACAGCCACATGGGACCATGTGAGACATTTGTGTCCAGAGTTAATTCCTCTCCTTTCACTTCTTTGAGAAACACAAAACAAAGAGCCTCATTTTCAGCTCATCTCACCCATGAACATAAACTGTCCGCACGGTTGGTTCCTTTGAGGGTGGGGAGGCTAGTCCTCCCTTCCCTTCAGTAGTCAGACACTTGCTTTACCAGAGAGACAAGTCTTCATTCCCTGTTTCTACTTTTTTTTTTCCAGAAGAAACTAAACACAGGCTTTGTCTTTGTCTTCATGTTACTAGTGGCCTCCCCTCTGAGTAAAAGGTGAGACCAGCTCAGGACTATCTGGGTGAGTTTTAAAGTCATTTCTTCCACTTCCTAAATAAGCGAGTAAATGAATACTCACATAACCTTCTTCTTGTTCTATTACTCCTACAGCCCTTAAAGGTCTGCTTTTAGCAAATAGTCCTTCCTCCAATGTTCTCACCACCCTGTTCCTTCTTACTAATCTGCTAAGAAGCTTTAAAAGGGGAAGAAAGTACCCAAGGATACACTGCATATCTTCTAAAAAGACTTGTGATGTGAACAAATGCAAGAGACAGCTCAAGGAGTTTCAACTCAAGGATAGCATTCTTGCAAAGTAGAATTCTATGGAGAAGCTAATATGAGAGATCTTGGTCATTTATACTCAAAGAACTGTAACTCCAAAATCCCCTTGAAAATCAGGCAGAGCCTTACTGCTGGGAGGGGACAGGGAAAGTGGATGAGGGACTTGTTTCAAGGCTTGGGTTGGCTGGTGGCTGGGACTCTGGGACCAAAGCACAGATAAAGCCCCACATTCTAGCTGCACACTGACTAGTACAAGCTGAGGAGATGGTATCATATTTATTATTTTAGAAATTCTCAAAATAGTTTATTGAACACAAGTGTCAAAAGCTTATCAAAGAATATGTTGAGCATGTGGGACGCTAATCATCTGAGTAGGTCCCAAAAAATTTAAGCCAAGAAAAATTAAGCAAAAGGGAGAATGTGAGAGAAATGGACTTTTCTGAAGGCACAGATGCTACTGTGGCTTGGAGTGGGCCAGATTCAGGAGAGCTGGGTTCTCCGGAAATCAGTGAGACTCAGGAAAGTGATGAGTTGGGTAAGCAAGCTGCACAGGGGCTGCTTCCCTTGATTTCAAGAGCTACAGGCTTCACCCACAAATCGAGAGAATCCTTCATTGTGGTTTATGTAGAGGTGGAAGGAAGGTTTGTGGTAGCAAGGGGGGAAAACAGTTTTTAAGGGGAATGCTGATTTTGCTTTTGTTCTTGTATCCTTTATTCATTCTTAACAAAGGACCAGCAGATTAAAACAGTCCCGTTATAAGCAGCTCCCAGAGCCTCTGACATTTTGAAGAAAATATCAAAAGTTGCTAAGAGTTCACCAAGGGTCAATTCTAGTCGAGACTTCCTACCTGATCATGGGCTTGTCAAGTACTTCTGATTCTCGGTTGAGAGCTAGTCCAGGACTTTCCCTGAGGCCCTGATATATGGGGAAAGAACTTATTTCCTTGTCTAAAATCAGAAACATGCTTGGCAAGGATCCAGGGCCCTGGGAGAACCGAGGTTTCCGATCCTGGGACACCTACCCTGCTCCCCTCCTTGAAGAGCTGCAGCGGTCAGTCAAGGCTGCACTTGAAATGTCCCGCTTCCTTTGGGTAACATTACTTGATCAGCTTCATGACTTTGTCCCTCTGTGTGACAGTCTTCTACTGTCTCTATCTCACTTTTCCCCCTGCACACTGTATATAAGATGCTGTACTTATATACAACATCTTGCTTGGGCATATGGCATAGCTTGTGCAAGACCTCCTGACTCTACCTTTTGTAACTTCCTTATTTTCTGACCCTATGGTCCTCCCTCTCAGGAACCACGGCCACTGGGGAATGGCCTGCCTGTCCAGGGCATTGCTTTAAGTACATCCTTGGGTCCCAGTGTATTCCTGCAGCATTCCTACGAGGCGGTGAAGGTCTACAATTTCTGTTTTGTTCTTTGGAGTTAAAGGTTCTGAAGCCAAAGTACTCTTAAAAGAGACTGTTTGGGGTAAAGGAGCAAGCACACACTAAGGTCAAATGAACCTTGCCAGGTTCAATTTTAAATTGGAATATCATGCAAGAACAATAAAGAAATTGCAGTTCTACTTCAGACAGTTTTTGTGAAGAGGAAATGAATGATGTTAGCATGCTACCAGTCACTGACAACAGTCATTATCTCCTTATCCTCCATCCTCCTCCATAAACAGAATAGCCAACTTGTACATGGCAACTTTATTAAAAAAATTAAATGAATAGATTGGCATAAAATATACTTTGGAAAAATAAGGTGTTAAGAGAATGGAATGTATATTGTATTCACCTTTTCTCAGGCATTCTAACTGTATGTTAAATGAAGGCAGCTAGGATGTTGTCAGGAGCCAGCAGGAAGATACTTATCGTGGTAAGGTATTATGGGAACTGATTCCCCAACAGTAAGAGACATTTGGAAGGATACAGGTAATGGCATAAATCCACATCGGCATGGGGGAAAGCCTAGAATCTGCTACAGAAAAGCGTTCCATTCAACAAGAGCATCTAAAACCATGGTGACTGGCGGAAGAACCACAGCGCTGTCAGCAGAGGAGTCCGAGCTACAAAGCAGATGCACATAGACCGCTCTGCGATGACGGGGGCTGGCAGGGACATGGAGACTGGGCAGCTCATGCAAAACAGATACAGTCTATCACAGGAAGCACTCAGGACAGGGCCTCCGACCTGTGGTCTAGAGGATTCTTACCTTTTTGACATCCCTGACCAAGTGGTACAATGTATTTGAGGGCCCATGTCTCTGAAAACGATAAAGAACAATCAAACAGTTTTGCTAGTCAGGGGCTCCAGGTGACGAGGCAAGAGGAAGTTGGAAGGAAGGATTCTGACCAGTGGAGGGCAGCTCTGTGTGCTGGGCCTTGTTCTAGGTGCTCAGTTATCTATGTCACTTTGAAACCAGGACTGGCTAGATTTTGGATCACAAGTTCTTCAAGAAAATGTGTCTGAAGGTCTAGGTTCAAACTTTGTAAAGCTGATTGTCATTTAATAGATGTCTGGGCCAACTAGTATAGAAAGCACTAATTTTACTGCAGGAGAAAGCAGAGGGGTTTTGACTCATTGTACTAGAAACTTCTTAATTTTCTTTAGTGTCATTTTCCAAGTTGTCATTGAAAATTTGTCTCAGAAAAGCATTTGCCAGCTTTCTCTGCAAAAGGCCAGAAATGAAACAGTGAACGCTTGTGGACCATGTAGTCTTTATCCAATCTGTTTGTTGGTTATTATTGTATGAAAGCCACTGTAGACTATACATAAGCAAGTGATCTTGGCTCCGTTTCAATAAAACTTTGTTCATGGTCACAGAAAATTAAATTCCATATAATATTTTTAGGAGAGGGCTTTACTGTGTAATCCTAGCTGGCCTCAGAAATCATAACTCGCCCACCTCAGCCTTCTGAATTCTGGGATTACATGCAGCTGCTACTATATCCAGCCAGATTTCATAAATTTTAATATGTCATAGAATATTGTATTCCTTTGGTTGTTACAGACATTAAATATAGAAGAGAGTCATCCATAGCTCCCAGGCTGTACAGAAATGGCGGACTACCTTTATATTTTGGTGATAGTTCCCTGACATCTGACTTGAGGAAAACTCATAAGCTAGCTGTGGAAAAAGAGGTCAGGGAAAGGTTTGCATATAAATAAAGTAAATGGTTATGAATAAAGCAAATGACTTGTTATTCCCTAGCCTTTCAGGTTTAGGGATGCTAAGTTAGTACAGAACACCCAACAGAATTTGGATTTCAGATGGGCAATGATGCGCCATGAAATATTGGGACTATATAATCAGCACTCCATACTCATGATGTCTGTGTCCGTGGAGTCCACCAGCTAGATTAAAAATATTTGGTGTATGTGTGGGATTGTGTCTGTATTAAATACATACAGGTTCTTTTCTTATCATAATTTCTTAGAAGATATAGCTTACTAACTATTTATATGGTGTTTATCTTATATATGGCATTGTATGTGAAGCACCAAGTCTTTGGTTTAGCTGCTTCATTATTTAACTTTCGGGAAGAGATTACTTACAAAAATATAGGACAAGGGCCTGGAGAGATGGCTCAGTGGTTAAGAGCACTGATTGCTCTTCCGGAGGTCCTGAGTTCAATTCCCAGCAACCACATGGTGGCTCACAACCATCTGCAGGTTCTGTGAACATCAATGTCATTTAGATGACGATTTTGAATATCTGAAGATTTTTCCCTCCTGTGCTAATGCATCCTGCAAACATATGAAAGATAACCATACCTATGCTAACGAACATTGCTTATCTGAAAACCTAAATTTTGCTGGTGTGCTGCAGCTATTAGCTAAATCTGGCAACATGATTGGAAGATCTAAAACAGTGGAAATGCTCTGGGGCTGAGGCTCCTGGCCCCAAACCTGGGTGTTCATATAGCCATCACAGAGCTTACTGTGACTTGATTTTCTCCTCTCTAGAATGTGGATAATAACATCACTTCATCTGCTAGGTCTATTTGAGAGTTAAATAATGCAATAATTCCTCTTAAAGCTGTTAAAACAGTGCTTAGCATTCGATATGTGCTAGAGGTCATTATTATTATTGTTGGCATTTACTGTCTCATAATTCTTCTCAACACTGTACTACAGGTGACCACCACCTGTTGATGGGAGCACTGCAGGTGACCACCACCTGTTGATGGGAGCACTGCAGGTGACCACCACCTGTTGATGGGAGCACGGCAGGTGACCACCACCTGTTGATGGGAGCACTGCAAGTGACTACCACCTGTTGATGGGAGCACGGCAGGTGACCACCACCTGTTGATGGGAGCACGGCAGGTGACCACCACCTGTTGATGGGAGCACGGCAGGTGACCACCATCTGTTGATGGGAGCACTGCAGGTGACCACCACCTGTCGATGGGAGCACTTCAGGTGACCATCACCTGTTGATAAGAGTGATGAGACCTTAGCTTGAGTTCCGGAACAGCTTTCTTTCTTTTCTTCTTTTCCAGGCTTTGGAATGAACCTTTGCACCTCCATAATTCTCTAAGTGATTCCTAAGTCATGATGCCCTTCATTCATTACTGTGAATCTCAGTGTGTTGTGGCAAGACAAGCTCACAGGGGAAGCAGAAATCTGGATCTATTCTGCCAGTTGACTTACTTCCTGAAGTGGCATAGAGATGAAGCTAGCTGCTATTATCTACTGCCTGCCTCTTGTCAGGGCCAGCTCATAGCTCTTTTCCATTGCAGTCAGGGTGCCGGGGCAGACATTGTGGCCACTGAGTCGAAAAGTAACCTCTGAAAAGAGGCTTAAGTTTGTCACTAAGTTCTTTCTGTCATTGTCATTCAGAGATTTAGGACATTCAATCAACTACTTCTTAGTCTGTCTATGCTTTACACTTTTGTGACTCTACAAAATTCACGTTGAGCTTCATAAGAGCACAGCATGGGGGAGATGAGGATGTTAGGTGACTTGGTTACCAGGGCACCTTTTTTGTAAGGGGGAATGGAGGTCTAGACAGAAGAAGGTTTATACTTCTGTACTTTCAGCCTTTCTGCCCCCAGAGGACAGTGCTTGTCCCTCTCAGCGGACATTCTGGAAAGACAAAATGGCTCTGACTACATCGTGAACCTATTGGCACCTTGATCTTGGACTTGCAGCCTCCAGAGCTGTGAGGAAGGAATATATGTTCTTCGTAATTTACCCAACTCTTTAATATTCTATTGTAGTTGCACAAATAGACTAAGACTGCCTCAGCTTTCTCATCTGTGAAATGGGTAAAAACAGCATCAGCTCTTCAAACGTGCATGCTGCTTCTTTAGTGACTGCTACTGCAAAGAACATCCACGACCATAAAACACTTTTGGATGATTCCAGGGTATTTTACATTATCTATCGCAGGGTGGGAGGGGGCGGGGCATGAACTCAGTAGCTCTGAGAGGACACAATGAAACAGGCTACTTAATAAGTGTCATTTTATGGTTGGTGCTAAGCCAACCCTCCTTGCAATATTTGTCTTCAGCATTCCCCTGGGCCAACAGAGTGTGTGTGTTCTGATTGACAGAGGCCTGCTTGTGGTTTTGAGTTAGAATCTGAGAGCAATGTCCTATGGTGATCATGACGCCTTTTGCCTAAGATGCTGACAACTGAGCAGTTAGAACAAGTGAGTTCTTGGTGTCTGTAGTCTGTCCAGGTATAAGGGAGTGCATGCAGCACAGGAGAGACAGGAAGAGAATCACAGGCACGAGGGCAGGTGGGCGGGGCAGGCAGGAGTAGGGAAGCAAACAGAAGAGAAACAGCAATTGAAAGGCATCTTAGCTTGGCCCTACCGTATTGTACAGCTCCTCTAGTCTGGAGATGGTGAGAAAACGGTGCATGCTTACTCCATTTTCTATGAGTAACTTCACAAAGTCCACTCTGTCCAGGACTAGGGCATCCAGCATGGCTTGCTCCAGGGACCCTACCTGTAATTCAAGACATTCACTTAGCCTGCTCATATCAGAGAAGTGCAGTTCCACCGGAGCTTGCCCAGAAGGTTTGAAGCAGATTGGTGACATCTGCAAGTCTCTAGATATACCAGAGAGACCCAGCACTCCGATGCCAGGTGCCACCCCTGGTCCTGGAGGCACAGGTCTTGGGAAACAGAAGTCAAGGACTCCAGACCTAGAAGCTACTTTCTCTCCTAAATCTCTTTCTTGTTTTGGAACCTCAGGACCCAAGGTCTTCCTCCTGATGGATTTTCTGACTAGTTTTCTGCAGTGCCTGCACAGGTGACGCTAGCCACTTTTCTGCCTTCATTTTCTTCTTTCTTAGGCTCTGAATGAGAGCCCTGGCTGACTTATAGGAACCCAGGAAAACAGCTGAGGGCCAAATAGGCCTGGACAATTATGTAGGTGTAGTAAGGGACACTCCCGAGGCAAACTGGTGTCATATAACTTAAGGACAACATATTTTCTTGGTGGAGCACTGGACTGGCTGTGATTTGCATTCTTTTCACGTTCTCTTATTTTTTCAACATCCATATTCCTTGACAAATATGCTTTCCAACTAGAAATTTTTGAACTCAATAAGGACAGGTGTTCAGTGGCGGCTAGAACTCCTGGGGAAGATGGAAGGTTCAGAGAGTTTTACTTCCAAGCTACTACTGGGCTGCGACCCGTGGATGCGTGCTCACATCACCCAATGGCCCATTTCCCAAGTTCTGATTTTTGGCAGCCAAATGTCGGAGAAAAAAAGCCACGGGCAGTTATATAAAGCTTTGGTTCACTTGTGCTGTGATAGGTCGGATCTGTGCTCAGCCACCAGGACCAGATGGTACCTGTACACAGAGGTCTGGCCCATTAGCAAACCAGCAGGAACGTGCCACCATTTGGTGGTAGCAGCTTCCTCCTTCTGCTCGCCTAAAAGACAACCAGAAACACGCGAATTCTCTCTCTCTCTCTCCCTTTTTAAAATTTTAACTTTATTTTATTTGTGTCTTTAAAGATAGAATAAAAAAAAGAGGCTATGTGTCTAAAAATTGCTAAGAGCCAGGGAACCTTTGGTGGTGCGCTTAGTAATATCTTCCACTAGGTGGCAGCATGTTCCCAAACACGAGACTGGTGCGCAGCCACAAGCTGTGCTATGCAAAAGTAGATTCCCCCATCCCCGCCCTAACCCCGCCCAATTTTCTGAGCCACTTTCAAAGGTTCCTTAAACACCCTTGCCAAGCACGTGGGTGTTTCAAGGGTAACGACGTATACTCTACCGGCCACTGCTGCCCGTAAATAA
>CM052703.1:36234782-36277465 GCA_028551405.1 Uromys caudimaculatus
AAAAAAAAAAAAAAAAAAAAAAAAAAAAAAAAAAAAAAAAAAAAAAAAAAAAAAAAAAGGAGACATAAAAGTAGGAGTGGACTTGTTGAGAGGAGGGACATCAGAGGGAGGATTGGGGAAAAGAAAAGGACTAAAATTCATTGTACGAATGGATGAAACTGTCAATCAAACAAAAAATTCAAACACAGTATTGAGGGGTGAAAATAACCAAAAATTTAGTATATACATGTGTGAAAACTTCAAAAAAAAAAAAAAAAAAAAAAAGAAAGAAAAGAAAAAGAAAAAAGATTCTGAAGACCTAGTGGTGCTAAGCAAATAATGGGCCCTCTTTGAGAGTGTATTATCATATATAATTTTTTTTGTATCTAGCACCATACATAAAAACATCAGGAGTCTCATTTGGCATAGAGAGTCTTGATATAAGCCTCCTCGATGGGCTGGAGTGGGGATGGGCAGGATGTCCCACTGGTGTGTCATTTACAACAGCATCATGACACTGTGGTGTTGAGGACGAAGCACCCATTTTCAAACAACATTGAGGAACACTTTTTTCTTGCTGATGGCTTTGGAACCTTCCTTGCTTTATATAAAGTATTTTATCTGGATTAAATATGTTTTCTAGCCAGGTATGGTGGTGTATGCCTTTAATACCAGCCTTTGTGAGGCAATCAGGTGGATCTTTGTGAGTTCAAGACCACCCTGCTCTATATATAGAGATTAAGGACATTCAGGGTCTCTATACATAGAGACCCTGTTTCATCACACTATCTATCTATCTATCTATCTATCTATCTATCTATCTATCTATCTATCTATCTATCTATGTGTGTTGGCACAATCAGATTGATGTAGTTCTCCTTGCATTAAAGAAGCTTCTCTTTGCAGAAGATAGAGATGATTACAGAAAGCCACAGCTGGTTCAGATGCAGGTAACCACTGACAGTGTGGTACATAACCCCAGTCGGTCCACTGACAACACATCTCCTATACCTAAGGCTCAGAGAACATCATGACAGAGGGGTGGAAAGATTATGAGAGCCAGAGAAGCAGCAATTCCGCTGTGGTAATTAATGTGTCTTTTAGACATGACAGGGAAGCTATATCTAAGAAATGCCAGCAATATAGATGCCTGGAAAAATGACAACACCCACTGACATGTCAGTGTGGAAGGGGAGGGAATCACATAGGGTCCAAACCCTAGATAAAGAGCTCCAAGCAATTAATGACTGCTTCGAATGGAGAATTAAGGTTTTCCCTAGGGGCGAGTCCTCTAACTGGTTATCCAAAACTCAAGTAGTCAGTCATACACATACAACCAACACTAGATGGACAGAACAAACTGTATTTCTATATTAAACCCCCTTCTCTCCTCTCTCATATATATTTACAATTCCACAGTGAGCGACCATGAATAAATTTGGAGGGTGCAGGATTGAGTTGGGGGACATGAGAGAGCTTGGGGAGAACAGTGGAAGAGCAAATGATGTAACTGTATTTTAACCAAACACTTCCTATAGTTTTATCTAGCATCCTTTTAATTTTGATTATAAATGTTGCAACTAAATGCAACAGGGTCTCAATGAACACAAATCCATCTGTCTTTCATTTGAAGACAACAGATTCCCCAACTACATATGCATCGGTACTGTGGAAAGAAACTAGCTGCAAGGCCTTATCACATGACTTAGGTTGCTAGGATACACCTCCAATCTTCTCCCCAAGTGGAGACTTCTACTCAGGATCCTCCCTCAAGAATGTGGCTGCTACAAAGAGAAAGACTTAATTCAAAGTTGTAAACACACATACACACACACACACATACACACACACACACGCGTGCACACACACACACACACACGTAGATGGGGTTTGTATATAATTTATCATCCTCTCTTTTTATTGCTCTGGATAATAACTATCTTCTCTTGGTAAAAGTAACTTTAAATGAATCTCAAGAGAAGGCTAAAAGGCATCAGGAAAGACCAATTTAGTTCTAGCTGAAGAAATACCATTTTTATATGTGAGAGACAAAATAAAGCTATCTGAAGGAAGATAGTGTAACTTCTTTGGGTTATAGTAAATAAGAAAGATAATCTCTAACATTTATTTTATTTATTTATTTTTATTTTTGATACTTTATTTACATTTCCAATGTTTCCCCTTTTCTGGGTCTCCTCTTTGGAAGCCCCCTATCCCCTCCCCATCCCTACCTCTATGAGGGAATTCCACCTCCCACCCACCCGCCCACCCATCCCCCTATTCCCACCTTGACATTCCCCTTTACTGGGGTCTCTAACACCCTCAGGCCCAAGGGCCTCTCCTTTCTCCCTGATGGCCATCGAGGTCGTCCTCTGCCTCATATGTGGTCCAAACCATGGGTCCATAGATGTGTATTCTTTGGTTGGTGGTCCGAACTTCAGGATGACGGGGGGGGGGGGTCAGGCCCATTGGCGCTGTTGCTCCCTCCATGGGGCTGCGAACTCCCTCAACTCCTTCAGTCCTTTCTCCAACTCCTCCCAACAAAAAACCCAGGATAGCAAAAGCCATCCTTAACAACACAAGAACCTCTGGGGGAATCAGCATCCCTGACCTCAAGCTGTACTACGGAGCAGTAGTGATAAAAACTGCATGGTATTGGTACAGTGACAGGCAGGTAGATCAATGGAATAGAATTGAGGACCCAGAAATGAACCCATACACATATGGTCACTTAATCTTCGACAAAGGAGCTAAAACCACTCAGTGGAAAAAAGACAGCATCTTCAACAAATGGTGCTGGGTCAACTGGCGGTCTACATGCAGAAGAATGCAAATTGATCCACTCTAACATTTATCTTATGTTTAGCTTGAAGCCAGCACAGTTGCTGAAAATTCATGTATTGAAGTCTTACAATGATTCACAGGGTTCTGTTCCTCCACTTTACAGATGAGCAAATCCAGGCACAGAATCTTGTGCTTGATGAAGTCGCCAGGACATGTCAGAGGTGAGATTCCAACCCAGGTAGCCTGCTTTTGCAGTCCCGCCACCCCGTCGGCTGTTTTTTTGAGATAGGGGTTCACTGTGTAGCCAAAATTGGCCTCAAACCTGTAAGCCTTCTGCCTCTATCTCCTGAGTATGGGGTTACAGCCAGTGTCAGCACATTGGTTTCCTACTGAAATTCTCACTTCATTTTCCTGCCTGTGCAGTTGGGACACGGAACAGAGGAACCATTAAGGATGAAACCTGGATTTCTAGCTGGTGTCATTTACTCAAGAAATTTTACTGAGCTCTAGTTCTCCGACAGCCTTTATTGTAGGCACTGGGGAAATAGGATGAGCCAAAGTCTCTACCCTCAATAGAGAACCCCTGACATATTTACATATATATCTCTCCGTTTTCCTTTGGGTTTTATTAGAGAGTTTCCTGTTTGAATAGAGTCCTTTGAAGGACCATTTTAATATGCTTTGGCACTTCCTGAAATGACTTCAAAAGAAAAGTCAGCTTTCATTTTCCCTGGAATAGCAAATCCTGGTTCTAGATGGTTTCCACTCATCCCTACTAGCTCCATTCATTCATCCATCCATTCATTCATTCATTCATTCATTCATTCATTCATTCATTCAGTCCACCTTGATTGCCATCTCTCATGCCAATCATAATAAATACCGCTCTTGATTTAAATCATCGTACAGTAAACATAAGTAACTACAAACTAGCAATTTAGGTAATACTTATTTTATAAAATGATTCTTTATAAACTATTTATCCTTCTCCCTAGATAAGACTTTGCATATAGATATAAATAAGATATAAGCCAAATGATGTAGTTTATAAGTACATCTTAAGAGGTTATGGATTAGGTAAAGCAATTTATACCCGGAGTGGGCAAAATGGTCCTTCTTTGGATTTTGTTGTATCAAGTTTGTTATTTGTGCCAACTTCCTGTGTTAATAAAGTTTTTAAATTGTACATTTTCCTCAAATTGAAACTGCTCTGAAAAAGAAATTACATTTCACTTTCTAACTCTCCAGGCTACGTATGTAGAATAGACTAGACTTCTACATGCATTCTGAACTGCAGCTCTGCATTTCAAACACCTCCACTATATGTTTTTTTTTTTTTTCTGAGCCCAGAGTTCTTTTCCATTTGAGCTTTAAAAATATATTATTTATACTTTATGATCTGCATTTGTACAGTATTTTGAAACTGTTTTAAATATTTCTGAAGACTTTACAACACTGAAAACCCTGCCTTATATATAGTAGTGTCCCAGGAATTAGACCATTATCTTTGCTATGAGGGCTGGCACTCTGCTGGCGTCTTAGAGAACTAAGTGAGATTCCAGCCGGATGGCTACTTCTTGCTTCAGTTTTGGACTCTGCCATAGCAGACAAATAACAGTCATGCCTATGGGCTGGAACTTCTTTGGCTCAAAGAGAGTGAGTACTGGTGCTTGGGAAGTGTCTTAGCTCAGCAGCACTTAATTCTTTATATATAAGACAAAACAAATAGTATCTGTTTTAGGACATTGTTTTGTAGATTAAACAGGCTGATAAAATAGAAAATGATTATTTGTTAAAGCACTATGCCATAGAGGATATAAAGAAAAGGAACCACCTATTTTCTGCCCCCAAGAAACACACATCACCACCAAAGACAGAATGAAAGGATGAGAAAGGATGTCCCAAATAAATAGACTAAGGACACAAACGGTCACTACTAATCAACAACGGACACAAACAGTCACTACTAATCAACAACGGACACAAACAGTCACTACTAATCAACAACTGACAAAACAGACTGTAAGCCATAACTAGAAAGAAAAGAACAATTAATGGGAAAATCCACTAAAAGGACATTACTATTTAAACAAATATACACTGAACATAAGTTGTGCCCAATTATATAAAACAAATACAAGTAGATGTAAGTCACAGATTAGCCCTAGTACCATGTAGTGGACACTTCAGTATCTCACTCTGATCAGGTGACATGTCTTCCTGACAAAAATTAAACAAATAAATGAATTAGATAACTCCATAGATTAAATGGATGTAAAAGACATCTACAGAACATCATCTTCAAATGTTGTAGATCACGTGTTCTTCTGAGCAGTCCATAGAACATTCTCTACAATAAATAATATATCAGGGCACAAAGCAAGTCTCAACAAATATAGAAAAGCTGAAATAACCTTGCATTTTACCTGATCACAGTGAAAAAAGACAACAAATCAATAGCAACTTTCTTCCTCTCCCCCCAAACACATACAAACTCGTAGAGATTAAAGAACACTACTGAGTGATGAATGGGCCCTTGAATAATTAGGAAGGAAATAAAAGAAATTCTAGAATTGAATGAGAATAAAAACACAGCATCTCAAAACCTGTGGGATACAATGAAAGCAGACATAAAAGGGAAATTTAGAGCTGTAAGTGTTTACATTAAGAAAATAGAAAGATCTCAAGTAAATAACCTAATGATACACTGCAGGTTCCTGGAAAAAGAATTAGCCAGACTTCAGATCAGTAGATGAAAAGAAATCCTTAAAATCAAAGCAGAAATAATGAAAATGGAAACAAGCTAACAAATACAGATAATATGAAGAATTAAAGAAACAAAGAGTTGTTTCTTTTAAAAGATACACAAGATTAACAAACCGTTAGCAGAACTAATCAAAAGAGAATATGCAAATTAATACAATTAGGGATGAAAAGGTAACCACTATAACATATATCAATGAATTTCAGAAAATCTAAATAACATTCTCTACAAAATTGGAAACTCCAAAAGAAATCGATAAATTTCTGAATGTATATGGCCTACTAAAATTAAATCAAAATGAGATAAACAATGTAAAGATTTATTTATTTTATTATATACATATGAATATTCTGTTTGCATGTATTTGTGAATCACACATGGCCGTATAGATGGAGCCAGTAGAGAGTGTTGAGCCTCCCAGAACTGGAGTTACAGATGGTTGTGAGTCGTCCTGCTGGTGCTGGGAACCTTAATGTAGGTTCTTCGCAAATGTATCAAGTATTCATAACTACTGAGCAGTCTCTCTGGCCCTGAGATAAACAATTTAAGCAGTTCTATAGCAAATAGTTAAGATAAAAGCAGTGATTAAAAATCCCCCTACTTAAAAAAAAGAAGGCTCAAATGGATTCACCAGTAAAATTTGCCAGGCTGTACTGAATGTCTTAGCTGTAGTCATAAGATCAAAGAAGAAGATAAAGGGGTAAAATCAGGAAATGAAGAAATCAAAGTGCCTATTTACAAATAGTATGATTCTGTACATAAGGACCCTAAAGTCTGTTGGAGAATTCTTAGAACTGAACTGATAAACAATTTTAGCAAAGTGGCAGGATACAAAATTAACATACAAAATCCAGTAGATTTCCTGTATGTTAATGGCAAACATACTGAGACAGAAACCAAGGTAAAAATTCCTTTTCCAGTAGCTTCAAAATGGATATTTTATAATAAACTAAAGATGTCAAAGACCAACAAGCTAAGACTGAAATACTTCCTCTACAACAAACCTTTAATGACAGGAAAAAGAAACTAAGGCAGACATTAGAGGATGGAGAGACTTTCTTGCTCACGGATCAGGATCAGTAGTGGGAAAGTCCTGCCCTATCAAAAGTGGTCTATAGTTTCAATGCCATCCCAGTCAAGATTCCAGTGACTTTCTTCATCGAAAGAGAAATTATAAAATTCACATGGAAGCACAAAAGACCCTGGCTAGATAAAAATCAATTTTGACTAAGAAGAAGAGTTATTACCTCTTCTTGGAAGTATCATGAACAATTTCAAGTTATACTACAAAGCCTCAGTACAAAACCATCATGATACTGGCACCAAAACAGACATGTAGATCAGTGAAACAAAATAGAGGAAGCAGACACAAGGCCACACAGGTAGAGTCACCTGATCTTGAAAAAAAAAAAAAACACACTAGAGAAAAGATAGCATTTTCAATAATATTGCTGGAAACACTGGGTATCTACATGTAGGAGAAACTATATTCTTATTTCTCACCTTGCACAGAAATCAACCTTAGTTGGATCAAAGACCTGAATATGAACCCAAAACTTTGAAATGCCTACAGAAAACTGTAGAACATATACTTGAAAATATAGGCATAGGAAAGCACTTTATGAAGAAGACTATGATTGAGCAGGAAATAAGGCCAGTAATTGACAAATGAGATTTCATGAAATTAAAAGACTTCTACACAGAAAAAGAAAAAATCACCATGCAGACTGGGAGAAAAATCTCTGCCAGCTATATTTCTGATAGAAGATCAGGATTTAGAACAGTGGTTCTCAACCTTTCTTGTGCTGCAACCCTTTAAAATAGTTCCTCACATGGTGACCTGTTGCATATTGTTTCTAATGCTTTGGTTCAATCAGGAATCTGTGTGTCCAAATGCTGAAGGTCCTTGTCCCCAGTTGGTTTTTGATCAATCAATAAAGGTGCTAGTGGCTAATGGCTGGGCAAAGGGAGATGGGGTGGGAACCTTAGATATGTGCAGGCTAGGACACAGGAAGGAGGAGACAGAACTGCTCGTGGAGTGCAGGGGGTTGGTGGGGTAGGGTGGAGGGGGAGACAGACGGACATGGGAGCTGCAGGAGATCAAGCCAATCAGCAATGTGAGATTTTGGGTAAGTGGCCACTGGCCACTTCCCTGATTGGACCTGAGGTAGCAGGTGGAGGGTAGCTAGGCATTTTGAAATTAACTGGCGTGTGTGTGTTTGTGTGTGTGTGTGTGTGTGTGTGTGTGTGTGTGTGTGTGTGTGTGTGTGTGTGTTTCTATTTGCAAATCCAGATAGCCCCTGGGCAGGTGCATGTGTGCAACTGGCCAGGAGCCAAAGCAGTGTAGACAAAATTTATCACTACAGTGACACACAACCATAAAATTATTTTTGTTGCTACTTATAACCATAATTTTGCAATTATGAATTGTAATGTAAATATCTGTGTTTTCTGATGGTCTTAGGTGACCCCTGTGAAAGGGTCATTTGACCCCCTAAGGGAGTTATAACTCACACATTGAGGGTTTCTGATCTAAAATATATGAAGAACTGAAGAAACTGAATATCAAAGAAACAAACAATTTTTAAAAAATGGACCACAGAACTGAGCAGAGAATTTTCAAAGAAAGAAATACAAATGACTAACGACATATAGACAATGCTCAGCATCATTACCCACGAGGAAAGTCTAAATTTCAACTGCTTTGAGATTCTCTCACACCCTACTCAGAAGTGATCAAAGGGCAACAGATGCTGGTGAGGATGCAGGGGAAGGAATCCCTATCCACTATTGGTGGGAGTGTACACTGGTTTCCATCATGGAAAACAATGTGGTCTCATTGCTCTCCTTGGCTCACAGCAGCTGTAGTTGGGAGAGGAACTCAGGAGGGTCTTCTCCGAGCTAAAGAGCACTTGACGAGTACTTACTCTTGGGGATGTTTTTCTTCAGAGTTGTGGTTTCTGCTAAGTTGTTCATGCTCTAGTGGGTACCCATGGGTAGGCAGGTAGCGCTAATTAGAGTCAGTGGATTGTTTAAGATGTTCTGGAGACCAAATGGCCTTGTTTGAACCTAAGGCCTTGCTTTTTTGTCAGCTAGACAGAGGGTCCCAGGCTTTAGCAGACATTCCTTTGATTACTCCCTTCTGCAGATGTCCTTTGCAGGTGAATAGATGGTTTGTTTATAGTAGCCTGTGGCTCCAGAGAAACCTTGAGATGTCCCACTATCTTAAAGCCACAATAAGGCTTGTTATGTTAAGTTACAACAGTCTGATGTTTGGCTGCAACTAAGCAACCCTGAGAAACTTCTCCCCCTCTGTCTCATCCTGCCCTGTAGTGACCTCTAGTAACCTTCCTACTCCTGCCCTTCCCCCCTTGAAGTGTTTAAATAGACGTAGTAATAAAGCCATTTTTGGGGCTTGATCGAGACACCATCTTGCCCTCAAGTATTTCTTGTCTCCTGTCTTCTTTCCCCTAGGCCGGCAGTTTCCCTCCTCAGCAGCTGAAGGTCATGCAGGCAGGACACTTTGAACCCTGGTCGACAGTCCTAACCAGGGAAGGACCAGTGCCCCTGGGAAGGATGGGACAGTTAGCTCTTCGCAGAGATGAAGACATGGGTTAAGATGGGAAAATGCTGGGGAAATATGGGAGATTAAGGGGTAGTTTGGGTTGGATATGGTAAAGCTATAATATATTAATATATGAAATTGTCAAATAATAGATGCAATATTCTAAGAAAGCATTACGCAAAGATTTTTTGTGTACTCTTGATAATAATTATTACCAAATTAATAATCATAGTTTAGTTAATATGCCACTTGATAATGCTGCTGCATATAGAACACTCCTAGATAGAGAATTTACCAGTTGGACCATAATTACAGCATCCTTTGTGGTCACTATGAATGGCAGGCTGCCATAGACTTTTCACAGTAAGAGAAAGTCTGAGCATTAAGTTCAGATCGTCCTTAAATTCCTAGGGCTTATGCATGTCAGAATTGCCAATTTGTATTAGGAATGATTCTATGACAGAGCATTGGGTGTCAATCAAATCTACATTTTGGCTTTCTCTTCAGCTTATTTCCTGTGTGAGCTGAAGTTTGTGGAGGTTGTGATACACTGAGAGGTAAGGCTGTTACAGTGCAAGAGTCTGAATGCGGATGGAGACGCTGTGTTTATAAAATGAGATTGCTTTTAGGAATATTATTTTAAGAAGATTGGTTGTTCATTTGTCTGGTTTTTCAGGTTGTGGAGACCAAGAATTCTCCATATGAGCCACAGCCACCCCTATTTATAAAAACCTAATAAGCTTACTCAGGCAGTATCCTCAAGGTTGCTTGGTACAAGAGGACATGTTGGCACTTGGTTGCAAGCAGCTGATTGAACTGTTGCACCTGTCCTGATGATCAGTTACCTGTTTTCACTGATCATGGCTGGCTGATAGCTCTTCAGGAACTTCCGGTTCCTTCTCATCTCATTATAATGTCTTCCTTGCATAGAAGTGGGCTTCTCCATCACCTGCCCCACCTCTTTTCTTCATTACCAGGGCCAGGGATGACAAGCAATGGCGATTAAGCTTTGGTTTGATTTTCCTCTAGGTGATTGGATTCTGTTGTTTTTAGTGGAAAGTCTACCCGCTTTGAAGAAGTGTTTCCACTTTTGATTTTGTAGCTGAGCATTAGTTTTTTTGTGGGCCAAAGCTATAGAAAACATCAGGTATTTAAATGTGTACTCAGTCTCTTTGGTGATATATAAATCAAGAGTTTCTACATGAACATTAACCTTATGTCCTTAAGGTGCCAACAATATATGCAAATAGAAAAGGTTGAATGGACTTATATGGCTTAGTATTTCTGATATTGAAAAGCTCTGTGTGTTTCTTTTTCTAACATTCACTTAAATGAATGTGTTCTCTTTGTTGTGCTCTTTCTGCAGTGCAAGAAGCCAATCCTTTTCCATCCTCCCCCTTGTTAACAGAGAACCATGGGAAAGTGTTCCTGTCATATGCACAATAGGCAAAGTAGAGAAACACATGATTGATGTGAGATTGAGAATAGAATACAAATTCTTTCTCTTGAGCTGATTATTTATGATATGTCAAGAATGACTTTGTTTTTACAGCTGTATGAATAAAATTGCTGCTATTTCCAGCAAGGCACTATAAACCTATGCCCCAGGGTTCTGGGATATTTTCTGGAACTGTTGCATTGATTTGAATCCTTTTTGTTGTCTTTTCTTTTATTCATTCTGTCTCCTCCTTTGGGTGCAATGGCTTTGTTGTTTTTACTAAAGTTACACATTACAAAGTTGGGCCATTGATTCCTCTAAGGGTTTCTACGAAAATCTCTAGTCTCACTGTCTCAGGAGGCCAAGGTCTCAGCATCCAATATCCATTTGCTTATTTAGTTTTCTTTCCCCAGCCCCTTTCAGAACTGTATCTCAGCCTGCTTCTAGCATCTGGTCCTCTGTACTAGGAACTCCTTTTTGGCTTCTTCAGAGAGTAAGTCTTTTCAGTTGGAAGGGTTTTGGAGAGTGGGGAAAGACATGGCATTATGACTGCATCTTAAAAAAGACTTAACAAATTCGTTCATATTTTTTCCTCCAAAATCTCCTCTTTTGAATTTCTGGATGTCCCAAATTCTAAGACTTTTGAGCATCATAAAGTATAAATCAGCTTGAATCTAGCTTTGATTTCAGTCTTCTTTACCGGTCTGCTATTTAAAAAAAAAAAAAAAAATATATATATATATATATATATATATATATTTCCCCTCTGCTCTCACCTTCCAGGTATAGAAACAGTTTGCCTCAGGCCTAGTCTCATTTCATTGGTCACAACATAGTCACATGGTCCTAACAACTTTCCAAAAGAAACTGGGGTATTTATCTACCAGCATTAAAGAGGATATTAAGTATGGAAAACATAAACTACAGCTTTTCAGTCAATGTTTTTGATTGAGACCTTACACTCCTGTTTTAGACGCATTATTAGCAAGTCATGATAGATCCTTGATTTGGGGGCCACATTTGTCAGTCTCTATGTTTGTGTTTTGTCATGTACCAAGAAAGCTATAGTTGTCATGGATTATCTAAAAGCATACAAAGATGGAGGCACTGTTTAATATCTGGTCTTGTACATAGATCTCAGGATGCAGAGCAAGTGTGAGTGACCCAGGGAATCTGGATTTGTGTCCAGATTCTACCAATTTCAAGCTCTGTGGCTTTGGCCAAAACCTCAATTTCTCTGGGCCCCAGTGTCCCAGATGATCCTTGCCCTGTAGTTATATTATAAAGATTAAGTTAATTAATACTAAGAAATGTGGCTATGTATTAGTTATACTTGCTATTTTCTAGTTTTATTATTGTAATTGACATGGGCAGGGGGAGACAAGGACTAAGCTTGAGGATTATGGCCTTGCCTGAGTGTTCATTGCCTTTAACTGTGTTGTGGTAGAGAGTTAGTTGTGCACTACAGGAGAGTTACCTGTGCACTCCAAGGGAGCCTAACTCTAAGAACTCAGCTAGACTTTTCACTTATATCCCATTATAGATGTGATGTGCAGGTGGCTTAACGCACGCATCTTCCCCAGTTCAGCCTCCTGACTCTGAAAGATTCATGTTTTATCAGATTCCCCTCCTTTTTTGGTTCCTAGAAATGCCCTGCCAATTGACAGAACACTCATCATTATGTGTGTAGATTTGGCATAAGTTCTTCTTATATCACAAAGCCCCAATTCCTGAGTTTGATGTGCTCAGCAGCTTCATTGTCTTCTCCATTTGAAGGAATGCTTTTGCTTCAGTAAGTCTGTTTCAGTTCAAGACCTCTTTGTTTATCCTTGAGCTCGCTCTTTCCTTCTTTCTTTCTTTCTTTCTTTCTTTCTTTCTTTCTTTCTTTCTTTCTTTCTTTCTTTCTTTCTTTCTTTCTTTCTTTCTCTTTCTTTCTTTCCTCCTTCCCTCCTTCCCTCTTTCCCTCCTTCCCTCCCTCCCTCCCTCCCTCCTTTCTCTCTCTCTCTCTCTCTCTCTCTCTCTCTCTCTCTCTTTCTTTGATGAGGCCTGGAACTTCTGGGACAAGGGAGTCAAGTGGCATTGTTATTATTTTTATTAGTAGTACAAACTACATATTTTAAAATGGTGTCACACTTGATTATGTAATTAAGACTAGGCAGTGACTGATTGCACTATTGATGTTGAGTCATTGTTCTCAAATAAGACAAGCTGGGAAGTCACAGCAATCAGTGAGTTCTTCACTAGTAGAGAGCTCTTCAGAAGTGATAGGTTTGCAGATCTGTGCATTTGAGCATTGTTCCCTGGCCAAATCAGAATCTTGTATGCTGTGGTGGTTTGAATGAGAATGGCCTCCATATGTGAATGGGTGGTCTGCTGTTTATGGAACTGTTTGGGAAGGATTAGGAGGCATGGCTGTTGGAGGAACTGCGTCATTAGGAGTGGCCTTTGAGGCTTTAAAAGCCCATACCATTTCCAATGATCTCTCTCTGCCTGGTGCTCTGGATTAGATAGAAGCTGTTAGCTCCAACTCCAGCGCTGTGCCTACTGACATGCTCCCTGCCATGATGGTTATGGACTCTACTACCCTCTGAAACTATGAGCCCCCAAATAAATCCTTTTTTTATAAATTGCCTCGGTTATGGTATCTCTTCAACAGCGATGGGAAAGTAGCTAAGATAGACATGTTACAAAGTGAAAGGATGTTTACTTTTTGAGGAAAAAGTGACAGGGTCTGCTACATTAGTATTTAGAAATGGCTACATGGTGCTAAAGAAAGAATAAGAGACTTGGGTCTGTTCTGACCCTGGTTCTACTTCATCCTCCAAATACAAGCTGGAGCACATAGAGCAGATGAACCTGGAGTAAGGAGTAAAGTAGAAAGTAGGGAGGAACCAGTCTGTTTGAAGAGAGAGGGTTTACTTCATTCTCAGAGGGCTGGATGGAAAGGAAGGGCAATGTGAGTAGGAGTGTTGGGACCTGAGAGATGCTGTCATGTTGGAAAGTCAACATGCAGGGGCCACAAGGGGTCCTGGGTACATATGCTACCTGAGAATGTCAACCAGGGACTCACTGGGCATTTGCATTATTGATGACTAAACCTCTTCTATCATGGCTATTTCTAGAAATTTCTATAGTTTATTAAACACCATGTAATTTCATTTTCTTGTTTTCATTATGAAATTGGCAGGGCCATGCTCTATATTTTGACTTCTTTGATAAAGAAAAGAAATAACACATGGAATTAAGAACTAGAAGGCAGGAGTGAGCAAGAGAGTGGGAGGAAGGGTTTCAGGAATTTGCAGCCATTCTGAGGAGTATGTTTATGTGTCATTCAGTAGATCATTGACCTGATAAGATTGAACCCACCCCAATGACCTTCACAGGTAAGGGTATCCTTGCTATTAATGTAACTTTAACTGCTTATTGATTGATATAGGAAAATAACTTCATTTCTATTAATAAGTAGTATTTATCAAATTCCTGATATTTGTCAGCAATTTTGCTGAATGCCGAGAAAAAAGGAGAGAAACAGAGAGACAGAGGGACAGAGAGAGACAGAGAGAGGATATACACAGCATTTAAGTACAAGATTACAAATCCCTTTTATCTGGAAACTTGGTATAGTAGGGACATTTGTAGCAGGGTATTGGCATTCTGACTGCTCATTCTTGGTTTATTCCAGCCGTATTAGTATCATTGTTAATTTCTGCCACTTTCAGGGCCAAGAAAGCGCCAGTTTGGAGATAAATTATCCCAAAAAGCCGTGAAGATTAGATGACAAAATTTCTATGAATTATAAAGTTTTATCCAAATAAAGGGATTAAAGGATTTGAGTTCTTTTATTGCATTATTTGTTGGAGATGGACATTAGTGTCTGAAATTGCTGTCTACCTTAGACCAGGTTATTGCCCTTAGATATGTTTGATTTTTCATAAGTGAATTTGTATTTGAAGTGTGTGCTTCACCACTTTCTAGATTTTATTCCTTTATGCTTTAGTCAGGACCCTCGTGTGTATACTCAGTGCTTTCTGTACTTTACCTTAAATTAGTACCTTGAAATTTATGGAGTCTTTCACATTTAACATGTTATAATTCCAATGGGTTTTGGATAGGGAGGATATATCAGTACCCTGAGGATTTTTAAAGCCTTTTTTTCATAAGTGGTAAATGTGAACCATGAAGGAAGACAGTGAGTTGGCCTCAGAGAGCATCCAAAGCAGCCTCCTCAGATGTCCTTTACATCAGAAGAAAGATGCTACAAGGTCAACAAATACACACTGCATTCCTCCTGTGTGGTATAAATTGTGTACATGAGCATACATGGTATGTGCAGACAGACGTGACCTTTCATTTTCAGTTGGTCATTGTCGTCATAGTCACCACCACCACCACCACCACTTTCAGCCAGACCACCATGTAGTAAAGAGGTCTTTTCAGCTACTGGATTAAGTGCTTTACTCTCATCAATTGAGATGGTCACCATGACAGCAAGAGGGTTACCAGTATTATCTCAGCTTCATAGAGGAGGAGACTGGGGCTCGGTGAGGTCAAACAAGTTTTTAGTCAAGGAAAAGTGCTTTGAATGTGGCCACCAGTCTTGCTGCTATAAGATGTCATGCCTGTTGAGTCTGTGGCTTTGTGGTAGTAAGTGTCATATGGAGACAGTGGTAGAGGGTGAAGCTAGAGGTGATAGGAGTGTGTGAAGAATACTTGGGTGCTTGGATTATATATACATACATATATAATATCAATAAAATTAATAGGCTTAGGTCTTAGCGGACCAGATGATAAATACATATTTTTCTACAAAATATTAGAAGTGATCAAGGACAGACTATTAAAACTGAAGAATGTAATACTGATAATAATAAATACATACAGTAATTAGCTATATCTGCTGTGAGCTTTGAGAATGTTTGTGTGAATGCTTGAACTCTTGTTAATATTCATTTGACCTGATTCCTGGTTTTGTCTGCTGAATGAAACATTATACTTTGTAACACACCACATTGGCACTGAATAAAAGCATATAATCATAGTGCATTTATTCTTGGCTATTTGCATTTGAGGAAGTTTAATGCCTTTTGACCCATAGTACTTCTTTCAAGACAATTGTGGAGACGTACAGTTTTAAAAAGTCATTTTGGACCTTTTCCTCTCCCCTTTCTGTCTATAGAACCTCCATTTCATGGGTTACTTAGGTTTGCAAGATGGCTCAGCAGGTAAAGGCACTTGTCGCCAAGCCTGGTGACCTGAGTTCAAACTCTGGGACCCACATGGTAGAAGGAGAGAACTGACATCTGAATCTCCCTGCTGTAATCACCAGGAAATATGGATCTTGAAATGCTTTATAGGAAAGTCATCTGTCTAAGGCGTGGGGACACTGGCCTTGACTGTTTACTTCATTGCTTACCGATGCATGGGTTAACTTCATCAGGGGACTGAATCCACTACTATAAATTCAGATACAAGGAAACTAAATCAAACAGCTCAAAAACAAGAGAAGCAAAGATATAGTTCCCCCATGGCCACCTGGTTTCTCATCTGCCTTTCTTTTTTCCCCAGTGGATTTATGGAGCAGTGGTTTGTTTCCTGACTCTTTTCCAATAATAACTACTGGTTTTCTCAGAAATGTCTTAGAATAAAAATTGGACTTTACAAATAACCCCTGAGTATTACATAATTGAAAATTAAATATAATTGTAAAAATTAAGTGTTAACTCTGTTACACATAGGAGGAATATAATAAACTTAAGAATTTAAAATGGATGTAATTATGTGTATTTGCTTGATTATCAAAGAAGTCAGCCAAAAATATGCCTGATTCCCTTTCCAGATCAAGTAGGTCAGTATCAGGGAGCATTTAGAAGTCTTTGCAAAAGAGTTGACACACTATAATCTTTAATGGCACAAATTCCTGTTAGCATAACTGCTGCATAAATAATGTTCATTATAGTGATTAGAAATGTTACTTTCTTAGAGCAATCAAAATTTCCTTTCATCTCCTCTATAGCAGTAAGTTTTAAGCTGCAGGTTTATGACCCATGAAATCAATTTAGTAGGGTACAATCAGCATCTGGGAAAATAGATTAAAAGGGAAAATATTCAATTTCATTGCATATTGTCCATGTAAATATTATCCCAGGTACCTTAGCTTCAAATTATCAAAGTACAATGTGTATAAATACTTGATTATGACATAAACTGTATTCCATTTTGTAAGATACCATGTCAACCCCCACTCCTGGATAATAGGTATTCTACAGTATGATAAATGAATTCTAAGGCTGACAAAAAGATGATGCATAATTTCTAGTCTCATTAATTTCTAAAAACTGGTGTTTTCATTGAACGGTCAGAGTTATTATGTTTTTACTGATATTCAGATCCCTTCCCTACTTGCTGAGAATTTTGTTCATGGACATTTGTTATTATCAGTGGAATAAGGGTTTCTTGGTTGTATACACGAGCTCTCAGGTTTGGGCTGAACTTTTTGCTAGCTGGCTTCTCTTGAGCACATGCTGACTGGCTCCATGCCTTCATTTCCTTATTTATAAGTGAGGAACATGATGAACTGGCAGTATAACTATTGTGCAGAATCAATACACAATAAATAATTGTAGAATTATAGAATTTACTGAGAATAAATGCACTAAAGCTCTTTATAGTGTTGGGCACGTAGTGGGGCTTTAACAAATATTACTTATTAATGTTATTGCTTTCCTAGTTATCTTTATATGAGGATAGAAAATATTAGAGTTTCTTGTATCGTTTTTTTAGCTTTGCCTCTGATAAAGGAAACATAAAGCCCAGAGTGTGTCTTGTAATTCAGTCTATGCATGGCCCCCAAGGCCCCCAATTCTCCTTCTCTGTGTTTATATTTGTAGTTGAAAGGAAATATCTTAAAGAAATGTAATGTATAGAACCATGAAAATAACATTACACAACCACACAAAAGTCAGTGTATAAATCTTACTCACATCATGGTTTACAACTTCTAAAGTGAGGTGAGAAACTAAGAATTCAGGCATTGAATGCATGAAAGAAATATGGAATACGGTGTGGGGTAGACAGATGAGAATAGTCAGCTTGTTTTGGGCTCATTTATGATAAGGAAAAGTTCCTCGTGTAATCATGTTAGTAGTGACCTCTAGTGTGAGTGACCATATATTGACCTGGGCTACGCCACACATTATGAGGGATTGAGAAGCTCCTGCAGGGGTGATCAGGAGTCTAGTGAATACATATGGATGCTTGGGGAGTGGGCAGGGAAGAGTGTCAATCACGTTTGTCTAAGAGACTCATGTGGTATGGTGGGAAGTCAGATATGTTGGAGCTTAGTTGAGGTTTAATGATTAGTGTTGCATTGTTCAGCAGATTATTTCAACCCTTGTAGCTTTTCTTATTCCACTGGCAAAGTGAGATTAAACTAGTTCTGGTATCATATAGTTCTGCCATGATTAATGTTTACTGTAGTCATAAAGAGCTTGGCACAGTCGTTATCATATAAGTCTTCAAGAAAATAGCAATAGTGAAAGAGTAATAGACTAGAAACAAAGAATGACGTAACTGTCCTTTTAGCTATGATGGAATACCGAATCTATCACTGGATCACTGAGCAATCTGTTCATTTTTTTATCCAACAAAAATGGAATGTTGTGTGAAGTGGGATTAAGTATGGTGCTGAGAGCCGGGCAGTGGTGGCGCACGCCTTTAATCCCAGCACTTGGGAGGCAGAGGCAGGCGGATTTCTGAGTTCGAGGCCAGCCTGGCCTACAGAGTGAGTTCCAGGACAGCCAGGGCTACACAGAGAAACCCTGTCTCAAAAAACCAAAAAAAAAAAAAAAAAAAAAAAAAAGTATGGTGCTGAGAAGGTGAATGAATCAGACAGTTTTACTGCCCTCATTGAGTTTATATACTCTGTGGAGCCCATGACTAGGCAATGCAAACCAGGCGAGATAGGAACTGCTGAATTATGGGGCTAAGTGAGAACACAGATGTTTGCAGCTGAGGACCATACTCATTCGTCTTGTACTTCTAGTCTGAATTTTAGAGCTGAACAAGTCTAACTTTCATCTATTTATTTTAATACTTTTAAAAGTTTTGCCAAGTGTAGTTTGCATATCAAGGCATACTAATGAGGAGATTTAGTCTATAGAACCTGGAAGAAACTGGTCTTTACTTAGTTCTGGCTCCAAGGATGAGGGCAGGTAGTGAGACATCTTTGAAGGACCAGGGCTAGAGAGCAGGACTAATATCCACCTTAAAAATTAAACTCCAATAACCCAAGTATTACTGTGTTTACCGTGGTAAATGGGGAACTTTGAGTTCAGTCTAATGCTCATTTATAACAAGGTGTATAGGCTATGTTTTAATTTTTGCTTTCCTCTCAATGATATTTGATTTTTAATTTTAATGTTTACAGACACACACACGGGGAGAGAGAGAGAGAGAGAGAGAGAGAGAGAGAGAGAGAGAGGAGAGAGAGAGGAGAGCTATATCTATACCAACATACCCATAGGTGGTCTTGAAAGGAAAGTAATAATAGTTATTAAATAACTTCAGATAACTTAGTAGTTTACATACTACATTAACCTTTTTGTCTAGATTTCATGATGTAATGGATATGAGTTATTGTATTCAAAACTTAAAAATTGAGTCCCACGCCTCATGTCTGCGTTAGAAAGCTTCAAGAGTGGCAGCAGTGTCTTACGTGAATGGGTCACTGGCTGTCAGTAATTAGATGTGACACAACAACATTTGGGATAGATCCATTAATAGGAGATATAAGGTGTCTATATTAATTCATTAAAATTAGTGTTTGCATTATGTGGACAGAGAGACTCTTACCTTTGAGTAATGCTGTCAGGATAGCTAAATCAATGTCCTGGTGGCCTTCTGATCCCATTCGAAACACTGTGATCTGCAATTTGAGAAAAGGGGACAATTAACACCATATTTTCCCACAGAGAGAAATCAAAAGAATGAAACCACATAGGAGCAGTGACTATTTTACTATCTCTGGCATAGATTCTCAATCACAGGGCAAGCACACATGAGGCTCAGAGGAGTGGACCCTGCAATTGACTGAGTGATGTTTCAATAGTCTCCAAGTGGGAGCCATCTTAGATAACTGCATGGATTGTGGTTATCAAGTGAGATGAACAGGATTAAAAAAATATGTAAATTGTAACACAGGCCATGAATGAGAAACTGTGCTTAGAGAGAGATGATGATTGTGTTCTGTAGAAAATGATCCATTGTGTGTACATGTGCACACGTTAGCCTTATCCACACTCACGCCTTGCCAATAGACATCTGTGCTGGTTGGTTTTTGTCAACTTGACACAGCCTAGGCATATCTGGGAAGAGGGACTCTTCACTGAGAACATGTCTCCATAAGAATGCCCACTAGGCAAGTCTGTAGAGCATTTTCCTGTTTAATGATTGGTGTGGAAGGACCCAACCCACTGTGGGCAGAACCACTTCTGGGCAGTGGCCCTAGAGTTTATAATAAAGTGAGCCTCTGAAACAGAAGAGATGGTTCTGTGGTTAAAAGCACTGGCTCCTTTCCAGAGGATCCAGTTTCCCTCCCCAGCACCCATAGGGCAGCTCACAACTCTCTGTAACTCCAGTTCTTGAGATCTGACAACCTCTTCTGGTCCCTGCAGGCTCCAAGCATGTGGGTGGTGCACAGAAATGCATGTATACAAAGCACCCATACGCACAAACTAAAATAAACATAAAAGAAAGTGAGACCAGGCTAAGCAAGCCAGGAGGAGCAAGCCAGCATTCCTCTGTGGTCTTTGCTTCAGTTCCTGTCTCCACAGTTCTGTCTTGAGTTCCTGCCTTTATTATACTCAGTGATGGAATGGAATCTGGGTTGAAACCTGGAATAAACTCTTTCCTCACCAAGATGCTTTGGTCATGGTGTTTTATAATAGCAATAAAAACCTTAACTTAATCATTCAACATTGGGATGCATATCAGTGTTCATCCCTCTCAACGACCTTGAGTGTCCTTTAGAATAATCTAGCAGTATATCCAGATGGACTGTAGGGCAGTAAAGCAACAGATTTTCCTTGATAATAAAGGAGAGAAACAGTCTCTGGGGAAGGATAACAGGAAGGAGAGAGGAAACGTTAGTGAGGAACTAATTCTTCCCTGAGATTTAACTGTTGACAAGAGAAAGAGAAAGAGAGAGCTGAGAGACTCATTGTAGAGAAGATGTTTGTGCTAACAATTGATACTGCTACCATGAACTGTCGATTGGGAATAATTTCTACTTTTATGGTACTAAAGAATTCCCCTCATAGCCTTAAAATTTGCTGACATTAGAAATCCTCAAGAAATGTTACTTATATGCACTCACTATGGTCACAAAAGGCCCAGGTTTATGTTTCTGGGAGGAAACTTTTATGGCCACACAGGAAGCAGTGGCATCCATATTGATGTGCAGCTGAGGATTTGTTTCTATTGTGTGCTCTGAGAAGTGACTCCTCAGATGAGTCTTTTCACTTTGTAGAACGCTGGCTGAGGAGAGAAGGTTTCCAGGTGCAAAGGGCAAAGACAAGCAGCATCAGCATGTGACATGGGCAGCATTTTAGAGGCAGCGTTCAGTTGGAAAGTGAACAGAGGCCATAAGGACACACGCCCTACGAAAGCGTAAGACTCACTAGTGAATAACTCAGGAAAGAGGACTTCATCCACACTTCAACTGATAGTCAGACACGACAGTGATTTGTGGTTAAATATCATTGGTTTCTATCAAAAATGAGCTGAAAGATGGTTTTGGAGCAAACATTTGCCAGAAAAACTTACTGAAGGGTTTTTATAACAGAGCAAGGATTAGTCTATTTTAGGGAAAGTTCCTGCCATATTCATAAAGAATCTTATAACAGGAAAGTATAAACTTTGCTGAAGAACAGGAAAGATTGCTAAATGATGCATATCCTCAGTTAACTGATCAGAAAATATAACACAGAAATGTGCCAGTGTTCACTGAGTTTACAGTTAGATGTAATTTCAGTAAAAACTCCAAATGTGTTTTTGTGGCTTTGATAGATTGATCCTAGGATTCAAATCTTAATAATCTCACAAAATGCTCCAGGATGATTTATCAAACCATAGAACTTAAAAACAGTCTGATGTTGGCAGTGGGAACAGTGAGTAAAGTATGTAATAGGGCGTGGCCTGGAGACATTCCTACACACACGGGAGCATTTGAAGACAGCTGGAAGGGGCACTGATGTCAATGCAAAGGAAGCCACCTATTTTCTTCTGCCCTCCCCTTTCTTTCCCCTCGTTGGCTTTCTCCCCCCCTCCCCCTTTAATAAAGGGGTCTTGTTATGTTGCTGTCTTATAGTTACAGCCTATGGCCTCAGCTTCCCTGACAGCTAGGACTGTGGGTAGGAAGCACTGTCCTGAGCCATAAGTGGTGCTGGGACATTGCATTTCCAGGCTAAAAAATTTTGAATTTCTTTTCTATCTCACATGTCACACATATAAAATATCAAATGGATTTAATACATGAAAATGTGAAAGAACTGATATAAAATAAGGAGATTATCATAATAGGTCAAGATTTCTTTTTTCTCATATAATGGAATTCTTAGATTTATTCCCAAATATGATGTAAAGCACAGATCATATACACACATGTGTTTTGTGTTACATACACTTTAAAATAGTTTTTTTTTTTTAAAAATACATGTCACACTTTCAAATTTTACTTTTGAGATTGTATTTTAATTATAATTTCTTCCTTCCCTTTCTTCCATCCAACACTCTTTCCCCCAGATGCAATTACCTGTTCTTCAATTTCTGGCCTCTTTTTTCACTAGCTGTTTTTGCATATATGTGTATGTATATTCATATATATTCCTAAATATTGTCTCCTAGTACTATTAAAAGTCACAGTCATAAAGTCTCACCAACATGACTAAAAGTAGCCCAAACATTATCTAAAAGTAGTTATTTTCAAGTTTCTGATCTTAGTTGTTATAAGCTATGTTAGTCACCCAGGTTATCTGGATCGTCACAGGGGGTTACTGTTACACTCCATGTTTAATACACCATTCTCCCCTCTCTATAAGGAGGGATAATAATAGTGCTTGCCTATTTTCATTTATACAGGACACAAACTATGTAGGATTTTCGAGCAAATGATTCTAAAGTTTGTCACTGGGGTGGAGAGAGTAGACAGAATCATAGATTGTTAAATTACCAGTTGCCTCAGACATCTTCCGCGTGACTAATCAGAGACAAAGGTCAAACAAAAGCTGAATGGAGAACTCTGAGTGAAATACAGGAGCACTCACCCACCTGTCCCATCTAAACAGTAGGAAGGAAGGAAAGGAGGGACAGCACAGTATCACTACCTGCCTCTTCTGTGTCAGTTTATACCTGGAGCTTAGAGCCTGGGATGACTGTGAGGCAGAGGGTGTGAACGGGAAGGTTTCTGGTTTGGTTTGAGTGTGAGATGTTCTTTCCCTCTGGGAACATTAGTTGATGGGGCCTCCTTGGAGGTTCTTATGTGCTCCCTTGTCCCATGGTCCCTCTCCCTGCTTCCTAGCTGTCCTGAGGTGATCAGTCTCTTCCACCACAACATGGCCATGGTGTTCTCCCTTATCTTTGGCTCAGAGCAGTTGAGCCAGCTGACTATGGGCTAAACAACGAGTTAAAGTAAATCTCTGCTTTAATTTTTTCTTTTCTTTTTCTTTTCTTTACAATCAGGTATTTATCACAGCAACAAAAGACTAACTTACCTCCATAGGCATTTGAAATAAAATATAAGAAAGATGGTCAAACAAAATTCATCTATGTGGTGTGTGAGTTGTAGTCACAGGTAGGTATGTAGAAAAGCTTCTTAAAGTGTCTCGTGGGGAGTTGGGTAAAAGAATTCTTTCCACAAAAGAATAAATGTGGAAAGCATTTCATTGAAAAAAGTTTTCCTCCTAATTCAGCCTTTTTCCTGGACAAATTGCTTGAGCTTATTAAAATTATGGATTTTATGTGGAAGGGAAGTGGTTTTAAACTTTATACTCTTCCCTTATTTCTACCCCTCCAACCTGGTTACCAACCAGCCTTACTGCTTGTCTTCATTTTCATGTTGTGTTCCCTTACAAGTCAGAAATTTGGTTTCTGTACTTGTCCTACCCAAGCCCTTCATGATATTAAATTCACTAGGCTGCTTTACTGAGCATCTCTGCCTGGTGCTCTGAGTGCAGAGGATCCAGTAGTGAAACAATCAGAAAAGACTGGTGCCTTCCCAGAGCTGGCATCATCATAAGGGGAAATGAGAGAGTCCGTGCAGTAGGTGATGTCTTATCGTGAAACGTTCTGTCCAGTTCTGCTTCTGCCTTCCCTTAACTCCCCTTACTCTGTCCTAGCCTTTGCAGCCTTGGTTCAGTCTGTAGCATCTTCAATTTTGCGGTATTTTCCCCCACTGGCCTTCCTGATTCTAAACCTTTCTCTTATCTCCTAGTTCTTTCCCATAAGGCTAGTCTATAATCTTCTGTATTAATTTTTTAGTGGCTTCCATCTCTATATAAAAACAGAAATTCAAGCGGGGAGTTCAAGGATGGCAGGTATTGTGCTCCTGGCTTGTTCTTTAGTCTCATCTCTTGTTGACTGCACACTCATTGTCATGCCCTCTGTTACCATCTCTATCATCACCAGCCACAAACCACACCCACATACCAGATGTCCCCCTTCTGTGGGGCAACCTGCTCCTTCTTCAAGACTCTAGTGGGCTTGGTTTCTCAGCTTTTGTCTGTTCTGTTTCTTCTTAGTGGACTCCCATTCCCTTTTCTTGGTCAACTAACTATAGGTGGCCTTCCACTCCACACAAACCACTTTAGGAAGCTTTTCTATATACCCATGAATACCCTCACCTTTGCTTTGTGCTCCTAGCATTCTGCGAGGCTTTGTGGGACTCCACTTTCTGCCTGCATTCCTCCTATACACACACTTTTCTTTGTATAAACAAGAGACTCATTTCCTGGAAGGAGTCCTGGTCCTTGCTCAGTAAACATTTGTTGAGTGGATAAACGATCACCAAATGGTTGGGTTTAAAAGACTGATTTAAATAAAATGGAAAATTTAAAGAGAAGTAGGCTATGCCTCACAAGTGTTAAGAAGCAGTTTTAGCCCAAGAGTCTATTGGATGCTGTGCTGTTGTTGAGAGACTAAATGGGTGTTGTGTGAAGGAGGGTGGGCGTATGACTTAGAATCATTGTTTACTGAGATTTGCTATAAGTAAGAAAAATCTGAGAGATACAGCATCATAGAATACCCCAAAATATGTTTCATCAAGAGGTCTGAATCTTTGGTTCCAAGCATATTAAACTACACTCAACACAGGAAAGTAAAAATGCACCCAGGGAAATATAGCAGAAATGTAAAATGATTTAGGGGGAACCTAATTAGTTTGTTTTTTTTTTTTCCCTGAGAAATAAATGAATCTCTTTCTCACTGTGAAAATAACAACAACAACAACAACAACAATAACAACAGCAGCAGCAACAACAACAAAACAAAATGGTGTGCTGCAGAATTAATCTTGGACTTGCCATTTTTAAATCCAGTAGGTCTCAGGTCAAACAGGAAGAAGGTATGGCAGAATATACTGGGGGAATTAAATTTCAAAGTACTATATATCAGCTTAATTTGTGACATATTTCTATCACAGTGGGCACCGAGGCTGTGAAAACAGACAGAGGGATTGAGCAGCGTTTCAGAAATGAAAATAACCATGACATTACACTGAAAGGCAGGCACAAAGCTGCAAAGACACTTCGGTTCAATCGATCAGAAATAGAAAGGAGCGTTCCACAGCCAGTCCCTGCTGCTAGCTATTGTACAGATAGATGACAGCTGCGTTTGACAAATGGTTTGTACTGTGTCTGAGAAGTTTACAGAAATGCTGTAACTGAAAATAGATGATCAGCAAAGGATATTTTTGGGATTTCAGAAAAAGTCCACCTATCATAAGGTTAAGCAATAGATTTAAGGACACCAAGATGGCACATTAGAGTTTCTACAGAGGAAACGTTTCTACCTGGAAGTAGTTGCTGGTGCCAGAATTCCAATACTCAGGAGGCTGAGGAAGGAGTGTTGCTGTGAGTTCCAGGCCTTGTCCTAGGGAGTGGCACTATTAGGAGGTGTGGCCTTGTTGGAGTAGGTGTGTCACTGTGGGCGTGGACTTAAGACCCTCACCCTAGCTGCCTGGAAGTCAGTCTTCCACTAGCAGTCTTCAGAATGAAGATGTAGAACTCTCAGCTCTGCTTGCACCATGCCTGCCTGGATGCTGCCCTGCTCCCACCTTGATGATAATGGACTGAACCTCTGAACCTGTAAGCCAGCCCCAATTAAATGTTGTCCTTTATAAGAGTTGCTGTGGTCATGGTATCTCTTCACAGCAGTGAAACCCTAACTAAGACAGATGAGTCAGTACAGGGCGCATAAGGATGCACTTTCAGGAACAGAACTCCAGGAACCTGAAACTTCATGTTTATTTCCCAGCCTTCAAAAGAATGAACTTTTTGATAAAAATTGTTAAAGTTGTCACTTTGTCAAAGTTACTAACTCTAGTAAAGGACATATATTAATATGCACGAGGCAAGGAAATCAGAGGAAATTCAAATATAACTTCAGCCGAGAAAACAAACCAACATTGGAGATAGAAATGCAAATTTAAAATGAGAATAGTAATATCAGATTCAATTATTTGTACTAAGTTCCATATGAACCATAGCATCCCCTAGTATCCACAGGGGCTGATGCTAGTACCTCTCATGGGCATCATGCTCAGAGGATGCACAAGTCCTTTCAATTCAACAGAATTGTGGCGTCTAGACTATATAACCTTCTACACAGGTTACGTTAACTCTAAATGAATATCTACTGCCATGTAAACACTGTCGAGTAGCACTTTGGTTGTATTGTTCAGTGCACTAGGATGAGACATTAAGTCTATACATGTACAGATGCAGTTCTTTTCAAAGAGTTTTGGTCCCTGGTTGGTTGAATCTGTGGATGTGGGACCTGTGGATTCTGAGGGGATACTTTGATGATTCTCCATGGAATATTTTTGAAAAAGCCTCATATTTTGTGCTGAACTAGTTGAATAAAAATTGCTGCAGAGACAGAAATTGGGTGACATTAATATAATTCCAGCATGTCCTATAAAACTTGTATGAATAAATTTGCATATTATATAATGATTACTTGACTTTGAAAGAGGATATGTTGCTACACAGTGGGCTTGTTAGTTTATTTTTTATCTCTTTGACCTTTGGTGCATAATTTGACTTAGTTTTTCTTTCTTTCCTGTTTTTTTTTTTTTAGGGGAAAGATGGTCTTATAGCATGAGTCATGTCTACATCATTGTTCAGCTCTGTTACCCCAAGGTATCTTATAGATGAGCAAGTTGGCAGTGATTGAAAGGAGCTGGAGAGAGACTGATATACTTCATATTCTAATTTAGATTCCCTTTCTACCCTTTAAATCCCACCATAATTTCAAAACACGACAAGTTTTCCCACCCAAAAAATGTACTTCAGAGGCCAGAAGTTCTCTACTATCTCAAACAGGTTGTAGTTTTCTTCTTATAAAGGTCATATACTTGCAACCTTGTGTGCTTCGTTTCTCGCCTTGCCCCTCTCCCTTTCCCTCTCCTTCTCCCTCCCCTCGTCCCCTCTCCTCCCTTTTGTCCCTTCTTTCCATTTACTTCCTTCTCTTCCCTGCTTTCTTCCCCCTTCACAGAAGAGAAACTGAAGCACATTTGAAGTATTTTTTTTCATGCCACGTTTTCAATTAACATTATTTTTATGGATTGTTGAGAACTCTCCAAGAATGTAATTTTAATATTTGCAGGACATTTTATCTGAGAGATACAGTTTAGTTCATGCAATCAATGCCCCCATAGTTAAACAATTACATTGTTTCTAAATGCTTGCTGTGACTAAAGATAAGATAAAAGTTTGGAGTGTGGAACTTGTTTCTGTATTTAGCATGTAGTCCTTAGGATAAATTCCTAAGATGTGTGGCGCTTCTCTACAACTTGTGTCATAGCTAGAGATGAATCTTAGTGTCAAAGTGAGTTGAAGCTTGTGTCATCTCTGAACCTGATTTGCTGTGACAACCTGCTGCTAAACCCATCAACCAAAGCTCAGGTTCCAAAATGAACCTGGAGAACAGATCCCTGCCTTTGTTAAGTGAGCTGGGTCAGAGCTTGTCCCTAAGTCCTCACTATTACCAGCCACCAGGAGGCGCTTCAGTTCTTGTTTCTAACCCAGTTTGACATGCCTGATTTTTCTGTCAGCTCTCCGAAGGCTGCACAGGGTCTCTAAGGCCATTCTGGCTTATATAACAGAGCATGTGCAAGTGAAATCACTGAGGGAGCATGCTGCATGGGGACTGATTTTACAACGCATGTCATATCACAGGAAGAACAATTTAAAATATGGGTCAGTAATTCACCCAAGGCTCCCTAAACTCATGATTGGCATTTCATTCATCGTTGAAAGAGAGTGCTGCCATCCTAAGAGGATGCATAGGACATTAGGATGAAAGATCTCAGCTGTTTCTGTGATGAGGGCAAATTGTACAGTGGGATGCAGCTCTTCAGGTCGCTCTCACTTTCTAGAGGGTGGGGACTAGAAGGCGGCCTGTCATCTACTGTCTCCCTCTTTCAGTTCTTTTCCTGATGACGGATGTTTCCATGTTGACTTATCATATAAATGTGTGATGTGCCTTCCTGGATGCTAATGGAACAGATGTCAGTCACATTTCTAGAAGCTTCTTTGTATATCTCATGGCAGAGAATAAAACATACAGAATAAAAATAATTGTTATTTATATCTTGGCAGCTATCCAGATGGATGAAAGTTTAATTTGACCCAAGGTAGTATTTTCCATTTCAGGAAAGCACATTGCTGCGTTCATGTGTAGTTTTTCCATATATATTTAAAACTAAGTATAAATATCTTCCAGGAGCAATACCCAGGACCCAGATGCACTTCTGGGCCTATACCATATGTGCTTCTTATTGAATTATAACATTTTTCTGCATTTTTTGGGTAGCTGCTTTTTTCCTACCCTTTTCATCATCACAGGATAAAACGACATATTTTCTCCCTCATTTTCCTATCATATTTACCATGACATCACACATTTCTGTAGTAAAAACACTTCTTTGAGACACTATCACTAGGTGAGACATCTCACAAAGGCACCATGAAGTGCTCCAGACAGAGAAGGTTCTCACTTCCTCTTCAAGCAAGTCCAGACCCCTGGTAATAGCACTATTGACAGTTTCCAAGTTGGGTATACCAGATGTCCTTAGTCTGTCTCTCTGGGAATCTGCCTACCTATTACTGGGCCAAGCCCACTTTTCAGACTTAGGCAGTACAACTCTAAGATTGAGCAAATGAGGGAACTTTGAAACTAAGGATAATAAAAATATAAATTAATATAAATTTCTTTATATATTTCATTTCTTCTTCCATGTTCAAGGTAAGGAACACCAGAGACAAATTGTCTTGAAGGTAGAGCATGGCAGATTATCTGAGAACAGTATCTTTGATTTCTGTTAGGCAGACTTTCAGTACTATATCTATCTACTAGAGCACTGGAGAGGAGGAGAGCAACTTAAATAACATCCCCTCTCAGAGACTGAAAGATTGTAGTCAGGAGAAATGCTTTGGAAGAAAACCCTTATTTCAGCCTGAGTCTCTGCCTTCAGGTTCACAGGTTTTCTCTATATGGCTTTCAGAGTGAGGTTAGTTTAGTTTGGCAAATGTCCAGTGCTAAAGGGCTCCTGACCTAATGTTCTTACATCTCAGAATCAAATAAGTTTGACTAGTGGTCACTGGGGCTCTCTTTTGCCCCAGAGGCTGTACATCTTCTTTGTTTGTTCTCAGAATGACAAAAATAAGCATCTGGACATCTTAATCCAACCTCCTACCTGATACTCTAATTCCCCAGCAAAATTGGAAGAAAGATCTTGACTTTTATGGGTGGTACCAACTGAAAGTCAGACTTGCTATCTTGTGTGGTCTGCTTAGGGGAAATTTTCAGTTTAAGCATCTTCTTCTCTTATGGTGATGAGGGATGGTTCCACAGTCTTTTTCTCTGCCACAAATATCACATTGTTTAAGGTGGTCCATGAAATCAGCTAAGGGTCATATGGCAACCTTTCTTTCACTCAGAAAAGCCTGCTACTCTTCAGTTCATACTACCCCATCGATGCTCAGGGCCAAGAACTCCCCACTGTGAACACTGGCATGTGCTCAGTCTAGCCCAGGACTAGTTTCTGCTTCTTCTCAGTACCTAGGCACATTCTGTATTCTGTCTTGAAGATGACAGACCATGAACATAGCATAGACTTTGAACTAGATGGATGAGGGGGGATGATGCTATTTAATAGATGCATGCCCTTAGGCCTTTGGTCCAGAGGGACTTAAGGTGTAGGTCATGGCAATGCCCTTCCCTCTGTTTTCCTTGTAGGTTCCCTATGTGTCTCTTCTTTTTGCTGGTCTGCCTCATCCAAACACTCTGCCTGGTTTTCAGTTCTTTGCTCTCTGAGACAGGGTTCAAATATCACTTCTTGCATGCCCATCTTGGTGACTGGCTCTGTGCCTCCTCAGAACAATGTGAAAATTTCCCTATCTTAGCACAGAGACTCCGATGGCATTACATCAGTACACCAATGCTTGTTAATGGCGTATTGGCCGGATCCCAAACACTGTTTGCATGTCACCATCACGACTTCAGCCAGTCTCACAAATACTCAACACTAGTTACTGCCACTGACTCTATTTTTACATTTCACAGATGATGACCTTGAAGCCATGTGAAGGTTCTGCCATTGGGAAAGGATGAGGCTCACAGAAGACTGTACTCTTATGCCCTGGCTAGACAAAATGGCAATATCTGTATCTCTTATGATTAACCTGAAAGGCTACAAGCTAAATGATTCCAGACTGGGTTTGAGATCTTCTAAAGTGAAGTAAAGATCATGGCATATCTTTATTGGTATGACTGGGGGCACTGGGAGGAACTCTAGCTGGCCTCTGGATGAGAAATATTGCAAAGACACACCCACACTGTGACGAGATGAGAAGCATAAGATCTTGGTCAGCCCTGCCTGAACACACAGGCCTTCTCAGACTTGTGGGGATGTATGTACTATCTGAAAAGCACAGGCCATAAGAAGTCGTATTCCTCTTATGAGAAATTGTAAGAAGCAAGCCTTCCTGGCCTCGTGGATAAGTAGAAGCCCACTGGTGATGGATGTGTGAGGCCAGTGCCCGGACTCCGTGGAGTGTGTATTTGCCCCAAGATAATCCTGAGTTTTGTTTGCTTGAGTTAATATGTTTGAGAGCATTTGTAAATGGAGCTCTAAGATTATATCATAGGATGATATTATTGTCTTAAGCAAAGGCAAACAAGAGAGAGCAAATAAACGAGAAAATCACAAAGGCCAGTTACTGGAATCGAATCCAGTCAGACCCTCCCCTGCCTTGAACTGGTCCTGTGTGCCTGGCTTCTGTCCCATGGGCAGAGGCCTTCCCTTGTTTGTTTACACAATGCTGAGCCTGAAGACACTGTCATTTTTCTCTTCCTCTTTGCAGTTTTTTTATTTTTTTATTTCAACTTGGCCTCCTCCACAGCCTTTATTTTCTTGGGCTACTGGAGAAGAATGAAAAACAGGCAGGGGCTGGGGGTTCTTTTTTCACATGACTGAATGGAAATACAAAAGGAAACAAAATGTAGCCCCAGTTGGCGTCCCCCTTAGTGCAGCTTGGCAAATTAAAAAGGGAGCTGCTTGGGAGAGTGAAGCCCTCACACGGAACTGCATTTTCTGGTCCAACAAAGGAAGAGCGTGGCATTCGTTCAGTGGTGAAAGGGATTATTAGTCTAGGACCACGTTATCCTGACCTACAGTGAACCTTGTTTTGAAAAGTTTCCCATTCTTAAGATCTCAGATGGAATTGATTCAAAGAAAGAACAATCTAGTCTATCAGCTTCATTGTTTTTTTGGAAGCCAGAGTGATTAGTCCTCTCCCTCCCCAGCGCCAATGTGAACACACAGCCCTGAGTTCTCTTGCTCCCAGGATTGCTTTTATTTTCTATGTCACAAGCAAAAAATTAAGTGGACTTCCCTGATAGCTTGTGAGGAAGTCTCAAGAAGAATACTTGGTAGTGTACTAGCTGTCATCAGTAGCCTGGGTAACTGTCATTGGTAGTGAACATCGTCAATGGTTTTGATTCCTCCTTTACCCTGAATCCAAATATGATCAATGCCCATCATCACCAGGTCCAATTTACAGTCCTCCCTCCCAGGTAATTACAGCAGCCACAGTAAGCAGCATCCTTCGTCCTTCCTTGCCTCTTCAGTAAGCCCTCTTTGCAGAGGCCTGAAGCCAAAAGTCGACCTTGTTCTGCTTCTCATTGGCTGTTCTTGCCCTTAGGCAAGTTCACCTCCATTTGGAAACCTGCATTTCCTCATTTGGAAAGTGGGAGTCTTTCCCATTATAATCACTTTCTATTAAAAGTCAAAAGAGATAACTGCACAGTAAGTTCTTGGCACAGGCCCACTATGTGTGAACATTATTAATGAATTAATAATAGGGTAAAAGGGAGGGGTAAGTCTTGACCCAATGAAAGGTCTATAGTGAGATCTATAAGAAAACTATATAGACTACATGTATAGGAACAGCATCCTACTGTGGTGTAAATTAGTAGTAGAACATTTGCCTGACATGAGTGATTGCCTGGTTTTGATCCTTAGTACAGAAAGAATTGAACCAAACCAAACCAAACCAAACCAAACCAAACCAAACCAAACCAAACCAAACCAAACCAAACCAAACCAAACCAAACCAAACCAAACCAAACCAAACCAAACCAAACTAAATCAAACCAAACCAAACCAAACCAAACCAAACCAAACTAAATCAAACCAAACCAAACCAAACCAAACCAAACCAAGCATAAACTCACATGTTCTTTAAGCATATTCAGCACCATGCACACCTTCTTCTTTCTCCTCTAGCCTCCTCCCAATAGACCAGGTACTGTTGGTTAACACGGCCTCTCCTTCCATTGAGAAACTTAAAAATGCATGGAGAGGAATAAAGCTTCAAATACTGTAAAGCATTACTGCAAAGCAGGTTTACAGTAGAGAACTACAGCATTAGGCAGCTTCATCACTGTGGCGAGTATCCTGGAGTGTGTGGACAAACCTCGATCCTATGACATCTGGACACAGCCTTTTATGTTGTATTGTTTAGTGGGTGTTGAACCTAGGGCTTCACACATGCTGAGACACCTTCTACCATGCAGCTGTATCCTAAACCATTTTCTGATCCTTTTTTTTTTCTTTCATGACAGAGCCACCCTGTGCAGCCCCCATTCTGTCCTGGAACTCACTCTGTAGATCAGGCTAACCTCAAACTCACAGAGATCCCACCAGCCTCTGCCTCCCAAGTGCTGGGATTAAAGGCATGTGCCTCCACTGCCTGGCCATTTTCTGACTTTTGATTATTGAGATAGGCTTACCTAGGCCTTGAAATTCACACTGTAATCCAGGCAGGAATTAGACAAATGTAAGATTCTCCTGCCTTATCTTTGAGAGTAGCTGGGACTACAGGCCTGCAGCACTAGGCCTGCTTTGACTTGGCCTTTTGATGCAATCAAAGGATTTAGTAAACTCAAGAGAGGTAGAAGGCTTCTGACAGTACAACACAGCACATAATTTTGCAGCTAACATTTTTATGGGACTGAGTAATCTCAAATAATGATAACCCAGTAGCACAGCGGTTCATCATCATTACCATGTGCGGTGTGTCAGATGCTATATTTTTATGAAAGTGGTATACACATGATAGACCTTTACATCAATGTCAGTGAAAACAGTTGACAATATGTTCTCTGATTCCATGGTGGTCGTCATGTTTCTAAGGAGTGAATACTTTCTTCTGTTGTAATCTGTGGCGTCAGTGTCATCTGCAGCTCGGCACTGCTGGTGACATTGCTATGTGGGATGTAACTGTATAATCAAAATCAGGAAGCTTTGACAAAAACCACGGGGGAATTCTAGCTAGAGAAGGACTTGCCTCAGAGGTCTTTCTGGAGAAGGCTGAGATTTGATTGGACATTGGAGGCTGTATTAGAGCTTCAGTAGGAGAATTTTCTTGGTGGGGAGGAGCTAGAAGGAGAAAGTGTGAGTAAAAAGAAGAGAAAAATGAATTCTGAAGTCTTACATCTGAAAATTCACCTGGCTGGGGCTATGGGGGGAGGAAAGGCCATTTGTGACATAAGGTTGGAAAGGAATGTGGTAGACAAGCAGTAGATAATCTTCGCTGTCACAGCATTTGAGTACACTATGCACTATGCCTTGTGATACACACACACACACACACACACACACACACACACACACACACACACACAACTCTATTAATCCACACATCAAGTTTTAGGCTCGGAGAGTAAATAAGTAGTTCACAATAACTTAGATGATGAAAGACAGAGTTAAGATCTGGTCTCAAATGCACCTAGCTCACACTAAGATCATTTGCTAAAGTCAAGTAGAGTCAGAGGAAATGGAAGCTTAGAGTGGCGACTGCAGGCAGGACTTTGCTTTAGGATGTCATAACAAATGGCTGTCATAGAGCAATGTGTACTTACATAAGAGGAAGAACCTCTGGTTAGTTCTCTAGAGATAAAACCATAGGGTGGTTTTATACACATTCACTGGTCCATCCTGGCTAAAGGAGGTATGCCTATGTGTACACATAGACACAGTGTTTCTGAGAGACCCTGGGCCATGTTACCCATGATGTGTATGGTAAATGTTCCAAATGATGCTCTCCTGTGATTTTACTATGGTTCTCTTGCCCACAGAGAATCTGCAAAGACTTTCACATCGTGTTCACCTGCTGTGAAACGCCAGAATTTTCTCTACATCTCTCTATTACACTGACTGGCTTACATAATGGTGCCCATTTTATTTCCACATAATAAAGAATGAAGTAGTCACTCACATAGAAGCAAATTTTCTAGTTAACTATGGATTATTCATTAATGTCAAATAAGAACAAGTTAACTCTCACATATGCAACAGGTATTTGGGCTCTATCTATCTATCTATCTATCTAAACTCCAATTTTGAATTTTGGAGAATAAATTAGTTGCCCAAGAACACTTATCTTAATACTATTTCCATATTAGTCCCATCGAGACTCCATTTTTATTTGGAATGATTTTGTAAACTTCTAATTGACTGTCAGGGGTGGTGTTGGGTACTGGAGCATGTCTTAATGACCCCAGACTGCTCACATGTAGGGTTCATGACACACAGAGAGACACACACACAGACACACAAACAGACACACACACACAGACACACACAGACACACACACACACACACATACACAGCTGAGGATGATCAAACACGGGTTTCTGTATAACAAAAATAATGTTCTAGCTCTGAGCTAAAACCCTAACTCTAAATGTATCTGACTTATTTTTAATATTTTGCGGTGCTAGAATTGAACCTAGGGCCTCATATATTACAGACATTTATTTTACTGCCAAGGCATGCCCTTGCACTGAATGTCTGTTGTTAATAGTGTCTTGTCTTTGTTGTTTAACAATTTTCCAGATCTCAGTCATGTGATTCCAGTCCTGATTCCAGACTGAAGCAAGCAGTGTTAAAACTGAGCAGGGAAGTCAGGGTTCTGGTGGGGTCTGCTACCTAGGGCTATATGTGATCTGCTGTGAGGGATAGCTGATAAAGTCAAAATTCAAATTAATATTTTAGGTAGCTAAGGACATCATATCCTTTATATAAATTGGATATTGCCATTATTTTCTAACTTTAAATTTTTTAAAAAAGATTTATTACATTTTTATATATGTGTATTTTTATGACTGTATGTATGTGACCGTGTGTGTGTGTGTGTGTGTGTGTGTGTGTGTGTGTGTGTGTGTGTGTGTATGAACATGCATGAAGTTCTCACACAAGCCAGAAGAGGGTAGTAAATTCCCTGGAGTTGGAGTTACAGGCAGTTTGTGAACCATCTGACTTGGGTTGTTAGAAACCAGATTGAGTCTGCTCCAAGAGCAGCAAGTGCTCATAACTGCTGAGCCCTCTCCCCAGCCCCTCTTATTTTATTTGAGTTCTTTTCTGCTAATATTTGTAAGTGAAGGCTGGAACATATCTAGACTCTGAAGGCAAATAACTGCTGAGTGAAGCCTTATCTGTCTGTTTAAGGAGGAACAGCCAAGTTCTCAATGACAGCATGCATGGTCATGCTCCAGCACATGGAAGTATTGTGCCTCTGTAAATCTCACTCCCCTCAACAGCACTGAGTGGTACCACTCCCATTTCCCAGTGAAACTAACAGTGACTTAACAACACTTATTGAAAGTCAATAAGTGGAATGTGCTGTAGTGTAAGCGCAGGGTTGGAGATCTCCCGACTCACGCCAAATAACTCATTCCGGTTTTATGGATGCTAGGCAGAAAAAGATCCATTTGATGTTTCACTGGGGTCAAGACTGTTCTGTATTTGTCACAGGTAGCCAGTGCTTCACAGCTAAGAATCTTCTAAGAGAAGGGGTTAGACAGGACAGAACCTGACTGCTTACGGGAAGGCTTGTGGCTCTCCTGCCATGTTTAGCAGTTAGAAGTTCTGCTATATAGGCTCCCCTCCCCTTTCACAGTCTTTGCCTTTATACTCAAGAGGTCTTTGAAAGAAAAACTAACTACAGGGAGAAAGAAGCATGCCTGCCAATTCTTCCTTTTTTCATACAGAATTTTCCGTTCTTACTCCTAGAAAGCCATCAGATAACCACCAGGCAGAGTAAAAAGAACCTTAGCTGGAGAGAAAGACTCAGGGCTACTATGTATCTCCGAACCACCTCTCCACAGTTTTGGCAAGAGCAACTCCTGGTTGGCCAAATTATCCAAAGTACTTCATCACTAGCCTTGGGATCCTTTATGCTGAGTTTCTTAAGTAGAGAATTCTTTGTACGCCCACATAAAGCTCTAGTGTGGACTAAAGCAAGGTGCTGAAGAGAGCTGAATTATGAAAGGCAGGCATGGCAAATGGCATGCAAAGATGTGTATTTGTAGTTACTAAACACAAGTCTAAGAGCTGTACAAAGTAGAATCTAATTATTTCCTGTCCATCACTTGGTATTTGTTTCTGGATTCCACGGAGAGATGTTTCTTCCTATTGAATCTCTCCCTTATCTGGCCATTTGCAACAGAGTGCCTGTTAACTTCAAAGTTACATACAGATAGTCACACGAAGACATTTTTCGGGGGAGTGGGATCCCTGTCTCATACAACCTGATGTTTCTTCTGGTTAAGTTTGAGCTTACTCTTTCCCCTTTCCCCTTATCTCTTCCATTTCTTTTTGTAAAGCTATTAACTAGGAGTCTTAGAGCTCCAACAATCTGGTCCATGCTTGTCTCCCCGACTCTTCTTGCCATGTGATGCTAAAGGCAGCGTACACACACTTTGAACTGTTCAGCTCTGAGATAGTATATATACACTAACATGTCGGATGCGTATTATGAAGGATATGTACATAGCATGCACATATGTGTATATACGCATAGCTCCTTTTGATTATCTTACATTTTGGATTCTGAATAGAAATGGTCAGAGGTAGTAAATTCTTTGATAACTACATTTTAAGGATACCATAATGCTTTGTTTCTACACAGAGGAACTGGAGTTAAGTAGACTTAATCAAAGCTATCATTTCAAAGATGTCATCAGAACGGTTTGAGCCTCTGAAAGAATAATGGTAGCTTTTAGATAATGAGAAAAATGTGCCCTTTTTGGACCATGATTTTGAAAATAAAATATTCTATATTAACAGATAAATGAACCTAAATGTATAAGTGGGGAATCTCACAAGATTATGCACTGCACAATGGGCTTCTGAAATCCTGAATCAAAAGAAAATGAGTGCGTTTATATCCGGAGCAGCGGACTTGTCAGTTCCCTGGGAAGGAACCAGGTGTTATTTTTTATTCAGTCTACAAAAATGAAAGACCCAATTTTTGTGAGGTAGCGCAGTCTAATGACAGTATTACTGCCTCCTTACAATTGTGAGCTTCTCTGAGAGATGAGCTAAAGTCATATTCCAGCAACCATCGCCTCAGGGGCTTCAGGGCTGACGGAAGCAAGGCAATCAATCTCTAAGGAGAACGGGTGAGAAGAAATTTTTCTTTCTAAAAGATGTGAATGATAAGTGCTTTAATTATCACAATATTATTTACTTTATCAGAGTTCATGTCACTTGGTATGGTGATGACATCTGGTGTACCAGCACTTAGAAGACTGAGAGTCAGGGTCATCCTGAGTTCAGTCAAGGCTATCCTGGGCTACATAGTGAGAACTATCTCAAAAAAAAAAAAAAAAAAAGAACAAACAAAAAACTACCAAGGGCTACATATGAGAACTGTTTCAAAAAAAAGAAATCAGATTACACCCAAGTATGTCATTTTAAAAGACCACCTAGAGCATGCATGCCTTCCATGCTACGAGGGATCACCAGGGAAGACAACTCTCCACCCCCAGCTTTCCTGGAGCCTCCAGGGAGGGAAAACTCAGGGCCCTTTCCAGGTTGCTTGAGCTTCAGAGCCTGTCTCTCTGTCAGACAGGCTCAATCTCAGGAGAATTCCCAGATGTGACAGGCAGTCAACAGCTTTGCTGGGCATGACAAGTTTCATTTCAGGCACTTCAGCTTGTAATTTCAAGGGGACCAGCTGCTGTTCTGGGCCCAATCAACTGCAGGTTTCAATTGCTTTTCAAGTACTGCTTCACTGAACATACTCAGCAGTCACAGTGTGGCCTAGGCTGGTATGGCAATGACAGAAAGACTTCACAAGCCCTTAAATAAAAAGCACATTTTGCTAGTCTTACAAAACAGTCATCAAAATATATGTAAAAAACAATTCGCCCCCGCATTAAAGTCTAAAAGTAATTCAGAGGTAGCATCATAACTATACCTATTTGTGGGAGTGGCATGGAATTGTGATACACACACTTTGTGTAATGAACAGATCAGGGTAACTTGTTTCAACCCTCTAAATATTATATATCAAAGCACAAGTTATGCATCTACTAATACTGATTAGGCATTATAAGCCAATACAATCGTGCTATGATATATCATAAGTACTGCAGATAAGATTATTTAATATATTAGTCTTGTTACTGGCAAGTCAGTCATCTTAATGCTTGTTTTGTAGATAGCAGGATTTCCATCAGAAGACATGAGGGAAGTGAATTAAGAGCTATGAAATCGTGGAAAGGACCCAACTGTATCCTCAGAGAACCTGGGCTAATTGACATCTGTGGTAAGAGCTCTAGCAGACGGGAGCTGTGTACCCTCGGCAAAGGCTGCTGCTAATGTGAAGAGCCCACTTCCTCGCCAGTGACAGAAAAGCTGGATCTACTAGCTCACTCTACAGTTTCCTTTTTGTGGTGGATACTTGGCAGGATGCATTTTAGCTTAAAAAAAATGACACACACACACACACACACACACACACACACACACACACACACACACACACACACATACCAGAAGAGAGCATCGGATTCCATTACAGATGGTTGTGAGCCACTATGTGGGTGTTGGGAATTGAACTCAGGACCTCTGGAAGAGCAGTCAGTGCTCTTAACCTCTGAGCCATCTCTCCAGACCCTGCACTTTAATGTTTGATGGTGTCACCAGCATCATATATGAGGATAATGTTTAGTACAAATGAGAGCTTATCCTAGTAGGTTGAGAGACCCTAGTGAGCAAACAGGAATCTGTTTTGTCTTGCTGCATGCAAGTAGTGTTTATGGGTTTGTTCTTCTTTATGTTGCTAAAATAATGAAATGATAATCAGGTAATTTCCCCTAGGAATGGAAAAACTTGGTCTGGCTCCACACACTTTGGGATCCAGAGGGAGAGACCCAGATCAGCCTTAACAAGAAGAACAGCTTGTCAATTAGTTGTCTGAGCTTCCTGGAGGTTCATCCCAATAAGGTAATTTTATGTTGTAAATCTGGGATAATGTTTGGACAGGTGGAGGGCCAGTTGTTTCACTAACTGCTGCTGTAAATTCTCCATCCTCACATTCTCTGTCTCTTTCTCTCTTTCTCTCTTTCTCTCTCTTTCTCTCTCTCTCTCTCTCTCTCTCTCTCTCTCTCTCTCTCTCTCTCTCTCTCTCAGATATGTTACTGTGCAGAGTAAATGCCAGTCATGCAGGCTGCACACCATATAAAATTAAAACTGGGGCACCTCCCCCCAAAAAATATTTGTCTATATATTTCTTTGTACTTTGGTTTTACCCAAGACCAGGGGCTAGATTCCGAATTCTAAAATTCATGAAAAAATATTTTTGTTTAAAATTGAAGCATAAGTGAGTCACAAACTAGTTAGGAAGATACAGGTTTCCTGAGTATCCAGAGTCCAGTTACAAAGCCAACTAGTTCTGCTCAGACATAGTGCATGTAAACAGTTCCAAAAGAGAAGACAAAGATACAGGGCATTTTCTAAAGGACAGTGAGAGGAGATTCACTTTGATGGTTCTAGACTACTTATACCGGTGTATGCAGCATATCTCTTTAAACAGTGGTCCAAGACCCTTTCAGAAATAGTCATTGCTTTGCCAGTCAGCAGCTGTAAGGAAGCAATCTCATTGGTCATATCACACTAGGAAGTGGGCCTTACAAGAAGACATTGCCATAGCTGCTTTGAAAGCACATTGACTGGAAACACAAATTCCAAGGGAGGTGGGGCTGCCAGTTCATTAGGGAAAAACTTCATTCATCACCGCCAGGATAGGCTGTGTCTTCATATTTCTTTTTGTAATGTAATTACTTCTTATTCTGTGGCCCCTTCACTGGGGCTGTGTTCTGGGAACAAAGCTTCTTTGGTTGGCTTTCAGTAAGGTCAAAACCCACGATGCCTGAGAGTCATCACCACTTACCAACTCAGGAAATTGCCCAACTAAGTGTGTGGACATTAAATAAATTAAAATTCACTGTATTATATGAAATTCATGAGTGGGAAGGGCAAGTAGGAAGGGTCATCTCTGTTTTAGGAGGTTTAACAATGACCTCTATTCAAATGTTGTAGTCACAGGCAATCTTCAGTAGGCTCCTGAGCAGTACTCCCACACAAGAGTGGGGGAGGGCTCTGTTAGGCAGATATGTGGTAAGCATACTAATCAATCCTACGTGTTTGGAAAGTCTCAATAGGTTCATGGCATTGACATCAGGATGACTACAACATTTGTTCATACCTGCCAAGCAGATGCCCTGAAGATAGGGGTTTTGAGAGTGTGGTGAAGATGGAGGTAGATATTTGACCTGGAGACTCCTTACAAGCCTGTATACATTCATTGAAATCCACAGCCACTAGGGCTAAGCGCTGCTGGTATTGGCTTGAAAACCAATCTAATGTTTTCAACGAGGGATGCTGCTCTGAACTTGGATGATCCAGCTTTATTTCTGTAGATTGTGTGTGTGTGTGTGTGTGTGTGTGTGTGTGCGCTCGCACGCCTGCACCTGCATATAGAACCAGAGTTTGAGATTGGATCCCTTACTCAATGGCTTTCCATCTTAGGATTTTGAAACTCTCTCATTGAACCTGAAGCTGACTGATTCAGCTAGACTAGCTGGCCAGTGAGCATGTGGGAGCCTCCTACCTCTGCCTCCAGTGCATGACAGACACATAGCACGGCACATGGAAGGCACCTGGACTTTTATGCAGATGGTGGGGATCAAAGGTCAGTTCTGCACACTTGTATAGTGAACACTTTATCCACTGATCCATCTTCCCAGTTCCCCGAAGATCCGGCTTTAAAAAGGTTTATGAATAGTGTGGGAAAATGCAGAAATTTGATTGCTAAATGAAAACTCTCATTGTATAAATATTCACCACATGAGTACAATTGTGTTTAAAAACAAAGATAATAACCCAAGAAATCACATGTCTAAAGAAAAAACATCGTGGAAAGGGGACTATGGATGATATCTCTCCTCTTTTTTACAGTGGTAGTTTATAACTCTTTTATAATCAACATATTCTCATGAGTATGTATTATGCAATGAAAGAAATAAAATCAAAGTTTTGTTTCAGTGCAAGTTTCAAATTCACTAAGAAATGTGAGATTATTTCAAATATGAAGGGAAACTCTTTCTAAGGAAATGGGAATATGGCATTGCTAGCAGCACTAGGTGTAGCTGGTGGTTGTTAGCCCCTTCCTCTCCGCTTCTCTACGTTTGACTTTCTTAGCTTCTCCACAGCCTGTGTCTTCTAGTATGGATAGATCAGGTAGTTACGATCACAGCATATTCTTCTAATACATGGCACCTCTTGATCTCTTTCATACCCAAATTTCCTCATTTTTCTGCCTTTAACTGAAATTCTTCAGAAACACTTTGCCTTCTTGCTGTCTTTACTCCCCTCCTCCAACCTCAAGTTCTGTGCGTGTGGGGGGTGTGGACAGGATTTTCCTCCAAAACTATGGAAATATTACTTATTCAGGTCACCAATGAGCTGCTCCATTTTGTTAAATCTGCTGGCAGATTTTAACGTTTGCATGTGGAATGCATCAGGAAAGAGCGTCCCTCCCCAGAAAGTCCTTCTCTGCTGGGCTCTGGCACAAAGCGTTCTTTGTGCTTGTTCTGTCTCACTGGCCTTGGGTCTCCTGTGGAGCCTCCTTTCTCTGCAGGGTAGAAACGACATGGTGCCCCAGGTCTCAGCCTTGGCTCCTATCTCTATTTGCATTCCTTCCTCAGTAGCTCATTCTATTCCATGATGTAAATACAGCATGCGGATCACACACCTCACGCTCTAATTGTCCCAGAGATGCAAGTTCATAAATCCAACTGTCTTCTGGTAACACCATTCAGACGTCCAATAGGTTGCTTAAAATGGTCCTTTCCAAAACAAAGCCCCCTTTCTCTCTCTCTCTCCCTCTCTCCCTCTCTCCCTCTCTCCCTCTCTCCCTCTCTCCCTCTCTCCCTCTCTCCCTCTCCCCCTCTCTCCCTCTCCCCCTCCCTCCCTCCCCCTCCCTCCCTCCCTCCCTCCCTCCCTTCCTTCCTTCCTTCCTTC
>CM052703.1:36277565-36341454 GCA_028551405.1 Uromys caudimaculatus
GACCTCTCAACCCAACTCAACTCCTTTCACCATCTTTTACTCCAGGTCACATCACCGTCCATTTTGCTGAGCTTCATGGGACACTCTCTAATGAGCCATATTAGCCCAGTGCCACGATGCTCTTCTGAAGATCATGTTACTGAAGGGCTCAAAACCACTGACTGGATTCCCATGTGACTCAAAGGCCAAACTCTGCCGTGCTTGATTACGGACCTGCATCCCCTCCCCCAAGCTGCTTCTCTGACAGCATCTATCACTGGAGCTCTTTCTAATCTTTCTCCAGCCATGGTAGCCTTCTTGCGCTATCTCTAATGCTGTAGGGACCACTGGTACCTTTGCTCCCATGCTTCCATCTTCTGGGAGTATTTTGTCTGTAGATATTTGACAGTGAGCAATGACAGTGACACTGTTTTCCAACAGCACAATTCAATGGTAGCTCCTGAAGATGGGCTTCTATGTCCCCCTCCGTATTATATATTCAGTTCCGTGCCAGGTGGAAGTGATGAGGGACAACAGAAAACAACATCCACCTCACGAGTTTTGTCCTCCTTGTCCTATATCATTGCCATCTACCAATCCTGCTTTTAAGGTCTTTTGACCATATGTATCACTGTATATTTATATGTCTTACAACTTTACTGTCTCTCCCTCATTAGAATGTTGGCAGAATGAAAATAGATACATACCTTGGGGCTAAAATAATACTTGGCAGGTGGGAGACATGCAATGTATGTTTCTGGAGAAACAATTACAAACTGGCTTGGTGAAAAGACCATCACGGATGACACACAGGGGCTTTCCCTTGCCCTGTGTGACTTGGAAGGGGCTCAGCTCTAAGCAGAATGTGATGGCTATTCCAAGCTGAAGCCTAATGCGTTAATACTTCCAGTAATTCCTAAGTACATTCTAGACTCCTGGACTCCTGCTTAGTGCTTTTTTTAAAAAAAATTTGTCATGAATGATGACTTGGCTTTCAAAAGAAATGCCTTTCCTACTTGGATGTTTTTAACAGTGAGCTTTGGTTGCATATGTCCGTGTTTATTTATATACAGTGTGTGCTGTATCTGGCATCTGTTTTCTTTCCTGTCCCTCTGTGTGCCTGGCCCAAGGGGTATCTGGGACTTTGAAGGCATGTCATAAAGTACTTGGAAAATCCTTCTTTCTGAGCCCTCTGGCTTAACCTATTAGGTCTCAGAAAGCTATCAAGTATCCTTAAACTGTCAGAGTGACAGAATCAACCAAGGAGACAAGGCAGCTGCAGTGGGGATGGAGAGCTTCAGGAAGCTGGTGATAGGCAAAGACAACAAGATTACGGCTCTTGGGTGGCAGATGGTGGAGGTCTGGTTAGAAACGTGTTAGGGAGAAACCTTTTGTCTTAGCCAGGGCTGGGAATTTGTCAGTTAAAGCTGAAAAGTCCTGTTGATCTTGAGAGCTCTGCTGCAGGCCTGGGGCTTCCTCCTCATCACACTGTCCTCATTTCTATCTCTAGTGAAGCTTGCGCATTAGTCCTTGTGAGGCAAGAGACTGGGATGCTGGTTGGTGGTTATTTGGGCATGCTATTTTTTTCCTGGACCTCAAGTAGCCCAAGGTATCTTTCTATGATTCAGGGTCCTGGCATGGTCTACTGGATATTGAGGTATTGCAAGATTTCCATATTCATGCTGTACTTCTTGAATCCTCTTGGTGGAATTTTTGTCCCTATGTTGACCAGATAAAACTAACATAGGTCTTATTTGGGACCAGGAAGACTCAAACTTTACTTTTTGGCTCTCAAGTCAGCCTACCCCTATGGTGAAGACAGAACAGTAAATCCTTGTTTGCCCCACCTGGATGCTCAAATTTCTTTTATCTGTAGCCAGCTGGTGGAAGCAGCAGAGATTAATGCATATATATATATATATATATATATATATATATATATATATATATGTAATCTCTTTGCTCTCTTTGGTCTTCATTAAACTTTAGGACAGTACATTTGAATAGAGAGTAACACAAAACTAGAGGGGCAGGTGGAAGCCAAATCATACTTCTTGCTAGTTGAGCAAACTTGAGCACAATTCACGCTCCCAGCTTGCATTGTGTTTTGCCTATAAAGGCAGGACCAGCATTACCTATCTCTTAGTTTTGTGGAGAAGATAAAATTACCAAAAGTGATCCATTTGGTAGGAATTGGCACTTCCTTTCTCTTCTCTCATGTTCCATGTTCTAGCCAGTGTACCCCTATCTTGTTTTCTATTTGTTACTAAACAGTTCATCTGTGGGGTATGCAGAGTCCATGGGGTGGTGCTGAAATTCAGTCATTCTTACTTCTTATTGTTAATGTTATGGCCTAGTGTGTGGAGAAAGATGCAATCACAACATTGAAAATCAAGTCAGTTGGAAACAATTCCACTTAATTATTCTATTTCTCTGCTTTGGCCCTAACCAGGCCTGCTTTCCATGCATGATAATGCTTTATTTTGGGTTATCATTAGAAAAGAAAGGGTTTCATATGGGTGAAAATTTGATTACTTTTCTCCTTACAGCAAATGATGTGAGATCCTTTCGAGGACCAAAGGAAATAAGGTAGAGGGCCATTTCTAAGCTCCCCGGGAATTTTTATATGTAGCCAAAGTTGGGACCTATCACTGTATGCTTTCTTTCTTCCTTCCTTCCTTCCTTCCTTCCTTCCTTCCTTCCTTCCTTCCTTCCTTCCTTCCTTCCTTCCTTCCTTCCTTCCTTCCTTTCTTTCTTTCTTTCTTTCTTTCTTTCTTTCTTTCTTTCTTTTTCGAGACAGGGTTTCTCTGTGTAGCCCTGGCTGTCTTGGAACTCACTCTGTAGACCAGGCTGGCCTCGAACTCAGAAATCCACCTGCCTCTGCCTCCCAAGTGCTGGGATTAAAGGCGTGCACCACCACTGCCCGGCTGAAAATAATATAGTTTTTTAAATAATTGAATAATACCCAATTGTGTAACTGTTCCACATTTTCTTTATCTTTTCATCTGTTGAGGGACATCTTTGTTTATAAGGCAAAGGACACTGCCATTTGGACAAAGTGGTAACCTACATAATGGGAAAATATTTTTAGCATCTCGACATCTGATAAAGGATTAATGTAAAAATACATAAAGAACTCAAGAAACTAGGCATCAAAAAATCAAATAATCCAATTTGGGGTACAGATCTAAACAATTCTTGATAGACAGATTCTTATCAACTCAAATAGTTAAGAAACATTTAAAATTCAATATCCTTAGCCATCAGGAAATACAAATCAAAACTACCTCTATCTTAACACCTGTCAGAATGACTAAGATTAATAGTACAAATGGCAGCTTATGCAGGAAGGATATGGGATAAAAGGGACACTCATCCATTGCTGGTGGGAGTTCAAACTTGTCCAGCCACTGTGGAAATCAATATGGCAGTTCCTCAGAAAGTTAGGAAGTGATCTACCTCAAGATCTATATACCACAAGCTATACCACTTTTGAGTATTTACTCAAAGGACACTTCATCCTACCACAAGGATACTTGTTCGACCGTGTTCATTGTTGCTCTATTTATAATAGCTAGAAACTGGAAACAACCTAGATGTACTTCAACAGAAGAAATGATAATGAAAACATGGCACATTTATACAATGGAGTATTACTCAACTGTTAAAACATGACATTATGAAATTTTCAGGCAAATGGATGGAACTAGGTAACCCAGACCCAGAAGGATAAATATGGTATGTAGTCACTTATATGTAAATATTAGCTATTAAGAAATGATAACCAACCTACAATCCATAGACCCAGAGAGATTAGGTGTAGAGGAAGGATCTAGTTGGGGACATGTAGATCTCCTGGGGAGGGGAAAATAGAATAAATTTTATGGGTGGACTGGGGGTGGGGGCAGAAACAGGAAGATGAGGTGGGAGGAAAGATAAGGGGTGGGATTGAGGGAGGGAATTTGGGGAGAGACAGCTAGAATTGAGGGGAATTTGAAGAATAGTTTCATGTTTACAGAGAGTGTAGTGGAAACTTCCTAAAATATATGAAGGTGATGAGGTCTCCCTTATGAAGGTAATGGGAGAGACGGAATCTCATCTGGCCCTGTCTTGTTACCAAATGAGGCTTTCAGTATTGGGACTGGGTTGTACTCAGTTAAGTTGTTAGCCAAGTGAGTCCCATGGAATTCTCTAACCAACCTAGGCTGTTGCCAAGGTAATGGTTTGATCTCTGCACAAACTGACAGAGGGGTCCCATTGCTAAGGACCACACCCACACATCTCATTAAACATGGAGAAGCCAAGCTGGTGCTTACAAGGGACCTTCACCCCTATGTTCTAGTTTCTTCAATGTGGGAAGGTAATTTGCAGGCTACCAAAAGAGAAACATAAACACCAACCTAACTACAAAGCCTTTGACCTACAATCTGTTCTGTCTTCAAGATATGCCAGGGCAATGGTGGCACAGAACTTGTAGGAGTAGGCAACCAATGTCTGATTTGACTTAAGGCCCACTCTATGAGACAGAAGCTATGGAAACACTTTTTGGGTGACCAAGAACCAGAGACTTGATATTCCAAAGATTTAGGGTAAAACCAAATACTACTGGTCTAAAAAAAAAAAATCAATAAAATGACTGCTACTGATATTCTGCTATACTCATAGATTAGAGCCTTACTCAGCCATCATTAGAGAAGCTTCCTCTTGCAGCATATGGGAAAAGATGCAGAGACCCACAGCAAGACTTATGCAGGGGGGGGGGAGGAGCTTGAAAACACAACTCTAAATGGGAGTTCTCCCTCAAATTTCTCCCCTCAAAGCACAGGGAACCCACAGAAGAGGGGGTGGAAAGAGTGTATGAGCCAGAGGGAATAGAAGACACCAGGAGAACAAGGTCCTCTGAATCAACTGAGCAAGGCTCATATGAACTCACAGAGACTGAAGCAGCAAGCATGGGGCCTACACAGATCTGTACCAAGTCCTCTGTGTATATTATATCTTTCAGCTTAATATTTTTAATGGGATTCCTGAGTATGTGAATGATTGGGCTTCTGATTCTCCTGCCTTATCTTGGGACTCTTTCTTCTGTTGGGTTATCTTGTCCAGCCTTGATGTGATGGTTTTTGTTTTATCTTATTATATTTTATTTTCTTATGTTTGGTTGTTATCTCTTAAAAACCTATTCTTTTCTAATGAGAAATAGAAAGTGAATGAAATTTTGAAGAAAGAAGAGGAGGAGGCGAGAGGAGAAACTGGGCGGAGTGGAGGGAGGAGAAACGATAATCAGGATATATTGTTTGAGAAAATAATTCATTTCCAATAAAGGAAGAAAAACGTAGCTAATCATGGCTACGTGGCTACCACAGGCTAGGATTGTGGTCCACAGGCAGTGGTGACAAAAGCATATGGCAGGGTAAACTTGTCCTGATGGAAGCCAGCATGAGCCATTAACTCCAGAGTGAGGCGCAGGCATCAGTCCTTACAACTGAAGGCCAACTGGTGGCAACTGCCAGTGGGAGTTGGCTGGAAAATTAAGGAAATTCTGAGAAGGAAGACCAGTGAGCAAGGTTAAAAGAGTGAAAATACTCCTTACCAGAAAGGAGGCAAAGCACTTAAGTTCTTTTTAAAGGAGAAGATAGCAAAGCGAAGCAAAAAACCAACCAACCAAACAAACAAAAAACAACCCAAGGATAAATGAGGAAAGACAACAGGAATAGCAGCAGCCTCTGGGCAGTGTATGCTTGCTTCTCCCACTGGGGTGTTTTAGTCAGGGTTCCTGTTTGATGAAGGCAGATAACGAACTGGGAGAGTATTACATGAATTCAGCATCAAGACTACCGGCTCTGGCTGTAACCTTGAAATCTGAAGAATGCCTCCCTTTGTTGAGCTTCACTATGAACAAGAAGCAGCATCAGCGGTGATATGAGGCCACTTGGCTGAGTTCCTGTCACAGCAGTGTTTTATGTGCATGAATTAGCATGGTAGAGAAAATGACAGTATCTTGTTTTCAGACCCTAGGTTGAGCAATAACCTGTAGATGTAACTGGCTCCTTTAGTTGCTTCTCTATCCCCCTGAACCTTCTACTTCCTCAGATCCTGCTGGATCAAAAACATCTTTATAATTGTACAAGTACAAATTGCAATCACGGTTGGAGAAAATGGCAGCGGAGGAAGGCAAAAACCCTGGAAATATCTATTTTGAAGCAGGAATTTCCTAACTTTAATCTTATTGCCTTAGTCAATGGTAGTTATTACTGAGAAAGCAACAAAGAACCAAAATTAATTGGATCATTTTTGTGGAGCTGGGATTGAATCTAGGACTTTGTACTTGCTAGACAAAGAGCCAAATATTGGACTATGTCAAATAACCTTCATTCGCCTGATGTAATTATCATCTCGAAGGCTTATTGCTGAATAAGCTTACCCTTTCTAGCTCTTTCTGAATTCTAGTTGGCTGGTTCAACTCAGCTGTTCTGGCTCAGACTCCTCTCCAACCTGACTAATTCAAACTGGCTTCTCTTAGTTTCTGACTGAAGTGTTCTGCTTGGCCTCAAACTAATTCTAGCAATCTGTACTAATCTTCTGGCTCATTCTCATTCCAGGGCTCATTCTGTTTTCATCTGTGTCTAGCTTGTTCTCACTGCAACCTGTCTGTAAAACTGTCCCAGTAAAACCTGCCTCTGAACTGCCATGAAGTAACTCCATTGCCTGCCTATAAATTCACTGACTCAACTGAACTACCTGATTAGAATTTAGAGATATACATGCCTCTGTCTCCTCAATGCTCTTAGATTTAGGTGCACCATGCTTGGACCTAAGCTTTTCTTTACCTGAAACTTTCTCTATACCAGGCTGGCCTTGAACTCAGAGAGCTGCTTGCCTCTGTCTCCTGGGATTAAAGGTGTGATTGTATTCCAGCTGGATCACACAGACCTAGAATGTCTTTGGATGTGATCCCTTGCCAGAGCAGCTGTGTCCTGGATGAAAATACCTATAAAGGTCTACATCCTAGTTCCCCAAAATTAAGCTGGAGAAAAAGTGACCAGAGTTTTATAATAATCACTCTTTTTTTCTCCCTGTTATTAATCTTCTTAGGAGTCAGAGTTTGAAACTCATTTGAATATAAAAATTGCCATCAGAAGGAGAAGTCTGGGAAGGATTAATTGATGTGGCATCTTGTCAATTGTAGCTTTCCCTACCTGTGACTCTCACCTTTTTGTCACCCTACCTGGAATCAGTAAGTTCATTTGGATCAGAATGTTTCCTCTGCTGAAAGCTTACGAATGTTGCAGATGTTAAAAAGCCACCACTCCCTCATACATAGAATAAGCTCAGTAAACACTGGCTCCAGGTTCGCAGGCGCAGTAAGGAAGTAGAGTCTATAGAGGTGGGGGATGGGGATCTGTGGAGAAAGAAGATGAGACATTCTTTTTTGGTATTAAAAGGAACTCAAGAGAGGGTTCATGGGAGTGGTCCTACAGAAGAGGGGAGGAATGCTACAAGCTTTGCTTACTTTCTTTAAAGGAAGAACTTTCTGAGGTCAACCATTGCCTAAGGAAGGGGTATCCCTCTTTCCTTCCTTCCTAATTCATTTCTTGATTTCTTGTTATTAATCTCCAGAGGTGAGAGATTTGCTAAAATATTTAGCTTGTTTTATGAAACGTAGATTGTGATTAGAAGTGGACCATCTCTTCACAGCCCGTGGACAAGCTGAAGAATTCCTGCATGAAGTACATGGTTGTCTACTTCTCACACAAACAAGATTACCTCTGCAAATATTGTCAGAGAGAAATGTGAGGTTCACACACTTGAAAATTGCTCAGAGAACATAAAAATATTTATCCAGCTACAGTACTTTTAAAGACAACGAAGTGCTTAAGGAATATTTTAAAAGAATTTTAATTAATTAATTAGTTAATTAGTTATATAATACTTTGAAGAGGAAATGTCCCATCTTCCATACTCTTGGGTATCTGGACACTTGGTCCCAATTGTTTCTACTATTTGGGGAGGTTTAGGAAGTGTAGTCCTGCTTTAGGAAGTATGTCATCAGGAGTATGATTTGGGATTAAAAGTATTACACCATTTCTAGTTCATTTTATCTGTTCTGTGCTTGTCATTGCAGACATGAGCTCTCAGCTTCCTCTTCCTGACATCACTCCTGCCATACGCTGTCATACCTCCTTATTTATCATGATGGACTCTTGTCTGTCTGGAACGGTAAGCCAAAAGACACTCTTCCTTCTATCACTTGCGTAGGTCATGGGGCTTATCGTAGCAATAGAAAAGTTACTAATACAAGTACTAATCCTTGAAGTTGTATCTGGAAGGCTGACTGGATCTAGATCCATTGAACGTCTTGGGTTTCAGGCTAAGGAGGAGGAACCTACAACTCATACTTATTCACCTACAACTTCCATTTCTCTACCATATACCAATTCCACAACTGGACCTTTTTATTCATCTTGATTCCCTTTAGAACATGTTAAACTCGAGTCTAAATCCACAAATCTTCATTTTATTTTAGTTATTCCATAAATGTATGCAATTAAAAATATAACAAAAGTATTATTTTACATTTCACCTAAAGTGACCTATGCAATAGGGGGTGAAAAGTTGTCACTCTGTGAAGCACTGTTGAGGACAAATGGATGTTTCTGGATGGTGTAGGAGGTTAGGTTATGAGTTGTTCTTTGAAGAAATCATTCAGCAGTCATGTATTGGCTGGTACTGACATCAACCTGAGATGGTCCACTTGGAACAAACCTGCGATAGCCCACTGAATGGGTGTCATAAGATTCCCTCTAAGGGGCAGAGGGGAATGCAGAGTGGAGATGAGGTGAAAAGTCTTATGTAGCAGTAGGTCAGTCAGCTTTTAGTGGGAAAAAGTAATGCCACATGCTTCTTTTTAGTGTGCAAAGGCATTTATATTTATTACATTATTTAAATTTCCACAGTAAATAGAGTACTTGTGTTTACCCTTATTTTCTACTGACTTCTTTTTATGGCTGTGGATATTGGAGGCCCTAGGCAGTAAGATTCTTCATTTTTATCAGCTATGAGCTAGAACCTTGTGACCCTGATATAAGGAGATGGAATCAAAGTGACATTTGCCATTCATTCTGTTGTTTTTTCAGTCTGTTTCCTTGTTCTGTTTAGATTAAGAACAGATACAATCCTGACTATATGGTTATACACTTCAAATGAAACAGACATGCAACATAATTTTGCACATATAAAGCATTATTATGAAATACACACATCACATGAGAAAAGGTGTTCCTATTGTCAGCTGTCTGACATGGAATGCTGTAAATTCATCACATTCAAGCTCCATTTTTCTTTCAATGAGTATAGTGAGAGCATAGGATAATCAGACACTGTTGCTTACATGATTGCCAAAGGAATTTTAGCTTAAAACATAGGGCAGAGAGCATTCAGGAATGCCAAATAGCAGGGGAGTCTCTCCAGTAACCTCAAACTTGAAAACGTAAAGTACTTTCTTTAAAATGACTTTAACTTGTTCATACTTGCTAGTTACAATCTAAAACTTACAGAAAGATGGTCTTGGTTCAAGATTGTCACTAACCAAGAAATGATGCTGGATATGACACTGGGCACCAAACACGGTGTCATTGAATATTTATTTCCTTTTGTAAAGTGGTGCTATTGATAGTGACCCTAGCAAAGTTGACTTCAGTATTAAATAAGATAATTTGAAATGCTCTTTGCCAAATATAAAATGATATATAAACAATACTCCATCAGTTGCAATAAGACATTTTTGAGTGCTTATCGTGTTCTCTGCATATATCCGTTCACTTAATCCCAGTCTCTTGATTTTGATATTATCATCTCACTTTTCTGGAGGATGAAGCCAGGGCCTGAGGACCCATTCCCAAATCACTTGGCCAGCACTGGAAGCATTTCATGGAAGACCAGAGATTTAAAGCAGGCAAACAACTTTCAGGCCTGCATCATTTTTATTCCTAGAACAGTGATATTTCAATTGCCCAAGAGGTTCAGCCCTCCAAAAATGTATCAGTAATCCCTGCGCATTGGAAGACGGTTTTCTATATTTTTAAGATTAAAAAATTTAATTACATAGATGCATGTGAGTCTCTGTGTGGGTTTATGGGTGTGAGATGGAGCTATAGGTGGTTGTGAGCCACCCTGTGTAGTCAAACTCAGGTCTTCTGCAAAAGCATTGTGCATTCTCCACCATCGACCGTCTCTCCAGCTGTGGAAGAAGTGTCTCAAAGAAGCTGTGTCCTTCCGGCCCACAGGCAGTGAGTGCTTATAACTCCGCACTGGTGTTTTGCCATCCATCTGGAATACAGTTTAACTGAAGCAAGGCTCTGCTGCCCTTGCCAGTCTCTAGGTGTACAAATGATACAAGCCAGTGGCCAGAGATAGGCTCTTACCAGCCTGTGCTCTCAGCTTTCCCAGTTTCCTTTATAGGGACCATTCAGGTATTTGCAGGTGCAATTAAACTAATCCACACCTGTTCCCTTAAACACAGTGCTAGTTTCTGCACATTCTCTCTCTCTCTCTCTCTCTCTCTCTCTCTCTCTCTCTCTCTCTCTCTCTCTCTCTCTCTCTCTCTCTCTCTCTCTCTCCTCTTACACCACAGGATGGTGGACTATTTCCAGACACTCATACCCTCCTTGCCCAGGATTTATAAGTAAAAGATATCTGAACTAGTTTTCTCTTGCAGTGCTGTGTTGAGTTTGTGCCTTCTGTCTGAGGAAAGAAAGCTAGACTGTTCCTGGGCATATTTTATCCTGGGACACCAGGTGAACTACTGTAGGAAAGTCACAAGGTCTGGTTCCTAATACCAAACCCAAATCAGGTAACAGCCACTGAGTATATCTCCCAATATGAATTCTTTTCTCATAGGAGAGACCCTGGTAGAGCAACCAACAGGGTTTGTCTGCATAAACTGCTTGTCTTGTGTGAGGGACCCAGAACACAGGGCAAACAGCTAGCTAGACCTCTGCCCTCAGTCAGGTGAAAGAAGAATCCTGTGCGAGACTCGCAGTAGCTAGCTGTGCATTCCCCTTTGTTTCTCTTCAGGGCAGGCTGAGTAGCTGCTCTGATATTGGAAGCCCTTCTTAGCCCAGGGCTTTCAAAACATCCTCTATCTCATTGAAAATATTATAAAGATGAAGTTTAGATTAAGTTTACATAGTTCAGGGATAGTTCATTATCTAAGAAAATTCTCATTTCTTCCCCACAATTGTACTATGTTGTAGTGGTCTGAAGCTTGATCCATGATCCAAAACTTGTCTCAATGATAGATAAAAGGCTTCTTCTCATGGCCATAAGAAGCATATGGAGCATGGCTTACCATGGGAGGCAAGCACAACTTGTGGAAGGCCATTGACTTGGGCTGAGTGTTTTTGTACAGGATTTCAAAGACCAGATCAATATGAGCTTAATCACAGCAAGTAAATCTGGTTTCTGGACACCTTATCTCCGATGGACTCTGTAAGACATCATCAGTTGATTATCGAGCTGGAATCAGTTGCATGGCTAATTGGCTAAGGTACAATAGGTTAAGTTTTCTGTTAGCTTACAGATTGTGAGCAGAAGTGTTGAAGGGCATTCTTGGAACCTATTGTATTCTGTGATTTTCTCTATTTGTGAAGCCTTGTTTGTTTTTCCTAAGCTGACCACTACTAAGCTTAATTAGTCTAAGGAACATTCTCTTCTACCACCATTTGATAGAAGAACTGGTGTAGAACTTGAGTGATAGCTTGCGCCAGCATCAGGGAAGCAGGCACAGGCATCGCTGTGTCTTCTGTGCGCCTATGTTTTTGCTACTCCCAAGGACATGGGTGGGTACTCTCAAAACTTATGGATTTGTGTGCTGAGGTTTCTGAGGATGTTTGAGCAAAACTTTGCTCTAGCTATGTTTGGAAGTCACAACAAACTGGTTTGCACCCCAAGTGTCTAGATAAATAAAAAGCTAAAGTGTGGGTAGTCAGGAAGTCATGGGCCTTCTAAATTTCAAGGACTCTAGGACTCCATTGCCTGGAGCTCTATCCCAAGGAAGTCTGTGCTGAGGAGGAGCATGTCCCCTTGAGGTGGGCACTATGGGTCATTTTGTGACATATGAGGGCCTGGTATCTTCTGGGGTTTGGGGTTGTTGTTTAGGTTCCACAGAAACTAGATTGGGTCCAGCATCTGGGACAGTTCAGTTTGGAACTTCAGTAAATTTCATGGGTGAGAACTGGAGAACCTGGGCTTTCCTTTTAGAGAACCAGAGGAAACAGAGAACCAGAAGTAATTTGGGATTTCAGTGATTGCGATGTGAAAATCTTAATTAGTGTTGATGACTGTGCATAATAGCCTTATGCACTGTAAAAACTGCTGGGATGTTTTGGCTGGGTGAGAAGAGGGGTTAGGGGGAAGGCAAATACAGTCCTGCAGTCCTGCCTCAGTCTTCCAAGTACTGGGATGGGATGCAATTAACAAAAGGGTGCAGAGAAGTTTCAAGAGGACTAAAGGAGAAAAATGCACTACAGAAATTCATCCCTTAGGTCACTTGGGGGAAAGCCTTCAGCTTAGAAGTGGAAACAGGCTCCCTAGTCTGGCATGGAAGATGCTTGACCTGACCTACGGTTAGGAGTTCTGCTCTGACATCAGAAGACACAGGCTGGGAAGGGAAGAATCCTAGCCTAGTTTTACCATTTTGAGCCCTATTTTTAGTAACATGTTCCAGCATGCCCTGGGAGGAGGGCAAGAGAAAATCACTGGAAATATTCACAGTAGAGAAGGCCCCATCTTTGACTATTTTTCAAATCCATGTTTTTTTATTCATGCTTATCTTGCTCTTTACAGATAATGATTTTAAAAACCTGCTTGAGCTAGTCCTGGAGGAGAATAATTAGGCAGGACCACCAAGAAAATGACAAGGGTCTGTGGACTCATTCCTTTACTTAGGTCAGAGAGATGCTGGTAGTGTATCTTCAGAGTAAATGGTCTAGATCAGAGGTTCTCAGTCTTCCTAAAGCTGCAACCCTTTAATACAGTTCCTCATGTTGTGGTGACCCCAACCATAAAATGATTTTGTTGTTACTTCATAACTGTAATTTTGCTACTATCATAATGTAAATATCTGATATGCAGGATAGCTGATATATGACCCCTGTAAAAGGGCCATTTGGCTCCCAAAGGGACACACAGATGGAGACTGTTGGTCTTGGGGCAGATGTATGGATTTAGAGGAGGGCATAAGATGGCTTGTCACAGGCCTCTTCTCCGAGTCTCTGTGAGTTTCCTTCTTTTCTGCCTCTACGTTTTCAATAGGGGTTAATTTTCTGAGTATTGTTAATCATTGTGTTCTTTGCAGGGCCTATCCAGCTTGTAAGACAATAGAGAGAGGCTTAGCAAGGCTAGCATTTTTTCAAGTATTTTGGTCACTATATGAAAGCAATACATTTTGGAATAGCATTTTCTGGACACTTTCAATGGTGAGCTTTGCTTAATTAAGATTCTAAAACTTAAGGTTTGTTAAGAACAAGTACACTGGATAATTCTAAGTGGGATGGAAGCTTGTGAATGAACTTGTGATTTCAGGAACTTTATGACAGTCTTAGTATGTAGGTGAGGCTGGCCTGTGACTTGTGCAATCTTCCTGCCTCTGCTTCCCAGATGTTGGGATTGAAGACATACACCAGCAGTGCTTGAAAGTCTTGGATTCACACTGTGGTGAATCAATGAGTAGAGAGTTAATTGATGTCTGCTACATTTTAAAGTTGAAATACAGAAACTCAATTATTCTGATTATGTTCTGTGTTGGAGGAGGGGCAGGTGACAAAGCCAAGATCAAGATGATTCTAACTAGCAGAGATTTTCAGGTAGCATGAGATGGTTGGGTAAGCTACTAGAAAAGTTCTAAAAGTAAGATGGTCTTCAAATGCCTTCATTAAGAAAATGTGTAGTGTGTAGACTAATTTGATAATATGAATAAAGAGATGTATTTACTTAGTAGATATTTGGCTATTTTTTTTTTATGGGTAATAGTTTCTCCTTGGGACAGGATATGACAGTCAAGGAAAACACAGTTGCCTGTTTTATGAAGGGCATATGGAGAAAAAAAATGGCGTGTACACCACCATACAAGAAAATATAGACTACCGGTGCTAAGAGCCATGCTGTATGGACATACACAGGTTGCTGGTTTACCAGGTTCACACTGTAGTGTTTGATTATGAATAAATTAAATGGTATACATCCACACGATACTCTATATATTAGTCCAAAATTGCTTGCTTCCTAGAGTTTCAAAGAAATTAAAGCTACTAGAAGTTAAAACTCATAAACAAACAAACAAACAAACAAAAATAAATACTGGACATAACTCCTTGTGGGGAAAGTAAGGCATTTGTGTGGTAAAAGTTAAGAAGGTCTAAGTTGTGGTTTACTTTTTTTGAGGAAAAGCAAAAATTTTCTTATTTGGAAGCTGCTCAAAGTGATGTAAAAAGTGAATAAAAGTGAATAATGGTAAGAAGAATTTTGTATGTGACCAGGTCAGTTCAAATTAGAAGAAAATTATACACACTTTTTTCCCTTAGAGTTGAATGATCATAGCAAAAGTATATGAAAAATTACAATCTGGCTCTGTGTTGAAAAGGAAGGTTTATTTATTTATTTTTATGTTTCTGAGCACACTGTCACTGTTTTCTGACACACCAGAAGAGGGCATCAGATCTCATTATAGATAGCAACCATGTTGTTGCCGGAATTGAACTCAGGACCTCTAGAATAGCAGTTAGTGTTCTTAACCACTGAGCCATCTCTCTCTGAAAATCAAGTTTTTTGTTTGTTTGTTGGTTGGTTGGTTGGTTTTTTTGAGACAGGGTTTCTCTGTGTAGCCCTGGCTGTCCTGGAACTCACTCTATAGACCAGGCTGGCCTCGAACTCAGAAATCCGCCTGCCTCTGCCTCCCAAGTGCTGGGATTAAAGGCCTGCGCCACCACTGCCCAGCGAAAATCAAGTTTTATTTATGTATTTTAAAGAATTTGTTGTCTGTCAATAGGAGCAAAACCAGTACTGGATTGTTTGAGCACTGTGTCCATTCTGTTGCAGAGTAGAAGCTTCTCCTGTGGCTGTGGGAATCTCAATATTTGACTTTACAGATTACAAAATCTGTAAAGTCAAGTAGTATATAGAGGTGCTATTGGATGTGTTGCTGAAGTTGTATGAAGTAGGTAAAAGTCTGATCTCTGTGCTGCAATGCCATTGGTTATTTTCAAGTGTTGATGCAGTAACGTTGATGGGGAGCCTTGTCAGTGAGCCATCACTAACATGGCCATTCCAAGGCTCTGCCTGTCAGCTTTTGATTCTTCTCTAAAGAAGATTTAACTTGCTTCCTTTCTTCTCATCTGGAGGTTACACACAGGTCTTGTAACTCGTCTATTAAGGTGAGGAAGGAGGGAAGATGGAACAGGATGACCCAAAGACAGGTTGTTGGTGTCAAAGTATCACTCCCTGACATTTTATCTAGGTCTAGGGCAAATTCAAGGGGAAAAGGAGGCATCTGGACATATGCTTTGATTAGTCCTCTAGTGACTCATAGAATAATCATAATGACAATTAATAAGTGAATATTTCCTAGGAGCCATATACTTTGCTAACATTCTTTAACATACTGATGCTTAACTCTCCCAACAATCTCCGGTAGAAGTACTGATGTTCCTTAGAAACGCTCACATGATGCTGAGACTCCAATACACCCCTGTTAATGATAGTAAGAGCCTTGCATGTGTCTAGTTTTGTAAGCAAAAGACATTTGTGGATTTGGGCTTGTTTCTCATGTATATCATACCTATCTTCAGCGGGAGCTGTGACTGCTTTAGTGGTCATGTTTGCTGGACTTTAATGAATCCATGAAAGGAAGAGTAGAGAGTTGTCCTTATTTTCCTGAACACAGAGACTTGGGCTTGAATGTCAGTTCCATCTTCTGCCATCAGAGAAAGAGTTACTCTCCCTACACTGGATGATGATGGAATTTAGGTATTTAGAGACTCATCTGTAAGGCACAGACAACAGTCTTCTCTAGCATCTAGGGGAGATTCATCATCTCTGGAGGCCAGGACTTTCGGAAAGCAGAGGAAGACAGGTAACATCTGGATATCTTTTAGCTTTGCATTTGGTTGGGAATATTGGGCTTGAAGATTCCTCAGAGAATCCCTAATTTTCTAATAGATTGATCTTTGTCTTATTAAGTTTTGAAAAAAATCAAAATGTGGTCTGGATCAAAATTTAAAATAATAGATTCTAGAACACAGTGAGATTATGGTGATTCTGTTTTAAAGCTGAGATCCTGAGAATCAGTGCTAGCTACACCACTATAGTCAGAATGGAATCCAGGTTTGTCTGCTTCTAGAGCTTGCTTCTTGTAGTCACCAGATTAGATGGCTTCCTACAGGTCAAAAGACTGGAACAGATGGCCTGGATCAAATCTAGGTCAGAAACCAAATCTGCAGTTCCCTGAGGAGATATGCTCTTGTTAGCACAGATTTTAATGAAATATGTGGATTCTAAGCATTGTGCCAACATTGTATGTCCACCTGGCTTTTCTCATTAATTCAGTAAACCAATATCTATTGTGTGTTTGCTATGTATGTACTGTGGTATTAAGCACTATTAGGCCTCAGTGAGTGAGGGTAAATGGAATAATGAATAAAATGTAGGTTTGGTTACTAAAAGCTTATATAGAATGCATATATATATATATATATATATATATATATATATATATATATATAAAACAATGAAGATAAGAGTTACAGATAAAGGGGTTAAGAGTTAAGTGTATTTCAGGTGTGTGTGTGTGTGTGTGTGTGTGTGTGTATGTGAGAGAGACAGAGAGACACAGACAGAGATACAGAGACAGAGATAAACAGAGAGACAGACAGGAGAGAGACACAGAGAGATACACACAGAGAGACAGAGAGATAGAAAGAAAGAGAGAGAGAGAGAGAGAGAGAGAGAGAAAGAGAGAGGAGAAGAGGAGGAGGAGGAGGAGAGGGAGGGAGGATCTAGTGTTGAATATGACAAATGAGAGTGCTCCACCTATAAAAACATACAGGGAATTAGGAAATAAGAACAGGTTAAGAAGGTCAGTTTTGCTGTTAGGAAGCATTAGTAAAGAATGAATGGATTTTCAGATTGAACTGTAGTAGGAAAGCATCACCATAGTTTATATTCCAACAAATGATATGCTTTTCTCTTGTGTGTCAATACAAAGATCTGGCATGATTACAGCTAGAAGCCAGTACCATTCCATCTGTCAGTGAAGTCCTGTTAATGGCTTGTTCTTCTGTGGCGAAGACATTCAGAATGGCTTTGGATTTTGCAGGGCTGTTGAAGAGCCAAGACATAAAGAGTGTGCCTGGTGTGCAAACCCTTTAGTACTCTCTACTGTCTATGGAAATTTGCCAACCCATGCAGTGTATGGTAGGGATAGAGAATCACCAGACTAGGTTTCCATAGAGCAGTGGTAATACAAACTAGCAAGAATGAAGGTATGAGCAAGAGTCCAGAATGTGGGAGATGATAAGACTAGGGAGGTATTTGTGCGTTCAGACCTGCCTTAATGCAGCAGAAGTCATAACAACAAAAGGTAAAGGATGACAAGTTGATCTTTGCTAAACATTAGCTTATGGGGAGGGGAAGAAGAAGAAGGAAAATAGAAAGCAAAAGTGAATTTAAAAAGGACAAAGACATAGGAAAACTAACCTGGTCCCCTAGGAGCTCCCAGAGACTAAGCCATCAACCAAAGAGCATACACAGGCTGGGCCAAGGTCCCTGGCATATATGTAACAGAGAACTGCATTGTCTGGCCTCTGTGGGAGAGGATGTGCCTATTCCTGTAGAGACTGGATGCCCCAGGGAGGAGGGATACCAGGGAGGTGGGGTGAGAAAGCGGGAGTATCCTCTCAGAGTCAGAGGGGAGGGGAGATGGGATGAAGAACTCTGAGAGAGGAGCAGAATTTGGTGTGTAAATAAATAAAATAATTAATTTATTTAAAAAAGTACAAAGAAAATGGAAAGTTGAGAGTCTAAATTAGAATGATAGGAAAGTTTCAGAGGGAGGAGAAAATTGAATGCCCGGAACTCCAAAGAAGTGTCTGAAAGGGAGACGGACTGGTGTTAATGTCCTTACTACCATTTTCTTCATTTAAGTTTTTTTGAGAACTTAATACATGAATACCACATCTACATAGCTCTTGATCTTCCATCCTTTGTCTTGTTAGCACTTTTTGTATTTCCTTGCCTTATGGTGCCCTACCCAAGGGAGATTATGATGCTAATGAAGTGTCACAGCTTCAGCTGCTACAGGTAGACTAGCAACCCATAGATTGAGTTTCTTTGGCTGTGTATCCATTATGTTCTGAGTTAAAAGTAATAGAATGTACCCTTCTCCATCCCCACACTGCTCTTTTCTCATGTGTACTAGTAGATTGTTTCTATGATTGCCATGCTCTGGATATTTGTGAGCAGCCCTTCAATGTGATGTTGTCACCAAATGTGGTGCTTGGGAACTTATTTAAGGCTTCACTCTCATGAATGGGATTAGAATCCTCAAAAACATGGTCTGAAGAAGCTAGCTTTCACCTTCCAGCCTCTGGAGCTCATCAAAAAGCCATCATTTATGAGAAATTCCCTACCAGATGCCCAGTCTTCTGGTACCTTGTTCCAAAACTTACCGCCTCCCAGAACGTTGGGCAATAAACTTCATTTATAAGCTACATACTCAGTTGCAGTCCACATTGACTAAGATTGGACAACGGTCCAATCTTTATAACTGATCCAGTTTAAAAGGTCCAGTGCTTTTTAACTGATAACGTTTAAGAAAAAATTGGTTCATTCCTGTCCATCCTAATTTGATATAGTGGATAAATGCCCCTAATCGCCATTTGCGTGTTTATTGATTTTAGAATCATTGTTACAAATGAGAACTTGCTATAAGGGAGTAAGTAGCAAAACCATGCTCCCATCTTACAGAAGTTAGGAGGTACATCACAGAGTCTCTCAAATACTCAGAAAATTACAGTTAAATTAATTTTTATCACAAACTATAATTAAAAGAGATTTCCATTCCGTTTTTAAGGTTCAAGTCATCATGTCTTCAGTAAAGTCTCAACATACAACTGAAAGCCAAAATAAACCCATAGACTAACTACATTATTCACAGAACTTTAGAATAGGAGTAAGAAATAATAGTGATGTAACTACTACAACTCTTGAAGGTTTTACACAAAATCATGTGATGAGGTAGGAGAACTGCCTATTGTTCTAAATTTTGAGACACGAATACAATTCAGATCCCCCCAGCCCACTATAACTCCTAATCAGGTAGTACTAGGAAGCCATCTTGGACAAAGCAATACATGAGTTTGAAGTCATTAGTCTTTAATTTTTATCTTCCAAAATAACAGTGGTATCACATTCTGCCTTTATGGGGGAAATTCTAGTGTATGAATCCTTTGTTTGAGAGAAATGTAATGAACAAAATAGATTTATATAAAATAATGATTCAATGGATCATTATTAAAATCAACTTCAGGTGCTCAATCTCCTACCCCTGCGGTCAGGTAGCTCATTTCAAATACCTGCTATTTAATCGGCTATTGTAAGGACTAGTAGAGAGAATTGTGGGAGGGACCAACGTGAGCTATGATGCAGAACAGCTTCCAGCATGAGCAGCTTAGGCACAGGCTAGAAGGCAACCATAATCTATTCTCTGTCCTTTCCTGCTGAAGATGTACTAAACAATTACAAAATGTCACATCTGGATGCTCTCCCTTGCATACGATTTGAACAAGTAGAAATGGCAGCAAAAATAATGGCTTGTTTTGATTTAGTGAACTGGGAATTTGGGAAGCCTGAATTACTCGATGGAAGAGAAGGGCGGTAAAGGACAAGGATCCTGTGGGAACTATGCAGCACTGTGTAGCATGCCCAGCTGCATCCAGAAGAAAAAGCTAGATTAGTTTGGAGACAGTGAAGCTACCCATGTGAGGGGATGATAACATCTGAACTGGGATCCTAATTGTGAAGTTAGGAGCAGTGTGCAGAAAGTTTAAAGGAGGAGAAAAGGGGTCTCCTTCCTAAGATCTGGAAAGAAAGAACTCCTAATACAGTTCTAGTAAAGGAAAGTGAGAATGGTGGCTGCTGGCATCAGAGCAAAGGAGGCAAACACACAACAGAGACAGTATCAACAGAATGCCAAGACTGCTTGGCAGTGATTGGCTGCAGTGTCAGTGTAGGGCGAGGAAAAGGGAGGAGCTGAGCCTCACAGGGCTGAGGAAATGATGTGAGACCTGGAGGGCAGGGTGTTGTGGAGGTGTGGGAGGCGGGGTGTTGTGGAGGTGTGGGAGGCGGGGTGTTGTGGAGGTGTGGGAGGCGGGGTGTTGTGGAGGTGGGCAGTGGGAGGCATTGGAGGGAGACTGTTGTTTCTAGAGAATTAAATTTTAAAGTAACAATGGGAAACCAAGCAAGTTTCAGTTATGCTTGTGGAGATGAGGTGAGAGAGGTTAAGGCCAGAAATACAGCTTTGTGACTAATATCCAAACAGGTCATTGTTGAATTCAGCAAGAGGTGTGTGTTGTTGGCCAAGAAAAAGGAGCACTATGTTCAAATATTCAAAGGTGAGAGTGTCTTGTTGATGGAATAAAATGTAAAATGTTTATTTAGGGCAGAGAGCCCAGAGCACATGCAAATAGGCCAAGCTTACCATATTAGCTCTATCTAAATGATATTAAAAATGAAAGCTCTATATACTGAGAAATGCACATAGCAGCAAGGTATAGAAAGACTGGAAATGAAGGAAAGGGCATGGAAGCTTTTGTTTCCAGGAAAGTATGAATAGAGAGAAGCTGATATAATTGTATTAATACAGATGAGCTGAAATGGGAGGCAGAGACATTGTCAGGAACAAATAAGGTTGATGAATCATGGCAGACAACTATTCACTAGGAAATAGAGCCAACTATAAAACCGTATGAGCCTAGGAACACAATCTCAAAACACATAAAGGAGAAATTTGACGGAATTTCAAGGAGAAATTGATGCAATCTCCCATGGTAGAAAATTTTTAATTCTCTTAAAAATGACACAAAGGAAAAATACTCAAATTGCACATGGTGTAGCTCCAAGAAGGGAAGGAACAGAGGAAATAGAAGTGTTAGAATGAGAAGAAATTAATGCCACTGAAGGCTGTATGTGGGTGCCTTACTTCTAAGAAGTAAGAAGAGAAGAAAATAATGCCATTGAAAAACTGGCAAAGTGAAAGGATGGAACCCACAGACAGAGTAACAAAGAGGGTTATTGAAACAAACAAAACAAAACAAAACAACAAAGCAAGCACCCTTCCTAGGGCAATATCACAGAGGAAGCATGATAAGCATGTGTGGCCATTGCCGGGAGATCCATTTGTTAGAGAGAACTCTCCTCTCTGACACCAGATAAAAAGGAAGAAAAGTAGATCAGGCTATTTTGCTATCCGACTGGGATGGATAGGAAACAAGTGGCTAAGTGGCCAGGCCTCGATTTCTCTCAGAGGCATGTCTTTGCTGAGTATAAAGGGACTGAGCCATCGATGCACTCACTGTTCCCATTTCGCACTGTCCATGCACATAGATTTGACAATATGACTTTAAAAATTCACGTAGAGCAGAGGGTAGAATAGCCAGCAATCCTGGAGAAGGCTTGTTTCTAGGGAGGATATTATTTTCTTAGAAGATGACAGGTTTTGGATAAGCAGAGGAGAAATGAATTTCAAGGCCGATATGAAGCTAGGGGAAGATACGGCATCACCTCTGAGTTAAGCAGAGATGCATCACCTGCTGGAAACATCAATGGTTCCATCCAGACATATTTTCCAACAGGCCATCCTACTCTGAGGCCCACATTTCACCAAGTAAATATGTGATGCTCTTTCTAGTGACGCTTTTCACTATGTAAGCTAATTGGCTGTGGTCAAGAGAAAGAGTCTGCATTATCCATAGAACCAGGGGCTTTAGCTGAACTGCTTAGATTTGTCTTAGAACATTATATCTCATGGAGTCTTTAAGGTAATCCATCAAAGGACAGCTGAAGTATAAGTCAGAGAGGAATTTCACTTTGCAGTGTTATTTTTATTCTGTATGCCATGTGCTACAGCTTCATTAGTGGGGACCACTTCACACCAAAACCCTTCTAACTGGCTCTTCTGGGCTGTATGGGGGTATCTTACTTCTAAGTGAGGCAATGCCCCAAGTTACTCTTCTGTCCTTGCAAAAAGAGAAATTACTAACTTTTTCTCCCCCCATTTGTAAAGCATCTAGTACCGTCCACACTGTCCCTCAGAAGTGGAAATCATTTTAATTACACACGACTTCATGAATCCTAAACATCTCTGCCCATTTGTGGAGAGATAAGTCCTTACTGCTTAGCTTGGATCTGCAAATGTGTCACATTTCTTAACTTGCCTAGAAATGCATCCAACCTTTTCCCTTGGGTTCATGATTAAATGGCAATTATACCGCAGAATCCTGCAGGACAGTCCCATAAAACACCCAGACAAATTCATCCAGTCGCATTTAGTTTTGTAACCTTCAATGGCTCCTAGAATTTTTTGATAAAATTGCCTTTTTAGGAAATTTCAATGCTACTGAAAAGTCCTGTCATGGTAAGATTCATCATTGGCTTTGGCCTCAGCATCTAAACGCCATTAGTACTCTTGAAAAAAATCCCCCCATTGCTTGTAGAAGCATGGCAGTACCATGGCCATGGACTCTAACTGCTTGTTTGACCTCCTTATACTAGATGGCAGGGTATGTACTTCGACATACTGATGTTCAGGAATTAGAGGTGTCTCTAGTTTCTCTGTTGTCATCCCAAGCCTGGAAACTTCTGAAAGTCCTGATGAACAAGGGTGTCTGAGTGTCTTCTTAAGAGTGCCTTGCTTACTAAACCAGTTATTCCATCTAAATACTTGGTTATCTTCATCACCAGGTCAGTTGGCCTTTAAGAATAGCTTGTTTTCTGAGCACCTGATGGGAATCTTTCCAGAGTGGGCAATTTACCCTGCCAGTTTGGGTGAGACAATTGCTGAATAAAAATATTTCCCATAGTGACTGACCATCACCAGTTTTATGTCTCATTTCCTTGCTACTCATCAAATGAGTGTGAGCTTTCTCAAGGGCAAGTTAAAAGTTACCATTTGTTCTTACTGGGAGAGTTGCAAAGATCACCCAAGTTAATAGACAGGAAGACTTAGCTTTCTCTCTGGCATATATTAAAGACTCCTTAGTGTTAGCTCATATTGTTCCTCTTTTCCCTGCCAGACCATCTCTGATTACTCCACACCTATAAGATATTTTGTACTGATGTAAGAAACATTTAAAGCAGTAGCAAGTTTCCAGTTGGCTTCTCCACCCAGGCCAGATCAGTGGGACGGATACCCTCCCACACCCTATAGCCAATGTGCCTCTTAGGAGGTCTGAAGTAATCAGAGACACAGATGAGAATCTCATCCAAATACCCATGCTAGCTGGGACACCCACAGAGCCCAACTGATGTGAGACCTACTGACTCTCCCAAGCTCCACCTTCCTTCCAGTAGGCTTCCCCACCCAGGCCAAATCAATGGATGTGATACCCTCCCACACCCTACAGCCTGACTGCCACCCAGGAGATCCACAGTAACCAGGGACACAGCCTGCCTTCTTCCCAAGAGGTCTGCAGTAACCAGGGACACAAGAGGCCTGTTCTAACCAGAGACATAAGAGGCCAACCCTAACAAGAGACAGCACTGCCTGCCTCCCAAGAGACTGGCTCTAATCCATGTCACAGAGCTCTACTTGCCTTTAAGGAGGCCAGCTCCAGTCAGAGATACCCAGGACAGCTAACACCAGAGATAACCAGATGGAGAGAAGCAAGTGCAAAATCATAAGCGACATAACCCAATGCAATTAAGCACCACCAGAACCCATTTCTCCCACAACAGCAAACCCTGGATACCTTAACATGCTTTAAAAGCAAGATAATGACCTAAAATCCCATCTCATGAAGATGATAGAGACCTTTAAGGAGGATATAAATGTTAGTATTTTGTTTAGGATCTACCCCACAATTACCTGGCATCAACCAGGTATGCTTGACTCACTATAAAAGGGGCTACTTGCCCCCTTCTCTCTCTCTCTCTCTCTCTCTCTCTCTCTCTCTCTCTCTCTCTCTCTCTCTCTCTCCTTCTTGTTCTAACTCTGTCCTCTCCCTTCTGTTTCCTCTCTCTCCCCATTCCCCTCCCCCTTCTCTCCACATGCTCATGGTTGGCCTCTACTCCTCTGCTCTCTCTGTCTCTAGTCCCTCAACTCCCCTCCCCATTTCCTGAATAAACTCTATTCTAGCATAAACTCTATTCTAGCATCATGTGGCTGGTTCCCCAGGGGGAAGGGATGCCTTAGCATGGGTCCATGGTGGTACCCCTTTTCCCACACCTGACTGCACATCCACCAAACATATTCCTTCTCTCTTTATTTTTATAAAACACAACAATAAATAACTGTCAAAGAAATATAGGAAAACACAGGCAAACAGGTAGAAGCCCTTAAAAAGGAAACAAATCCCTCAAAGAAATATGGGAAAATACAATCAAGCAGATGAAGGAATTGGTCCGAGAACTAAAAATGGAAATAGAAACAATAAAGAAAACACAAATGAAGGCAACCCTGGAGATGGACAACTTAAGAAAGAAATCAGGAGCTACAGATACGAGCATCACTAACAGAATACAAGAGATAAAAAAGAGACTCTCAGGAATAAAAGATACCATAGAAGATATTGACACATCAGTCAAGAAAATATAAAATGTAAAAAGCTCCTAACCCAAAATATCCAGGAAATTCAGGACATAATAGAAAGATCAAACCTAAGAATAGGAATAGAAGAGGGTGAAGAATCCTAGCTCAAGGGGCCAGAAAACATCTTCACCAAAATCATTCAAGAAAATTTCTCTAACCTAAAGAAAGAGATGACCATAAATGTACAAGAAGCCTACAGAACACCAAATAGATTGAACCAGAAAAGAAAATCCTCTCTTCACATAACAATCAAAACATTACATGCACAGAACAAAGACAGAATATTAAAAGCTATAAGGGAAAAAGGCCAAGTAACTTATAAAGGAAGACCTATCAGAATTATACCAGATATCTCAACAGAGACTCTAAATGCCAGAAGATCCTGGACAGAGGTCATTCAGATCCTAAGAAAACATAAATGCTAGCCCAGGATACTATATCCAGCACAACTCTCAGTCACTATAGATGGAGAAACCAAGATATTCCATGACAAAACCAAATTTAAACAATCTTTCTACTATAATCCAGCTCTGCAAAGGATACTAGAAGGAAATCACCAACACAAGGAGGGTAACTACACACAAGAAAACACAAAAAATTAAATACTTCACAACAAACGCAATAGAAGAGAATCACACACACATAATACCACCTCCAACAACAAAAGTAACAGGAACTAACAATCATTTATCTTTAATATTTCTCAGTATCAATGGACTCGATTCCCCAATAAAAAGACACAGGCTAACAGACTGGATACTTAAACAGGATCCAGCATTTTGCTGCATATAAGAAACACACCTCAGTGACAAAGACAGACACTACCTCAGAGTAAAAGGCTGGAAAAAAAAAGTCTTCCAAGCAAATGGTCCCAAGAAACAAGATGGAGTTGTCATTCTAATATCCAATAAAATAGACTTTCAACCAAAAGTTATCAAAAAAGATAAGGAAGGACACTTCATATCCATCAAAGGAAAAATCCACCAACAGGAAGTCTCAATTCTGAAAATTTATGCCCCAAATGTGAGGGTACCCACATTTGTAAAAGAAACTTTACTAAAGCTCAAAACACACATTGAACCTCACACATCAACAGTGGGAGACTTCAACACTCAACTCTTACCAATGAACAGGACATTGAAACAGGTTGTCCATGCTCTCCCTACCCATTCAATATAGTACTGGAAATTCTAGCAAGAACAATTAGACAACAAAAGGAGATCAAGTGGATACAAATTGAAAAGGAAGAAGTCAAAGTATCACTATTTGCAGATGATAACATAGTATACATACTCGACCCCAAAATTTCCACCAGAGAACTCCTACATCTGATAAACAACTTCAGTAAAATGGCAGGATATAAAATTAAATCAAACAAATCAGTAGCCTTCCTTTATACAAATGATAAATAGTCACAAATAATATAAAGCATCTTGGTGTAACTCCTGCCAAGCAAGTTCTGCATGACAAGAGCTTCAAATCCCTGAAGAAAGAAATCAAAGAAGACCTCAGAAGATGAAAGATCTTTCAAGCTCATGGATTGGTAGAATTAACATAGTGAAAATAGCCAGCTCACCAAAAGCAATCTGCAGATTCAATGCAAACCCCATCAAAATTCCAACACAACTCATCACAGACATGAAAAGAGCAATTCTCAACTTCATATGGAAAAACAAAAAATCCAGGATAGCCAAAAAATTTCTCAACAATAAAAGATCTGGGGAATCACCATCCATGACTTCAAGCTGTATTACAAAGCAACAGTGATAAAGACCACATAGTATTGAAACAGAGACAGACAATTCAATCAATGCAATACACTCGAAGACCCAGAAATAAACCCACATACCTATGGAAACTTGATCTTTGACAAGAAGCCAAAACTATACAGTGGAAAAAAGAAAGCATTTTCAATAAATGGTACTGGTCTAACTGGTGGTCTGTATGTAGAATGAAAATAGAACCATATTTATCACCTTGCACAATCTTCAAGTCCAAGTGGATCAAGGACCTTAACATAAAACCAGACACAATGAATCTAATAGAAGAAAAAGTGGAAAAGAACCTGGAACTCATTGGCCCAGGGGGAAATTTCCTGAACAGAACACCGAAGGCCTAGGCTCTAAGATCAACAATTGACAAAATGGGACCTCATGAAACTGAAAAGCTTCTGTAAGGCAAAGGACATAGTCAATAGGACAAATAGACAACCTACAGATTGGGAAAAAAAAACTTCACTAACCCAATATCAGATAGAGAGCTAATATCCAAAATATATAAAGAACTCAAGAATCTAGCCTCCAAAAATCCAAATAATCCAGTTCAAAAATGGGCCTCAAAGCTAAACAGATTCCTCTCAGCAGAGGAATCTGGAAGAGCTGAAAAGCACTTAAAGAAATGTTCAAAGTCCTTAGTCATCAGAGAAATGCAAATCAAAACAACTCTGAGATTCCACCTCACACCAATCAGAATAGCTAAGATCAAAAACTCAAGTGACAGCAGATATTGGCAAGGACGTGGAGAAAGAGGAACACTCCTTCATTGTTGGTGAGATTGCAAAATGGTACAACCATTCTGGAATTCAATCAGGCGGTTCCTCAGAAAATTGGAAATAATTCTACTTGAAGACCCAGCTAGGCCACTCTTGGGTATATACTCAAAAGATACTCCAACATATAACCAGGACACATGCTCCACTATGTTCATAGTAGCCTTATTTGTAATATCCAGAAGCTGGAAACATCCCAGAAGTTCCTCAACAGAAGAATGACTATAGAAAATTGTGCTTTTACACAATGGAATACTATTCAGCTATTAAGAATGAGGGCATCATGAATTTTGCAGGGAAATACATGGACTAGAAAATATCATCCTGAGTGAGGTAACCCAGACCCAAAAGGACATGCATGGTATATATTCACTGAGAAGTGGATATTAGCCAAAAAGTACAGAAAACCTAGGATATAACCCACAGACTGTAAGAAGTGTAACAAACAGAAAGACCCAAGTAAGGGTGTTTCAATCCCACTTAAAAGGGGGAAGAAAATAATCATGGGAGGTAGAAGAAGGGAGGGGCCTGATTGAAGAGGGAAGGGGGAGGTGAAAAAGGGAACAGTATCAGGTATAGTGGGGTGGTCAGGAGAGAAGCCCAGAGGGCCAGGAGAATGAATGGAAATCTGCAGCCTCAGGAGATGGGAGGTAGCAGGACTCTCTAGAAAGCACCAGAGACCTGGGGGGTGAGAGACTCTCATGACCCAAAGGAGATGACCTTAGTCAAAATGCCCAACAATGGGGAGAGGGAACTTGACGAGTCCACCTCCAGGAGATAGACAGGGCCTCAAGTGGGTCTGGGTTACTAACCCACAGTCAAAATTTCTGACCTAGAAGTGTTCCTGTCTAAAAGAACTGCAGGGACAAAAATGGAGAAGAGCCTGAGGGAAAGGCAGTCCAATGACAGGCCCAACTTGGGATTCATCTCATCAAGGCCTGCCATTACTATTGATGTTATGATGTGCTTATAGATGGGAGCCTGTCATGCCTGTCATCTGAGAGGCTCTACCAGCAGCTGACTGAGACAGATGCAGATACCTACACCTAACCTTTGGACTGAAGTCGGGGACCCCTATGGTTGAATTGGGGGAAGGATTGAAGAAGCCGAAGGAGAGGGCAACCCCATAGGAAGACCAGCAGTCTCAACTAACTCAGACTCCAGGAAGCTCCCAGAGACTGAGCCACCAACCAGGCAGCACACACAGGCTGGTCCGAGGCCCCTGACACATATATAGCAGAGGTCTGCCTGGTCAGTCCTCAGTGGGAGATGTGCTTAATCATCAAGAGACTTGAGGCCCCAGGGAAGATGAGGTATGGCAGGGGGTGGAACCCCCTCTCAGAGGCAAGGGGAAAGAGGAATGGGATGAGGAACTGTGGGAGAGGGCACCAGAGTGGGGGCAATGGCTGAAATGTAAATAATAATAATAATAATAATAATAATAATAATAATAATAATAATGATAATAAAGCATCAAGACAGCGCTACAGGAACTTTGTACAGATGTTCCAGCACATTTGGGTTAGTCAATTTATTTTCCACCTGTACTACTTAACACATTAAAATGGATGTTGTGTCACTAATGATACAGTGACAAGAAATACCTGGTGACTCTAGACTTACAAGCAAAGTGAAACCCTGTGCCCAAGGGAGGATCAACTGGGCATTCCCAGGATGAAACCGATTTTACACTTTCTTCAGCTCCTTTGATGGAAATAATCAGAAATATTTCAATGAGTTGCAAGTGGGAAACCCAGCTTCATATACTACACACACTTGGTTAAAGTCAGGATAAAAACACCCATGAGTAGTGGAGCCAGTGGCATCTCAGAAGGACCGAGAAAACAATGCTAGGAGGAGAGAAAAGGGCACAGGAATAAAGCAAACATTTGGGAGCATGAAGAGTGCCCCATCCTTATGGTGGCTGACGTACCAGCTCCTTCTTCTTCATGCATTCCATGAGGATAATGAACAGGTGCTGAGCTTGGGTTCGGGTGTAGGTGAAGGTCTTCTGTATCGTCACCAACAACTGGTCCCTCAAAGATTCATTGATAAGTCTGCAATGAAAACCAAGGTCAGTGAGATCAACACAATGCCTGTTCAATGTGTGTTTGTATGTGTGTGTGTGTGTTTGTAGTTTATCTTAATTTACAGATAACTGTTTGTCGTTCACAGAGTAGAATGTGATGTTTCAATATGTGGGGGACTATGCAATAAGACCAAGGTATTGACCACATCAGTTTAAACATTTATCACTTCTTTGCAGTGATGACACTCAAGGCCCCCCTCACTTCTAGCTATTTCAAAATGCTCAGCACAGTATTCTTTTACCATAGCCACCCCGTGCCACAATTGGAACATTATAGGCCATAAGAGAGTACTGAGAAATTGTTATTAATCAGAGTTACTTCCAATGTTTTTCACACAATGGCTGTTTTGAATGTGACAATTTACAAAGCAGTACATATAAAAATAAATCCATGTCTCAGAACCTCTCCGGGTGAAACAGGAAGTAGACTTAGTGACTGGTTGCCACTTTTCCTTTTCATGGTTAGTGCTTGCTACCTCTCATTCTGTTACTGAAATGCCTTTAATTTCTTATCTGCATCTCAGTGGGGATTTGCAGTGTCATTTCCCCACAAGCTGTAATGATATGCCTAATTATAGGAATAAAGGTTACATCTCAGCAATGCATTTTTTCAGCATCAATATACTATGTGGATTATGGGGGTTGATGTTGCTATCTATTCAAATGCTAAATACTGGCTCCCAAGATCTGGTTGCCCCTGATGAGCGTATTCTCACGTACACTAAGTGATTCTATGTAAACCTTACTCCCCAATTTAAAGTTAATTGGTAAATAAAAGGCTAGAGCCCATGATTGGGTAGTAGAGAGAGAAAGTCAGGACTTGAGGATCAAGTGAGGGGTCTCAAGAAAGACCAGGGGATAAGGGAGAAGGGGACACAGGGAGAGATGGAGGCCACCACAAGAAGAGATGGACCAGGAACACATGGCAGGGGAAGTGGATCCTGAGGACAAGTGGATTGAGCAGGAATAACCTGCGTGAAACTCAAACAGCAAGGGACATGTCACTGGGATGTAAGTTAGAATAACTCACAACCTGCCCAGTCTAGTCATATAGCTTGTAAATAAAACACCCAAGATTTTGTGTCTTTTATACGGGCTATCTAGAATATATAATTCATTTTACGTGTGGAGATGGGAGTGGGGAGATGGCTCAGGTGGTAAAATGCTTACTGTATAAATACAAAGACTGAAGCTTGATCCCAGCACCTCTGTAAAAGCCAGATGTGGCACGTACCCTGTAATCCTAGCACTGAGGAGGCACCCTGGCTTTCTAGTCCCATTCCCAGGTCAGTAATGTGAGACTGTCTAAAATATGAAGGGGGGTGGCTAGTGAGTAGTGAGACTCCAGGCTGACCTCTGACTTCCATACACATGTGCATGTATACACAGACACACATGTGCACATGTATCCCCTGACAGAAACAGGCACCCCCTCCTCCCAAGTGGAAATCATTAGGTTACTATCTTAGGAGCTTCAGAGGAATCTTCTAAGATGGAAATCTATCTGGCTGAAGACTTTGGTTGATCACTGTTTTGAAGATTTTACTTTTTTCTAGTAAGCCATAGTCTGATTCATAGAAAGCAACATTCCCAAAGCATGATACTGTCTACTTAATTAAATCATAGTTTTTATACTTCAGAAAGAAAAAAGACAGGGAGTGTTGGCATATCGAACCAGTACCCAGTTAGGTCTCAGCTTTTAATTTTTAACTCCCTTCACTAGCCTGTTGAGAAAGGTATCATCTGTCACACATCAAATGGCAAGGAGTGAAAACATATTTTGCTATGAAATGATAGCAGTTCAAAATCAGGACAAAATCTGTTCTCTAGGACAGTAATAAAATCATATCTTTTGCCTATCATTTGTACATTTTATAGTTTTCACATTGCTGTCATTACTGAAATATCAGCAACTCCAAGGTTAAATCGAAAGAATATTATTTCATCTGATGCTGCCAGGAACCCAGTAGGCAAGAGAGTAATGTAATTTGACAGGCATGGATTTTAGTCAGATTGAGTAAAAAACTTAGATCAGTTGTGAGAATTTTGGTTTCTTTAAAAATACAGAATTATTATAAGAATAGGTTTTCATTCTAATTCCAGGATATGGGACTGCTTCAGATTGTCCTGTATAGGGTTGGTCTGGTGCTGTTAATGAGAAAGGCTAGGCTGACTCCATAACAGGCTTCAAATTGGCAGTTCAGGAGACTAGGCCTAAATCACTGTTTCCAAGAACTAGGCATGTCCAGGCAAGTCTAGGCAAGCCAGTTACTGAAAAACAAACAAACAAACAAACAAACAAACAAACAAACAAAAACAAAACCCAGGCCTCAGGCAGCCAGTCAGAAACTGCCCTGGCATCAGAAGCTGCCCAGCCACCTGGCTTGAGGCAAGGGCAGTGGGTCAGCACCAGCTTCCAGACTTCCACAGCAACAGTTTCCAGACATCCTCAGCAACAGTTTCCTACCACCCACACCCCAGCAATGGTTCTGGAATGTCCCTAGAGATAGAGCCAACAAATTAAGGAAAAGGTCACCTACCCCTCCTTGAATTTCCCCTAATGTGCTTTAAATCAGGCCTGTGAGCTCACTGGGGTGCCTCCATCTTGGTAGAAGGTAGACTCAAGCATGCTGGACTTCTGCAGAATAAAATGTTCTCTACTTTTGCATACTATTTATTTAGTCTGGGTATCATTCTTTGGAGAATAATGGACCCTTACATTATGTATTCGAATGCTAAACACTGGGCCCCACAATCTGGTTGCCCCCAACGAAGAGATCTTCACATAAACCAAATGAGGTTACAGAAATCCTGTCCCCCAAGTAGTCCACAATTGGTTAATAAAGATGCCTACAGCCTGGAATGGGGAGAAGAGAGGGGAGGGAAGAAAGGTTGCGGGGGCTTTGGGGTCTCAGCAGGGACCATGAGGAGAGGAGAGAAGGAAGGGGTTGCCATAGGGTAGAGAGAATTAAGAGCCCATGGCCATGAGGGCTGGCCTGATGGAACAGGAGCATCCCAACAAAACATGGCAAGTCATCTTGGGAATTCTGACAGAGAAACAGACAAAATAGTATAGAGGATGAATACCTTCCCAGCTCTTGTGCTTAAAGCTTATTATAAATCTAAAGGTCTCTGTGTCTTTTATTGGGGAAATGATCTGAAGTGAGGTAGAAATCCCTAGTAGATATTTAAAGGCAATAAAGGGGTGTAGAACCCCCCCCCAAATAATATTAACCACAGCATTGTCCTCAGCTGCTGACTATGATTTGCCTCATTCTCTAGCAGAGGCAAACAAACAAAAAATGGTTGAAATGGGAAAACAAAAGGGTTCATTCTGCTCTCTCATTTCCGAAAGAGTTGCAGAGTTGGCTGTGCAACTGGAAAAATTGTGGGTGGAAATGCAAATGTTGGGGAGTGAGAAGCACTGGAAAAAGGAAGAAATAAAAGACTCAGACTTTGATGACTGAGTAAGAGACTGGGAGTTTCCCTCAGGAGGAAAGTGGGAAAGAAACTGCTGAAAAGCAGAGCACAGTCCTGCCCAGTGCCTTGGACTTTCAGTTTCCAGTTCCTGTAGCCCCTGTGTGGGGTGACGAACTGGGTGGGCAGCCGGGAGGAGGAGGAGCAAAGTCATATAAAAGATGAAGCAGCCCATTTAAAAGAAATCGTTAATCTTGACCCAACTGTGCTGCCGGAGATAGAGGAGGGGCAGCTTAGGGTTATGACATCACCATCGACTTTCCCGGTAAACATACAGCACATGCCTGCTAATGGTGCAGAACAAGATTATGATAAGATAGGGTGGCATCCTATAGAAATGATAGATCTAAGGGATTTTAAAAATCATTTAATCTATGATTTCATAAGGGATGCCTTCACCTTGTGTAAAACAAATTCTAAATAACTGGGCTACTAAAAATAGAATTATTCCCCAAGACTAGAAGGAATTGGTGACAGCTGTATTAGAGGCCAGTCCATAATTGCAATGGTTAACATGGTAAAAGGAAGGAGCCTCGAATGTTGATCAGGGAGGGAATAAGTATAGTTAATGATCAGTTGTTGGGTGAAGGACAACAACTATATAAGAGCAGATTCAATTTGATGAAGCTACTGTAGAACAATGTTTAGCAGTTTTAAGAGCTTGGGACAAAGTTGAGGAGCCTGGAAAAAGGTCCAGCTAATTTATAAAGACTACATAAGGCTCTGGAGTAGACTTCACTGAATTTTTTTTTAAAAACAAAGATTAGCCTTAGCTGTAAACCAAGCCACATTAGACCCTGATGCATGACAGATGTGGATAGAAACCTTGGTGTATGAAAATGTGAATATAAAAAAAGTTATTAGATAATTAAAGGCATGGGCAGTGCCCATGAATGAATGGATAAGGGATAAACCTATATTGGTTCTAATGTGTACCATGCTAATATCATAGGTCAAGCTATAGCTAGAGATCTCCAATATCAAAATGTCTGGTTTTCAATTGCAGGAAATATGGCCATTTGCAAAGAAACCGTGACCAAACCAAAAGCCTCAGATCTCAAAATGCCTGGTGTGTTACCTTTGAGAACTATAGTACTTTTCACTAGAAAAGTGAATGTGCCTCTTCTAGGAGAAATGATTTTTTTTTCTAAATCTCAAACAAAAAGAATGCCTAGGTTTCCCTGGGGTGTGCACGCAATGTGGCAAGGACTGCTGCTAGACTAATGAATGTAAGTCCAAGAGAGATATCCAAGGCAATTTTTCTGCCACCAAGAAACAGCTTTGGGGGCTGGACTTGAGGCCCCACAGCAAAAAAATACAATCCCTTTGCTTCTTGTCAGCCAGGAAATAACAAGCAGGCAGAAATACTTCAACTAAGTATTACAGATCTCATGTACAGCACTGTAGGCAGTGCTGCTCTAGACTTAGCCACAGATAAGCATCTTACTCTAGCTCCCCCAAATCCAAGGTTTCAAAATGTCTACTGGGGTTGATGTTCCTTTGCCCTCTGGGATATTTGATCTTTGGAAGAAGTGGATTGACTTCCTAAGGATTCATTGTGCATTCCCAAATTATAGATGAATACTTCAAAAGAGAAATTAAAATTACAGCCTATGTAAAAGAAGAAATGCAAATTAACTAACACAGGTGATATGACTGCTCAGTTGCTATTATTAAGAGCAAAGCCTTTGCAGTAGAAAGAACAGGAGGGTTTCAAAACACTGGAAAATGTGTGTTCTGGAAATCAGTGGTTAATGATCAGAGGCAAAAATTAAAATTGCAAGTAAATAGTATTGAAATAGAAGGCTTGGTGGATACAGGAGCTGATGTAACTATCATTTCCCAAAGATCCTGGAATTCAGAATGGACACTTCAAAAGGGTTAAACATAGTTTCTAGGAATTGGAATGCTATCTCAGATATAATAATGTATGAGAAGGATTAAGTGTGTGGGACTGGAAGGTCAAATAGGAAAGTTAAGGCTTTATGTGGCTAACATACCCATAAATTTATGGGGAATGGATCTTTTACAACAGTTAGGTACATAGATTAATATTCCTGCAATCCCATAGATAATCCATGTTGAAATTAGGGGTAAAATAGTAGATGCTCTTGGGGAAGGTATTGATAAATGTTATCAAAACAACCACAGGGTGTGTTAATTGTTCAAATACAGCACATCACAGAAATTAAATTTCCAAATTTATAAGATGGGCCACTGCTGAAATACCAATGGCCCTACTCTTTAAATGGTTTACTGATAAGCCTGTGTGTGCAGATCAGTGGCCTTAACTAAGGAAAAATTATGAGCACTTGAGCATCTGGTACAAGAGTAGCTAAGGCTCAACATATAGAACAGTCTACTAGCCCATGGAATTTCCCTGTATTTATTATAAAAAAAGAAGTCAGGAAAACAGAGAATGTTAACAATTAAGCAATGGAGTTACAGCCTAAAGTTCTTTTACCTTTTTTTTATTACTTAAGACATGACCAATGATTTTTTTTTTTTATTATCCCCTTGCATGAGTAGGATAGGGAGAGATTTGTTTATACAGTACCTACTTATAATAATGGTTGATCTAGAAAAAGATATCAGTGGGAAGTTCTTCCACAGTGAATGTTAAATAGTCCAGCATTATATCAATATTTTTGCAAAAACTTTAGAAATAGTCTGTAGGTAATTTTCTCAATCCATTATTTATCATTACATGAATGGTATTTGGTTGGCTGATTCTGATGCAGATACATTAGAAAAAATGTTTAAGGAAACACAATTCTGCCATGCTGGGGTTACATATTACTCCTGAAAAACTACAGAGAGGAGATTCTATTAACTATTTGGGTTATAAAATAGAACAAAAATTCAACCACAAAAGGTATAGATCAGAGGAGATCAGTTACAAACTCTAATGATTTTCAAAGACTAATGGGAGATATTAATTGGCTATGGCCTACCATTGGGTTAACTCAAACATTAAGTAATTTGTTTCAAATGTTACAAGGAGATTCAGACTTGAAACAGTCTAAGATGGTTAACAACTAAAGCAGAGAGAATTAACTCTGGTGGAAATGAGGCTGCAAGATGTATATGTGTTTTGAACAGTTCCCAAACTTGATTATATTTTGATTATTTAGCCTTCAACTCATTCTCCTAGTGGGATCACTATGCAAAGGGAAGATAGTATTGTGGAATGAATTTTTTTTAGCACACAAACAAATAAAAAATTAAAGACTTAGAAATAGTTTCTGATTTAATTATAAAAGGTAGAATGCAATTATGTCAATTGTCAGGAACAGACCCAAAAGAAATCATAGCACCTTATACTAATATTGAGATTATATCATTATGGGTAATCAGTGAATATTGGCAAAGAGCTTGTAGCAACTATTTGGGAGAAATTAACAGCAAATATCCTAAAAACAATTGTTTTTATTGTATAAAAAAATTATTGGATTCTCCTACATATTGTAAAGGGAATGTCAATTCCTGAAGTATCTACATTCTATATTGTTGTAAATACATTTGAAATGGCAGACTATAAGTTAGATAAAATAAGCAAAGTAATTCAAAGCCCATTTACTTTATTTCAAGAATCAGAATTGTATATAATTCTTCAGGTATTATTAGATTTTCCTGAATCTCTTAATAGAATTACTGACTTTCAATATGCAGAAAGATTTGTTTTGCATATAGAAATTGCTGAATTTATTTCTGATAACTTAGAATTTACATTGCTATTTATGCAACTGCAACAGGCAATCAGAAATAGAAACTATTCATGTTATATCACATTCAGTCTCATTAAGGCTTGCCAGGTTCATTAGCACAAGGAAATGAAGAAACTGACCAATTAATAACAGGAAAGGTGTTAGAAACTTCAACATTTCATGAAAAACACCATGCTAACAATAAAGGTTTAAAGAAAAAAATTTCTATCATTTGGAAATAAGCCAAGGAAATTATAAGAAAATGTTCTACTTGTTCTTTGTATAACCAAACTCAATTATCCACTGGAAGTAACCCTGGGGGTACCAAAATAAATGAAATTTGGCAGATAGAAGTGTTTCATTTTACAGAATTTTGAAAACTGTTTATTTACCATATCATTTCAATGGCCAACTTCTTTTGGTTCTGAAAAGGCCAATTCTGTAATTACACATTTACTGGAAATGATGGTTATTATTGGGTTACCTATGCAAATTAAGACTGATTATGCCCCCACATATGTGTCCAGTAAGATGAAGCAATTCTTTGCATATTATAGTATTAAAGCACTTTACAGATATACCACACAATCCTACAGGACAAGCCATAATAGAAAGATATAATTGCACTTTTAAAAATAAATGCTTATAAAATCAAAAGGAAGAATAAAGACCCCTAGGGACTGATTAAACAGTGCTCTGTTAACTTTAAATTTTCTGAATGTTAATGAGAAAGGAACAGCAGCCTAGAGACACTGGGTTATAGAAAAAAGCAGTAGAATTAAATTAGCCTATATTCTATAAAGATGTGTTAACATCAGAATGGAAGCCCACAAAAGTTTTGCATTGGGGACATGGATTTATTTATATTTGTACAGAAAATGAAATGCTGTGAATACCATCAAAAACTTATAAGGATTAGAATTGAGCAGGAGCATTCTCCTGAAAACCTTGGTCACTGATCTGAAAAACAGAAAACAAAACAAAACGACAACAACAAAAAACAACCAACAATGAAAACCAAAAAAATGGCTTATTTCATTGAAGATGTCTCTGTTTATAATTTCCCACTACACTCAGCACAATTAATGGCTTTAAAAAATCGGGGAAAATGTTGTGAGAATTTTGGTTACTTTAAAAAACGCAGAAATATTATAAGAATAAGTTTTCATTTCCTATCCCCTGGGGTGGGATATGGGGCTGCTTCAGATTGTCCTCAGCAGCTGACTAGGATTTGCCTAATGCTCTAGCAGAGGTGTGGTTTTGCCAGCTGCAGATAGTTTCTGCTATTATGTGACATTTGGAATTCTGGGAACTTTTCATAGGGTATATAAAGGTTAGGTCCCTGAGAGGTGGGTTGGTCATTGTTGGTCACTTGGGGTAGGGTGGGGTTGGTTGCTATTTGATAGTAGTTGTGGTCAAAGAAGAAACAAAAGGAGACATTAGATTCAGGGATCTCTTTCTCTTCTACCTACTGTTAAGGGATTGAAAGGGCAGTTAAGGGTGGAGAAAGATGGAAGAAAGACGGACCTAAGAAATAGCAAAGGAGCACCAACATAGATCCACCAGGCAAATCAGTGATACCAGGAGCAGAACACTGCCCAGCACTTCTCAATGCCACCATGTTGCCTCTCATTCACTCCTCCCTCAGGAAGTCAAAGGGTATACACATTTAGAGAAGGTTCAGCTGAGGAAGTGAAAAGACGTCCCAGCTGTTCTCTCAATACTAATTGATTTTGGATGACGCCATAGCTTTAGTTTCAGATCAGCTTGACATCATTCACCCATCCATGCATCCATGTATCCATCTATTCACCCACTTACTCATCCATCTACCCGCCCATGCATCCATCATTCATTCATTCATTTAGAAAATTCGCGTGGATGTCTGCTTGGTGGTTGGCACTTGGTGGTTTATGTCAGGAGTATATGGATAGATGTGATAATTCACTCCCATCCTCCAGTGGAGTAGAAAGACATGAATTAGGCATTCCGCCATAATTGTCGGTGGTAGAGAAGTAAAGGAGCTGGTGACTGGTAGCCTGGGCACAACTTCTGAGGACATGGTGCTTTGCCTGACACTTGCAGAGGAATGGGCACTAGAAATGGTTGAAGGTAGTAGGGGTGGAAAGGGATAGACAAAATGGCATGGATAGGCCTGCTTTGGAGATGGGGAAAACAGTAGTGTGGCTGAAGCACGTGAGCACTGTAGTTCAAATACAAAGTGACCCCTAAAGATCTCTCCTATAAAGGTGTGGCCTCAGTTTGGTTCTACTGGGAGGTGGTGGGATCCCAAAGAAGGAGTTTAAATGACAGTGTCCCTTTAGGTACAGGTGTTTGAACACTTGGTTCCCAGTTGGCAGCGCCCGTTTGGGTAGGTTTAGGAGTTGTGGTCTTGCTAGAGGAAGTATGTCATTGGGGCTGGATTTTGAGCAATCAAAGCCATATGCCATATGTACTCTCTGCTTCCTGCTTGTGGTTTAAGATGTGAGCTTTCAGTGTCTGCTCCAGCTGTCGTGACTACTGTCTGCTGCCTCCTCCCTCCATGGAACTGTGAGCCCCAAATAACCTTTTCCTCCTATAATAACTTGCCCCAGTCCCGGTGTTTTATCACAGCAACAGAAAAATAACTTAAACAGATGTGGTGCTTAGCAGAAGGTTTTGAGATGTTGGAAGTGCACCCTCAAAGGGATCCAGACTGCTTTTCATGTCGTAGTCAGGAAGTGGATGGCTTTGTTCTACTCAATGTTCCTGCTAAGATCTGTCACCACACCTATGGGCCAATTATTTATGCATTCAAATATGTAAAACTGTGACCCTCCCCAAACCCTTTCTGCTTCTGTAAGGTGAATATTTTGGTTGTGTCAGTAGCTAAAAGCTAATGTGGGGAGCAAATTGAAAGGTAAGAAAAGATGGAGCTACAGAGAGGGTTAGCCAGGGCAAGATCATGAGGGCCTTTGGAAGCTTTGTTGGAGTTTATTTATTTTTTGATACGTGATCTTACTGGGCCCAGGCTAGCTTCAAATTTACAATCCTTCTGCTTTTACCTTCAAAGTGCTAGAATCACAGCCAAGTGCCACCATGTCTTGTGAGATCTGTGGCTTTGTCCTTATGGCAGTGAGAAGTGTTTCAGTAGGAGAGAGAACATTTATATGTGTTGTGCTAATCAATTCTCGTAAGACTCAAGGCATGAACAGTCATAGCTGGTCATATGTCTACTTGACAGGCAACCCAAGTGGGTGAGTCTAGAGAGTTCTGCAAAATCAAGAGTGTATAATGTAGCACATGATTAATATAGAAGGGATTCTTCTGATTAGCCACTTGATAGGTTCAATCACTCATCCGCAGGTGTTTAATTTTGATAACAACTCAAAATTTGTTCTCTACTGTCAGCCATCTGCAGTGAAACCTAAATTCCCTGAGGTCATTAACTGTTTGAGAGAGCTGTCTCTCACTTCCATCCAGTCTGCCAGTTTGTGAAAATTAAAAAATAATGTATAATTGACTTGAGTCACAGCTTGCACTAGTTAGGTGAGCTTAAAGAGTTCTACAGTTTTGAGTCCTATTTCGTATCTGATGGAGGTGGTGGCTTTGGCTAAATTAGTAAGAAGAACCATACAATGAGAGTAATAGGTTGGAGCTACAATGTTAAGATGTTGATCACTAATGGGACAAAAACGGTGAGGGAGATGGCTGTCACACAAGGAATGAATATGACTGAGGGAGCAAAGGTGACTTGGTCCACCCGAAGCATTGTGTTCCACTCACTAAACTGCAACTGTGCTTTAACTCGCTTTTAAAATCATCTTTCTAATTATACCAAAAGTAAAATATTATTTTTCATGTGTTTCTGTTAAAAGCTCCCCGTTGTTGCCAATCTCTCCTCTTAACAGAGAAATAGCAGATATGAAGCTTATATGCCTTGGTCGAGTAGGTTTAGTGACACTGCTTTAAGAACGATCCCCTGGAACAGTTCCTGTATTCATAGCACCTCCTGGCTTGCCACACCCTGTGGAAATAATGGAAGAACCATCTGCGAGGCAGGCAGGCAGTCCGTTTTGCAGAGGAAGAATCTGGTCTAAGGTGTTGAAGTGATCTGTGGTAATCACCCAGCCAGTGACTTCAGTGTATGAGCTGAGTCTGTTCACTTCACTCTTGCCCCATGGTGTCATTTTTCCTGTGTATCACTCTGTCACCCAGTTTGTTAATCACGTGTATATATATATATATATATATATATATATATATATATATATATATATATACACACACACACACACATATATATATGTATATATATATGTATATATATATGTATATATGATATGCATATATGTATATTTACACAGGAACACATGTGTGCGTGTGAGAGAGAGACAGAGAGACAGAGACAGAGACAGACAGAGAACAAAGGAGAGGAGGAAAAGGGAGAGGGAGAGGAGAAGGAAGTGAGAGAGGAGAGGAGGAGAAAGGGGGGGGATGAGAATGACTGTTGAGTGGCGTTTGCATTTGGCCTGGCTTAGGGAAGATGACTCTAAGTAGGGGTTATAAGTGATGACACAGCTCGCAGCCTTTGCTGCCTTTGACTCTCCCCTGTGTATTTCTCTGGTAAGCTTTTGCCTCTTGTTTGCTGCAGAGGTTCATTTTGTTTCCCTGTCTTATTTTGTGGAAATACATTTTAGTGATTTTGAAAGGCCTGCTTTTTAAAAATTCTTATTATTTCTTTTTAGTTCTTCCCATTTTTTTTTAACTATACAACACCAGAGCGGAGAGATTGAAAGCTTTTTTACCATGATATTTGAACATCAATGGATTTAGAGACAAACCCCTTGTTAGACTTCTTTTTTCATGGCACTAGAGTAGTGATTGAAAACTTCTTGACATCAAAACATGGTTGTAATATTGTGTGAAGCTGTAGCTTTAGAACCGGGTCTACAATGGAGCGATCTTATTTATGGAAACCACTAATTTGTGTCTCCATATGCATCAATGTTATTTTGGGTACACCTCAAATTAGAGGGTTCTGTGACTGAGGAAAATCTCTGCACCATGGCATTTGCAGTGCCATTTAAATGCTGCATGTATGATCTATAGCTGTTTAGATGAGTCAGGAAGTAATTTAAAACAGGTCAGTGTTTACCCAGGGCTCAGGATAGCTAGCAACATTGCCCCACCCTTTACAATTAGCGATCTATTCAAATGCTGTGAATGCATTTTCAGTATGTAGAAATACTTCACCCAGAATAAATGTAATTATCTGCAATATCAGATTTTTTTTGTTCCTAGATTTGAAAACTTTAAAAAAAGCATCTAGAATTCAGTGAGACTCCAAGAGCTAATCTGAGGTTAATTAACAGCTTTCGAGGAGAGCAGTCCTCCCGAGACCCTTGCGGATGCTGTTAGATGCTGCAGACAGTGTGGGGAATTTTACTTATATAAATAAAACTGTGAATGCCCACACTTGGTCTTAAAAGACACTGTTTCCAGTGGAATCTGTACTTTACTAAAGAAAACAGAAATTTTTATCATTTATTTGAAGCCAAAGAAAATGCCCAAATGTTATATAAAGGGCACTGAAAGTTGTCCTTAAATGAGGTTATAGAGAATAACAATCTCTATGACTGTCCCCTTCTCATCTGTAGAGGCTGGACGCCTTGAATAGGCTCTCACCTGCTGGCTGTGTGACCTTAAACATTACTTAGCCCTTTATCCCTTTCATATAGGAAGCATGGAAGTGATAAAGTATTTCTCATAGACATCTGAATTAGATGAGTTCATTCTCATAAAGGGTCTGGTGTATAGCAATGCTGTTATAATGTTTTAGTTTTAGTTTTAGTTTTAGTTTTAGTTTTAGTTTTAGTTTTAGTTTTAGTTTTAGTTTTAGTTTTAGTTTTAGTTTTAGTTTTAGTTTTAGTTTTAGTTTTAGTTTTAGTTTTAGTTTTAGGGAAGAGTCATTGGTGGTTTCTTTTCCATTAAATAGAATGGCCTGTGATGGCAGCTGGTCTTGAATTATAATTTCTGTAGAGAAACAATTTTTCCCATTTGAGAGAGATTTAAGTGCTGCAGTGTTTTCTACTTTTGGGAAATTGAGATATTTAGATTTATCTAAGCTTTATTAAAATGGAGATTTGTAGACACCCCGTGTAGACATTTGCACGTCCATTCACCCATACATTCACCAATCCATTCACCCCTCAGCCACCCATTCATTCATTCATTTATTCAACAAAGCATACTGATGATACCTGTTACTGCCATACACTGTTGTTTCCCTCCATGTCTTTATTTATTTATTGAGTCATAGGGTACTTAGAAATACATTCATCACTCAGATCAGTAGTCTAAATTTGGGTCTATTTCTAGATTTTTTTGTTTTGTTTTTTAATTCTACATTTGACTTTTTTCACAATATCTTTTATTGGGAACAGTTTTTTTATTTTCATATGGCCTAGGGCAGTTATCATAAAAATGCTCACAAGATAGTCAGCATCTCAACGAAATCAAGGTGATTCCCCTCACAGAGAGCTTGATGGCTTTGACAACTGGAAGTAATTTTATCACGTGAATGTCAACACACACGGAAGTATACGTATACTATTTATATAATATACATTAACCTGTAGAAGATGTAGTGGTGTAATTAAAACACTTTGATATGTTGCCTCTCACTGGAATCCATTTCTTTCCTTTCCTATCGAGGACTCTGAGACAGATTATTCAGCTCCTCAAGTCTTTATCTCCTCATTTGTTTACAGATCTAGTATGTCTTTAAGGTTGATGCTCAAAAGATCATGTGTAAAAAATACCTAGAAGTGCCCCTGACACATAGATGCTGAGTAAGTGGGGTTTTTAAGTACCTCAGAATCTTTCACACTTTCAGGGAGGCCCAGTGAAATGTAGCTCAGAGCTGAAATAAGGCAACTAGTACACAAACATCCATATGGCGAAGAGACAATCTAATATTTCTATAAATGTTGGATGAAACAAGTCTTTGAATGAGAGAGCAAAGCACCAGTGAAAACCACTTAGCCAGGCGTTCAATGGGGAAAGCCCAGGATCATATTCATCAGAATGACGAGAAGATTCTCTAACAATTCTTATGTCATTTCAAAATCAAACAGGTGGGGATCAAAACTCATGCAACTGTTCCTCTCCTGGTTTTCTTTTTTGATACTTCTGAAGTCTCTATTTTCCAGGAAAGGCCCTACACAGAAGATTCTGCTGGAGAGATTTGAACGTGGGATAAAGGAATAACTTTAACCATTTTATGCATGAAAAAAACTGACTTCCTTAAAAGAATACATAGCTTGTGAGAGCCATCTGGGCTCGGAAGATAAGAGAGTGAGAAGAGAAGAATCCAATAATGAACTATGTTAACTTCTATGTACAAGCTCACTTCAGTGTATTGATGAAAAGCTTGTGATTTGTTTAAATGGTGGGATGCAAGTGCTATTTTCTGCTATATACACGAGGATGCTCTTTAGTCTGTATACAAGATGATTCAATACTATGATTCTAGGATTACACTATGTGTTCCCAGTGCAATTTCTCATTTTTATCAGATGCTCAAAGTTCCTTTTAATTAATTGAAAGACGCATAAATATTCAACAATTAGAATCCCCAAGAGCAACTCTGTTGCTGTTTTTCAGAAAACGAGGTTAGATAGAAAGTTGATGTAGATTGAATGGAACACACATATAGGTTGGTTAGATTGCTTTGTCACTGAAAAGCGAATCTAGCTACAAAGTGGTCTCCATGAATTAGACAAATAGTAATTCTGATCTTGGCTTAATGTCTAGTCTAGAAGAAATTGTTCATCTGGGCTATTCTTAAGGGTTCTATCTACTTTATAAGGTAGATCTTAGAGAAAGTGCCTGTTATGGGACATGACATATACACACTGGTTGAACAGTGAACTCTCTAAGGAGTTTCATGACTGCTACCCAGAAAAGGACCATTTCCCATTTAAGTCTCTCCCTCCAGATTCTAAAGGCTGGAGCTATGTATGGTAGAAGGCACAGACATATGTACCAAAGGAAACACAAATGAGGGGTGTGGTAGGGCTGAGAGTGGCAAGTGATAACTCATTGTAAGCTAGTACTTACAATAAGACCAAGCTTTGTACTCTGTGTTCTATAGCTGGCCATTCATAAGGCAGGGTAAGATGGAACTAGACTCTAAACTCCGTGGCTTCTTGGATGGCACGCTCCATTACCACTACATTGTATTCTCTTCTCCCCCCTGCCCTGGAATGTCAACTTAGTGTTGAGAGAAGGCTTTCCCATTTTGTCTTTGTGGTGATCCTATAGCTTTGCACTTTTCCTCACATGTCACCCTCTAAAATGCTGACTTTTTATTATCTATTTATCTATTTATCATGTATATATTCATTATATCTATCTATCTATCTATCTATCTATCTATCTATCTATCTATCTATCTATCTATCTATCTATCTATCATCTAACTTTGCTAGACTTTAAACCTCACAGGGTATGGAGTTTTGTCCTTTTGGCTCCCTTGGTTTTTTTTTTGCCAGTGCCTGGGATAGGGCTTAGACTATAATAGTTATTCAAAACATATTTCTCAAATAATATTTAATGAAATATCAAGTAACACTGGAAATCTATCAGAATTCAAGTACTTCCAGTTTGGTAAAAACCCACCGCAGGAATGAAGGATTGTGATATCCAGTGTAGTTGTTATTAGCTATGAGGGACCTTTTAAGTTTAATTACAATTTAATTCAATTTCTTAGCTGTAACCAAAGTGCTCAGGCCTGTCTGATGGATGGCACAGAGGCAGATTCTGTCATCTCAGGGAGTTCAGCTGGACAACATTGCTCTTGAGGTTAACAGCATTGCCAAATGCTCACCTCGGGCTGAGGCTAGTAGGACATCTAAGTACGAGACTGAACAGGGCTGGCTTTGCATATGTCATTTTCCCTCCTCCCTTTCCTGTGGCTGTGAGCGTGCCCAAGAGTGAAAAGGAAGCATTCCAAGGGACACAGCCACTGCCACATGGTCAGGCAAGTTTTCTGCCAAAACTGTAAGTCAAGCAATATCCTGAGTTCATTCCAAGTAAAACCCGATCAGTGAATACTACCCATAGCCAGACTAGAGGGACAGTCAGAATTTTGTTGGTTTTGGCCCTGAATCAAAACTGGAATCAGAGCTGGCTTAAGAAGTATATAGAATCTCTGGGGCAGCCAAGCTGTGGATCCACCCTTGATGGATATATATCAAATAGTCGCTCAAGACTTATTTAAAGGAGAAGTTAACTAACATGTGAGAGAACAAGAAAGCTGGATGCATTCTACTTTCTTGTCTGAAATAACTCAGCTCTGGGATGAGGAAAATAAGCCTACTGCAGTTACTGGGCCATCTTCCTAGGAAACAATATGGCATGGGTGCCCAGAACATAATTTCAGTCCCAGCCTGCCTGCGAAGACCATGGTGCTACTAGGAGAAAGTTAGCAAATGACATGACCTTTTCATCCTCCATTTCCATACTTCTACAATGGAATCAATATAACCATATCAAATTACAAAATACCAAACAAATACTTAGATCAAGTTCTTGCATATAGATGCTTTGCAATGATATATAGAGATATACTCATATTTATCTATAAAACGACTCTAGTGTGTCAAGTATGTTGTTGGCAACGGGACAGAAGTCCTGGGGAAGCGTGATGCTACACTATGTCTCTATATGCCTTGTCGGAGTATTTCTTCTCACCCTATATTCTTTCAGATGGTGGAAAATGTGATTTCTCTATTTTTGTTACATATTGTATGATGGACTAACTCCTTGCTTAAAAACTTTGAAACAACCTATTTTATGTGTATGAGTGTTTTGCCTGCACATATGTGTGTGTGCCACATGCTCCTGTACCCAAAGAGATCAGAAGAGGGCATTGAATCCCTTGGAACTGGAGTTGAAGATGGTTGCCTATCACCCTGTAGAAGCTGAGAACTGAAATCAGTCATCTGTAAGAACAGCAAGTGCTCTTAACTGCTGAGCTATCTCTCTAGCTCCTAATTCCTACTTTTTAAAAAAAAAATGCTATTTCTTATATATTATCAAGAGTAAGTTGTGTAGTCAACCTGTATTTAATTCCATTTCCAACTGGTTTCCAGCAGTAAGTTGTTTTGGTCCTTTGTCTCCCACGCCTTATGTATGTATTGAAATTCTTATGCAGCCAGGTAATTGAAACACTGGTATGTTTTGGCACATTGATCAAAAAGCAACCGTTTTCTGTATCCCAAGTGTCTCTGAGGTAACTTGGATTCTTATTTTTCTCTTTGTTGAGATAATTCATTGTACTTCGTGCTGCCTGTCTGACAGGCTTACAGATGTGAGGGCATCGACACGGTTTTCACTTTACTCAAGCGCTAGAGTAGACGTTCGCAGCACATCGCCCATGAGAGCCTCTCTTCGCCTAGGTTCACTGTTAATCTATCAGACTCTGTCCTTTCATCTGAGCCCACGTGTAGCCTCAGAGTCATTCTCAGTGCATTTTAGGAAGCCATCCCTGGCTGATGTGAGTTGACACTCAAGAGGAAAATGGCTTGCCATCTCTGTACCAGAAATGATAAACTGAAAGGCACCATCAAAGGATGCAAGCTAAAGCAATCACAGGCTTACAGAAATCCAAATCTTAGGCCTATCCCAAGACACCGAATCATGACTACTGTGAGCTTATAGCAATAGATCCCTTAATGCATATTCAAGACCTATACGAACTCCCCCCTGTGATGAAGTGTTGTTTTACATAAACTATCCCAAGGACATATAATAAGCACGAATATCCACCCAATGATGCAGGAAGGGCTTTACTGGAACCAAACGGAGGGGGTTTTGTTTGTGGTTTCTTTTGGCAAGATTAGTACACGTATCATTGGATCCTACTTCAGGACATTATACTTTGTTCTGTCAAAGAGAGTTTTATAGCAGGCTGTCAATATTGTATTCAGTATATGAAAATGCTGTGATCCATGATCAATCTGAGAATTCCATGGGGATTCTGGGAAAAATCTGATGAGAACATTCCAGACATTTATTATTGGTGGTGCCATTGGTAGCAAGTTAACCCAGTGTGGTCTCAGCTGCAGGGGTTGTTTGTTAAGATGCTTCAGAATTAGCTTCTCCTGGAGGACAGGGATTAAATTTGAGGTCATTTTGTTTATGTATTTATTTGTTCATTTTTATTTTATTTTATGTATATGGAGACTGAGGAAGCTACTTTGGAGAACACCAGATGCAGCAGAGAAGTCTAATCTTCATATCATCTAAGCCAGCTTCTTTAAGTGGGGAGCATGAGTTATTCTCATTGGGATTAAATGGGGTTCTGGTTTTAAACAGTTTGTTGAGTTCTGCGTTCAGTCCATCTAAGTCAATATATAGACGTGTGTAGTTAACAGGCAACTTTGAAGTCTTCCCCCACATTGATGGGCATTCAGGGAACTGCAAACAGCAGTTCTCTAAAGCGTTCTCCTCAATAATTGTTTAGCTAGATACTTTCTGATGATGTTGGGTTTTCCTGTTCAGTGACGCATTTCCCCAGTAAGCCAACAGTTGAGCAATTTTAAAACATATTTAATGTAGGGATTGGACTGGTTAACTTAGATCATGGTATTTTCTTCTCCGTGCTTGAGATCAGTCTTTTAAAATCAATGCTTCATCTTCCCCATGTTCACACAATATGGGGAGATTTAACAACAACCTGTCAGATGAAAGTTTTATTATACCTTGTGCTTTCTTAAATAAACAGAGTTGTTCTAGCCACATAAAATGTGGGCACTATGACAAGGTTAACTATGTATCTGTACTTTTATATTCCTCAGAGAAAATTGACAGTGACTCTCTCTATGGTACCTTCTGCCACTTCCAAACTCACTGGCATTACATTGATAACTATTTGCTATATTTGTTTACATGAGATTGCATACATATCCATGAAGGAAAATTATGCTTCATAACACCCACAGTACCTAAAACAAACATTAGGAAATACACAGTGATTGATTAATTTGAAAAGTCATGGTACCAGTTCTCGAAGTTTTCAATTAACTCTTTTGAATGCATATTGTAAAGATATAGATATTTATATAGGGTTATACGTGAATAAATATTATGTTAATTATTTTACTAAATTTTATTGCATTTAATACAGTTTAACCAGAATTTGAGGGAAATTGGAAAAGGGGAGTAGATCAATTATATTGTCATTTATGGATAACTGACATAGTGTGAAACTGTTTCTGGAAATGTTCCACTCAGGGTTTTATCCTGGGTTGTTTAAGCACTGTGTCCTTATCAGAGCCTATGTGACCCTATACTCATGTATTTAAATACTCATTACAGTGTCTCTGAGTGCCAGGGTTATGCCTTGTTTACCTTCCAGCCATGCACATAGCAGGCACGCCATAAATGTTGATGTTTACAGAACTAACAGTAAAACCACCTTCTGTTCTTTGTCTTTGTTGATTCTATGATTTCTTTCAGGAAAAGTGAAAAAGAACCAGCTTGACTTTTTTTTTTTTTTTTTTTAGAAAATATATCCTAGAAAGGAGATGAGGCAGATGAAATTAACAAAAACTAAAATGGACACTTGAAATCAGCATGGTTGACATTGTTTCTTTCTTTCTTACTTGACATTCCAATTATGTCTATATCATGCTGGGGTACAGGCCATCGAGATCAATTACTTTCTGTAGAAAGTAATACAGAAAAATGATAGGGTTTTTGACACCCTTCAGTGTGAGCCTGAATGTCTGCAGCAGCAGGAGTAAACATTTGTAATCATCTCACAGAATGACATGCCCCAGGGGATAGCTACAGCTCTTGGGTTCCTAATATGCCTGATTTTCAGATGACTTTCTCTTGTCTTTGGATATGTGATGTGTATTTGTAGAGAAAAAACTTTCTTCAATTCTCTGTGATACATTTTCAGTCATAAAATTGGGAACCATGCAATGAAGGTTTCCGTTTTCTTTTTTTAAAGATTTACTTATATATATATTTATAATATATATTATACATTTATATATATAATTTATTATATATATATATATATATATATATATATATATATATAAGTACACTATAGCTGTCTTCAGACACACCAGAAGAGGGCATCAGATCCCATTACAGATGGTTGTGAGCCACCATGTGGTTGCTAGGACTTGAACTCAGGACCTATGGGAAAGCAGTCAGTGCTCTTAACCACTGAGCCATCTCTCCAGCCCGAAGTTTTCCCTTTACATAGCTAGTGGATGTTCTCATGCCTTCCTTCTAGCTGATCAAAAAAATCTATTTTCAATTAAAATAAAAAAGAATGACTAACTGCAAGGAACCCAAAAATCAATCAGTCAGTCAATCAATCAAACAAACAATCGAACCCATGGAAATTCTTAAGTTCTCTTTAAGCAGAAAAGTCTCGGAAGAGTTTTAAAACAAACGCACACACACAGTTCATACATCTCCTACCTTTCCCATACCACTCACCCCACACCTTCCCTCCAACCCCCTCCATCAAGCATCCTCACTTTGATCACATATATCCTCACCCCACTCTACCCCCACACACACCTCCACACACAGCACACACCCCGCACACCATCCATCCATCACACCCCTACCAACACACTCACCCTTCTCAACACATGCGCTTGCACATGCGTGCACACACGTACACACACCCCATGACCACGTAACAGGCACCACATTGTTTTCTTCTACTCCCAAGAGTAAGATAGTGCTCGCGTGTTTTTTATAGTCCATCCCTGACTAAAATGCCACTAGAACATTATAATATGAATGATATATGCCTTACTGACAATTGCCCAACAGTCCTGAATCCTCACAAATTATTTAAAATTCTTTTAAGGTATGTTTTTCTTTTTGGCTACTAGATGGTTCTGCTTCTTTTCTGGAGTATCTAAAATGTGGTAAATCCAGGTGATAATCTTTGGACAGAACTGCTAACGTGTATACAAGCATTGGTAATAAACTAGTGACGGATGAGGGACAGTGACTCAGAGCACACATGTACTTAGATGGTGTTCTCTGCTTACATTGATCATTGGCAGGTACTTGTTCATGACATGACAGATGAAGGGGTGAGGTCCTGTTTCTCTGCAGCCTGAGACTTGAGGTTGACAGTTATCAGGCAAAGGCATACCTGATTTCAACATCAGGATGCTGCACCCTGAAAGGTGTACCAAACACCGGGCAATGCGTTCATCGCTTAATCAAACGCGAGAAAGCAAGGTCCTCATATATAATATTCCAGGAAAATAAGTCTAATAGTTTATGGTGCTTTTAATATTTGTGTTTATGGGTCTTAGTCATTTGTGATTAAGAAGCAGACTTTGAAAATATTTCCAGAGTAATGAAAGTAATTATGGAAAGGACTTGATGATTCATTCTGAGCTATGGCAGGTAAACAGAACACACATGATGATCGGGGGAATATCGACTCGGACTGTTTCTTTCAGGTACCACATGTCACAGAACAGATAGGGAGGAAACAAGACAAAATATAGAACTTAATTTGATTCTCAGCACCACATACAGAAAAAACGTTTAATTGCAATTGTCTCCTAGTTTATTCAAATCCATTTGCGCTGTGATAGACGCAGTCTGTCTGTTTCTATCTCCAGCAGTCTCATTCATGGAAGCTAATCAGTTTTGCCAATTATAATTCACTTCCAAAGTGATTCTCTTTTCCAATTCATATTCTCCTTCCAGTTCATATTCTTGGAAAGGAACTCAAATGATAAACTAGAAAGGTCACAAAGATGACAATGTAAGGCGAGAAAGGTCATTGCTCAAAGATTATGAACTGAGGAGCTATGTAGTCCATGGATGCTCTCACAGTCCTTGGGCCTGTTTTATTGAGCAATCCACAAATGAAATTAGCTTTAAACTTTGATATAAATCCCCAATGTGAAACAGAGCAGTAACGATATTAATTTAGTCAGAAATTAAACTTTATAACTAGGATGCATATGCTCCCTATTTAGAATTTTATTTGGATAGTGAAACATTTACTTGTACAGGTTTGTTTATATAAATATGTATGTATGTACACATGTATGTAGTAGAATGGTTAACTCTATTGGATTCTGAAAACCAAAGAAGAAATCCTTACTAGTGAGTGAAGGTCAATGCTTTTTTTTTTTCTTTTCATTCTTTGCATGTAAAGAAAGTACACTGTTACAAAATAAGGTTCTTTAGAAATGACTTTAAATTCTATGCACATGTGTGGTTAGACAATTTTATATCAAGTTAAATAAGCATGATCAATCCTGGAAGTTATTCAGATGGCAAACAGAAACAGTCTGATCATTTTATCACAATAAATTTATCAGTGCTCTCTTAAGAGAGTAGGTTTTCATCTTAACACTATGCATAGCGTCTCTCTCCTTCTCTCTCTCTCTCTCTCTCTCTCTCTCTCTCTCTCTCTCTCTCTCTGTCTCTCTGTGTGTGTGTTACTACATGTACTGACACACTTATACACAAGACTTCCCTTCAGGTTTCTATTTATTATAAGCATTGTAAGTATCACATAATACTTTTAAAGTTTCAGTTCTCCCCGAAATTGATAATGTTTAATTCTTTACCTCTGTACTAATTATGTGAGTGATTTCATATTCATTGATAACTGGCTATAGTTCACATTTATGTAAATCCTGTATAGATTGTGATTTTTACATACCTAGACTATAAAATAGAACTAAGAATTCTAAATGAAGTTGGAAGTACACAACCATTTTGATTATTAATTTAGGGAGGGGTTTAAAACAGTTTAGGTGATGACAGGAAAGAATCCACGTGAGAAAGGAATTATAACTTGGACACAAGATTATATATAATGAATTGTCTTTTGTATGTAAGCAATATACATGTTAATTAAAAGTTAAATATAATTATTGGGAAAAAAGCAGACGAACTTCCACGCACTTAAACATTTAAAGGAGTCATTGAGACACTTCGTACAAAAGGACCTATCACAAAACTTTCCTCAACGAATTTTGCTAGTAAAGCAGATGGAATGCTGCTCTGAGCTCATGACCTGTGTGGATTGAAGTAAAGTGTTTAACTTCTACTCTATTAGATTAAATCATGCAGTGCCCCTTTCAACTCTAAAATGCATAACCATTCTCGAATATTCAAACAGAAATAATCAGAGACATCCATATGAGAGGTTTTAATGTGTTCAAGGCACACAGCCTAAAGTAATGATGCATGAAAGGCACAAGGCTTTAGCTATCATGGGGCAGAGTCTCAGATAGCTAGAAACACTGGAGAAAGTCTTCCTTTTGCTTTGGTCCAGAAGGAAGGAAAGGGAAAACTGCATTCCAAATGCAAACCTGTATGTTGTTTTGAGGGTATCTGACCAATAACAATCTGCAAACACCATGGAGAAACAAATAATCAAAAGCTACACACTATCTAATTCTGTTTATTTCTAGACAAGAGGAACATGTTGCTGTATTTAAAGAAATAAGGACTATGGCAAATTTTTTAAATAAGAAAAACAGTTAAGGTTATCGAACACTGCTTTATTAGTCAACATAAAGATCACCGGGCAATGCCCTGTTTACATCCTCAGCAATAAAATGGATCGATACTTACTCTCAAAGAAGACAATGATGGCAATTTAATTAAATTTGCCAATGAGTAAGCTCTAACTTCATTTAGGATGTTTTTAGAACTATCAAATCTCTAGGTATAAAATCATCGAGTGCTGGGGTAGAAGCCTTAGCCTTCCATTACCTTCGACCTTATACACGTTGACTCCAATATAAACTTGGTAAACATACTGTGTTAGTGTAAACGGAGGGCCAAGGATTATGACAGGGAAGCACAGATGGTCGTTGCTAACATGCTGACTCTCTTTACTGTAGTCTGGGGAGGAGGGAGGTGGAAGAAGGAGTGTCCTCCACCGAGTTAGCTCTTCTGCAATGGCGTTACTGTAGGTGTGTGCTTGTCTTGCTCATTAGATTTGCTATAGCAATTCCAGGTTGTTCTTTCTTCTATTTCAATGTTCTGCACAGTTCGTCGTGCTCTTTGGACTACTCTGTATTTGTAAAAGACCCTGTGGAACGTCTTCTTCGTCACACTAATCACATGCTAGAAAAACTGGGTGAGAAAGTTTTTTGTTGTTGTTTAGAATTTAAATGACATTCTCTCTCTCTCTCTCTCTCTCTCTCTCTCTCTCTCTCTCTCTCTCTCTGTGTGTGTGTGTGTGTGTGTGTTTAGGGATGACCACTAAGGATTTTCTAACTAATGAGAGGGCTTGTCCCTGAAGAAGAATGATTCTGCCTCTCTCAGCAGTCATTGATTGTTTGATTGTCTGTATCATATGAAATGCTCAGAAATAAACAACAACAGCAACAGCACTCAAAGCAACATCAACCAATAGTAAAGCTAAGTGACTCTGACTGGTTGTACTCCTTCAACTCATTCATACCCTGGTTTAAATTACTTGCATAATCTGACAGAGTGCTCAAACCTCACTATTTTACTGGTGGACAGACCTCCTCCCAGGGAGGTGGGAGCTTTGAACATTAGAGAGTAGCATTTAAGAGTTGGTGGTCCAAGGAAAATACATAGGGGTTGAGTGGTCAGGGGGGAATTTACAAAGGACCAGAGCTGTTACCAATTATAGAGGCTTTACCTTCTAGGCCAACCTAGAAGTACCTGATAACATAGTCTGCCAATGTGTTTATAGCAGCTTGGCCATGATGGTGCTTACACTCGTGCCTAGAAGGTACCCAGTTTATCTCACAGGCTGCTCTGCACTGTTATCCAGATACGGTTTGCTTCATTTATCATAAGCCAGTTCCTGCCTCTCCTTCCTTGAGAGAGGAAGTGGGAAGGAGAGATGAAGATAAAAGAATATATCCCTTGACTTCCTTTCTTTCCCTCATTTTCATTATCAGCATGGACTCGGTGTAGCATTCCTGGATTTCCTATGCTCTAGTGTAGGGAGAATTTGTGTTTCTTAAAAATTCCAGTTATGTTACATGAATATGTTTTTGTTTTAATCCCAAGTGTGGGATAGGGGGCTGCTTCAGATTGTCCACAGCAGTTAACTATGATTTATCTCATGCTCTGACCGGGGCATGATATCTGTCAGCTGAAGATAATTTATGTTTGGAATTCTGGGGACTCTTCAGAGGGTATAAAAATGGCGGAGCCCTGAGCGGCTGGGGCAGCAGCAGCTGCTTTTTTTGCTGTTTGCTGGATTGCTGGTTGGAGATATCCTGATGATTTGCCCCTAATCAGCAAAAAGTAGTCTAAAGAGATGAACACCCCTTTCCCCTTTAGCCTTCTTTCTCTTGCTGGGAGGTTGGAAGGGATAAGAGTGGAAAAGGATGGTAGACATAAGAACCCAATAAAATAGCCAAATATATGGTTACTGTGTCGGCTATTGAGATGCTGCTCTCTCTCTTTCTTTCTTTCTTTTTTTTGAGACAGGGTTTCTCTGTGTAGCCCTGGCTGTCCTGGAACTCACTCTGTAGACCAGGCTGTCCTTGAACTCAGAAATCCACCTGTCTCTGCCTCCCAAGTGCTGGGATTAAAGGCATGCGCCACCACTGCCCGGCGATGCTGCTCTCTGTTCTTCCTTTCCACTATCCCACACTGTCTTGGCTAATTGCAGAGAACATGGCTCTGATGTCCTCTTTTCCAAGATTTAAACACAGCTTTGTACCCAGGTGTCTCCCACGGGACTTGGCAATTTACTTACCCGCCTTCTTCTGAATATTTATGCCCAAATGCCAGGATGTCGGATGCCCGTCCACTCCCATCACAGACCACGACCGGTACAGGAGGGGTGTCTCGAAGGTATTCCAAGACAATTGAGATCACATTGGGTCCTCCTTCCACGATGAGAGCCACCACTGGAACCCCTTGACCGATTCCTGCATTAAAAAAGGAAAAGAAAAGAAAAAAAAGAGAAAAGAACACAAAGCCAGCAAACCAAATAAACAAAAAGAGAGAAAAAAAAAGCACAAACTAAAATTACTGAGCATGGGGGAGGTAATGAGATATGAAGGGATAAAATACTGAGTGACATTTGTAGAAATCTCATTAGTAGAATCCCCGCCTCCAGAAAGTCCATGTGACCTTGCCCCATCCCTGCAACTCACAAAAGGGAGAGTTTACCCCACTTTACACCTGAGAACCTAGGATACCATGAAGAAGGGAAGTGGGTAACAGAAAGACTGGGCCAGCAGTCAAAATGTTGGAAGCCATATTCTGATTGTAAGAAGTGTCTTATCTATCTAGTATTTCAGTTTTCTGTGTAAAAAAAAAAATGGATGTTAAGATTTTTTAATCTTAACTGGTTACCGTAGAAGGGTCTAAATAGCTCTTTTTATTAAAAAACAAAACAAACCACTAAAGCCAGTAAGGGCTTGTTGGATCCACTGCTGCCTTCATTATGGGTCTGTGTTCTGACCGTAGGTGATCTGCTGAGGATCAGATCTCAGCAACACTGCCATCATAAAAGGTCAATACTCGGGTCTCATGATTTTCTGCATGATTGCATCCTGCTCTATTGAATGAGGTGCCGGGTGCACGCCTATACTCGTTACACATTTGTTGCATTCAGCTGAATCAAGGAGATTCAGAGATATTTCCTAACACATTTAAGCTATTTCTTTCAAGCCACAGAGCATTGTAAGCTTCATGTAAGTTTCTGTAATGTCAGCATCATGGGTGTGATCCATTCTAACACATTAAAGAGAAGCATTGAAAGCCAATGTCCAGGAGAGAACCAATGAGCCCCAGAGTCAGTCTATTTCACACGGACACCTTGAGCATCATTAGTGTCACTGGATAACTTACTTTTGTTCGCGTTGGTATTGTGCCGAGTTAAACTGCACAATGCAAAAAATGAGTTGGTTTTCTGGGGTGTGTTCAAGTGTTCTTACAAAAGACATAATTGAAATTCTGTGCCCTCTCTGTAAATATGAATTTATACAAAACAAAACAAAAAAAATTGGTCATTCCACTTTTCTGTCCTTTGGTGTCATTTTATCTGATATCAGAAAGCTGCTTCCCAGTGACAAATAACAGTCTGGGATTTGATTTTTGCTCAGCTGGTAAGAGATTTTATTTGACTTATGAGACTTGTTTTCCTTCTGAAATATGAGTGTTCCAGTCTCACAGGGTCTTATCAACTTTAAGTCACAGAAGATAGATTTTTTTTTTCATAGTTTGATTTTACTGTTAAAGGAAGGGTTCAAAATGCTGGCTGCACATGAATAGATATTGTTTTAAATCTTTATTTTAAATATGTAGAGGAAAGAATGACTGTTCTTCAAGGTAGGGGTGTTGAGTCCTTTGTGTTTGTTAATGAAAACTGGAGGAGAGATGAGCCTGGTGCCCCACTCGTTTCTTTCAAATCTAAGGAGAGGACAGTGAAAGCATCCTGTGGCTCTGCTTTCCAGGAACTTCATCCAAGCCAGACACCAGGATTCTTAGGAAGTCTGTTTGGGTGTCTGTGAAGGAAGGACTGTCCCATTGCTGCTCGTTGTGACTATTTAGCAAGCTCTTGAAAGGCATTTAGGGGAGAAAAGACTAAACGTAAGTGAGCCCTTTGCACTGCATGCTTCTTTTAGGGGAAAAGTTGCCACCATAAAAACACTATATGGGGATTTGTACCTTAATGTGCATTGAGAAACAGGGCTTCTTACTCAGAGGCCAGGTCTAGATTCCATCTCGTCTGGGCTGTAGCTTAGCAGTGCAGTACTTGCTTAGTACCGAACTGGGTTCAACCCCAAATATGGGAGGAAAAATATTTTATGGAAATTCCTAAATTCTCCCTCTTGAGCAAAGTTTAACTTCAAACTTACAGACCAAGTGAACTTGCCTTTCAGATCCATTCAGAGTTATCATGGAGGAAGAGGTACTAGACTGGGCCTCTAGAATGTTCCCATATTTTAAGGTGTAGTGGAAAGATGAGAGCCACCTTTCCAAAGGGATATCCAGGTACAAGGGATCAGTTTTTATGGACTAATTTGAGTATAACAAATTTCAAGTATTTCCTGGAAATACATTTGCCAATATATCAATGTTATAATCTCTAGAAATTCAGAAATATGTTCAGGATGGTAAGATTTTCCATATTTGGAATGAAATTGGTAATAGATATGATTACAAATTAATAATCCAGTTAAATTCAGTGCTAAAAAGTTGGATGGAGCAAACACTGAATCTACCAATACCTCCAAGTTCTCTTTCCTTTGGTGTTAAAACATGAGGTTTGTTCTGTGGTTTAAAACATCACTTAACACTCAAAGACATCTTGAGTTTCTTATGAGTGGCAGAGACTCTTGTTATGCTTAGAAATACTATGCTTAACACAAACAGAATTGGCCAAATCTGGCAACATTAAGCTCTTTTATTTCTTTCTGGACACACACACAGGCACATTGGTTTTGAATTCAGGAGAAGAGTGTATTAAATACTTAGTAATGAGCCAAGCTAGTAGTGTTAATCTTAGTCTATCTGAGGGGAAGGTTTCATAGAACACTTGTGGATTACGATGAAAGCGAGGAACACTTTCTCTAGAAATAGAAGAGTGTGTCTGGACAGATGTGTCTACGCAACATCTTTCAGGATCCCTGAAGTTCATCAGTGAACTTCATACCTAATGAGCCTTATTTAAGCACATTGAAACATTCATGCGTTAGTTGATTATTTTACGATCATCACTGATACATACTTTTGCATGGATTTTCAAGCTAGATTCTCCATCCGAGGAAGCTATATTCCATTTTATTGGTCATCTTATTATATTGACTGGACAAACCTTCCTAGGTAAAGCACTGTAGGATCCATCCCTTCCCTCAGCATCCCTTCCCTCAGCATCCCTTCTTTCTCTCATTCTTTAATCTTTCTCCCAATAATTTGTTTCCAAACCATACTTTGGGCATAACATGTTTAAGAAAATCTGTAGAAAAATGAACAAAAACCAGTTTGTAGGAGGTTGCCCACATGGGAGAAAATAGCCTTTTACAAATCAAGCACAGTACACTTATTTTGTTGTTTGTGACACAAATAAAACATTTTAGGAATTTCTTGAATCTGTAGCTATTCTAGACTTGCTCACCTCACTGCTGCCTTCTTTATGCCTCTCAAAGATTAATTTAAGTTCCTTTAACAGTCCTTACAAGGCTGAGTCTTGCTCGGTTGAAACTGTTGACTGCTTGCATCCTAATCACTCTCCCAAAAGCTACTTAGATTTACACTGGAGAAAAGCCTATTATTGAGGAAAAAAATGTATGTAGATTCCCGCGGGATCTCTGGATGATTCTTTTGGCTTGGGAGTAAAGTAGGTTACTTGTTTAGTTCATGGTAATCATTTAAAATGTTCTGCTGTATCTGAAGACTTATAGCAGTTCTTAGGAGAAGCCTACTAGAATGCAAGTTGCTTAAGCAAGAAGATGTGACACACTTGCCACACACTTCAGCTTGAGCATTTCTAGAAGTGGGAGCATCATAACTAACAAAAATATGAGCTTAGGAAATAGATCTAGTACATGAGCACAGCAGGGGCCAGTTGACCTTGGTTCTCTAATTATATTCAGAATCCTACTTCTCTCTATATAAGATAACATGTTTGACTTTGATTGCATCATATTCTGCCTGGTATGCAATTCATAAAGGTTCATTACCCCCATGTTGGAAGCATCTAAATTGAGGTAAATCAAGACTGACTTGGGCATTGTGTAGGAGAGGGTTGGCAAAACCAGAAGACTTTAAATTCCAACTCGTTAAAACATTATTTTGTTATTTTGTATATATGGATACGTTTTGCCTGCCTGGATGTCTGTGCATCACGTGTGTGCCTGGTACCAGCAGATGCCTGAAGAGGGCAACACATTCCCGTAGAACTGGAGTTACAGATATGTATGAACTGTCATATGGGTTCTGGGACCAGAATCTGGGTCCCCAGAGAAAGCAGCTAGTGACCTTAACTGCTTTGTCATCCTTTAGCCCTCGTGCTTTTTTGTTTTTTCTTTCTTTTGTTTGTAACACTTCTCTCCTTTTCCCCTCCATCCCTCTCCCCACCCCTCTGACATGAATCCATAATCTATAAGCAATTTAGGTACTTATGAAAGCATTTGGTGTGTTATAAAAATGACTGGCTCACTGAGAAGAATTTGTTCACACTAACACTCTGGCTCAGTGTCAAGACTCAGATGGGATCTAAAGAACTTATGAGCCTATGGAATTATCTATTTTCTGTTGAAAGGTAGCTTATATTTACATGTGGGTGGAGCACACAAGGTTGATCTTGACCTAAGTCTCAAGCTTCTGATAGTATAGTCTGTGTCATTTAGAAAGGAGCTTCGTTCTCCTTGTATGAGACATATCGCTTCCTAAAGACAGTGCTCAGTTCAAGATCAAGTCTGTCACTGGTCAGGGACAAGCAAAGCCCATGGTGATTACATGAACACAGATAAGTTTTCCTTTGTCAGCTCTGGGAGTACGTGATTCTTAGTGTTTTAAAAGTTTGCATGGAGCAAGATTGTATGAGTTTTTGAAATATTGCATATTGTCAGTATTTGTCAATATGTTATGTCACACACATTTAAATTTATATAATTATAACTCTAATTAAAAAGCTCCACCCACCCAGTAACTCAAATAGCCTGGGCCTTGATTTAGCAGTTGATTCTGCCAATAAAAACATGGTCACCATCTCCTATGTTTAGATTATATGAGTGGCCAGGAAAACCAAGTAAGCCACTAAATGATTATACTTTTCAAACAGAATCTTCCACACATTTGAGAGGCATTAGCAATTACTGTAGTGCTGGAAACTATACACCATCAAAACTTCTTTCAGATTAGATTCTCAGTGCCTGTAACTAGGTGTTTCTTGTATAGTCTGTAAAGTCTGGAATGGATGTAACAAAATTAAGCAAGATTTCAATCAGAGCCAGTGAGATGGCTCAGTGGGTACATTTGATTTCAGGAACCCACATGGTGGAAGAAGAGAACTGAATCCTGAAAGTTGTCCTCCCTCTCTCTCTCTCTCTCTCTCTCTCTCTCTCTCTCTCTCTTTCTCTCTCTCACACACACACACACACACACACACACACACACACACACACACACACACGCGTGCACGCGCACACACACACATACACGCACACACACACACACACTTAAAAAGCTGTTGAACAGTGTGTGTCTAACTGAAAAAAATTATTCTCTTTATCTCTAGGCTTAAAGTATTTCTTATAAGTTTCTCTGCTGTAGAGAAATAAATATTCAGGTACAATGAAGAAAATGTTATATACAAAGATGGTACTGCAGCATTTTTTTTTCCCAAAATAAAACATTAGGAATCTCTGAGGTACTTTAAAAAACTGAGCCCAGAAAATATTGAGGAATATTATAAGAGAAAAACACATCTCGTTTTAAGGAGTGTCTCTTAGGTCGTCTATGGAATGAGAGGTATTAGATATTGCCTTCGTTTTTGGAAGTATATGAAGTCCATTCAAGATACTGTGTCTATAGCTGCAATGTGTCTGGCCTTACCTGGGAATGTGTAATGAGGCCAAGAATGTTTAGTGAATTGTAATGAAACTCACAGGTGATGAATGAAAACCCCAATATAGATCAATCCTATGTTCTATTGTTACAACACAATTGTCTTCAAATAACTCCATACTAAAATTGATGCTTAGGAAAACATTTGGAAATATAATGCCACATAAACTAGTATGCAGTTAAAGCCACATGTAACAACATGTTTCACTACTAAATATGTATGGGTTTTTAGTTGGAAGAAATTCCTTGTGAGATGGCCAGGGTCTGTCATTGAGGATGGAAGTAGCCAGAACCTATGTCTCCAATTCACTTTATGGCTGAGTAGGAAGCAAAATGGCATAGACTTGGTTAATGTCTGTTTCTGCCATTACTGGACTGTAGGAATCTCTGGGTTGGATTTTAAGTTAAAAAAGTTCCTCCATAGACAATCCTCCATGTTTAAAGTCACGATCAATCCACCAGAATACACATTTCCTATATTTTATCTTGATATGTGACAGCTCAGATCTAGTCCGAGATAAGGGCTTGTCAAGATACAAAGATAGAGGGCTTACATTGATCGACTGTCTTCCCTAGACAGTGGTTAAAAACTGAAAACTAACAAAGCCTGGCATTTCTTATCCTTCAGACAGAGAAAGTAAAATCTACGGATATGGCAAATTCGGTTTTCTATTTGTTTTCCTACTGTTACATTGATCTATTTGGGGTGTGATTTATGCTCCAAATATTTGCATAGGAACCCTAACCTAGCCCCTACTGGGCACCTTTCATTTAGTCTTCTTAATCCTTTTTTACATCTAGTAACCAGAGGCCAAAGGATAGAATGGTGGAGAGACTTGAGGAGAAGGTTGAATGGAAAGTCTGGTCAGCCAGCTTAGGTTCTGTGGAGGGTCCCCTGCAAATGCTCACCACCTTCTAAGGGAACCACTCTATCTATCTAAAGCACTGCAGAGGAGGCCTTGCCTGACTTCCTTTAAGAAGGACACTAGATTCACATGAGGTCAGATCTCCCATTCTGGAATTAGTGTGCCAAGGCAAATGACTGGCAGGAGGGCTGTGAGAACATGCTGGCATGGGGGATGAAGCCTTGAGTAATAGTGGCTGTGATGAAGGCAGAGGCATCATGGAGGGAAGAGATTACACGGAACAAGTAAAACAGGGGAGGTGAAGGTGGGTATGCCATTAAGTAGGATGAAGGGAGAGCAGGGAATAGTTTGTCTGCCCTTCCTATAGACATATTTATTTCTCATATTGCTTTCCTTTTCTCCTGTTCACTTCTACAAAATATGCTATGGCTGTCTTCATTCATTTTTAACTACTCTTTACTCTGAAGAGACTCAGGGGCATTTCTAAGTATAGAAACCTAACAGGTAGTTTATAATTGTGCTTGAAAGTTACTTTTGTAAGGGGAATTTGGAGGTAGAATTGTGGAACTTTTATTTGTTTGAAGTGGACTTGTAAGAAAAATATTGAGGGCAATGTTGAGTGTTTAGCTCTTGTCTCTGCTGGTAGCAAGTGGGGCTCTGTGTTGGTGCCTAAGTAATAACCAGGTAGGAAGAGTTGTAATGGTCATGGTTTGCTGACAGACCTCTCTCACTCTCTCACTGAAAAGGAGAAGTCCCCCATGTGCACATCAAGAGTTACCAGTAGAGGTGAGAGGGGGATTTGATCCAATCTCTCTGTAGTAGTCTAAAAGCACAAGGTGTGGTAGTCTAATTCTAAGGGTAGGATGCCCCTCTCCTCTGCGGAGAGCCTTAGTGGTTCCATAGAGAGCAGTGCCTATATCTACACCCCATCATAATGCTCCCTGCATAAAGTGTCTCTAGGCTTGTGTCTTGCTTTGACTTCAATGGCTTTCCTGGAAGGACATTAGGTCACATGTGTGCCATTTTTACTTTATACTATGAAAGTCTCAACTGACTTATTTTGGGGGGGACACTTTTTCTTAGGCCTTGGGGATCCCTGTCTAAAGCTGGGTAGAATATCTCATCTCCTTGTTCACAGTTCCATGATGGACAATCTTACCCTCTATCTATCTTGGGTTTCCCATACGGTCACATTTTCTTTCATTGACTCTCAGTATATATGTCTGCTTCTAGCCTATCCCTTCCCTAGCCACTACTACTAGACACCTTGGGAGCATGGCTAGAGTTCATATAGCACATTAGTTCTACCTAGAAGTAGTTCTGTCCTAGAAGGTGAAAAAGGTAACTTGATGGACACAGATGTACTAAAAATATATTTTGCTATTTTGCACAGTATGCAGCACACAGAGTAGGTCCCCTATTCCTGAGATCATCAGACTGAGAAAGGAATTATTATTTATAAAGCACTTAGAACAGAGCTTGGCACTCAATAAGAACTTTCTGGTTAAACAAACACAAATGGAAAGATACTTATTTGTATTTATTAAGCTTATAAAAGGTTTCTTCTTTGAATATATAAATGATTCATAGATAGAAGAAAATGAATGCAATTCTATGTTTAAGCCAAACAGATGTTCTGACAATGAAATACTCTGAAAGCTTTTCTGAGGTTTGCCTAGTCTCCTGTGCAGATCAATTGTATATTGAGAAAGCCATATGCATTTATCTTTTTTTTTTTTTTTTTTTTTTTTTTTTTTTTTTTTTTTTTTTTTTTTT
>CM052703.1:36341954-36450056 GCA_028551405.1 Uromys caudimaculatus
CGGGCCTTCCAAGTTCCTGTGAGGCTTCCTCTCTACGGCGCTCCTTGGCTCATATGCATTTATCTTATGTCCACAACCCTAAATCCTCCTGACTTGAGGTAGATAACTTTTAAATTAAGTTAATTTTTAAACTAGTTCTCAAATACTTCTTAATACATTAGCTTATTAAGTCTTTTGAATGTTATATGTTAAAAAACAATAGATGTAAATACTAAATAATAAAACCAATAAACCAATTCCAAGTATTTTATATGCTTTCAAACTCAGCTTTTGGCTTAATGGGAAAAGTTATTCCCTTATGGCCTGACAGCTCTGATTGAAATATTCTGCTATTAATGTCAGTGTACTCCCAAGCCATTCAAGTGGCATTCCTGTGAATAATTTTAATAGAAGGGGACATCTAGCCCCACGGAATGTAAAGCGGGTATTACTTTCACAAAAAGAAAAAGCCAGCATTATTTTCTTTGGGGTCATTGTTTGAGGACTGAATGTTTTAATGTAATTGGTCTAAGTCGACAAGAAAACTCATCCAAACAAAACTACTATAATCTTTGTCTCTGTACTACTCAAAGCCCACATCAAAAGCATGACCTTGCCTTCTCAAATGTAGGGTAACCAGAGAAGTTTGAACTCATTTTACTTTAAAATATTTCACCAACACTCTTTTACAAATGTGCCCGGATCCAAATACACAGCCCACGCAAGCACCTGAGCTTTGTGGCAGAATGAATAAAAAGCAGAGTAGTTAAGGAAACTGTGGATTATCAAGGCAGCTATAGATGTCCTTCAGAGAGGGAAAGAGAGAGAGAGAGAGAGAGAGAGAGAGAGAGAGAGAGAGAGAGAGAACATGGTAGATGTGAAAGAGGTGTTACTGCCAATTTGAATTAACTGGCCATGGTCAAATTATCTTTTTATTTTATTTCATTTTATTTTATTTTGCTTTTGCTTTGCATATGTTAAGGGAGAATACAATTATTTTCATTATTTTCAAGAGTTCTTCCTTCAAGGAATGCTTCTTGACACCCTACTCTTTCTATGAAAAATTTATCTTTCTGTTTCCAGGATTAAAGATAAGTCTTCTTTAGTCTCTTCCCCTTCACCATTTTCAAACATTTTGCTGTGTTATTTTATAACTTAAAAAAAAAACAACAAAAACGCTCCCTTTATGACTATGCCCTATAGATTTGACAATCAGCCACAGCAGTCTAGAAAGGAGGGCTCTCATGGTCCCTTCTGTGTCTCTTTTGGAATTTTATCTCCTTGGCTATGTGTTGTGGCATCTCTCTTCCCTACCTGTCAGATTTAACTTAGTAACTTGAGCATACCACACAACGTTCTCCATGTAGTAGTTGATCATGAAAATTTGGCATACAGAAGAGCAGGAAGGCAGAGTGCTAAATTACTGCTCCAGTCTCCCCTGATGATTACAGTGACACAGTACTTCCTCCTCCAGAAAAGTTTACATATTATATAACAGGAGTAATTTATCCTCAGTTATCTGAGAAATGGTTTCCACTGCCCGCGAGTCAGAGATGCAAATGCCCATGTCTGTGCTCCCTGGTTTCCCTGTGGATTGTTGAAGGCCCTTGAATGAGTCTTTGTGTAATAGCTAGCCATTATTCATAACTATGAGGTTTCCTTGAAAATCTAGTGGGTTTTCACCGCTTACACAAACAGGACTGAAATCCTTCCAGGCTCAGGTCACATCTGCACCTTCATCTTTCTTAGCGTTCTCTTTGACCCTACATTTGTCTACAGCAACCTCATGGTCCTCCATGTAGGATAGTTTGTAAGCCTCTCTTTTAGTCAACCTAGAGAGGATGGCTTCCTGGGGGGGGTGGAGAGGACTAGTTCTCCCCACAACTGTCTTCAGGAGGAGGCATTTTAACTAAGCTGTTCCATGGACTTTTCTCTACCCCGGGTAAATTTGAAAAGAATACCTGAGTTTGGTCAGCCAAGCCTGATACCTTTTGCTTCCTCTTGCATGCATGGAGTGGGGGTGGGGTGATTAGGGTGGGCATCTCCCAGGTCCTCCAGAGGCTCTGCCCAGGAGATGGGTGTGAGGTGATGGAGTGCAGTATGGTGTGGGGTTCTGTTCAACCTTGGGGTTCACTCAAGCCTGTTCAGTCAATTGCCCTAAAGCCACATTCTTCTACTTCTCCCTCCGAGCAGTAAATGTGGCATTCTAGATGCTATATACTCTAACTGCTTGTATTCCTTATATTGTCTGGAACTTGGATAAAGAGGAGGGCACTGTTGATTTTGTACCCCCTTCCCACTGACTCCAATTTAATTGTCAAAATCTGATTCTTAAGCCCTACCCAACCCCCTCAGGCAGTTAATTTTCTGTGCTTTTGTGGTCCCATTGTTCATTAAAAATATGTCTTTGGGCAGTTACTGCCTTGGTTTAATTAAAGTTCCCCTCTAAATTGTAAGCTCCTTTAACAGTGATTCCCCACGCATCTTAACATTCTGACTCCAAACTCCTTCACACTCAGACAGTAGTTCAAATAAATGCCTGCAACATGAAACAAAATATAAAATACACAACACCTTGGGACAGATGAAGGGACAGGAAGACACTGAAGGTTGTAAAGAGACTATCACACCTCAGTGCTACTGAGGTGTCCTGCTAAAAGTACAGATGGCCACCCTTTAGGTGTCCCTATGGCATCCTATCCTGAATCTTTACTACTGGGCTTAGGTAGCAGTCAGAGACCTGCTGAAGACGCTGGGTGGGTGCTCCTACTCTACCTGTCATCTGGATTACAACAGAAAAGCTCAGATGTTTAGAGACTGAACAGCCAGTTTCATTTCAACTGTCTGTTCTTTTTAAGTTGAGGGTGTGCTGTTTTCTCAGGATTGGGCCAAGCTACAGGGACTGGACCACTGGGGAGAAAGATGTAAACACAGCTTTGTTTATGTTCTTCCCCTTGCTAGAAGGATGCCCAGGAAGCCATTATTTGGTTGAAATAAATAGAAGCTATGTGACTAAAATTGAACCCAAAATTTCTTCCCACTGAGCTGACTGATACATTTTATCAGTAGGCTACGAGTGACCTTCATTCACTGACAAGGTATCAGAACAACTAAAATATCTGACCGACATCTTTAGACACAAAGCATTGGTTATCTTGGATCAATGACATTAGATCATCCCCAATTGTGGGTCTAATTTCAGCTCCAAAGCACAAAATTAGAAAATTGGTATTGCCTGATTATCTGCTCCTCTATGCTATACCTGGTCTGCTAAGTCTTTAGGGGAAAACCATAGACTATGTTGCAGGAAACTGTTTTTTCTCTGGTTCCATGCTTCCACGTTCATGGATTCCATCCCCATGACTGTAACATGCCCACCCCTGGTCGTCCTGTTTGCTTGCTTGCAGTAAGTTCTTACTGGGTAGTTGAAAATGGCCTCGAATTCATGATTCCCTTCCCTCTGGCTCTTGAGTGCTGGAATTACAGGAGTGTTCCCACCATGCTTTTCCATGTTTGCTTCTTAGCTTGGTGAGCTAGCTTCTGAAAACCCTTGGTTGAGAGATCAGGGGATGGATACCAGGCAGCTCCCTAGGTAAAGGCGAGTGTTGGCGATCCTGTCGTCTGGTGGGAGTGTGGAAACTGACCCCACACCAACTCATTATCTCCAACAGTATTGTCATCAGTGATGATGACATTTTACTCCCCATCGGTGATGCTATGGTGCCTGACTCTCAATACGGTTCTTGTCAAGAGTAGACATACAGTATATCCAGCTCCAACACTGTGAACTACAGTGTTGCCATTTCAGCTCCAGAGGCCACTTTGCGACAGTGCTGAGACAACCTGAGCTCCTGGTTCCACTTTGGGGATGCAAATCTATTTTTAAGTGAAAAATACTGTTTTTCTTTTTATGGTATGTGTTTTTCTTGATACCGTGCTAGCTCTTTAGGAGCAAATGATGATGGTAATGTGCTTTTTAAAGAAGATAATTACAAATAAGTCCAAACAAGGCTGCGTTTGAGCTTTGGGTTTGGAATGAAGTGTTGTCTTACACTAAGGGGATTATTTGATTTACCATTCAACCAAGACACATTTATAAGTGTGTGTGTGTGTGTCCGCACTGACAATCGCTCCAATATACGAGCTATAAACTGGAACAGCTGAACCCTGGACAAACCTTAACACACAATTGATTTACTGCACTTATGGAAATCAAGGTCATTTCTGATAGTTCTTAAAGTGGACAGAAATTTGGGGTGTTTAAAAGAGACCCTGGATTTGTTCACTGTTGATCATGCTGTCCCATGGGTTCAGTTTTCTGTTCCTTCTAAACCCCAGCTGTTCATTACCAGAGCTATTCTTCTGTCTGCATGAGGAGAGATGAAGCCCCAGAGAAGGAGTCGATGATTAAGCAAAAGAACACAGCAACACTACAGAGGCACCTGTGATAATCAGTTAGGGGACGATATCAGTTGAAAACTTTTCCCATATCCTCGATGGTGCTAGGGATGGAGCCCTCTACTTCTTTTCTGAAGATGAATGCCACATCACACTCTTGTTTAAACTCATCCAGGATGATGAGGAGGAGTTGGGAGACAGTTATAGCCCAGAGGTATGCAGTAGGTTCTCTGAGACCTCAATCACAGGAGTATTTAATCTTATTATCCTATTCTGTAGTCTAAGTGAAGCGGCCTTTTACAGCTTCCAGCACCAAAAATCTATGTGGCTGCAATAATAACTCCTAACCTTATTATCTAAAAGAAGGCTATCCGGAGATTATTAAGGAAAAATATGGCCCTTTTCAGGGATACCCTAAAATTGCAATCCTAATGTAGAAGAGTAGTTTGCTCATTGAAAATGATCGGAAGAAATGGTGTGTGGAAATCTCTTGCCAGTGTCTGCTAGGACACAGGGTCTCCTTTTAGTCCCATCAGAATCACCTGTGGGGGTCACTGTTTGAAAGCACAGACTGGCCCCTCTTTGGGAGCCAGTGAGAATCTGTGTTTCAGCAGTTTCCAGGCACTGCTGCAGCTGCTGGTCTAGGGGGCACACTTTGAGAGCTGGTGGCTTAGCTTAAGCTGCAGGGGGAGGTAACGGAACAAAACAGCTGACATCTAAAACGTGGCCCACTCAAGCAGATGAAGGAAAAGTTTGCGGGGTGAGACCCAAAATGCCCATGTTCCTAGGAGTCTACTTTAGTGTGAGCTATCAGCAAACTTTTTCCTTAAAGGGCCAGATAATGTGTACTTTCACAGTGTAGACTGGATGGACTCTGCTGAAGGATTATGATTGTGGCACAGAACCATCGAGAGATATTTTATTCGGAACAACATGTATGTTGCCATAAATCTTTTATTTACAAACATACAGTAATGCATTTTTTGTTATTTAGGAGAATGTATGGAGAATGTATAGATTTCATTTTCCATTTGTCTCCCCTCTCCTCATGACACAATCCATTCAGGTGTGTTTTTCCCACTTCACAGTGGGTTTGTCCTGTTGGCTAGAGCAGTTAAAAGCAAAAATTACCTGAAGATAAGCTTTCTAGGTGGCCTTGGTGAAAAACCAAACTCATTTATGCCATGAAGGGCTTAAGAGAGAGCGATGTGCCTTTGATGGGGACATTTGTGAGCAGGCGATAGTCAAAGAAGCATATGACGCTGGGACCAGGATGAGAGATTCGTTCCCAAGCCGATAGCTGGTCCCCAGAGCTTCTTACTTGGCTTGTGAGCCATGCGAACTTTGTGGCCATCCTGCCGATGGAAGGGCAGGCTTTGCTTGGCTTCAGACAGTCCACCACTCTGTCGTCCTCTCACCTCACTAACCTCCCCCCCTCTTGTGCTGAACCCTTTAATCTGTCTGATATGTGTCATTTGGGCTGTCCTAAGACAAGTGTTTTATTCTCTTCTTGTCTTAATTTTTCAACTCCCACAGTCTCCTTGTTCCGCACCCATCTATTTAATATTATAGGTTCCCCACAGGCCTTACCTGGCACGGTAGTGGAACAGAAGACAAATGCTGTATCATGGGTGACCTTTAGTAAGGGGAGTTAAGAGCCCTTCCCCAATTTTCCTAGTTGTCTGTAAGCAGGAGAGAAAGTCAGGGTGTGTGGGGGGGGCTATAGCTGTGATCTGCACGTGAATGTATTAAAGGCTCAGTTTCCAGGATGGCATTAACCGGGACATAGCGAAATAATAAGTCAGGGCTGCTAGGAGCTCTTTAGTTCTTTGGAGGCTTGCTCTCAAAAGGAGACCTTTATGTGGGAACCTCTTCCTCTCTTTCTCTCTGCCATGAGATGAGCAGTTTTGCTGCATCATTGATATCCTGCCTCCCTCTGGGGCCCAACACAATGCAGCTAATCACTCAGAGACCACGCACTCAAAATTAAGTCGAAGTAAAATTTCATAAGTTGATTTTCTCAGGTTCGTTGTGTTTCTGAACGGGGTCTTGCTCTGTAGCTCAGGCAGTCTTCAGACCTATGACCCTCCTCTCAGCCTCCAAAGACCTGGAAGTATAGGTGGGCACCACCATGCCCAGCTCAAAGGCTTCTTCCAGTGATAGAAAACTAGCTAGTGCAGGGTGGGAGGAGGGTGTGGGACTAATATTTATAGCAAGTTTGAACTTAACAAAAATGCTATGAAGGGGAAGTTGGAATCTATTTGAATTAAGGTTAGTATTATTAGGTGTCATTTCCTATATATCTACATGTATGAGCAACAATTTCTACTGAAACAGTTTTTAGTGTTTGACTAATGGGAACACGTAAACCAACAGGGCAAAACAAATGCTGTTGTGTTTCAACTGGCCAGGGTCTGAGGCTGGAAAACAAGGTGCAGGGAAAGGCTGCCTAGACTTTTCGCGCAGGCATGCTGTGTTCAGCTGTGGCTTGCTTCACCGCCTCACCCAGGATTTCATAACAAATCCTAATGTGCAGTACAGACGGTGCAGACTTCCTGTGTTCTCCCTCTGGGTGGAAGAAATGCCGTTAATGAGGCAGGGCTCAGCTCGGATTTGTTTGATGACCAGGAAAGCTGACTCTTCAATCTTCACCCTCCCTGATTTGGCAAAGGCACACACCTATTCTCTTTTCCCACTCTGCTTCTTTGCAGCGGGAATTGCCCACACATCCCCATGTGGACCCAGAGATGCCAAGGCTTGTTAGGGTTGAGCGTTTCCCTGCCTGCGCTTTAGGGCTGAGTGTTTGCCTTCTGGGCTGCGGCATGTAGACCTTTGCTGAGTTTGGAAATCTGGCCTCCAGTGTGGAACAGGGACAGCCTGTTTGTTAAGGGAAAGAATGCTGTTTCGTTTCAGCCATGGGTGCCAAAAGAGGGGGGGACATCTGCTGCTTGCCTAGTTGGCTATTATTAAGGCATGAAATCTCTTGTTTTCCTCATTTTTAGGGGCTAATGAACTGAGCGTTTAAGGTTAGATCGTTTTTTATTGTTAAAACAATCCTAGTGTCATTAGTGACATTTCTAGTCATTCTTTAGAACTATATGAACTACATTTTGCATTTATATCCATTTGTTTTAAAAGCTTGAAATGTTCCAAACAACATTTTGCAGGGATTAAACAAATCATTTGCAATTCTCAAAGGCACTTTGGAGGGCCCTGTGATGAATTCTTCAGATCTAGTCTTAAGCAAATGAGAGTCTTAATCCACAATGCTTTGAGACCCCTAGCGAATGAAATACCATCTCTCCTATGAGTTGGCGGTTATGGCAGAAAAGCACCCACTCAGCACAAACTTTTTCCATCTAGTTTCTGTTTGCCTGACTTTCTAAGGTTTGCTATGCGTTGCTACCAAATGAACTGATCCTGATCTATACTGAAAAGAAGACAAGGGTGACTATTACTTTCAGTAAGTGGGGAGAAGTCAATGGATAACTCCTTTTCTGTATAAATAGAAATACTGATGTCAGGATAGACTTGGCTAATGCAAAATATTTCTTTTAGATCTTCTAAACGCATTGATTTAGTTGGAAATGGTTTAATAATAATCACAATAACAATAATAAACAATGGGATAGGAACACATTCAGATTTCCCAGAACGTTCTGCACTAGCCATAGTACTCATGGTTATCTCTGCCTAAACCCTTTCCTATTTGGTTTTCTTCTTTGAGTCTATTATGTTGTTACCTCATTTGCCTTTCCTTTCTAGAGTATATCATCTAAGCCCTCCTATTAAACTTTGATGTTAAGCTAGAAACCAAAGCTGAAAAATAAGTCTAGGAAAACTAAGTATTGCCATTGGCAACAGTGATCAATCGGACACCTATTTGCATGTGCCAGGGACTGCACTAAGTTCTCAGGCTGATAAAAATGGTTAAGAGACAGGCTTTGCTTTCTACAGTCTCACAGTTGGCAGGTGATCAGCAACTGAGCAGAGAAAGGGATAGATAATCATTAATGAAGAAGAAGTGCTACCACCGAGTTTTAGACAGTAAAGTAGGGATGAGGAAGGTGTGAGGGACACGGGCCTAGGAGGCTCATCAAGGGATGAAAGGTGGCTTCTTAGCCTGTTGCCATTAGTAATAAGAGAGGCAGAATTCAAGCAGGTAGTAAAAGGAGACAAAACATACCCACTGGGGTGGGCTTATTAAATCAAGGAAACTGTAAGTATCTTGGAATGAGTGGATCAGAATGTCCATGTGGCATTATGGGAAAAAGAAGCTTAAAAAGAAATGGAAATACTCTAGAGAGTCTTTCACTTAGCAATGAAGCAAGAAGGGAGCCTAGTCCCACCAGGAAGGTCCTGTTACCCGGAAAAGAATCTTCTTTAACTGGCCACCAGCAGGAAGTTTTATTGATCTTGAGAACAAAAGTCTGAATTATTTCTAACATAAATCTTTCTAATCTGCAAAGGATTTCCACAGTTCTTAACTCCATCGAGCAGTGCCCAGAACATCACATATTAATGCTGGGTGGACGACCTGGTCAGACTTGTTTTAAAAGAACTGTCCCATCCCCCAACGAGTAATTCCAAAGTGAAAAAGTTCCTTTTCTCAAAGAGAGGGATCCTAGTTCGATGGGGGAAGGTCGGATGAACAAGGCAGGCAAACAGCAAGAAACCATTTTCCTTAAAATTTCTTCTCTTCCCCAAAGTTGTTTTGACTTCATTGTCTTGATTTTCAAAGTGACTTTTAATGAACAGGGATGGCTAATTTTTTTACTCAGACAAACAACTTGTGCCAAGTCATTTCAACAAATAAGAGAGCTAAATTTTTTTCCAACACAAATCATTCTTTAGATCAGTGGCTCTTAATCTTTCTAATGTTGTGACCCTTTAATATAATTCCTCATGTTGTGGTGACCCTCAATCATAAAATTATTTTCATTGCTACTTCATAACTGTAATTTTGCTTCTGCTATTAATTATAATGTAATATTTTTGGAGATAAAATTAGCCAAAGGAGTCGTGACGCACAGGTTGAGAACTGTTGCTTTAGATAGAAGGCCATCTAAAAGGCAGAGAAAAATTTGAATAATACAGTTATTCGATGCAGTTGAGAGCACTTGAAAAATTACATAGTCATCACATTGAGTAACTGCTCATGACTTTGGTATTTATGATTGAACTCAGTGTTGGTCTTTGGTTGAGACAGAAGAAAGTCTGTATGATTGGTCTAAACAGTCCAGAACATCCACAGAAGCTAGTCAGATGTTCTTTCTTTTTCTTTTTCCTTCTTTCTTTCCTTCTTTCCTTCTTTCTTTCCTTCCTTCCTTCCTTCCTTCCTTCCTTCCTTCCTTCCTTCCTTCCTTCCTTCCTTCCTTCCTTCCTTCCTTCCTTCCTTCCTTCTTTCTTTCTTTCTTTCTTTCTTGTGCCTGTCTCTGCCTCCCAAGTGCTGGGATTAAAGGTGTGCGCCACCACTGCCCGGCCAGATGTTCTTGATACACATACAACCTGCTCAGAGGAAGCTCAGTCTCCTTTACCGGTTAGAGTTGAAACATGGGGTTGATAATCTGGGAGAGCCTGACTCACTCTTTCTCATTTCTTGACTTCCCCGGGTAAGGTTCTTTGATGGTTTGAATTGTCACCCTTGTCTTGGGAAGGTTATGGGCTCAATGATGGGAATTTTCATGCTATGTTATCCAAATGCATTTGATGATGGTGCAATGATCAAAAAAGATGCCAGTGATGACAATTGAACGTCCCTTTGCCTTCCCAGCCTCCTTCATATATTCTCAGGCATAGGATGACAAAGGGAAGTCCACGAGTCACATGAAGAAGGACTGTAGCCATGGTACACGGTCAGGAGCTCCTCCACCTGCCTCCATCTACCCTCTTAGACCCCCTCTTCATTTCCTGCTCATCTTGACTCCCCAGCATCTTAGCCACTGACCAGCATTCTCTCCCCCTTGACTCCTTGTTTGATGACTTGTTCAAAGCAATGCTAAAACAAGTCCTGAACAGAGTGAGTCCTCAACTAGGTGCTGAATGAAACAATGCCCGAACGCTTTCAAAGGCAGCCAAATGTTAGGGAGTCTTTTCTTAAGCAAGCTAATGCTTTGCATGTGGATGGAAGTGGTAGTAAAGGTTTGGGAGTTACATCTGACTAGGTATGTACTCAGGTGCCAAAGTAGGTGGATATAAGATTAAAGGTATGACCTATCTATCGTTTTATACCTATAAAAAGCCATGTAATTTCTACCTTGAATGCATTTGTCAAGTATTAAAAGAGACAGTATATATGGCGATGTCTTACATAGTATCTGGAACTTGAATAAATGCTTTCTTCCTTCTAGTTGTATCTTAGGATGCTGCTATGCTCTCCTAGGTAGCATCTTCAGGGTGACAGGCAAGAAGGAATCACTAAGGTCTGGTGGGAATGGATGTCTTAGAAGAGCTAAGCAGCAGTCAGAAGAGTGATGTGGTTAGAAAGTTTTAAAGGAAATTATAGCATCTATGGTTAATTTTCTTGGTTGGGGGTTTAAGAGCAAATTCAAGATTTTTGTTAATTATACTTACCAATTGGGTCTAATTGGCAACTACCCCAAAATGAATAAAACAAGCGGGAGTCAAGAGAGAAAAACGGCAGGCATCCTGTCAAAAAACAAAAGCTTTGAAATTTCTACAACCCAATGGTCAGATACACATTTTATTAAAGCAGATGGACCGCCCAATTTGTATAAGTCTGTGTGTGTGACTAAACCCACACTGAACACACAGAGCTGTGCAAAGTATCACACAGACTTCTTAAAACAAAACACAAGCAGATTCATAAGATCAACATTCCTTCTACTGGAGGAAGCATATTTTATTCTGTTTTAATGTAGGACAGATATGGGAGATGAAGGGATTGAGATACATTATATTAAGTACTTGTTCCAGTGCTTAGCATTGGTAAAACCATGAAGCATTGCTTGCTGGTCTGTCAGATAGAATGATAACTACAATTCTTTCAGTTTGGTGTCTTCCAGGACAGAACAAGAACCAACTTCATGCCTATTTTCTTTTTAGAAACATTTCTGTGATTTTTTTTTTTGTAAATGATTAGCTACTTATGAATTAAAATATCAGATGGTCACATGATAACCTACTTGATTGGTTACTAAACATGAAAATGATATTTAGTGAGGATTTTGATTCTGCTCTTTTCTCACTCTCTCATTGGCTAGCTACAGGGGTATCTGTCTCCCCAACATCCTCTATGTGTCTATAACAGTCATCAAAGTTATTTTAGTGTGCTAGGTTTCTCCTCTAGCTGGTTTTGCTGCCTCCCACCTGGGAAAGACATTCACAGGTAAGATCCATCTGGGGAGCTGCTCACTGGCTAACTAAGCCAGCTTTGTGTAGATGACACTAACAGCACCTGCTCTTAAATCTGGGCCAAAGGGAGCAAGTCTGCATTTGCCTTCCTGATAATCTTACAGCATCAGAACAGCATTTAATGGAACTGCAGACCCTCATAGTAAAACTTATGACCCCAACTTTTTAGAACTGAGCTAGACTTCTAGAGAAGCCCCAGTTGGTGGCAGTTGTTGGGACCACAGGCTGGGCAAGGGCAGCTGGCTGATGAGAAGCATTATGCCTGTTTTCTTGGGTCACCACTGAGCCCTTCTTTAGGTCTATGAGCTGGTAAAGCTGCACTGTTAGAACAGTGAGTGCTTTGAGAAAACCATGAAGGAGTATCCCTCAAAGCACCGGATATGCAGCATCTTTGAAAACACCGGACATGGGGTCACTTCCTTTGGATTCTCTATTGTTGTTCATAAAATAACAATACGAGAGTAATGACAGTGTTTTTCCAGAGTGTCCATAATTAGTTCACTTCTGAGGACAATTAAGCTTGTAAGAACATACTCTGTGGGCTATTCCACAATTGTGTGTGACAATCAGACCACTTGCTAAATACTATAAGCAAAGCTTCTAATAGATAGCAACCATACAAGCCCCCCAACATTTCTTGTATTTGGGGTAGGAATTGAGCAATAAACAAATAAATATTAAAATTAAATAAATCTGGCTTTGTTACATCTTTCCTGCAGAGTGAACCACATGCTTGTATTTCAGTTTATTCTTCCCTAGATATATAAAATCTTAATGAAGAAAAATCTCAAAGGATGTCATATAAAGGAGGGGACAGTTAAAAAGTAGGCAAAGGGATACATTGATTGTGTCCCTGATTGCCTTGCTAGTTCCTTAAGTGCCCCCAGGACACAGTGGAGAGAAGAGGAGTGAGGAAGTACAGGGTAAAGGACTAAAGATTTTGTACCAAACCAAGATTGATTCCACTGTGCTGGTACACATTGTTGAGGTGTGTAGGGAGGGTTTTTAATTTTTGTTTTCTGTTTGTTTGTTCGTTTTGTCTCTGAATTCTTAGAGCATTGTACTAAACAGAACGGTCCTCAGACTAAGACAGTGACATCCTGTTGAGCAGGCTATGACAGGCTGTGGGTAGTTTGGGTTCAGGTAGAAGCATTGCCAATTCAATTCCTTGTGAATTTAGGTAGAACGTTTGGCTTTCTCCAAGTGGCGTTTCTATATAGAGAATGAGAGCAGTTAGCTAGATGAGATCTATAGATCATCTGGATGTCTGCACACACATATAATCCACACTGTATTATTTATGCTCTCTTTCTATATTCCAGTTTAGTTTCTCCCTAAGAATGTATGTTAATAAAAGAAGCAACAAAACATACATGCCTCTCCTTATGAGTTTGATGATTATGTTTTAAAAAACTAACTTGAGTTCACATCTTCCCATTCTTGTTTGCAGTGAAAAATTTCCCTCTGCCATTTGAAGATAAAAAATGAACAGGAACGAAACAAGCGTCGGCTCTAGGCACTTCACTAATTTTCTGCCTATTGAGAGCTTTCACCTATGTGGCATGTAAGTGGATTGCCCCCATTATGCTTGTCAAATTTTGCTTGACAGGCATCCCCATGAATATTCTACCCCAGATGTTTTGTCTGAATTGCCACTGTACTCTGTATCACAAAGGACACGGAACACTTGCTGTTCTATAGTGCAGCCTCTGCACACACCATCAGCCCTTAGAGCAGGCTGGTACAGGCGTGGGCTCAGACACAGACTTCCTGGGTCTGCCACTTAGTCGTAGTCTGACCTTGGCCATTCCTTGGCCTCCTTGTGGTTCAGTTTGCTTACTGAGGAGTAGATGAAGAATGGCTGTTGTGGAGATTAAATCGGCTATTCCTTGTAAGTGATTTAGAATAGCATTTGATGAACACGAGCTTTGTTGACTTCTTCAAAGACTAAGTTCTTTAAGCACAAAACTATGCCGTATGTACTATGCAACCTCTACAGTGCTTTCTATAGTATAGGCACTCAGGAAAATGTTTATAAAGAAGGAGCTTTAAAGAAGCAATGCCATGGGAAAAGGAATGATGCAATCACCATTTATTTTACATGACAGATATTTTAAATGACAGGTTTTGCTACATTTTAAAAAGCTGAAGAAATTACACACACACACACACACACACACACACACACACACACACACACACACACACACACACACACCCCTACATAGGAAATGTCTTAGAATTATAGTAAGATAAAGAGTATATTGGATATACTTTGCTACAGTGAGCATATAGACAATATTTAGCATGAAACTTCTGTTGAATGAGCTTAATAATTCATTCAACTTAATAGGGAAAAGGGATCTGGACTTCGGGGTATCTAGACTGTGGCGAAAGAGGAATGACTAGTTGTCAGTCACATATTCTCTTCTTGGAAGGGACACAGATATAAGGGTGCTTCTAGTCTCCCCTCTCCAACAGGACATCTATTAATAGTTTAGTACTGGGAGCATGTTTAGGCTGTATTGTAATCTGCCAACTCCGAAGAGGGACCATGACTTGTGTTCTGATTTTAGCCATTATTAAATCAAAGCATGAAATCTGCTATATTGACCCAGAATTTTTATATAACCTCCACACATGACTTGAGAACATTGCTCATGTTCTCTTTTCCCCTAGGTTTCCTGATGGGACTGTCATGATGCTTCACTCTGAAGACTGAGTCAAGAATGCATGGATCAGGGAAGAGTTATTTTGAATGCAGTGAGACAGGCTTGCACTCACTGCTCAGGAAGGATGGGAGTTACCTCAGAGCTGGGGTAGGGGAGCAAGGAACTGAGGGCTAAACGATCCAACAATTGGATGAACAATTTAAAATTTAATTGATAGCATACAACATGAGAGTAGACAGTGGTGTGCTGTAGTTAGGATTTCTGCCAAATGAGTAGGTTGTGGCTACTCATCCTGGGGAGGAGATGGGGAACTACATAAGATGGTTTTACTATAGGCATGTTTTATAATTCTATTTTGTACATCTTAATTATATATAGTAAGTACTTTAAAGCACGGCATGTATATGCGCAGGAAGGAAGGTACCAAACTCCTGTGTTACAGGATGTGGGAGACTAGATAAAGGCTTATTCATCCTCTATGAGAAAAAATGTCTTTGTTACTGTAAAAATCCACACAGAGCTGGTTAGTTTTATGTCCACTTGATATAAGCTAGAGTCATCTGAAAGGAAAGAACCTCAATTGAGAAAATGCCTACAGAAGATCCAGCTTAAGACATTTATGTTCTTAATTAGTGATTGATGGAGGAAGGCCCAGTCCATTGTGGATGGTGCCATCCCTGGGCTGGTGGTCCTGGGTTCTATAAGAAAGCAGGCTGAGCAAGCCATGAGGAGCAAGCCAGTAAGCAGCACCCCTCCATGGCTACTGCATTAGCATCTGCCTCCAGGTTCCTGCCTTGTTGGGTCCCTGTCCTGACTTCCTTCAAGTGATATGAAAATGTAAGCTAAATAAACCCTTTCCTCTCCAAGTTGCTTTGCTCATGAGATTTTGCCATCATAGTAATAAAAAACCCTAAATTAGACAAAACACCAAGAAATCTTAAAAGCATTAAGTGTAGCACTTCCTGCCTTTCTCTCCCACCTGGCTCACTGTCAGTAATATTTATCCACTAGAATACTTAGGGGTGTTATATAAGCATATGAGTATAAAATGTCAAAATGTGATTATACTAAGCAATCAATTACATTATAGAATAGACGTTTAACTTAAAAGATGCCTTTAGATAGCTTTTTATATGACCCCAAACGGAACTATTTCATAATCTACAATAATTTTAGTACTTCACCCCATGTCTTTCTATAATTTTTAAATTACCAAATAATGGTTATTTCTGTTTTGTTATTATGAGAAATATTATAGTAAATATATACAGAGTAAATTGAGAAAATATAGACTCAAAGGGTTTGTACACTTAAAGGGGATTCCAGAGTATTGGCTAAATAAGGTTTTCTTATTATTCAGCATTACACACATAACAAAGATGTTACCAGTTCATATTTATGTGGCATTTATTGATTATTCTGATCTTTGAGTTTTGCCAATTTGATTGATGAAATTCTTTCATTGTTGAATGATGTTAAATCTTTATTTTCTTCCCCATGACTTTCCTATGGATATGCTTCACTCGGTTTCCAATAGGGTTTTGCACATTTTTCTTTTTGATTTATAAATATTTTGCATATTATGGAAATTAGCTGTCATAGTTGTGAATATATTATCCATTTGACTGTCTTTTGAAATTATTTATTATCTTTTCTAATGAGATTGATGAACATTTGATTTCTGGAGGAACCTGTGTTGTGTAAATGAGAAAGTCACAATAGTTGTGATTTTGGTATTGGTAAAACGTTCCTAATCTGAAAGTCAGATAGTCCCAAACTGCCAAAATCTATAACACAGACTCTCAAGCATTTTAGATACAAAATACTCAAGTTATTTTATAAAATGATAAGGAGGAAGGATACATAGCCAGGAGTAGGACAAAAAATTGTTGTGAACAATGGAGTATAAGAGAGAAAGGGAAGGTTTATTTTCAAAGTTCTTGCTGTAGCTTCGTTAAATGTGTGAGGTAACAAACACACCTTGAATTTGTTCACCCACTAAGCTAGAACAGAAGCTGCATCTACACGTAGATCTAACACATAGGCTGGACTGAATAATGAAGTTAAAAATCAAAGGAAATCTAGGGTTGAATTGATGATGACAAGTGTATTGATCTCTAAACAAGGAACACAGTGAACTAGCTCTGAAGATTAATTATAGCCATAGAATTTTTTATAACCGTCATTATCAGACATACTCATTCATAAGTTTATTAGTCCTCTGATGGCTTCATCAGCACTCCATACCCAAATGGCTTCATCCTGTATCTAGTTATCTCTTCAGGTTTATTCAAGTGAAGGAAAGCCAGACTGGATAATTGACATGAGGTTTTAGGCCACCTTCTCTTCAATATCCTCAAAGATTCCCTCCATTGAGTCAGAGAATGGGCTTCTCTCCTTCTCTAAGATATTTTCCTTCTAACAAGAGAGCCAAAGACTTTCCGTTTTCCTACTGCCTGCTGCCAGGATGGTAGCCATGTGCAGGTCACATGAGGATCGCTTCCTGGGATTCATCTTTGAGGGGTTCCCATCAGGAGTATGATGCTACAGAAGGAAGCATGGCTTCTGCCCTCCCACTTTTACTATCTTGTGATGTAAAATGTTACCTAATAATGTGTAACAACACACTTATGCATTGCACAGTGTAGATGATTATTTTGAAACTAAGAGGATACTATGTTGGATTAGTTAGCTCAAGAGGTCAATGAAATCAGGGTTGAGGTGTAGTCCAGTTGTCCAAGGGCAGCTTAGTCTCAATATAATTTGTATAACATGATACTTAAAAGCTCAAAGGTGAGACCGCAGAGAGCAAGCCTGACTCCTAAGTGACAGGTGCTATTCAGGGCAATTTCCCCAGTGAGCATTTTAGGTAAGCCAGATGTTATTTATGGAAGGCTCTATCCATATACGCCAATCATTTAATCTTCAGTAGTTGGAATGTTAGATTTAAAAGAAACTGTAAAACTTCCATCTGTCTTCCAATAGTTTTCCTGCACTTCCTGGTGATAGATAGCATTTTAGCTTGCTTCCCATTTCCTGGATTAAGACTGAATTCTATAATTAGTGGCTGACACAAGACAAATATAAAATATAAACCAAATGGTGTGACTTTTTTGTTGAGCCTCTAAGGCTTGGGGTTGGGTGGGCTATGAGGAGGCTTGTTTACAGTCCTGAGTTGGTCTTTGTTTATTCTGGACAAAATATACATACTGATGAGAATTACATAAGCAGAACACACCAAAGAAGGGGTTTGAGTCTTGACACCATGTTGCTCTCATTACATCTGGATTTGTATTAGGAATGACATGGAAGTAGGAAGTCACCTCTGATCCTATGCTTGCTTCTTTGCTTTGGGTCACTGTTACAACTGAAGGACCTGGGTCCTAAGACAAATAGTTGTAAGATACAACAAGACATGCCAGGAGAAAGTGACCTGTGAGGCATGGGATGCAGGTCATCTTTATTTCGATTATCATAATTGGCAAAACACACAAAAACACATTTTTTTTTTTGCCAGAAAAATAGCTAAAAATTTAAAATTAGCAACATTCTGGCTAGTTTTAGGTTGGCACAGATTAGGGTCACCTGGGAAGAGGGGGCCTCAGCTGGGAACTGCCTCAACCATATGGGCTTGCAGACTGTCTATGGGCATTTTCTTAATTGCTAGTTGATTCAGGAGGGCACCACCCATGCATGCCATCACTAGTCAGGAGCACGTGGGAAGAATAAGAAATGTAGTTGACAAATTGAGGGAGCAAGCCAGTAAGCAGCATTCTGTTGTGGTTTCTGCCTTGAGTTCCTACCTTGTTTTCGTCAATGGTGGACTATGAACTATGAAGTGAAAGAAACCCTTTCCTCCACAAGCTGGTTCTGGTTAGTTTTTTTTTTTTTTTTTAATCACAGTAATAGAAATCAAAGAACACGTAGGGCATTGGGTAGCATGATAGTGTTTCTGGGACAAAGTGTGTTTGAGTAGAGTTTTCTTTCCTCCTTCATGTCACACACTTTCTTTTTTTTTTTTTTTGCCATGTCCCCTTCCTTAGTACCTTTATACTTTCTTTTGGTCTTTTTTAATTTTAGGATTTACTAACATTTATTCTCATTTATATACTACATATATATATATATTACAAACTAGGATCCAAATATGAGAGAGAACACACAGTATCTTTCAGAGCATTCATCACCTTACTTGATACAATATTTTTCAGAGTCATCTGTTGTCTGCAAATGTCATTTTTATTTGCAGATTAATAATGTTTCACTGTGTATATGTACCAAATACTCATTGTCCATTTATCTGTTAATGGACATCTAGGCTGCTTCTGATCTTGCTTCCAGGAATAGGGCAACAGTAAACCTGAGTGGACGAGAATCTCTGGGATTGGGTATGGGTTCCCTGAGGCATAGGCCCAGGAATAGTATCAACCAGATGAATTGACTACTGAATTTTATAAAACTTTTAAGGAAGAGATAACACCAACACTTCTCGATTGTTCCATGGAAGGGATGGGAAAGAACACTACCAAATTTCTTTTATGAAGCTACTCTCATTTTGATATCAAAACCAGATAAAGAAAAAGAAAGAAAAGCTACCAACCAGTCTTCCTGTTGAACATAGATGAAGGAATTCCCAACAAAGAGCAAGAACACTTTTAAGGAGATCATATACCATGATCAAGAGTACTTTATTGCCGGGCAGTGGTGGCGCACTTGGGAGGCAGAGGCAAGTGGATTTCTGAGTTCGAGGTTAGCCTGGTCTACAGAGTGAGTTCCAGGACAGCCAGGGCTACACAGAGAAACCCTGTCTCGATAAAACAAACAAACAACAACAACAACAAAAACAACAAAAAACAAACAAACAAACAAAAAAGAGTACTTTATCCCAAAGATACAAAGATGGCTTAACATATGCAAATCAATAAATATAATGACCCATATAAATAAGCTTAGGACAGAAACCACACAATCATCTTGTCAGATGCAGAAATGCATTTGGCAGAGTTTACCAAGCCTTCATTATAAAAGTCCTGCAGGTGGTAGGTATAATTCTAACATAACTTAAGTAAAAGCTAGAGTCAACAAACATTTAGCCAACATTATACTGAATAGGAAAAAGGTGGTGAGAACATTTCTTCTAAAATTGGTAATGAAACAAGGATATCTACTCTAATCTTTCTTGTTCAATATAGTAGTTCAAGTCTTAGCTAGAGAAATAAGACAAGAGAAAGACATTAAAATAACAATGTTAGTGAAGGAAGTAGTCAAACTATTCCTATTTGTAGACAACAAAGCTTGCACTTAAAAGAGCCTGTGTACTCTACCAGTCACAGTTAAGTTTCAAGATACAAAATCGATGCAAAAAAATTCAGTAGCTTTCATATATAACAATGAACCCAGAGTCTATCTCACTCATAATAATATTATAAAAAGTACTTAGCACTAATCCTAACCATGGCAAGACACTGAAAAAGGAAGCTAAAAATGATACAGATGATGGGAAGACCTTCTGCATTTCTGTAATGGCTAGATTAACACAATGAAAATAATGCTATATTACAAAACGTAATCTACAGATTCCATGCAGTTCCCATCAAAATTCTAATGCCATTTTTCACAGAATTAGAAAAAAACTTCAGACATTGGGAGTTTTCACATTTCTTATAGTAATATAACTGGGCTGATTACTAAATGTCCTTGATGTCCAAGTGGTAACTATTGCTCAGCCCTGACACACATCAGTGTCGGTGAGGTTGGTAAGAGTACTGAGGAAGCCAAAAGGTTCTTTGATTGATGTCAACCTTTCAGGGAGAATTGGTTCCATGGTTTAATAATAGAAAATATGAATATATATATATATATATATATATATATGATCTACTACAGTCTAGGGAAATGAAATATATATGCTACTAGGCTAGATATGCAATGTAAATTTTTTTTTAAAATTGCCTTACAGTGCTTGCTTCATGAATTACTCATTTGCTCAAGATTTACATTTCTTTCCTGCCTCTAACTTCCGGAATAATTCTCAGTAATTTATAGATAAAAAATTAGCATTTTGTTGGTATTCACATCTGATAACTATTCTCGTAGAACCCCGATGTATTAGAATGTTTCCTGAGCAATGTCATCCAAGGAGTAAGTTTGGCAGGGTCTCAGGGGTAAAGCAATTGCCTTTCTGGGCTTTGTTTGATTCCCATGTTAGCTGACAACTGTAGGCTGTGGGATTTCTCTGGACACCAAAAACTATGACAGGAAAGCTCCCAGCCTGAAGCACTAGAATCACCGAGCCTGAAACATCCAAAGCAGTGGTCTAGGAGCAGGTGCTGCTGAATTGGTAATTCTGATTTGATTTACATCATGGGCTGATTCTGCCTGTTAGGCAGGTTGGTGTGTCTCTTCAAATAAAAAGTAGCTTTTTTACAGCTGTGATGGCCCAAGGGTCAACCCAGGTTCATTCCCTGACTCCAAATGCATGAAGAGTTCTAATACAGCAATGCCATTGGGCATCTCCAGGATAGAATAGGTTTCATGAGCAGCACTGATGAAGTTGGTTATTATAGAGAATTTCCCACGAACAGTGATGTCAGGATGCATCCTTCTTGTGTTATGGATTTAAGGGCACCAAAGTCTTTAAGAAGTCTTAAATGTTTTAACCACTATTCCTCAGTGATGTTTCTTCTACATGTATTCAAGTAGCAAGTACATCCTAAGGGATGCCATTGATTGAGAGCCAGAAGTTGTCTTACATATCACAGGGTGTTAGTAGTCTTGCCCCTCTCCCATGTCATTAATTAAGTACCAGAGATTGGGATAAATCCAGCTTCCTCCTCTCATTTTAAGTGTCTATCAAGGGAGACTGTACCATAATAGCTGAGAATTATTCAAAATATATCTTTCAGAGTAATCAACAAGTACCATAGTAAAGGAATCAGGATGTCAATGATACAGTCATAAGTGGTTACTTCTAATTATAGGAACCTCACTGTCATAAATTCCTTTAAATTGGTGTGTACCGCATAGACACATACAACTTCAAATCCAACTTAATTTTAACTAACTGGCTTTCACAAAGCTTTGACTTCCTTGTGGACCATTGCGTTCATAAGACTCATCTCAGTGGAAAGCGAAGATGCCAGTCTGACCTACTGAGACACGCCTCTTGTCTTCTTCGTGGCTTGTGTGAGTAAGTACAAAGTCATAAATGGATGGGGGTGTTGCCACAAGAACTTTATAAGAAAACTCCCCCCAGAGGCTTCTAAATGCCAATATCATTTGACCATTTTTAGGAGTTCTACAATCATTTCTGCTCCCTGTTTACTTAAAAATAAATGTCAAACTCATTTGAATCTGCTCCTTTAGAGAAAAGTGCTCTGGGTAGCCACATACAGTGAGGGCACGGTTAAATGTCAGATGTTATTCTGGGGCCAGCAGCATCAAATTATCTTTGTAACAAACTTCAAAAGTGGCAGGAGTGTTGACTGCAGAAACCTCAATGCACCCAGTGACACCACCATTAACTCAACCCTATAGCACATGAAGCCGCAGTGGGCTTCTGTGAGAGGATTTCTTAGATTGGCTTTAGCCTGATGGAGAGATCTCATTTAGGCAGAGAGAGGAAAAGCCAGGGAATTGTAGTTTCATAAAGATGTTCTAGACAGATGTGCATAATATAATGATGTGTCCAAGCCAAATAAAAATGTTCCATTTGGGTGAAATTTAACATCTAAAGTGGGGAGTGGCCACCACTTCAATCAAACAGATCCCAAGGACCATTTGGTCTTTATCTAGTCTAAGGACTTAGGGTATTCTGGGTCATTTTGCATCAGCCCAAGCTCTTGCCCTGACACAGGCAGAATACACATCAAGCCTAACTGACACTCATGATCACTCTTACACAGGGATGTAGTCGCTTCAGTTCCCAGTGGCTGCTCTCTTATCTTTTCTGTACTGTTGATTCAGGCCCTAGTAACAATTGGGTTTTCAACTATTCATGGAAAATTAAAGGTTTCTGGTTATTACTGCAGAGACCAAGAAATTCTATCAATTACCACTTAATAATTAGTGTTAATAGAGACTTGATGGTACATGCCAGGATATAATTTTTAGCCTCTTTTCTCCCTCTGGACCTTCTCCATAACTTAAGGGAGATATAGATACTTAATTAGCAGAGCCAGGTTGAAAAGTGGTAAAGATATCCTAATGAACACTCTGGCTCTGACCGGCTGCAGGGCAGAGGATCAGTGTCACAATTAGAACTAAGGCAGCGAGGCTATACAAACATGGTCCATGGTTTCTCCTGAGGGGGCCGGAAGTGGGCCAAAGGTCTGAACTGCCTCATGTCACAATTCTACTGTGTGGTCATTCATTTAATCACAGTGATGTGTACTGTCATCCTGGGTTAACAGATTCACAAATGTTACTACAAAACCAAAACCAAAACAAAACAAAAACAAAAACAAACCAAAAACCCAGCAAATTGCTGTGATAATCTACCCCCCCACATTTACTTCACATCGCTTGCAATAGGCAAAGACTTCCTCTCAAAAGAAGGTTAGAGCTTCTGAGAATGTTCTCACCCTCATTACTGAGAGCTGCAATGCCAATATAGTTTTAAATCGGTTTTTCTGTAAGCTAAGGGTAGCATTTGGCATTGGAAAAGATGATTGTCCAACTTGTAAGATGATTTTTTTAACAGCAAAACAATATATTCAAAATACTATTGATTTATTCTTTGAAAACTCTTATGCATATATTCATGTATCTTGAGCATATCTATGGCTGTAGTTGTGGCCAAATAGTTCAAGTGACAGACAAGGAAATAGTGTAGTTTCTTGGAGACTGTTTGTCTTTGTGGAGGACATGGTTGCCAGGCAACACAGGTGTTCTATGTAGTAATTGAAGCAGAGTAGGAAGGATTTCCATGTCTTCCAATATTAGTCATTTTTCTGTGGTAGGACTCTCAAATGCCTCTTCCAGTCAGAAGTGTTATCTAAGAGTTGCCCCACGGCACTATAGCCAGAATGAATTCTCTTATCTGTTTTGGTGGCCTTAAATCTACTGTCCTTCTTAATCTTTATTTTTTTCATGAAAAAAGTGTGAATTCTTAAGGATTCGTAGGTCACTATTTACTTTTACGTAACCACTCAGGTCTAGCCCATGAATAGCTGACATAAGATGCAAATACTTTGGTGCTGAGGTGTTTCTGAGTGGAACTGTGTGCTGTCTGGATGTCCTTCATTCTGCCGAGGGTGGGATGTGTGCAGAGGAAGCTGGAGTGGCCTTGGCTTGATAAATGCAGATAATGTGTTGTATGTATTATTGACAGAGCAATACCATGCTATTAAAACACACTCTGATTTGTACATGTTTGGAACTTTTTCCTAAAGTGTATCATGAAGACACATAGATATTCCTGTATAGACACAACCTTTCTGTATTTTGTATACTGCATCTGAGCAGGCTTTACCAGTTTTCCAGCTTTCCACTCAGACAACACCGTGTCTGCCCTGCCTTACTGGGAGATCCTCCTAAATCTCTTCTGGCTTTTAATCTTGTCCAGCCCCCCAATCTAATCTTTACATATAGCTGGAGTAATGTTTTAAAGCACAGCAGTGATCATCTCTAACTTCTTAGATGCAAATTCCTTGTAATTAAATCTGAGTCTTTGCTAAGCTTTTTATGTCTTCATCAAAGACTCCAAGATTCTGTCCCTGCATGCTACCCAGAATGCTCCACCCACAGCCAGTCCTCTATTCAGTCAGTCCCCTGCTTCAACATCATTCCTTCTACAGACCACCTAGCTACCTAATCTAAATGACCCTCTAGAAATATACATGTGTGTGCCCACAGATACCTTCCTTAGCTTTATTTTTCTTAATAGCACTCATTACAATCAGATATTACAACTTCACTTATTTTCCCATTATTATCTTTGTCTTTGACTGAAGCTTTCCCAGATCTTAACAATAGAAGGTATATACTAAGCCTTCCCTAGATATTTATTTATTAAAGGAATAATTGGCATTGCCCCCGGTAGGTTAAATTTGCAGTTTGAAAAATTGCAGAGAGTTGGGTATTCTAAGGCAGGCACTTTCTCATGTCTAAAAGAGTTCTCTTTTATAAACAGAGCCCTTGATAATCCCTGACAGTGCCTTGCTACTGACTGGTAGAGAGGGATGTGAATGGGGTAATGGATGTCAGAATGCACACTAATGTAAACACACTCAGTGCTTATGTCACTAATAATTGGCATGTTGATGAGAAAGAGCTCATAGGTCTCCTGGGCAGGATGCACTCCACAAGGCAATGCCATTTGTGTAAGTAAACAAGCTCATGAACAGGTTACTGCTTTGAAACTCATCTCCCCTGATTGATGAGACCTGGTATTTCAGTGAGGAGAGTCCTATGTGTGTCCTAATCTCCCTAGAACCATTATGGGTGTAAGAGGTAGTGTGCAGGATTGCTATGGTAGAATGCCTAATTTTCAGGCAATTGAGTTCTTTGTAATTTCCATTTTGAAGCAGGAAATGAAAGCATACACAGAATTTTTAGAACAGACTCAGAATAAAACTTAAGTGTTAAAAGGATGAATCACTAATTGCTAATTATGGTATAAAGCAAAAGGTGTGCTCAGATAAGAAAGTAGAACTGCTGTTTCTAATAGGGAGCAGGGTTGCCTTAAATGTTGGTATTCTCAGGCTGATCCGTGCTATAACCAAGTCTACTTTGTGCCTTTTCCCAGTTCTTCTCTGGTGGTTTCTGTGGTTGCCATGGACAATTTTCCACGCTTCAAGGTGAATGGAAACCTCTCATAGAGCGTGGGTCACTCTTCCCACCTAAAAAACTTGCTGCTTTCTATCCCCTTTGAGTCTGAACACAGTAAGAAGTGAAGTCACCCTTATAAGGTAGGAATCGCTCAGTCAGTCACCTAGTAACTTCTCATTTCAGGTTTTTATAGATCAAGCAGATCCAGAGACGATGTCAGGTAAACTTTAGGACTCTTACAGACACCTCTCTTCTTAGCTTCCTTGACTTTTGGGGTCTACTGGGCTTCTGACTTCCACTTCTTGCTCCTGTTCATCCAGCAGAATGGAAGCCTGGAGGTTTCTACGATGCCTCAAAATCCATGAACAAAGTAAGCCCATCAGTACTAAGCCCATGCTCCATCTCTGTACCCACAACCCTTGCATGGGTTCCCACTTGTAAATATGAATCTAAACTGCCACCTTCTTTGATAGGAAAGCAATGGTCCAGTGTTTCCACTGGATGTGATGGCTTCCTGACGAGTTATCACTCCAAAGACTGCTTCTTGTTGGGTCTTCTCTGGTGTTCCTAACCATCTGCCATGGTTGCTCTTCACTCTCCAGGTGTCTGGCTTCTGCTGTTCATTGGCATAGGTGGTTGTTCAGGAGCCCTCCTGCCTGCCCTCACTCATTCCCTCCTTTCCTAGAAGTCCAGCTGTAATACTCAGCACTTCAAAAACCTTCAGAGAAAGGCATCCTTCTAGGCACATAAATTACATAACAAAAAGTGTCCCCTCTGGAATGAACCAAAGGCACCCTATTGGGCAGCTCTCAAACACAGGCTCAACTAACAGTCTTGGCTGCTGTAAGTTGAATATCCTCAGCTGGGTACCTAACACATCCGACCACACATCTAGCTCTGCTTTATAAATGACTCAGGAGCCACCAGGGCCTGCACAGTGATGGGCTTTGCTGGTCTAGAGAGTGTTTCTCATTGTCCTGTACTAATTTTGACCTTGAATTATGTCTTGTGTCCTTGCTCTCCTGTCTTCCAGTTTCTAGCTATTTTCTCACAAACTCTCATATTTAATCCAAGAGTAGGGAAAAAAGTAAAAGTAACACTACATCCTAAAATAACTTAATATGAATTATATAACATCTCCCCATTTATTCTCTCAAATACTGAGATGAAGGAAAGTGCTAGTATTTTCAGCAAAGCTTACCACCTGACTGATGACAATGCTTTTGTTTCTGCCAGCCTCTGATCAGTTAGGTCCCTCTCCCTCTTTCTCTGTCTCCTTCCCCCCCCCCCCCACTCTGTGTGTGTGTGTGTGTGTGTGTGTGTGTGTGTGTGTGTGTGTGTGTGTGTGTGTTTACTGCATCCCTTCCCCCAGTGCTTCTCTTGGTCCACAGCTGCAAAGATTCAAGAATGGAGTTTCCTAACATGGTTTTTATTTCAGACTTGAGCCAAAATTGTTATTCCAGATTTCACTCAGAATAGGATGTATGTATAATGCTGGTCTAAGTAAGCAGGCAGAAAGACAACTAGAGAGGAGGGCATAAAAGCGGGAAGATGAGACCAGAAGGGCCTGGCATCCCAGCTCTGCCAAAAAGGCAGCTGTATCCAGGAAGATCCATCAGGGACAAAGACAGGGGAGAGAGGTGGGATTTGAAGTAGTTGAACCACATGGCGCTGAGCTTTTGAAGAGTAGCCAAAGGGAATCTAGTTTTTCTTGAAATTATAGGCTTTGGATTTTTAATGTAATATGCAAACTTCCATTATATGTGTGTATATATTATATATAAGGTATATACATAACATATAATTAATGAATTTTTTCTTGTCCCTCAAGAGTGAGAGATATACCTTTATTCATAAACATCTATATGTATATATACACATATATGTTTGTGTATGTGTGGTGAATGCGTTTACAATCTAAGCTGGCAAGTCACTGAAGCCTTACATATCACTTTGTGGAAATGAAAGTAGATGACCAGGGGATCATCCTTTCTATTTACAGCCAAATGTTTATATGACAACTTCAGTACAGTGCTCGCAATGCCTTCAGAGAAATTTTATAGCCACCAGATATGTAGCACACAGTACACATACATACTCATATCAAATGGCATGCCTAGCTGGAGATGACAAATGCATACATACATAAGTGCAAAACAGTGATAGAGTTTGAGCAAGATGCCTGCCCAGTATGCTTTAGTTCAAAAAACAGTCAACTCCTTTGAGACCCCTCTGTGCTAAGATCAAAGCCTGGTTTGTTTTGCCTTTTTTAGTCACACACACACAAAGGCTTACTAAATAGCAGCCATTTCTCTGGGGCGCCTTTCTTCTCTGGGGTACGGTGGAAGGAAGCAGGAAAAGTTTCCGAGAAAGCTTATCTGCATTCTTAAACCCCAGCTGAGGATGCATTCTCTATGTGTGAAGAAATGAGCCTGAACCCATTAACTGTGTTAGTATTCTCAGGCTTCCTCTTGAGTTCCCCTGGATACCTTCCTCTCACTCTACCCACTGGCCCAGGAGGAAGAATGGCTGGTGCCTACAGCTTCTTTGAGCTTTCCTCTCCTTGCTGCCTAGGATTAGCATTCTTTTCTAGGCAGTGCGGTAGTCAGAGTGGCTTACTTACTTGTGTTTATCTTCTGGAGTGAAATGTGTTTTTCCAGTTGTCTGCGGAGTTTCACCTCTGCTCCGTATTTTCCCGTGGTCCCATTGTCAGCCAGGATGAAGTGGGAGTGCATGCTGTTGAGAACGGTGAGCTTGCTCATAGGGTTGGACATGGTCTGGTATGGACGGACTACCTACAGGCACCAAAAGGAAGGCAGAGTCAGAAAGGAGGAACCAGGATGTGAGACAGAGGATGAGAGACATTGAAGGAGGGCGTGGTGGTTCGCTGGTAAGAAGACTATGCTTAAAGACCCATCTCTTACCAAATCTGAGCTTATGCCTTCATTGTATTAAAGACCCATGTGCTGTTGACTGTTTAAGTCAGATTGATATTGTTGCTGAGCCAAACATAATTTTTTAAGTTTAACTAAGATATTTCTTTTTTACCCTTCTTCTGTCATATCTATTATGGTCTAATAGATACTGTAGAAGTCATTATTCTGAAGATCAGTTTCGAGAGTTGGGTGAAGGGGCAGGTTTTTTTCTCTTGTTAATTAATTAATTAATTAATTAATTAACTTTACATCCCAATATCAGCTCCCCTTCTCCTCCCAGTCCCCACCTCACATGGCCCTTTCTCCTAGCCTTCTCCCCTTCTCCTCTGAGAAGGGGGAGGCCTTCCTGGGTATCACCCCACCCTGGTACATCAAATCCCTGCAGGACTAGGTATATTCTCTCCCACTGAGGAGAGACAAGGCGGCTCAGTTAGGGGAATTTGTTGTACCTCCCTTAGGAATCAGAAGCTCTGTTACTTAAAACTAACACTATCCTTGATAGACTTCTTGAGTACAAAACAGCTTGAGTAAAACATAACAGTCTCATGAGATGAAAATAAATCAGGCCTAAAAGTTTATCTTTATTGTGTTCTCCCACTCCCATTTTGATTTTTAATTTCAATAATGAATTGTACTCTGTAAAATAGAGCAATTTCAATACACTCTTTGACTTTTTGTTTTGCTATCAAAAGCCATATCCATCATGAGCTAGCTGCTTTTTATATAGCATATGCATTCTATGTTATAATCCTACCTTATACATTATGATTATTTTGTAGATCAGAAAGTAAAGAAATAGATAAACAAGTTATCTAAAAACTTAGACAAATAACCAGAACTTGTATCCAAGCCTGATTCAAAACTCTGAGGTTATTATCCCTCCCCTTTAGACAAAACCAGATACACAATATATTGGCAAACTATTGCCTAAATATCTAGGTTGGAGCTTCAGCTGGAGAGGATGAAGAGAGGCCATCCAGGAGGTTCACTGTGGCACAGTCTCAGCTTGGTTTCTCCTGCACAAGATCACTGAAATTGGCAGGACAGAAATAGACGCTACTGGGCTCTTATTTCTGCGCCTTTGTAGAGTGCATCCATTAATTATACAGATGAGATGCACTTGCCTCTTCCAGCATGTAATAAGTCACCATACAATAGAAGAGTAAGACTGAGTCGTGCATTAAACACATTACAGAGTGATTTAGTGAGGGCAGTTTTCAATTGTGAAGAGCTCATGTAAGTCATTTTTTTAGACCTTGATCCTGATTCAAAACCCACAGTCCAATGTGCCTGGAAGATGAAATGTTCTCAGTAAACTGAATGAATAGGCAAACCTGAGATAGGCATGCTTTTGTTCAAACCTGGGAAGGCAATGGATCCTTTCTCTACACAATTGTTAGGGAACTGATCTGATTTAAATTTAAAATATGTATATGATTCCGAGCTTGTGAAATGGTTTTCAGTCTTGCTATATGTGTCCCAGTTTTTAAATATAGCACTGGTATGATGCCAGTGCAGAGTTTTGTTTTAGTTGCTCCTTCTTGATTTTGAAATCTGATAAGCTTGATTATTGCCTCTAATAACCCTGTGGCCGTGGTCAATTGCTGCCTTGGCCGGAAGAGTGAGTGGGATTCTTCTAAAATGGAGAGGCCTATGTTGCAAAGCCTGTTCTGCACTCTCTAGAGCTGGAAGAATGGGTGGCTTGTGGTTGAAATTCCCATTCGTTACCACTCATAGTTGATCATAAAACATTCATCCTACAGGGGAGTGCATGCTAATAAATATTAATGCTTTGCGGAAAGGCTGAACAGAAAGACTTTCTACTCTCCCGAGAGTGCCTCTGCACTGTGCACTGGGCAAAGAAAGATGCTTCCATTACTGTGCTGACTTTCAGTGGCAGGTCCTGAGGACTCAGTGCCGAGGGGGTGGGGAAGGCACAGCAGCTCTATGAGGAGAAAGGGAGACTGGAGTTTTGGAGATGAAATGATGTGTAACAGTGGACCCCAGTCATGTGTGTTGGTTTCCTGTCTATTTCCTTCCTTCCTTCCCTTCCTCCCCGTCCTCCACATTCATTTCTGAATCTACTTAAAGACTATTAGTAAAAGTGAAATTTGCAAGTGGGGGTGGAAGGGATGAAAATCATTGGGAACTCAACTGAGTAGTTCATCAGAAAATAGAAGGCGATTCCGTTGCCCACCTAAGACCCTCACATCTTTCTTCCATTACCGAATCCTAAGCCCAGTAGTGCTTCAGTCTCCATGTGACAACCCTCTCTTGTGAAACATAGCTCAGCAGTGCCTAGAGTGTGCTGGCCATCTTCCTCTGCTAAGGCAACACTGTCAAATTTGGATTTCTTCATTATCTGAATCTTTTTTCTTTTGTAGCAAGTTATAGGTTGCCATATTTTGGCAGAGAGGTTGTCTGCTGAACAATAGAGGATAGAAATCTGAAAAATGCGAAAAATCCCCCAGTATTTCTGTCCTCTTTAGAGGAAGCTTTACAGAGTCCTGGAACATCCCCAGCAACATAAATCAAGGATGGAATTGCAGTTCTGTCTACGGCTGTTGGAACCCGAGTCTCTTAATTTGTAAAAAGGACATGATAAAACTACTGACCTCAGGGGGACTGCTTTAGATTGCATGTGCAAAGTACCAGGCACAATGCCCAGCTCCTTGCAAGCATTGTAGAATATTAATTCCTTCTCCAGCTCTACTCTGTCTTACCAATGACATGCTTCCAGTTGTAAAACAACAATCAGAGCATAATGTGGGACAGACTACTCGCCTTTGTTTTACCCAAGAGGTTTAGATCAATGTAAAGTAAGGGGAGGGGGGGAGATCAACCATCTGCTAGCAAAACGTGCAAAGTGTGGTTTGTTGCATCCCCCCAGGCATCTAAGAAGATGATGGCTTGGAACTATTTGTTGATTAACTGAAACTTTGAAAATAACTTCCATTCTTCCAAGAAACATATTTTGGTCTAATATGCCTACCAAATCCACTTAATATTCCTCATCGCAAACATGCCTGCAGTCTTTTTCTATTCGAGTTACAGTCTGTATATACAAAGATTTCCAGATCCTTCTTGTGTATTTTCCAAATTGAACAAACATTGCTTTTTTAATAACAGGAATACAAATGAACGTCTCCTTCTGACCAGTTTCAGAGGCAGCACAGCCATTTTTGATGTTAAAAGCTTATGGGGGAGAGGGGGTGGCTGTCTTTGGAGGTGTGTGTTGAGTGTGTTGGTGATGTTTTCATGGTACACTGGGTGACTGTCCATGCTTTTCAGTGGACTTTGGGAGACAGGTAAGTCACAAAGCCCCATAGCCTCCACTGGGTAAGGTGTTTCACGTTCTCTCCTAAAAAGACAGGAAAGTGGAGGTCACATACTCCTCCTTGGAAGAACTGAGAAAGCAGACAGCCATATCATTTCTTGTGTTTCATTTTTGAGATCATAACCTGAACTGAAGAATGTTGAATAGTGTCCTGAAGGCCTCTTAATTGGTTTTCATGATGAGCAAGTAATCAACTTAGAAGTGGACTCTAGAACCTTTCTATTCTCTAGCCATCACTCATCACAGTGCTTGTAAGTAATGCATTTTCTTTTCTTGTCCCTCAAGAGTAAGTGAGAACATACCTTTACTCATTTACCCATTACATACCATTTAGTATTGCACTGGGTGTTTGATAGAAATCTGGAACATGCCTTTATATACCTTAGTTATGAAAGAAAGCTCCTTTATAGAGTAGGGATCTTGCAAGGATTTATACAAGGCATTAGCAGGAAGCATCCTTTATGTGTTGGTAGTAGATTGATACAGTTGTAATCTGTGCATGGGCTTAAATTAGCCATTTACAGGTTGGCCTAGAATAGCTACTGGAGTTTTTCTATGGATTTCCAGGTCTCATTTGGGAGTATTTCAGGAAATAAGCATAGAGGGAGCATAGTTTAGTTTCTATAGCTACTACCTTGTAACCTTCCCTGCTCATTAATTCATAAATTTCTTGAGGAAATGCAACCTGTGATGGCACTCTGCTGACCTGAGGACATGCATGATCATGTTTCAAGATAATGTCCCCTAATGTTCAAAATACGTTGTTTTCTTATCTGTAAAATACAGGACTTATAATTTCTGGGCGTCTCCTGCCTCTAATACCTGAGTCTATCTAAACTGTGTTAAAAGCACACTTCTTAATTCAAGTGGGTGCAGAACAATGACCTAAGATGGGTGTTGGTTACAAAAGTCAAGTCTCACCCTTTCCTATGCATCGAAACCTTTTCCCTCTTCTGGGGCTTTGTGCAGTGCAATGGCAATTTGGTCACCTGAGAGTTCGTTTCCTAACAGAATTGAGTTGGGCTAAATTAGGTTTCTATGCCATCAATCAGAGGCCCTCTGCAGTTCCAAGTCCACTTCCTAGTGACTTTTGTATCGACATGCTCCAAGCAAGCAGCAGAGTAGGACACACATGGCTTGAATAGTTATCTCCTTCTCTTAAGAGCAATCTAACTTTAATGTATACCAAAAGAACATGAGCATTCATTGACCATGTCTAGCATGACATGCATGGTGAGAACAAGATCTCAGGGAGTGATATTTTGTGTTTATTTTATCGAGGGAATGATAAGACTTTGAGATTGGAGGAGTCTTGACCAAATGTGCTCCATCAGCCATGTGTTAATCTGAAGTTTCTATATAAGTCAGTGCATGTTAGGAAGGAAAACCAAGAACCAACTCATTTTAAATTCGGAGAGGATACTGAGGTTGGCTTTGCTGCTGGGCATTTTGTTAATGCCTCATCTGACTTTGGAATCTGTCAGACAGCTGAGCGCACTGTTTTCAGTAGAGCTATCTAGAATGGTCCTGGTTACATGGAAGTAAAAAGAAAAGGTACTAGCAGGGAGCCAGATGGGGTTGCACTTGGTGAGAGAGAGATAAAAGGTGTACTGAGATTCTCTAAGGATCTGGAATTCATGTCTGCTGGGGGAAAAGGGTACTGCTGAGAGGCAGGAAGCAACCTGAGACAAAGGAGCATATGGACTGAGAGAATTAGATGAGAAAAAAGAAAGGCTTCACATGCCTTCACAATCAGAGAGGCTTCAGCCAGCAAGAGCAGCGGTGTTGATTCAGTGCAGCCCTTAAGCTTAGGAATAAAGGAAATGACCCTGAAGCCCAGGTGCTACCTAGAGGCTCAGCAGTCCACACAGGAGTCAATAAAAACCCAAGGACCCATTTCAAAGAGTGCTCAGATCCCTGAGCTGTGGGATCCACACTAAAAGCCATGGGTGTATCAATTTCATCATTTTGCAACACTTTGAAAATGTGTTCCTCGGTGTGTGTCACACAGAGTGTTTGTGGCCCTCGCTTCATACTCTACACTTGAATAGACTGACCTCCCATTGGCCCATCCTGAGGGGAGCCAACTACTAGTAGTGAGGAAAGGCTCTGAAAAGAGGTTCCTGTCTCCAGCAGTCACTAGGGCCCTAATGGGGGTGGATTGAAACCGTGCTCAGAAGTTCTTTGAAACTCTTGTCTAGGTTGGGTGCAATGATTCACTTCTAAGGGATGGTGAAAACTAAGTGCGTGTAACCATAAAAGGAGTTTCTCTTAGCTTTTTTTCTGTCAGCTCATTTACTCCAGAGGAAGCTGCTGCCATGTTGGGAAGATGGTTTCACAGCGCTGTGAAGAGATCCACGTGACCAGGAACGACAACTAGCCACAGACTAGGAAGCCAGCTATGAAGACTATGGAGCTGCCCAGCTGCCATGCGACCATCACCTCAAGAGACCCAAGCTTCCCAGGTAAGCCATTTACAAATTCCTCCCCCAATAACTGAGAAATCAGTCTGTTACTTAAGCCATTAAGTCTGAAGGTCGTTTTTTATGTAGCCATCGATGAAACTATCTTGTATTAGTATTGCCTTTCTTTGAGATTTTTGAAATATACCTTTTCCTCCTTTTCTGGACTGGTTGGAAGTTATCTCATGACTGCTGGTACCCTCTGCCTCTAGGCGTGAGCCCTCCGTGTTGCTTGTAATTCGTGCCCTGTGCTTTTGATCAGTTTGGATGTGTGTTCTGCTGGGTGACTAGCATCCTGTAGCCTCTTAACACTGCTCACTGGAATCCCTCTCCTTTCTACTTGGCAGATGATCTGACTTCTGTTCTTGCTAGATGGGTAGGGTAACCCTATGCATTATATATTTTCTGTGTCTCTCTCTATAAATTGAGGGTAGTTTAAAATCAGCTTATTAAGGTAAAATCCCCCACATGCAATGGTTCAACTTGTGATTTTTTTCAACTTTACAATGGTATAAAAAAATAATACATATTCAGTAGAAACTACTAAGTTTGCTCTTTTCCCAGGTTAGTTATTTTCTGTTACAATGGTTTTTTTTGTTTTTGTTTTTGGTTTTTGGTTTTTCGAGACAGGGTTTCTCTGTGTAGCCCTGACTGTCCTGGAACTCACTCTGTAGACCAGGCTGGCCCCGAACTCAGAAATCCGCCTGTCTCTGCCTCCCAAGTGCTGGGATTAAAGGCGTGTGCCACCACTGTCCCGCTTGTTACAATGTTTTGTAGTGGCAGAAAACCATAGCATTCAGGTGTTCCTATGATTAGAAAGGTAAGTGATTGGTTTAGTACTCTATAGTGTACTGTGGCTGGTAAACTATATGAACTATTCAACATTTTACTTCAAAATAGGCTCAACTGTAGGTTAATGTTAGTATCCTGAGCAGTTCAATGTTGACTGGCCTAAACTATGATGTCCATTGGGGCAGGCATATTAAATGCATTTCAACTTATACTATTCATGACTCTCAATAAGATTATGGTACATAACCCCACCATAACTGCCACAATCTGTACTCTAAAGAGTAGCTGAGACGCAAACCTTAAAGAACTATGTACTCAATGATATCTGTTATGATAGAAATACATAGCAATTGGTGGATAATCTGTTTTTCTTATTGCTTGAAGCATCAATACCATGTGTTATTTAATCTCTTACATCCTAACTCCCGTAGACTACCCATCTCATCTCCATGTTCCCTGAAACCTCAGTACTGTCTACACTGCTTTATTCCCTCACACTGATTCCTGTAGACGGCCCATCTCTCCTTGGGGCTATCTATATTACTTTTCTTCTTGTGAACATGTTTGCCTTTTTTGTTATTCCACTAAAGCAGTTTCCACCAATATTCCAGTGATATCTAACAGTCCCAAGTCCTCACCATCCCAGTCTGTCAGTAGCATGGGGCTCCCTTTCTAAAGCACAGCCTTCCCTTGGCCGCCATAACTCACTCTTCACCTTCTATATCTCAGCCATTTATCCATCCCTATCCCCTTTGCTGGCTCTTCCTTCTGCTTGGCCATTAAATTGTGGAGATTGTCAGGGCCTTAGCTTTCTTTCCCTTATTGTCACCTTCCCATGGTGAACCAGCTGCTGGGATGGCCTGATTGTCATCTATCCGAGATGACTTTCAAACCTAAGCTCATAGGCGAATCTTTCTGCTTCTTCCTCATATGCTAAGTAGCATTCCTGAAATTCTCTTGGAAATATCTCAGAGGAACTTCAAAGTGAACACTCCAAAGTTCAGACTCATCATTACTGTCGCCCAAACTGCCTTTCTGAAGTAAGTGACCCTAACTGTTGCTATGGCAGTCTGCCCAGGCTCTATGTGATCCAGGCTCGGCAAGCATTGGCTCGCCCTGTGTAACTAACAGATGTGGGTGGGTTTCCTGGCCTCTGACGTTTCCCTCTAGCATCTTCTGGGGACATCTTAGCTAACACAGTCCAACAAGTCTCATGCTGAGGCCACTGTTTGTTGGGAGGGTTTTTATTTAATTATTATTTTTTTTTTTTTTTTGAGTTTACAGTATGAAGTCATATTTGGCTTGCCCCCAGGATAACTGACAAATGTGCTGAGTTGCTAACTACATCCAATTTAGCAATCAATTATATTACTGACCTTGGCTTAAAATGCAAAGATAGCATTAAAAAGGGCATTTTTTCCCTAAGAATTCTTCAAAGCTAAAAAAGCTCCAGGAGATGAACTTGTAATTTATTGATGCACAACACTGAATAAAAAGATAGTTTTGTAATTATATTGTCAGAAAATTGCCAAACGCATAAATGTCCATCCTTAAGTTAAAATGAAAACATACCTTTGTTTCTGATTATGGATATTTAATTTGGTATATGTCTGGTTAATCTGGTTTGGCTAGAGACAAAGATTTTAGAAAAATTTCAGTCACCTCTCATAAATCTGGCTAAGTTGTTTTCTAAAAGTAAGGAATATAAATTTAAAACGTGTTAAGTGAAAATCAGAATTTGCTAGAAGTTCTTTCCTGACTTCACATTCCTGGTACTTTTATAATTATCTGTCTAAGCCAAGATTTTTTCAGGACAATGAAGAGTTTTAGTTATCCACTGAGTATATTTTCAAGTTTAATTTGTAGGTGTTAAGATATTTATCAGTGTCCCAAATAGCAGCCAAAAAATTCCACTGTTGAGTATTTTTTCAGGGCCCTTGTTAATATAATAACTGTTATAGCAGTGGTCTCTGGAAAGGGTTGGACTTTTGGTTTTAGTTCATGGTTCATTTATTTAACCCTGCAAAGGTATTCTGTTTCAGGGCATACTCAGTAAATTACAGTTAGTATCATCATGATTATACCTAGAGAAGCCATGGCAACAAACTATTTTTATAATTTACCTAAAGATAAAGAAATGAACGAATGAAGCGTTCACATGTTCTATCAATGCCTAGTATTCTCATGCAAAGTATTATGTTAAGGTTTAACATCAAACTAAACCAAATTCTATTTTCTAGGCACTCTTACACCCCAATTCTAACATTGAAATCCTAAACTACAAGGTGATGGTGTTCAGAGGTGAGGTCTCTGTGAGCTAATTATGTCAGGAGGGTTGAGCCCTCTAGTACGGGGTCTACTTGGATTAAAATCCTAATAAAGAGGGACCCCGAGAGATCTTCAGTGTCTTTCATCAGGGACAGTTCCAGTGAAAAGGACCCCTGCAGCCACAAAACTTCAGATGTGTTTAGAGATGAAATTGTCATAAAGTGGGGAGTGGAGAAAGATTTATCATTAATTTTTCTATATTTTCCCATGAAGTCTACATCCCATCATTCCCAGTTCATCTTCATTATGGAACATTTATTAAGAATGAGGATCTGGACTAAGTTCTAAGAATCCTGCCCCTGATATGTACTGCCCAGGCTTTTCTCAGATTTGAGATTCTCCAGGATCAGCCATGGACCACCATTTAGAAAGAATAGCACTTTTATTCTAATGAAAAACTTGAAAAACAAGCACTATTATAACAAAAGGGCCAAGTAAATTCTATGCATATTGCAGCTTGCCAGTTATGGGAGAATAAAGCAGCAGAATGATCAAAATTCAATAAACCTTGATCATAGATTTATTGAATAACTAGACTATAATTATGTTTTCAGTCTCTTGTGTAACCTGCCATTTTAATTTTCATTGAAAAAAAAGAAAATTTGACTATATATCTTTTTAAAAGTGTAATTGGCTCATATGAGATGCTTATGCATACCAGTGGGGCTCAGCATGAATGTCTGTATGTGCATATAGCACGCATCAAATCCAGCTCCTCCTTTCCAAACACCCATTCGTCCTGATCTTAGTGGTCATTCTTACATTAACATTTTAAAAGCTTGTGTATATAAGAGAGACCATGGTGTGCTTGTTTACCTGTGACTTGCCTATTTTACCTGATGCCACCAATTCCATTTTACTGTTAATAACAGGATCTCCTTTATGGCTAGGCAATATTTAATTAATTATATGTATATGTATACATATAAATGTATATACAATATGTTTATAAAATCTTTATTACACACATATACACACACATATATAATTTTTATTCAGTTATTTGTTACTGGGCATCTGGGCTACTTCCTTATGTATTGTGACTAGTGTGGCAGGCTTTGGTGTGCTGATTTGCCTTTCCTTGGATATATACACAGAACGAGTATATCTATTTTTAGTTTTTGAGGAATCTCTATATTGTTCTGCATAATGGCTGGCATAATTTATATTACCATCATCAGTATATGAGTTTCATTTCTGCGTATCTTTGCCAGAATTTGTTATTTATTTTATAATACCTGTTTTTATTATAGTTGGGATTTATATCTCCCTGATGGCCAGTGCTATTCAGTGTTTCAATACACTAGGTTTTCCCCCCCATTTTAGAGATAGATTTGTTTAAATCGTTTTTAGCATCTATATACTCCAGCCCTTAATCCTCTGTCAGACAAGTGATGGCAAATATTCCGTCTCATTCTGTATGTTGCCTCTTCATTCTGTTGCCTCTTGTGCTGTGCAGTCATGAGTTTGATTTCATCTCAACTAGTAAAGCTTTACTTTTGTTTCCTGCCAGAACAGGTCCTCTGCAGAAAACCACTGCCCCCACAGGGGCCTTGAAGTGCTCCCTCTTTTTCAAGGTCTAGTGGCTTCAGATCTCACATTTAACCCCCCTCTCTCCCATTTTTTTCTTTTATTGAAAATAGGTTCTTTCCTCATATCCTGGTTACAGTTTCTCCTCCCCCACTCCTCCCAGTTTCTCCCCAGCCCCTCTTCCATATGGTTCTATCTCAAGTACAGAGCGAGAGATGCGGGTCCAATGTGAATCCTTTGGGGAAATGCATCATTTGTGTAGTGAGCATTTTCAGTGCCTCTGTTAAGCATCGGTTACATGTGGAGACATGGCATCTCTGTTCGGTTTTTTTGGCCACTTGTCCCCTTCTTTGGCAATGCCATACTGTCTAGGACACTGCTGCTCCACAGTAGTTCTTGAAATCAGATATTGTGACATTTCCAGCTTTTATTTCCCCAGGAATCTTTTGGCTATCTGGGGTTCTGTGGTTTCATATGGACTCTAGGGTCATTATTTCTAGTTCTCTGAAGAATGTCATTGACATTTTGATAAGGATTACATCGAGTAGAAGGGACGTTAAAAGAATATTAATTCTTCCAATCCATAAACATGAGAAGCCTGTATACTTTTAATGTCTTACATATCTTTCATCAGTGTCTTGTAATTATTATTGAGTTCTTTTTTTCATGCCCTTGATTGTTTATTCCTCAGAATTAGCCCTAGCAGCTGTTCATGGCACCTTCCACAGTCTACCCATCTCTCGGGCTCAGAGATGAAGGGCCTGATCAGGCTCTTCCTGTGTTACAATACTAATCCTTTAATGAACAGCTAGTACATTTAGGTCACAGTTAATCTGAGATACTATCCATACCCTGGTTGGGAGAATTGACAGGTAGTTTAAATAGATAGAATTTGGAAACCAAGTAATCATTTAGTAAGTCTTTCATAATATAAGTTTGACTTTGAAAGATGGACTTATAAGTATCATGCTGTACATATTGCAGATGCTAGGAGAAGTCACATAATAGAGCACTCCCCGGGACTCACATCTCTTCCAATCAGGTCTTCCTGGTTTTCCACAATTCCCCAGGGGGCGATACCTATGGTACATATCTTCCCTCTAGACTTAGATGCATGGTCTTTCAAGGCATCTCCAACATGACGAATGACACCTAAGAGCAGAGAGAGAGAGAGAAGGATTAACTTTGTCTGTTAAGGGAGTGAACTTTCTATCATTCTGCAGGAAATTAATGAATGTCTTTCATTTTGGAGGGAAACGTTAGGTATACAATTTTGACACACTTCTATAAAAACTACATACTTAGAAGACACTCCATAAGATTGATTATAATGCAGATATATTTCTCAGAGTCAATACGAACTTAAACAATACATTCCTTTAATTCCCATATATACTACCTATAAAGAATATCTAGTATCTGTATAGAATAAATATAATTAGAGAATGCTTTTCTTGTAAGCATAGTGATTTATTAGTATCCTGAATCCTTGGAATAAAAAGCGCAAACATTAATTGATTCTACAGTCTGTGAAGGGATTAGGGTCATTTCAAAAGTTATCTACCTAAGAATTTATTAACCCCAATTTCCTCTTCCTATTTATATCACATGATGCAGGAAGCCTAGTAATAATGCTGCCTTACTTAATGACAAGTTTATGCTAAAATGTGTAAGTACACCTTTGACATTCATCATTTTATTTGTTGCCTTCTGTTAATGATTGCCCCACAGTTAAAAGCAAGGGAACTCAGATTACAGCAGTAGGGGACCCGCTTTTGACTTTAAGAAACCATTTAAGGAGCAGACAATTTCTAATCTTTTAGCTTCCTTCTTGGGCAGTCATTTGTATACATGACTTGTACAATTTCTAAGCATTTACATGTATCCACATTCTCCTCGTTCCCCATGACACACCCATCCTCGGTGCCATCTCTTCTCTGAACTCTAACCTGGATATAACTCCTTGCGCATACAGTAGCTTGTGTATTCCCAACAGCTCCATGTTTCACGGTTATGTCCTCCAGGGATGCATACCAGAATGTGACCCATGTCCTCAGGCAGGAGTATGGGATGGTTAGTGTGTTACTCAGCTTATGGGGCCCAAGGGACAGTCTGACTCCAAACAAGGGCTCAGAAGTCACGCATTGAACATAAGAACTCACTAAGCAGTCTCACCACAGAGACATCATACATGTTTCAATAACTCAATGGTAAAATAGACATGAGACCAAATGAGCACTAATCCCCAGTGTGCTGTGCTGGGGGCCTGGAGAGATGGCCTTTTCACCAGTTACCTTGTCAGTGTGTCACCTAAGTGAAAATATTGCTGAATGCAACTTTCAGACGAAAATGAGTAAATCCATAAATATTAATGTTAATATGCAAAACAGATCAGGACTGGGTTGGACAAGACATTTAACTGTATGTTATGCCTCTCTGCCACAATGTTTTCTACATGTTACCAGTGTTAACAGCCATCACTAAAGTCTCATACTCTGAAGAAGAGATGAGCTGTTTGGTTTATAGTATTTAGGATGTAAATTATGTTTTTTCTGCTTTTGAATGCATTTTATAAAGGAAGAAAAACAACTAGCAATCCAGCTTTCTAAATATAGAAAATTGGTTAGAAGCTCTTTTGAGCCTTGTGTTGGATGGATCTCTCTCCATCAGAAAGCCAAAAGACTAAAAACAGTTACAAGCAAATGCTTTCTAGTTAGTGAAGAGGAAAATGTGTAGCCTAAAATCCGAATTGTTACTAAAACGTCTCTTCACAGGATCAGCAGTAAGAGGTAACTTTGCAGATTAGTTGAAGATATTGCCAGTTGATGGACTGGATTGGGATTTTATAACACAGCTCTGGGCATGGACCATCTGCACAGACCACTGCTAAAACATGCCTGTATAGCTGTGTGCCGACTGCTCACAAATTCTAGCTATGTAGGAGATTTCACCGTTCTCACATCATCTAAGCTAAAACTCAACAATTGTTTAATGAGGAGAAGATGTTAGTTAGACTAGAGTTATACTCAGGGTGTCCCACTAGCTTCAAATGTGCCCATGTGTACAGACTTTGAGCCTTCGGACAAATTTTCATTAGCTTATTGACCAGGCTCTTCGCAAACTCACAAAGATCCACCTACCTATGCTTGCTGAGTTCTGGCATTAAGGCCGTGTGCCACCACACCTGGCATTGATATACTGTTTATAAGAATTTCTGATTCAGGGTAACAGAGGTTCCTCTATTATCTGTTGAATACTAATCATGTTCTACAGATAAGGACCTAACTGTAAGTGGTTATTAGAATGGATTTGAATATTATGCTTGTATCATAATATGAAAATTTATATGGCCGGCAGAAAAAGATATTTGAAATCCATGAAAGATTGGAATTAATCATCCACTGGTACGGAATCTTTTAAGAAACATTTAACATTATAAACACACATGGGCCTAGAGGGATGTTTAGTGATTACAAACATGTATTACTCTTGCAGAAGCTCTGAGTTTGGATCCTTGTATCTATGTTGGGCAGTTCACAACTGCCTGTAACTCCAGATCCAAGAAGGATCCAATGGTTCTGGCTTCTTAGAGCACTACACTCATGTGCACAAACTCACTCTTAGATACACATGCATAAATATAATTAAAAATAAAATATTTTGAATAATCTAGACTTAACTTTATAATTCACACCACTGATAGAAATGGCATTTAAAAAAACTGGGTCTGGGAACATGCCCAGTGGATAAAGCAACTATCAGACAATTATAAGGACCTGAGTTTGAATCACCAGAACCCATGTAAAAGTATGAGCATCTGTAGCTTGCCTATAGAGGTGAGTAACAGAGAATGGAGAGCCCCTGGAATGCGTACAGGCTAGCTAGCCTGGTGTAAAAAGGAGCAAACAACAGAGAAATCCTGCCTCAACAAGGCAAAAGGCAGGGCCTGACACCCGAGGTTGTCTGCCTATGTGTAGTAGTCATACCATATATCAGTTCTGGCATATATAGTTTCTTTCTTCCATCCCTCTCTCCCTCCCTCTCTCCATCCCTCCCTCCTTTTAAAAATGTTACTTGGTACCAAGCTTGAGATTGCCTAAATAAAAAGGCAGACATTTCAATTTAAAACAAAAAGTCATCTTTTAAAAAGTTAGTGAATACTTATGATAATTTGACCTATTAAAAACATCATGTGACTTTCTATTAGTCATGTATACAAATTCTGCAAGTCATCAAAGAGTAAAGCCATTCCTCATATGCAGTTCTTCTTAGTTGGAACACATCTGCATAGTTCTCACGAAGGCAAAGGAAGGAGAAGAAGCAGTAAGAGGAGGTTGGTGAGCAGGTGAGGTAGAGAAATATGGGTATTTTCAACTTGAGGCAAAATTATTCTGGACACAACGTAGTTGCAGCTGCCTTTCTCCAGCCTACTCTGATTACCTGTATTGACCCCTCCAGTGAAGATCCATGCTCCGGTTGTCATGGCTGCTTTGATGAGCCCTTTCCCGAAGACTTGCTTAAGTTTTGGCTGGAGTTCAAAGTTCTGCAGCCCTCCATGCACAGAGATGAGAAGTTTGGGAAGCTCCAGTTGCCATTCCTTGGTCATCAGGTGTAGCAAGAGATCAGGTTTCGTATCAAAAGATACCCGGACATACTAAAATAAAGATGGAGAATTAGGGAGATGGGCAGAGCTCCCTGAGGCTGCTTGTTACTGTGACAGTTATGTGTCCCTGCTTGAAGAAAATGTCTCATGTGAAATCACATAGTGTAAGGAGAAGGGCTCATTTCTTTTACCAAAAGAGGCCTAAGAAGACAAAGGGGTTCTATTTTTAAAGATTTTGTTAGAATTCTGAATTATTGGCAATTTGGAAATTACTTGATTTTCATTAAATGTAGTTTAAACAAACTTTCCTGGTGAGCTTTTTGCCCAAATCAAATTATGTTGATATTTTATCTCTGTTTATATTTGTACAACAATTTAGACATTCCTAATATTTTCAACATGACCAATCCTTTAAAGTAAAGGATATCTATCTATCTATCTATCTATCTATCTATCTATCTATCTATCTATCTATCATCGATCTATCTCATCAGCCAAACATCTATCTATCTTTATTTATCTAATTTGGCCTGGTACATGTTATTCAGATCGGGGTGACTACAGACTCACAGTGATCCTCCTGACTCTCTCTGCCTTCTCAGTACTGAGACTAGAGGGGCGTGGCACCACACCCAGCTCAACGCTTTACCTTTAAAAGATAAGTGGCAGAAGACATGCCAGATATTCTATAGTTAAAAATGAAAATTTATAGCAGGAATCAAAATTTAGCTAGATTCAACAGGAAGTTCAATATATAAAAAAGTGTATATAACAAAGGCTATAAATACAATGATGAGCATATACACAGACACACAGCTTTTAGTTCAACTACATACTTGATATACTAGGCAATGGTAGAAAATCTTTTGAAATATGCTATTGACTTGGCATGAAATGCACGGATATTTAATTTCTAAAGAAAATCTTTTTGGGGGAACAGAGCAGGGAAGGATCTGAGAAGCTCTCTCAAACCCTGCAGCCCTTGAATATCTGACCTGATAACTTTCTACAGTGTGGGGGAGTCCTTGGGGAGCCCCCCAGAAGTTGGCATACATCAAAATGTTCACCTATGAAATGTTAGGAGGAAAAACTAAGAAACTATAAAAAAGAAGGCTTCAAGGAAACTTGCTTCTCTCAACCATGGATGGCTGAGGTAAACTCTGGGAAGACTGAAGAAAGAACTCCATTGATTATTTCTAAAGACAAGCAGATACCTACACAGGATTGCCATTGGTCCTCTTAGTGTGGTTTGAGACCTGGAAAGTGGTATGTTATTGTCAGTTATTTTGGTTGAGTGATGACTCCAGGTAAGAGGCAGAAGAAAACACAAACCTTCTGTGAGTGAGTGTGCAATAAATCTAGATTGGAAATAATTCCCATGGGAACAGATAGCTGAGTGGACCGTCCAAGACAATGAGATGGTCAGAGACCACAAAACTGACACATTTAGCATCTTATCTGTGGATATCAAGACAAAGAAGAAAAAGAAACTGTAAGGAATGACCATGGACATTTGAAAACCTAGGGCAGAACTTGCAGTGATTAAAATGTAATGTTATAAATGAAAGTCAGCATGCGAGAAGGACATGTTGACAACGGTTCTTAAAAGTCAGTCCAGAAAGAAGAAGATTTGGAAAGTGCACAGAAACAACAGCAAAAACTAAAGATTATTGGGAGAGTGAGGTAGAAATTTTAGATAAATGTGAAGAGGCACTGGTTGGGAGGTACTGGCAGACTGTTTCTCAGAAGTACTGAAGGACATCAACTCTTAGGCCCAGGAGCTCAAGGGCTCCTAGGAAGGATAAATAACAGGAACCTCAGTCAGGATACATCACATCCCTAAAAGCAGCTTGGAGAAAGCACTGCCTACTAAGACTCTAGACTAGAAGCCCACTCCTCAACAGCAGCAATGGGAACTAACGCCCAAAGAAATGACCTGGCACTCTAGTGCTACACATTTTCAGGAAAAAGAGTGACATGTTTTCTTTTCAATAGTGGGAAAAAAGAATAGCCAATTTTTACAAATGCCAACACTGAGTTTCCCTCTTGACAGTTTTTACTGAAGAAACCTTGAAGCTTTTACTATCCAGAATGATGCTCTCAAACACAAGGTGGGATTTAACTAATTAGTAACTAAATTGTAAATATAAACCAGGTTGGCTGCATATATATAAATCAACAATCATGCCTAATTTATAGTATAAAGGGATAGAAATAAAGCATTATGCAATAAATTAGCAATCAAAATTATAGCATTCTTAGGTGTACGTTACATGGGCTATAGATCAGTTGGTAGAATGCTTGCCGTGTGTTCTCAGTTTGATTCTAATGTACCACATAAACAGGCTGCGATGGTGTATGCCTGTAATCCCAACATTTGAGGGGTGGAGACTGGTGGATCAGAAGTTTGGGGCATCATGAATTACACGAGATGCTGTCTCAAAAAAATGAAAATAACAAGAACAAAAATATATAGTGGGTCCTTGAGATGGCTCAGTGAGTAAAGGCACTTTCCTGATACCAAGCCTGAGGACCTGAGTTCAATCCCTGGTACCACATGGTAAAAGAAGAGTATCAACTCCCACAAATTTTCTCTGACCTCTGTATGTGCATTATGGGTCCCCCACATATGCACATGTATACACATATATACACACAGAACGTTAATGTAAGATTAATTAAAATTATTTTTAAAAGTATTACATGGGAGAGAAAAGAATTGATTAATGAGGTTTGTGGTCCATTACTGTAATCAGGACTTGAAAGGTGGAGGCAGGAACATAAGGAGTGCAAAGGCTAGTCTTGGATACACAGAGAATTTGAGGCTAGCCTGGACTTAATGAAATCTTGTCTCAATACACAAAACTCCAAAATTATTCACTACCTTTGGACATGAGCTACATTCAAGTCTATTCTTTGTGTGTGTGGTGTATGTGTGTACCTATTTATTTGTGTCTGCACAAGTGCGTGCAAGTGTGAACTATAAGTCAACTTTGAGTGTCTTCCTCAAACCACTATCTTTTTATTTATTTTATAGATTCATCAAATTATTTCGTGTGTGTGTATGTGTGTGTGTGCATATGTGTATGTAGGTTCTCTCCTCTCACTACGTGGATTCCAGGAATTCAGTTCAGGTCATCAGACGTGCTGACAAGTGCTTTTACCTACTGAGTCATTTGCCAGCCCTTTAGCCAAGATCTCTCTCAAGATCTCTCCTGGAGCTCAGTGGTCTGGCTATACTGGCTGGCCAGTAAGTCCATGACATCTCTTTGTTTCTCCCTTTCCAGTACTGGGATTACTGGAGTATACAATTCCCGGTTTGTTATGGGTACTATTGAACTTGGGTTTTCATATTTGTGTGGCGTAACAGCTCCCCAATGGAAACAACTCCCCAAGCCCTATAGTTCAATTTTTTTTTTCGAGACAGGGTTTCTCTGTGTAGCCCTGGCTGTCCTGGAACTCACTCTGTAGACCAGGCTGGCCTCGAACTCAGAAATCCACCTGCCTCTGCCTCCCGAGTGCTGGGATTAAAGGCGTGCGCCCCCACTGCCTGGCTAGTTCAGGTTTTTTGAGGTTAGTACCAAGGCCTACGTGTGTATTGACTGTCTCACATGCTATTTTCAGTCAACTCTTAATACTCTAAAATAATGACGAAGGCACAGCACAGAAAAAACACACAACAGTAAAATAGCCAGTTCTCAAGTATTATATGTGACATATGACTGCAGCTTCTATGCCTTTTTAAAATAGGCTGGGTAGTGTAACATATTACACACATAAACAAGGTACTGCTCACTCATGCCACTAAGTAGTAGGCTCCATTGTGCATACACATGGTTCGCTGATGGCTAAAGGTCACTTGTGGAGCCTGACTTCTGTACTCCAGGTACAGTGTGCTAAGTGCTTTATGCATTCCATCTCATTTTGTCAATATTTGCATAATGTTCCCAAGTTCATGCTGCCAGTAGGGGGTCAAGAGAGGCTCTGTACTCTAGCATTGACTCTACAGCTTTGACCTCAAAGATGTAACTTCCTCGTCCTCCTTCTCCTTTTCCTTTATACAAACCAACTAATCTCAGAGTCCTAAGGAGGCAGTTCTCAAAATGGTGTTTTCCCCTAGACCTGGTTTTGTTCCTTCTGCTGTGGTGTTAACATTGTTCCCCTTCAAGAATGTCAGTCTGGTTTCTGATCCAGCCTCCAGGCTTCTCTGTCCCTCCGGTCCCAAAGACATCCACAGGTCAATGAGTTGACTTCTTCCGGCAATTCCCTTTGATCACGCTCTTAATTTAAATCATTACGTCTTTGGTAAACTCCTTTTTGCAGCAAAGTTTCTCCTTAATTTGGCCTCATCCTCTCTACTGACAGTTTTCCCCACTTTTCTGTGCGTCTGGCTAATGTCTTATTTGGAGAAAGGTAAGTTTCTGTACAGACCACACCCAACTATCATGCATATCCGATGAAAATCACAGACATTCACTGCCTTGGTTTCTAAATATTGCCCACCATCTACAACTTACTGTGCTCTTCTCTTGGAGAACAAAAGGCAAATATTTAAGTCAATTTAGAATATTGAATACATGGTTTGGGAGGTAAAATTGTTATTAAAAATCATAGACTAAACACCATTTTAACATTATCTAGACATTATAAATAAATTATAAATAAATTAAATAAATTTAATGTTATATTCCTAAACAGCCTAATAGAAACCAGACCTGCTGAATCAGCAGCTTCACACTCATAGATAATTATGCCTAGAGCAATTATTCAATTCCTATTAAATTGTTAATGTGATTCGAAATTAGGAGCTATTTGGATTGTCATGATGAGTAATTAATTTTTTTATTATTTAGGGGGCAGGGATAGACACATGCAATGAGTGTGTGTAGAGGTAAGGCGGCACCTTAGGAATGAGATCTCTTTTTACCACGTAAGTCCCCGGAATTGAAGTCGGGTCGGCAGGCTTGACTGCAAGTGTCTTTACTCACTGAGCTACCCCATCAATCTATGATAAGCAATATTGATGTCATTTATGTATCTACCAATTGCTAAGGGATCCTATTGCTGATAACAGGAACTTTTCCTAATGTATATTTCAAATGTGGTCACCTATGCATTGCTCTGGCTCGGTGCTCTGTTTAGAAGTTTCCAACTCATTTTACTATCAGATGCTAAGAGTATTGGTCACTTGAGCAATGTGAATATCTGCCCTGTTGAACGAGACCGATCTGGACCACTGAATAGGATACTCCGGGGACTAAACTGTGGAAAGTGTAATCACCAAGAAGCTACAGTAAGTGCTAAGTGGGCAAATACTACTTCCTTTCAATGTAGATATAGCATGCCTGTGTATTACTGATCCAAGTCACATGCTTTTCAAAATTGTCTTTATTTTTCACTGTAGTTTGGTGGGGCATAGGAGACCTTGATCACCCATTACTACAGACCTTTAGGTCTCCAGTTGATCAAGAGAGAGGTTGAGACCAAGGAAGGTATGCATCTCTGTAATGACCTGTCCCTTTTTGTGCTGTTAGTTCTCCTGTCTGAAATTAGGAGCCCTGTGCATGGCAAGTGAATGACTTTAGAAGCTAGATGTAGTTGAAATCATGTGACTTTTATATGTACTTAAGTACTGTGGAGGTATGAATCCAGCATTATTTTTACATGAAGATGTACTTTCATTTCCAGCAACGAACTAGAAATTACATTTTGTAAATAGGAAATGAGGGCTGTACCTCCAGTTGAGTGGACAGGATGCTGGTAATCAAATCTTTAGGGGTTCAGCTGTGCCTGGTCTTGGGGTTCCTTTGCTGGATTTGGAGGAAACCCCTGATTTTCCTACTGAATTGGCAAATACCTTGCCATTGTTCCAAATGCTTCTGTTCACTTATTGATGTTAAGGGGCTCACAAGGTGTCACCAGGCACAGGCTGTTGCCAGGCTGTGTTCTTTCCCTTCGATTAGATCTACAGGGGGCCAAGGCTGGAGGCTGAGAAAGCAGCAATCACTACTTAGAGTGGGCAGAGATAGTTTCCTCAAACAAAGAAACAAACAAACTCCTCAGTCTTCCACTGGCATTCTGGACTTGAGCTTGGTAGAGCACATGGTTCTGCTAACTCATCAGTCAACTCTTTAGCCCTAGATTTTCACGCATGTAACTTTGCCCAGCTATTTTAATGAAAATGAAAACTGGCCGCAGTGCAGTAAATCTGACTACACTCTTGGAAATGGGCGATGACAGATCCCCTCTGTTCACTGCAAAGCCATCGTTACTTCTTACAAAGAACCACTTGGTACTTCTTAAGCAAGTGTTTGTTCTCATGCACGGACCTACCATTGTGAAATCTGTTTACAGTCTTGGCAGTGCCTTTCTTTCAAGCCCATAGTGGGAAATGTAGCCCGTTCTTTTCTCTGTTGAGAAATGTGACAAACACCATTTCATTTCCTAATTTTTGTAGCCACATGTAAAGGGGGTACTTGTAATTAAAGCTGCAGCCAAGTACAATCTGTCACATCCGAGACAATTCTGCTGATAGCAGCCTTCCAAGCCCACGGAGCTTTGGCTTTACATCAGAGCTGAATGCTTATGGTGGCTCAGGAGACATACAAATCTCACCAGAAAGAAAATATTTGTAATTGCATTTAATGCATTCAAGCAAATTCATTCAAATATCTAGTTTGATGGCCCTCAAAACTTTGGAAATAAAAAGTGTCATGAATTTTGCAGTTTTCCAGTGTTAGATATCAGGTATTTATTGGATTAATGCTGATAACGGGAAGCTTGATAGTGAGTATTGTCACTAAGCACATGTAGGGGTCATGGAGGATAGTCTAGAGTTTCTCTCAGAATTATTTAGCATAGCATTTTCTAGAAGCAAGGAAGTGGATGGTTTTCCAGAAGAAGTTCAGCTTCTGCTTTACAGACCTATAATTAGAATGGAAAAATATCAACCATATAGTCTACTTTAATTCTTAATTTCAGACAGACCATCTGTTCTTGTTGCCATCTCAGCAACCTTCAGACCACAAGGTGCACACCAGAAACCAATGGAGCAATTACAAGGTTTCTCCTTAGCTCTCTCGGGCTGTAGGAAGCTTCATGTAAGCCACAGTGCAGTGAATGGCTGTTCAGGTGTGTGAAGAGGAAGCATTTAATCATTTCCTACTTGGTGAGTGTTAGTCAAGGATTCCCAGATCAAATTTGCAGAATGCAAACTGAGATGATTTTTAAACCTCAAATTCAAACCTGGAAGCTCTCTAAGAGTAAGTGGGTACAAATGCCAAGCCAACAGGGGCAACCTCCCTACTGTGTGATACCCTCCCCACAAAGCAACCATCCTCTTGTGTATTCCCCTCCTCCAAAGCCCAGAGAGCAAGGCTTTTTTCTTTGTGGGCTCAATAGTTAGAGCTTTCAGTATCAAGCAAGGGCTAAGGATAATTTTCTAAATTATATGAAAACTGTACTAAGCGACTCTACATGATCTACTAGGTAGAGTAAATGGCAGAGGGGAGGCAGAAGAGATTTATGTGGCTGGCTTGAGAGGTTTAACTGTATGCCTTTAATTAGGTTTAGTCTTACCTGACCCACAAGCCAGCTCTGCATTAATTAGAAGAGGTGATTTGTAAACAAGTAAGTCTATATTCAGCTCTCTTTGTAAATCATGTGGAAGCCCTCAATAGATAAGAGCCTCCAAGAAACCTCACCATATCTGCTGACAGGGCCATCTTCTATGGCCCTAAGGCAGCTTGTAAGTTATGACATGTCCCTATGAGTGATCTGGTCTTCTGAGCGTTCAGGATGGATTAGGGCTTGTCATCTGGTAGGATGCAATTTGGAAGTAGGAAGAAAGTTGGGCTCTTTCCTCACTGTCAGCTTGGACTGGTTCCTTCCTGTGTCCTAGTTTCTCTCTGCGAAGTATTGGTTTTCCTGGGGCTGGTTAAGCTTGGACACTGAGTTCTGAACACCATGAAGCTCTTGGAAGAGCTTGGCAAATGGTTCTAATAATTGAGGATGTAATTTTACACAGACTTCTCCCCTCTCAGAGCTTTCAAGTTCAATTAACCTCATTAAATATTAGTGATTTGAAAATTCTGCTACAAAAATTATTAAACCTTTATAAAGAGGTAGAAGCCCAATTGTAATTAGTTTTCTTTCGATCATCTCAAATAATTTCCAAATAAAACAGTAACTCATCTATTCTAGGCATACATGACAAAGAAAATAGAGAGTAGAAAGGGGAATTTTAGGAGGCTGGGTTCAAGAACTTCCACTGGTAAAATATCTTACTTTCATGGAGCTTCAATTCATTCATCTATAATGTATGGAGAGGGGATGGAGATTAATTTTTTCAAGGCTGGTTACACAGTGGAATAACTATGGTATTTATATATCCAAAGATCTTTGGATACCCATGTTCTCTCCAAGGCTAACGAGTTGAGACTCCAGATACAAATTTTAGATATCGGCAATTTGCGGTGGCCTTCTGATTATGATCCTTCAAGTGTCTTTGATGCTTAAAGGTCTGTGATTTACTGCTGTCCCCACATATGTGGGAGGACAGATACCTAGATCTGGCTCTCAAATAACTGGAGGCATTTTAGTAATGAGTCTGTTCCCCATGCTGCCTGCCTCACTGTGTGCAGTCCACCTTGACATTTGTAAAATGCTAGAGCTATATCCTGGGCTGCCTTCAAGGAAAAAGTTAATGTTATAACTTACTTTAAAAATTTTTTTTTCCAAATAAAAGACAATCTTGCCCCTAGAGTGTTTTGATGACTTTGCTAAAAATCACTTCAAGGACTCCATTCAGCAGCGAGGGTCCAAAGGCACATTAAGTTTACTGGCATGTCTAACTGTAGTTTTGGAGAATAATTAACCGTACGGTGCTCTCATGAAGACTGACTTCTTTAAAAGGCAATGGGTGCCAAGGCCCTCTGTCCAAACTGCATGCTGGTTTGCTCAAGAGGTTGAGAAGCAAGGGAGGCTCAAGTTGGCAAGCATCCATTCCCCTGCCTCATAAAATGAGGCCTCTGGCCTGACAGAACTGCTTCTTTGTTTAGACAAGAGAAGCAGAGTGACTCCAGGGCAAGCTTTCAAAGTGCATAAGATGCTCGTTTGTGTCGGAATGAATGCTAGGGATTTCCACTCGATAAATACTCAGTAGTAATGAAAAGAAAAACTGGTCTTCATTAGGCTAATTAGCTTTGGACAGAAAGAAAGGTTTGCCCTTAGAGTGACTGCCCTGAGACCACCTGGGGACACTCTAACCTCAGGGTCAGCATCATAGTATGTCGACAACACCCACCAGTGCTCAGAGGGTAGTGCTTGGGACCCACTTCCCAGGGTTCTTAACATTTGAGGACCAGAATGTTCCCTGGTGGGATATACTTCCCAACCGACCATGCCTGAGGTTCTCTGTTTGATTACAGCTCTAAAATAAATTTCTTAAATATATATGGGGGAATTGAAACCTGAAGGGATTGCAGAACTCGTGGGTGCTCATTTATGATCGTGATTGTTATTCACTAAAGAAATTGTTGAAGTATTTTGCTGAACACTTTAAAAGGCACATACATATGAACTCATACCGAGTTTTGCTCTCCGGGTTTTTACAGGGTCTTTCAAATTCAGAAATTTTCAGGGTGAAAAGACCTTCCTATAGAAGAAAGTTACACAACAGAAGAGCTCTTGGCTGTGCTCATTCTAAAGTCACACCCACAGCAGCTGCTTAGCAAGTGAGGTGGACAAGGACTAACGTTGGTAGGACCCCAGGTAATATGACCCTCTCTGATTTGCTGGGCTGAGTGACTGCAGGGGCCAGGCAGAGTGTGGACACCAGCTCACAAACCTCCAGGCAGCTTTCTGGATGGTGACCACCATTCATACAATTTTCACAGAGCAGACTGTGGGTATGTGAAGGCTGATGCCCCTGTGGAATACTCTAATGGATCTTTAGGCATCCAGGAAGTACAGGAAGCTATTTCCCTGACCTATCGCTATCATTTGCATATGTATATTGAACTCTAGATATGTATCTTTCATCCTCACAAACATCACAGGAAAAAAACTTTACCGGCTTTCTAGGTAGAACATTTGAGGTTCCTGTAAATTAAATGGTTTAACAAAGACAGTGAGAATTTACCCAGTCCTATGAATTCAAGAGCATACATCTATTTTGATGGATTACAAAGTTTCCCTCAGAGCAAAACTTCTGTTAGTTTTAGCATCAGGCACCATTCAAAGCTCTTAACACACAGAGGTACCATTAACTCCTAAGACAGACTTCCGAAGTAGAAGTTACTACTCCAGTTTTACACTCAATGAAACTAAGGCTCGAGACTTAAATTGAATAGTCACCCAACCATCAAGTGACCGCACCAGGCTATGAATAAAAAGTCAATGGATTTCTATTCTAAGGTCAGCAAGAAAGCTACAGAGTTTGACCTTTCAGAATTATATACAAGTACTGAAAATGTAAATTAAAGTATATGAACTAATAGAGTCCTACATCAAAGGAGCATCCTTTAAAGGATGAGTCAAATGCCTTTTCAATGTCTTTTAGAGCCTAGGGGAAATGAGAATAATAATGCCAGCTAAATTAGTTCACACCCGCTGACATGTCCAGCATTGTGTGGATGCCTGACACGTATTATCTAACTCGTTCAGCAGACAGAAGCAAGCTTGCTGGACTATAAACCTTCCAGAATTCTCAGAACGCATGCTATACTTTATATTCTTTGAGAAGTCCGTGAGTCACCTCAAGAGTATTTCACGGGAACTGTAGTTTCGACATAACAAAAATTCTATGTGTTTACCAATTCTTCGACAAAGATATTTTCCTTTCCCGTTGAGACTATCACTCACTCAGCTGCTTGGAGAAAATGTACCTGATATGATTCTAAGATCTCTGTCAAGACTAGGCAGGAAACAGTCTGGGAAATGTGGCTAATAAAACAAAACAGAAACCTAAAGGAAACAGTCTTTTTCTCTCCAAAGCTGGGATAAAGGATTTAGAAAAAAGCCAAGTGGATGAGACACAGAAAATAACATTGCAAACTATAGAAAACTATAGCAAATATGCCAGATTAAAAAAGGCAAGTACCATCTTTTCTCATATGCGAAGGCCAGAGAACAGTGGATCTGAATGTGAGAGAGGTTGGAAGAAGATGATAAAGATGCAGGAGGCAGGTGAATAAAGAAGTGATGGATTTGGTCGATCCCCGTGGATGCAGATACGGAAAGAACATTGAACTGCCTGGTCATATACAATGACACATAGTAACCAGAATAAAAATCAGTTACTCATCTGATCTCATGCAATCATTTTAAAAGTACTAGGGAAGGTTTTCTTTTCCCTACTTTGTAGACACTCTACCAGGAAGTGACAGAGGCCAGGCTCGCCAGCTGTTCGCTTACAGGCTGTGACACTCTATCTGGGAATGAGTGATTGTCTTTCATATTACCATGGCTTTGTTGGAATGGCCGCCTCCTTGGAACTCAATGGTCCCAAAAGCATCTGTTGGGCTGAGCTGAGTGTGCTTGCTGATAGACCACTTCTCAGACTGGATGTCATTTCGGGAGAGGCGACTCTCATTTTTCTCATTCTGAAGCACAGAGATACTGGGAGTGAGTCCGACATGCTGGCCTATGAGGCGCCCACAGCAACACCTATAACATGAGAGGTCAAAGTGAACCCTTTTGTCAGCCATTGCTGGAATACACACTCAGGCAGCCCATTATAGAAACCCACAGACCATGCTGACCCATTCCAGTTAAGTGGCAACTGAGATCCCAGAATGCAGCCTTCTCAGAAAAATGGCAGATGGAAGTTTCCCATGGCACCATCTATTGCTCTTCCCCACCACCCAGTTTGTCTATATCAACAACTTCCTGTTCTTCTCCAGCCACACCTTTCAGTATTTGGCATATAGTTTGGGGCAGGGCAATTATGAACAAAAGTTCTCCAGGTTTTTCCACTTTGAACTGTTCCAATCTATCAAATCTCCCATGGAGGATGCTAAAGAGTTTGGAGGGAAGAATTTTCACATGCACATTTAAATGAGAACTCTCACTTAGATGTGGGTCACAACCCAACCTGTCTCCCTGACTGATATTTGCTGTCAAATATTCAATTCTGAGAATAAAAATCTATAGGCTTTTCTTTGAAGAAGGAATGAAAGCAAAATGGAAACTTAAAATTTGTTCCATCTGTCATCAAAATGTCCTTTCTGTGTTACAACAGCCATTATCACAATTATTAGTAATGATGGTTACATGCACAGCCACCATTCTCTTCAACACTAGCAATCGAGGATCTGCTGACGACAAAACAATGGGAGTGCTGAAGGTTACAATGTATCCAAGGTCATGTGTCTGGTCTATAGCTGTGAGATCTGCATTTTAAGCTATCTTTTAAAATCGCCCATCAGAAGGGCGTTTCCAGATGACGATGTACTATTTTAGCTTCCTGCTTTACATACCGCTGATTTTCAGGAAGGTAACTACAGTACCACTCCTACCCTCCCCCTAAAAATGTGTAGAGGAATCTGAAGGTCTGAACCCTAATTAAGACAGTCTTTCATTCAATACTGTTTTTGTACTTTAGCAGGGCATGTTGGTACAAATGAAACAGTCTGACAAAATATTTAGATGAAAAAAATAAATATTTGTAACCAAAACATAGAATACTGTTATATATAGCAGCAATCAGCTATTTATATGATGGTGGATTTGTAACTCTGTATACAGACACTTTGCTGACGAATATTAACAATAGTCAAGGCATATTAATTAGTGCAATATATATTTGCTTCACAAATATATTTAACCTGACAGTGGTTCCATTGCAGTATGAGTATAATATTAATTGTGCTCTATGCCTATAATTATTACTTTTCATTCTTAATGCATTAAAGACAACAGGATTACCTATGGGGGTCTTTGGTGCTGGGTATGATGTGAACACATTCTCTTTTATAAAATGCTCTTTCAATCCAGGATTTCTGAGCCTGAAACATATAGAGAGAGAAAAAAAGGAAAGATGAACATAAAGTTTAAATCCTTTGGGCTAGGCAGCAACATCATGTAATCATACAATATACTAGTATATCATCAATGGATTCCCCACTGCAGATCATCTAGCCAGCCAACCTGCTGATTGGGTTAACATTACACCATCGAGAATAAAAGAAATAGAAAGGCTGGAAAAGTGTTAATAATAGTACTGTAGACATGTCCGTTGTGATTTCTAAAGAACAGAAACACAAATTTATTCATAGAGAAAATGAAGTTGAAGGTACAGATCCTGACATTTATAATCTTGCATGAAAACAAGATTCAAAAGCCAGAGAAAACACATGTAGCTCAGTATCAAGTTTATATGGTTGAGGCTTCCATTAGATTTTCCTTATAGAAGGCAAGCAAGATGGCAGAGAGAGCGTGTGATTCAAACTCCTACGTCACTAAAGTCCCTGAAATCCGAGTCTGTGATACAGAAGAACAGCGAGCTATTAAAGGAAATGGGAAGGCAAGGAGGACAGATGAAAGCAGAGCCCGGAAGGTCCCAGGCAACGCTTGGAAAGGGAATGGGCACATTTCCCCCTCCCATCCTACATACATGCAAAAAATATGCCTTCCTAGAAAAGGTGCTGTTGAGACCATTCACCCAGAAACCCTGCCATCAAGATGTGGTCCAAGATGGACAAGTGGTGTTCCATCAAACTGGAGGATGTCCTCACCACCCCCAAGTAGTGTTTATCCTGCATGTACAAGCTATGGGCTGTAGGCCATATTACCCCACCATAACTATGAAAGAAGCCCCATACATTTATACATGAAAAACATCATATCATGGTACCAAAAGACTATAGATTCTGGACCCTTTCTTTAAAAGCATTTGAAATAGTAGAGAAGTCTTCACTAAACCCACTCTGCTTCTCATGATTCTTTTCCTAACTAGGATGGAAGTTACTGGGGCAAACCTTAGCTATTTCATGGTACTATCTCACTATCACCCCTAAATTTATATTCTTAAAATATTCTGGCCCAAGGCACAACTGAGCTGCTCACTTGACCTGTATCAATCACTGGTGGGAACTGTTACCAGCTCCTGTTTGCGGGATGTTATTAGTCCTGATTCCCTGGACATAAAATGCTGTCTGAGCCTTTTGCGTTCTGGTGTACACTCATTCTTTTGATCTCAAACAATGGAGGTCTATTTAGGCATGTGACATCCATAGCAATAGTTCTTTAATACTAATGTAATGAATATTCTAATCACGGCCACACCTGGAGAATGGTTGAGGGCCATCAAGAGACTATTCTGTTATAGGAATGATCACAATTGGGCCACTTAAATTTTGTTTTCCCTCCATTGTCTTTATTTAGAGGAGCAACTCACACTGCCTCAAAGGTTCCCAGGTTCAGGTGAACCCCTGCACACTCATGCACACAGAAGGCATTTATAACTTTGTTTGCAGCTAGACATAAAAAAAAAAAAAAACTATTCTCAAAGAGTTTCCCTCTCCAATCAGGAGGAAAAAATGACTGGCTCCAACTCTGCAACAGAAATGAGCTCTGCAGCAAAGATAACCAGTCTTTATCTTTGTGGAAAGCCTGTAAATTAAACTATTCATACATAGCCCATGGTGCTGAAACACTGAATACTTTTGTTGATGTTATCTCTTGGCAGAAAGAGGTAAGACGTTCCTCACTGGACATTTGAAACCCACTTTCCCTACACCTTGGGGAACAGCAAAGAAAGAATGTACTTTTGTATCCCATCCTGGCTAGCCTTCAAAAAGAATCTTCTGGGGGAAGCATCTGCCTGCCTCGGTAAGTGCTGATTCATCTTCCAAGACAGGGAGTTGGGAAGCAGCATGTACTGGATGCAAAGTCTGCAGTTGAGAAAGGAGTTTGAGTAGGACTCTGGTAGATGAAGGCAGTTAGGAATTTTTTATCCTTGATTTCTCCTATCTGTATATAGGGTACAAAGACAATGCTTGACACCTAGGATATTATTTTAGGAGTACCGTGAATGACTTCAAGAAGAGACCAGTTGCAACCGTGGTGGCACATGCCTTTAATCCCAGCACTCGGGAGGCAGAGGCAGGTGGATTTCTGAGTTCGAGGCCAGCCTGGTCTACAGAGTGAGTTCCAGGACAGCCAGGGCTACACAGAGAAACCTGTCTCAAAAAACCAAAAAAAAAAAAAAAAAAAAAAGAAGAGACCAGTCTTGGCTTGGCTTGTTTGTTTGTTTATTGAGACAGATTCTCACCCTGTAGCCCTGGCTGGCCTAGTAATCATTCTGAAGTCTAGCTGGCCTTGAATTTGCAGCAGTCACTATCCTGAGCTTCCCAAGTACCAAGAGTAATGTACTATCATAACAGACTTCTGGGCTAATTTTGATACCATAAATTCCTATGGAAGTTCATATGAGGGTTCAATAAAATATTTGTAGCAATAGCACCCCTATGTTTGGATCATAGAGCACTAGACTGGCCACTAATGAGATATGTAGAAAAGTTTCTTACCTTCTCTGAGTCTCATGTATTGCATATAGATCCTAAGCTACTATGGAGGGTTTTGTGAAAATCAGAACAAGTCGTTCATCTTACATATCTAGCATAAAGTAGACGCTCAGCCAGGACTTCCAATGGCTAACATTTGTTAAGGGTCCATCATGTGCTTGAATCCACCAAAGAGCACTGATGGGGAAGGACCACTACTACATCTGTTTTATCAGTGAAGAACCAAAGCCAGAGAGAAACAGTGAGTTCCAAAGCCACAATTTGGTTTTGAATAGCTTTGCTCTAGTGTCTTTCCTCTTACTCCGTGGATTCACTGCTTTTCCAGAGGAGACAGTCCTGGTTCTGAATGTCCTTTATGTGTGCAGAGCCTTCTGAGATGTCTGGGACTATTTCTGTGTTTGGACCACACTGGACTCCTGGTGGCATGTGGGAAACCTGTTCAGACTCGTTCCTTCTTCTTCTTCCTCCCCGGTCCAGCCCTCACACATGATGAGGGGTCAAGTCTCTACCAACTATTCTTCCTCTCCCCTTAGGTAATGGATGGGATACTACTTTAGAAAGACCCCAGTGTATAAGGCAGAAGTTAGAGACAGGCTAAAGATTATTTCTACTGCAACAAAGAAATGGAATCACAACAGAAGTTTAAACTTGAGAATATGGGGGGGAGGGGTGTGCCAGAATGAATCCAACTCTTCCAGGACATTCTTATTATTAGTTTGAATTTGGGGGTTCCTGCACTTCAGTGAGATGGTGTGTAGAAAAATTATTCCATATGGATTGTCTGTTCGTTAGTCTTTTAGTGGAAGGTGATTTGACTTGTGTGCAGTCTAGCAACTTAATTACATTCTCAAAGAAAAAAAAGCAGCCTCCTTGTGAGTGAATGGCTGAGAGCATAACTGTGCCCCTTAGTTTAGGAGATTAATCAGTTCCCTTGCCAAAGCACAACTGGGCAGAAAAGAGAGGTGAGGTAAAAAAGATCTTCCCATCATTCATAATAAACTTCGACACTTTGTATTTATGAGACAAGTATAATTCATCATTGGAAGAATTTGTGTATAACAGACTACTTAGGAATTCTCCAAAATATGCATAATTGACTCTGTTCCTTTGTAGGATTGGCTTTATTGTGCTTTTATTTAGGTTATTAGTGTGGACAGATACTCAATTATAAAAATTATTTTTTTTGGAAAGGGCCTTTTTTGACATGCAATCATGATTTAACTTGGTGCCTAAGTGAATTCCCTTTTTCTTTTGTTAAGGGCTTTGAAGTACTCTGCAGGAAGCTTTAGACTTTGCTCCAACACCCAACTAAGTTAGCACAGAACGATTATTCTCATTGTTAGAAAGCATGAAATAAATCTGACATGCATTTCCTGCTGACCTTTTAATTCTCTCCTAATGCAAAGCTTCAGTGGAGAGTTTTCCTAGTAGCTTTGCTTTTTAATTATGCCACAGAAGTCTTCTGTCCTCCTAGGGAAGATGGGTCCTAACGGCCCTCTACAAATCACTTCTGCAGTCTTCTCTGGATGTAGCCACACCGACTTTGTCAGGGGCTGATTCTTTCTTGTCTTTCTGCACTATCAGCCTTGTGAGATATGTCATAGGGAAAAGGTTTCAAAGGGTAATAATTAAAGGACATCTCTTTCAAAACAGAAACAAGAGCGTCTGCATTTTGAACAAGGTATAATGGTTACCATAAGGAATAAAAGCAAGAACTATTTTTGAAAATTAAACATGTAATCAATAAAAGAGTAAGATGAAAGAAAACAATACAAACCTGTAAATTTTGCCTTATACAAAAGAAACATTAAGTCATTTCACTTAAACTCTTTGTTTGCCCAGGCTCTGCTACTGACATTAAATCACAAGCAACTTTGCTCTGTCTTTCCTTAATCTCCCTACTAGCTGCAGACTCCAGCTTTTCTCCTGGAGGGAAGAGTTGCAATACAAACTTAGCAGTTCAGTAACCCAGACAATCCCAAGATTAAAAAGAAAGTGTATGAACTTTCTCCAAACAAATTTCGAGGAACAGTTCTGAGTACTGCTCGCCATCCATCGGAGTTTCCAGTTTCAAGAGGCCAACCAGTCTTCCTTAGAACAAAATATACCAAAATATATGTTCATTTCCCCCTGTTTTCTCTCTGACCCCTCGAGGTGTTCCTTTAGTCGTCCCCTAAATCCCCACATCCAACACAGACAAGTCAAACAAGAGAAAAGTTAGCTGGAATCGTTTACCTGTGCATTGACTCTGGCTGGCAGCAAGGCAGTCCCCCTGCACAGCTTCTGTGGCTTTCATTTTGCTGTGACTGGGGCTGGCCATCCCGTTAATAATGCTCAGATGACCGCCCACTGGAAAAAAAAAGTCACTTGCCAGGCTCTTCCCCCAGAGACATTTCAAGTAAGCAATGAACTTGGGCACATTGGCCCCTTGGAATGTTCTGGTGCTCCAGGATTAGCCTCGCTAAGAGTCCCATGAACATTCCCTCAGAGTCTTTACACACTGCTTGATTTGAACACCTAATCTGAAGCCAGGAGAAAAAACAAATCCCTGGAGAGATCAGGTTTAACTAGCACAAGTCCTAACTGCTTCCTACCCCACCCCCACCTTTTTCCACTTTCAGAAAAGAAAAAAAAAAAAAAAAGAAACAAAGAAAGAAAGAAGAAAGAAAAAAGCTTGCAAGCATGTGATAAGGTGCTCCGAGCTCTGAAAGTTCAGCTTTGGAAAGCAAATCTCTCCAAAGAAACAGTGTATTAATGCTCCCAGTAGTTCGAACACACAAGAAGCATTGTTCCCCCACTGCACAGAATGGAACGATATTATTTCTTTAAAGAGAAACTGTTATAAACCTCAGTGTTTCAAAGGAGCCCTTTGGTCGTCAAACATGAACCTAAGCAGAATGCAGCTGGAGTTGGCCAAGGACCCTCCACAACTAGATGTCAGGAAAACTTGTCTGATCACACTTCTCATCCATAGCCTTTCTTTCCCTTGTCCAGGCCAAATGCACAACAGACCTGCATTCCCTAGTTCTGTACTGAAAAGCAAGGAGCTGGGAGCTTGAAGGCTGTGTGTGCAGGTGGACCTTGGACCCTGGAGGAAGGTGCTGAGTCAACTGAGTCAGTTCTGTGTCTTCACTCAGAGACTCTTGTTCTGGGATGTGGTCAGGTAGAGAGAGTGCTTTCAAAGATCTTCAAAGATCACTGGGGAGAGAGAGCAAGAGAGAGCGAGAGAGAGAGTGAGAGAGAGCGAGAGAGAGCGAGCGAGAGAGAGAGTGAGAGAGAGAGAGTGAGAGCAAGAGCGAGAAAGAGAGAGAGAGAGAGAGAGAGAGAGAGAGAGAGAGCACAAATACACTTGGGGAGAAACAAGTTAAAATTTCAACAAGGCAAACAGACTCTAAACAGTGAATGACTGAGAGTTATATGTCTTTCCAAGGGTGACAGCCAACTGGGAGGTGGCGCCATTCATCAGTAAATGATCAGTGAGGGTGCCTGGGCTTTGATTTTCATTCTCCTGTTCTTTTGTAACAGAATGAATGGTATGTGTCCTGTGTACAGTAAAAAACGACAATGACAACCAAGTGACTTATTTCGCACTTGTATGGATTAACTCCTGAACCAGTCAGCCATCTTTACTGTCTGTGCACTTGGCAGGATTGATCCCTGAATTTGCTGGTCCTTCACTCAACCATAGTTTCCTGAAGAGACAACAGCCAATCATCTACTTAGTGACTTTCAATGGTTGAAACATGGTAAAAAAGATTTAAGTGAAAAATTGCACCAATTCTTTTTCATGCTTTATCATGAAACAAGAAAGAAGGCTGGGAAGGTGGTTCCATGGGCAGAGTGTTCAAGTCCCCAGAGCCCTCTAAAGCTAGACACCTTGGTGTGCATCTGGTAACCTAGCGCTCCTATGGCAAACCATGGAATCGAGGTAAGGACACTCCTCAGACACTCCTTGGCCAGTTAGTCTGGGATATGCAGCAGCAGACAACAAAGAGACCTTGTCTCTAACAAGGTGGAAAAGAGGGACTGACACCCGAGGCTGGTCTCTGACCACCACGGAGGCTCAGTAGCACATACATGTGTCCTCTGGTCTTTCTCTCTCCACCCACTCACAGATTGTTTTTTGTAAAAGGGACAAATGTTGTTTATCTGTCAAAAGAACTGGCCACAACCTTAATGCACCTGTAATAGCCTTAACTATTCTTTCTAATTGAATAACTAGAGATTGTCTCTACAGCACTGTTTAGACCACAGAACTGGAAACCAAAACCACTGATACAAGACTAAGTAAATTATGGTATGTGCCATTTGATGATCACAGTAAAGTTTCACTGAGAAGCATACATTTTCGTGTTGCTATATTCAAAAAAAAAAGTAAACTACAGAAAAAATAGGAAAAAAAAAGGCAAATTTTAATAAAAAAGATGATAGACAACTATGCTAGTCTTCATTTTATTCCGTTCGCCTCTCAGCTTTCCCTTGTTGTCATGGTACACATCTTGAGTCAGAGAAGCACATGTGTATTTGCTTTTCAGCTTCAGTTCAGTTCCAGATGTAGAGAGACTTAACAGTTCACCTCTTGCCACACCCTTTGTCAGTAGATTCCCTCATCTTATTACCATTAATCGTGACTTCAATTAAACCAATAGTCTTTTATCACTTTTCTATGCATCTATTTTTATTCTTTCAAGTCCCGTTTCATTTGTTTGATTTTGCTTGCTTTTCTTTTTTAAAGAGAAGTATTCAACAGAACATAGGGTGTAAGTTGCCTTCCACCAGAGATGGGAATACCACTGCAGAGCACAGGGCCTTTTGTGGGAGTTGAAACAGGAAGTTCCAGGGGAAGCCAGGAGAGCTGGAGCTTTCACAGGAGATAGGGAGGACCCTTTGATTGAGGACGGTAATTAACTCCAAAGAGACTTGCATTTCAGAGCTACTTTACATAAGAATCTCTTCACATCTAGAGCATCATCACCAAGAATGCAGCTCCCAGAAGGGTCTATCACCAGGCTGCTTCAGATGAAGTTTTGAAGACAACTTGAACTCTAACAATGGAAGACCACATGCACAGCCGTAGCTGTGCTTATTCCTCACTTCAGCTTTCATGACACAGCAGAATACCTTATTCTCCAAATTTGTCATTAATAAACGATGCATTTGAGAAGATGACACTAAAAAGATTTGTTGGTCCATGGTTCTTTAAAAAGTAAAATTAGATTTTCTGTCAGTAGAAACTAGATTTTAACGTGTAACATTAATATTGCACTGCTATAAGTACCCGCAAAGAATCTGTTTGATGCTTATATTTGGTAGCAATGACAAAAGGCATGACATACATTAGGGGTCAACAAACGTTTTCAGCAAAGGGCCAGCCAGTATGTACTTAAGGATATTAGAGAACAGTAAGTCCCTGCCTTAATACTCAACTACTTGGCTATCATGAGGTAACAAATATGATCATGACCAAGAATATTTTATTTTAATGAAGAGGGTAGTGGGTTGCAACTGATGTGTACTGGTCAACCTTTGGGACAGAAAAGAAAAAAACAAAAACCAAAAACAAACCAGCACTGTGCAATGGGGTGTCAGGAGAGGTAGTGGTAGATCTCTAGGCTTTGTGGCACCAACCCTCACTTGTCTCTGCTCTTCTTTCAGCATGGCATGCAACTTCTCTTCAGTCACCTTTGCTTGTCTTGCTTTTCCCTATGATAGGTCCAGTCTCAGACATCTCAGTCCCCAGAGTCTCTGACCATCTTAGCCAAAGGAACAACATGTCATTCTATCAAGTTGTGCCCCCCCCCCCGTCTTCTTGTGTGACCTCTACTAGGAAGCAGGTCCCCAAGGGCAGTAATGGCAGTCTGTTACTACTAGCAGCAGAGTACTTGGAACTGTGGCACTGGGGAGGCACAGAGAAACCATTCCATTTCCTGAAGGATAAAATCCTCCCTTAGAAATGGACACTATCAGGTAGGCCTGTAGCTCCAAAAGGAGACTTGAGGGCTAACTAGGGAGGCATTTATGCTGGGTTCATAGCAATGTAGTAATTTACAGGAAGGGATATATACCTGATCTCTAAAAATATCATCATCTGGGGATTCAATATTTTCTTATTTAGAAGTGAAAAAAAAATCCATCAGTAATATTTATCTAAACTCAGTGGTGCAGGCCTGTAATCCCAGCCGCTCAGGAGTCTGAGGTAAGACTATCTTAAGTTCAAGGTTTGCCTAAGCAACAGTGTAAGTTCAAGGATAGCCTTGACAGCTAAGGCGTAACATCTCCAAATAAAAAGTGAAAAGAGCACTGTAGGCAGAACTCACTGAGCAAGTCCTTCTCTAGAATGCATGAAAGACTAGACTCAGTCCCCAGGAAAAAAAAAAAAAAAAACCAAAAGTGATGTGGAGATGAAAGTCATGATGATCTCATAAAAGTGACTGCCATTTAGGAGACACTGACAGCTCCTCTTAAATGCTCAGGAAACCTTTTTATTCCAATGCATGAAAATAAATGTGAGTTGCCATGACTATAAACAGCACCAGAGGACATGGCAAGGCGAGTGCTTCTGGCTCACACTGCCACCAGCATGTCTGTCCACAGCAATCGATCACCATCCCCTATTCTTGTACATATCATCTATCTGTGCCCAATCAAGATCAGCTCAGTATTGGAAGGCTTCGGGATCTGAGTCTAGAACTATTTTAATCAAATCTCTTAACTTCTTTGAAAGCCTTAACACTCTTACTGCACAGGGCAAACAAACGATTGACAGTTCCCCTGATCTACCAAGAGGTTCCACACTTACCAGCCACTGGGCATGTCATTATTTCCCTCAGAAGGTTGGATTATTTGGTATGGAGTGAATGCCTTTGTATTATTAAGTCTGCATAAAACACTTTGTTCTTTGAGAGGCTTGACTAGCCACCGTAAGCGAGAACAACTGTGACCTTGTTCTACACCATACTTTGCTCCCACTCCCAGCAGGCACAGGTACTATTCTAATGACTTATTTCTGGTTCAGTAGGTACGCTCATCTACTTGCGATGTCTCTTCTCTCTATGTCCTTCTGGGTCTACTATGGCTCAGTTAGAGCTTGGACCTCTCTAAGAAGAATTATTTTTCCTTCCCTATCCTAGTTTCTCTTTGTTTCTGGAGGGTTGCTATGCTCTCATTTCTAGAATTAACTTTGGAGAATAATGTGTCTATGGACTGAAATTATTTGAAATAGAACTTACTTCATAGCACCTAAATTTACACGATGCCTTTCTTTCTTTCTTTCCTTGTTTCTTTCTTTCTTTCTTTCCTTGTTTCTTTCTTTCTTTCTTTCTTTCTTTCTTTCTTTCTTTCTTTCTTTCTTTCTTTCTTTCTTTCTTTCTTTCTTTCTTTCTTTCTTAGATTTATTTATTTTATGTATGTAAGTACACTGTAGCTGTCTTCAGACATACCAGAAGAGTGCATCAGATTCCATTACAGATGGCTGTGAACCACCATGTGGTTGCTGGGAACTGAACACAGGACCTCTGAAAGAGCAGGTGCTCTTAACCACTGTGCCATCTTTCCTGCCCTACAGGATGTATTTCTTAACATACAACAAAAAGATGTATTTTATCTACTTATCTGAAAATATTAAGTAAGTCACATTTTCTAGTTATAAATAAAACTCATCTTTTATCAATAGGTTATGCTGTGAAAATTACACTTAAATATGCTCAGAATTTACATGTAGAATGGCCACTCTACATAGTCTTCTTGAAAATAATTTCTCAATATATTTATATGTAACATTGGAAATTTCCTCATTGTGAAGCAATTAATCATTGCTTAGCCATAACACATTATATTTTCACAGCACTCTATTACACACAGAATATTTTTGAACGTAGCATTTCATGAAACCTTAGAAGTAAGTTTATAAAAGAGACATTACAATAGTTTCTTCTATATAGGAAAACTGGGGTTTACACAGGTTAAGCATCATGCCAACACTATATACCAGTGATTGCTTTAGCCTGCCGGCCTCATGCTTCTGTTGGTACCGAGGTCTCTGCATTCTTTATTCTGTCACTGATTTTAGTGATGCTAAATGGAGGTTTTTGTTTTGGTGTGCTGGGTTAATGACATTGGAATCACCCTGAATTTGCTATAACATACATTTATTTCATCATGCCTGGAAGACTCTGATGAAAGAGTTGAAATGGAGGTGTTGGTCTCTACTTCAAAATTACCCCATAGCCAGCAAGGATGAGCCACAGGCTTCAGTACGGTACCCAAGTCCGTACTTAAACATTTAAGTTTAAGCTCACACAGGGACACTTTTAGGAATGCACTGCCTCTGTTGACCCCAAAACACGACAACACTGCTCCCTGTGAAACTGGTTCACGTACTAAAAGGTAACAGAATATAAACTTTACCCCAAGAAAGAGAAAATGAAAGATGAGGTTATGATCAAAAAGTCTTATGAGATTGGAGCTTGGCATCTGCCTCAGGGGCTAGGAGCTTTAACATGGTGGGTCACTGTTAGGAAACAGTATCACTGTGATAATGTCAGCACACACCTGTGATGGGGGGGTGCTCTGCACTCACATGTCAGCACACACCTGTGATGGGGGGGTGCTCTGCACTCACATGTCAGCACACACCTGTGATGGGGGAGGTGCTCTGCACTCACATGTCAGCACACACCTGTGATGGGGGGTGCTCTGCACTCACATGTCAGCACACACCTGTGATGGAGGGGTGCTCTGCACTCACATGTCAGCACACACCTGTGATGGAGGGGTGCTCTGCACTCACATGTCAGCACACACCTGTGGTGGGAGGTGCTCTGCACTCACATGTCAGCACACACCTGTGATGGAGGGGTGCTCTGCACTCAGAGAGGCTGTGCCAGTAGCTTTGCTATTAAAGGCAGAGACAGAATAATGCAAAGCCATCTTTTAAGCGCTCAGTTCTTTACTGCAGCTCGTTTTCGACATTCAGATTCGGTTAGGAGTTGCCCCTCCCTGTCCCTCTGATTCTCTGCCATTGTCATGAGTCATAAAATTAGAGCATTTTATATTAGGTAGAATTGTGGATAAATTTATGTGACAAGCCATATCCGGTGCAGAGGCCAATTTTAATTTTAACTCTTTTCGCCTGGAGGGAGGAGGATGCTGAGAAAAGCAAAGAATGAGAATGGATGGATCACTACCGTACATCTTTGGAGACTTGTCTTAGCAAGACCAACTCCCAGGGAAATCTCAGTTTCTGTCTGTCTGTCTGTCTGTCTCGTACAAGTTGTATTTTACCACAGTAAAATAAATTACTTTCAAGTATTCTGGATTCAATTTTAAAGTGAAAGTTTTTATTTACAAAGTAGAGTGTAATTTGGCCATAGGATTTTATTTCTGAAATCCCGATTTTTCTGTGTCCATAAAGCAGAATCTGGTACAGGCATGACTGATCAGGAGTCTTGAGATTATGACTCCTGGCCATGACTTGTTTATAACCAGGTGCCTGACCTTGGAGAGGAGTGACATGCCCTTGGAGACCTTCAAAGTCAGTTGCAGGTCTTAAGACTGAGGATTCTGGAACACAGCAACCCACGACATTGTTTTTACTACCTCATTAATGTGTACAAAGAAGGCAGAGAGGCTTTTTTGAAAAGCAGAGATTTTTGAAATCTTTACACATTCATGGAATTGTTATTCTTTTCATAACCAAGCAACGAAAACATTGCAGAGTGCAAGGTTTGGGGTCTATTCAGCACAAAGTACATAAGAAGATTTGAATTAATAAATAATCCCCAAAAGAATTCAGCTCCAGCCATTCTGAAAAAATGTCCCCAGCTGAGCTATTCAACACATATGTAAAACTGTAATTCTGTTTCAGTGAGAATCCAAATGTTACTAAGACATTGTTATGATTAAATGATAACTTGGCCTTTTTTATTCTGCCTTCGAGAGAGTTTCTAAGACTGGAACATGGTGTTCCCCTACTCTTTTTCCTTACCAAATAACAAAACAAAACCCAACATTGCTGTTCTAGCCATAATAGGCAGAACCTTTCCAAGACTTACAGGTTTTCCTACCAGCAAATCTGTCAATTATGAATAATTGAGCTGGAGGCTAACGGCAACTCCATTTGTATCACTGGAAGCAACATACAAGCCTACAGGCCCAGCAAGGTCTATGGAGTGTTCCTACCATCCTACAGGAAATGGAAAACATTTAGATTTTAAGTTAATATGATGTAAGCGTATCTCTGTCTGCTAGTCATCACACTCTGTCAAGTTGCTTACTTGTTAGGTAGAAAACAAAGCCTCTGGTGAAGGGTTAATGCAACAGTCCTCATATTGTTGAAGGTTACCAAGGTCACCTCCAAAACACTGTTACTACCCTCCCTAACCACTGACCGAGAGGTCTGAATCGTACTGATTGTGTGTGTTTCTTTGTTTGCTCATATGACACCTCTTTGGAAGACTTTAGATCCTGGATAGAGTCGTGTGTGTGTGTGTGTGTGTGTGTGTGTGTGTGTGTGTGTGTGTGTGTGTGTGTGTGTGAGAGTGTGTGTGTATCCTTCTCTAAATATATTTTACATTACATGTACAAGGAAATGAATATGAGTTTAAATGTATGCATAAAGAATCTTAGAAGGCAGCACAGCAAATACAGACCAAGGCTTATGATGTTACAAGGTAGATATGTAAGTAGGGGTGAGTCTGGGTGTAGGCTAGGAAATTAAAGAGGAGCCCATGAGAGGGAAAAAGAGGAGCCAAAGATGGGGGAGAGAGAGTAAAGCACATGAAGCAGGAAGGAGCCTGTGGGGGTGTTGAGGAGTAAATGGGAGGTAAGAGAGGTTGGGGGAGAGAGGGAAAGGAAACTTTCTAAAACCAAATTTTGTTTGAAAATGCGACAATAAAACCTACACACACAGACACACACATACACACATGCAAATTAAAAAATTTAAAGAGGAAAAATATAACAAGAGGCTTAGCTGAGAAGGTCTAATTGATTATTTAATACATGTATTAAAGCCAGTGCTACCTGGAACATGGCTTTGAGTTGGTGCCTAGAGGATTTGAAAATGGGTCATCGGTGCATTAAGCTTCTGTTGGTTTTTTGAGAAAGAACTTAGAGTTTGGTGTGTGTGTGGGGGGAGGAGATCTGGAAGGTCTTGAGGGAGGGAAAGAATATCATCCAAACATTTAATTTTTTTTTTTTTTGGTTTTACGAGACAGGGTTTCTCTGTGTAGCCCTGGCTGTCCTGGAACTCACTCTGTAGACCAGGCTGGACTCGAACTCAGAAATCCACCTGCCTCTGCCTCCCAAGTGCTGGGATTAAAGGCGTGCGCCACCACTGCCCGGCTTATATTTAAATTTAACATGAAAAATACACGAATATGAATAATGTCTGGACTACAAAAAAAAAAAAAAACTTCCTCCATTCATTGTAAACCAATAGTTTTATAGAACACTGTGGCATGATCCTGCACTTGGCTTTAGGCAATGTTAAATTGTTACAGAAGTTTCAAAATGTTTATTCTTAACCTTTGTGCTCTGATCATTCACAGGGACCATGGACCAGTAGACATGAGTCTGTGTGCAGTGAACGGTCTGACTGCAGCCACATTGGCAGTATTGGGGAATTTGTTCGAGATGTGTATGCTTCTGTCTCTCAGGCTACTAAATAGTACTGAGCTAATGGAATTCTCAGATGACCATGTCTCAGGAAAGTTGGAAAAAATGTCTTCTGGGGGCAAAGCAGGTACAGTAAGGGCACATTTAAAAACAGCAGCATGAACGAACAGTTTCATTGCTCTTGAAATAGGCCATTCAGTGGTCTAATTGTTGTCACATGTTTACTGCCTTGAACCTTCTCACAGTCCTGTGAAACAAGGGCTCATGTTACATTCACTTTGCAGGTATGAACACTGAGGCAGCAGACACAGGAGATTCAATCAGAAAGCAGACGATAGGGACACACAAGACCTTAAGAGACCTGGGTGGCTATGAGGGGCCCTCTGATCAGGGGAGTCTTGGTTAGAAGGTTCATTTGTGCTGGCCTGGCCTGGGATGGTGCTGGGAGAATAGGGTGGAATCACATTTTAAAATTTTCTCTGCATTTTATTGAAAAAAAAAAGTGTTCTTTCTTAATTACATAATTAAAGGAACATAACTTTAATAATTACCTGTTCTAAACCTCCATATTTTTAGATATGTATTTAAATTTTTCTTCCTCCTTTCCTCTGCACATTAGCATTGTTATGGGCAGTGTTGTTCACAAACTCTTTTGGCTGTGTGTGTGTGTGTGTGTGTGTGTGTGCGCGCGCGTGCATACTCGCCTAGCCTCAAATCTGTGATAATCGTCCTGCTTCAACAGGATGTGAACCAGTCTGCCATCCTGTCTATTTACCTCGTGATTCTCTTTCCTGGTTTTAAGTGCTTGGCACCTGCTGAAAACCCAATAACCATTTTTTTTTTAAAATAATGAATAACATTACAGATATCTAGAAAATAAATCATCCAACCATGGAAGGAATATTCTGTAAGATGCTCATTAACGGAACAATTCATTTTTGTATTTTCCTAACACATTCTGTACAAATAGATCTGTCATGCCTTAAAGTTCCAGGCCAAATGTACCTGTCAGTCCTAAAGCATTGCCATTGTGTTGTAAAGCAGTTGCTATGAATCACATGTGTGTGCACGCTGTCTGCACACACTAATGATTGATTTTTTGTTGGTTTTTGGTAGACATTTAACAAGCTTTGTGTTTTTCAATTCTATGATATAGGTAACATGCTGGAAAATACCGAAAAAGATTACACACACACACACACACACACACACACACACACACACCCCTGTTCCTTTTGCTGGCATTATAAGTTGGTTAATTCACTTGAAGAATAATGGGTCCTTACACTCACATTCACATACCCCCACGTAGTTACATAATTAAAATAAAACACAAACTTTTAAAAAATTAAAAGAATAATAGAGCCATGCCATCATTATTGAATGTCTTCAAATAAATATTTCATGGTCTAAGAAGAAAATAATCTTCAGAAGGCTCTAGATTACCAAATGCTATTTGGGGAGGGTTAGAATTCTTTTCTTAACGACCGTCGGTGTCCTTATTCTATCTTAACCACTTAATAGGCAGCATGATTGCTTATTAGTTAGGTTTCCTCACAGTTGGAACCATACTGTATTTTTCATTTGTCCCCATTGTGTGTGTGTGTGTGTGTGTGTGTGTGTGTGTGTGTGTGTGTGTGTGTGTGTGTCTGGGTGTATGCGAGGGGGTGATCTTATGTGTAGGGTGTGGTGGTACATGTGCATTTATGTGCCTATGAGGCCAGAGGTTGGTAGATGTTTGTCATTCTCCACCTTATTTTTGAACCTGGAGATATATCTAAATTGGCTGGCCAGTGAACCCCTAACAGTCTCGTGTTTTTGCATTCCCAGAACTTGGATTTCAAGCGTATGTTAGCTATACCTGGCTCTTTAGTGTGGGTCCTGGGCATTGGAACCAGGTCTCCGTGCTTGTGTGGCAAGCACTTTACCAGCTGTGTCATAACCTGATCCCCTTTTCAATTTTTCAAGCTACGGTTAATACAGACTGGTGCAGACTATCTTAAGATTAATTTTGAAAGTCTAAAGTTTAAGGTAATTAATATAATAGAGGAGAACAGATTTTTTTAATCTCTTAGATATGTTTTAAAAGATGACCTTTAAATCAGGCTAGGGTCCCTTTCTTCAGAATGGTATATTAAAAATTGCTTTGTTTCACAAAGAACACAAACAAGCAAGTTAATATTTGATCATCCCTGTTAGCTTTGCCTTACCCAGATAGAAATTTGTGTACATTCTATATTGAAAAGACTATGTCAGCAGAATCCCCAAAGAAGTAGGTATCAGTTGATCTTCACATATCTTATGGCTATCTCATGGTGTGGACAGGTTTGCATGGTTAATTTACGAGTTTGAGGATACACTCTTGAAACGCTTTGTTCAGCTGAGTGTCAGGATTCATCCTTCATGGTCTTAGATGAATGCACCCTACCCTTCTTCGTTGTTGAGCTTTGTTATCACGTCAGACCTGCCTGATGAAGCCCTTCTGGCACTGTCGCTGTGAGTTTTGCTTTTGTATCAGATGTGAATACAGATAACCAGGAGAAAATGTATTGAATCCCAGTGCTGTTCAACTAGTGACACTGCCATCATAGTCCTGTCTCACTTGGAGTACATGGCAAGGACCCTGTGCTAGGGTAGTGGCCTACCTGAGCTCTCAACTTTGATTGGTGACAACTCTTTTATTATCCAGGTGCCCCTTTGCAAATAGAGAGTATGGTCTCCATTTTGTTACCTCACCAGGGACTGTGGTTAAAACTGATCAAGCCTATGACTGCCTGAAAAACTTGAGTGTCACATAAGGACTTGTTAGTATAGACGTGGTGGCTTGTGGGTTGACTGACACATTTTTTCCAGTTTTGTTTTTGTAATTATGGGTGGCTGAATTTTAGCTGTTTTAATTACATTCTTCCTTGATTTATACCAAAATGTTAATTTCTTTTGGATTAAATAAGCTCTATATGAATTAATTTGACCCTTCTCTTTCTTAAAAATCTATTAGGGATTTCATTAGATTTAAGTAACATGGAATTTGATTACACAGAGTATTCTGGGGTTCAGTCTCAGCAGGATGGGGTACTAGGCAGCTGATTACAACTTAAGCATTGTTTCAATGTGATCTTGCAAAGGATTTCATTAACTGCAGATTAGTGCATTTATTAAGCTGTTGATAATTGAAGCCTCTTTGGTTTGGTAAGTACCATCCGGCGAGGTAGATTAGTGAGGTTTAATTCCTTGCTCTCAAATAGTAAACGAAGACTTAGCAGAATAATTACATCGCCTCTGTGGGCTAATAAAGATGACATTGCAATGGCACTTCTGGCTCCTTATGCATTTGTGTGATTTCCATGAGGACTCTGCATTTGGGGGGTTCCTCTTATGCCTCAAGAGAAGCCCAAACCTTCTCACTTGTAAATGATAAGACATAGTCATCTGAAGCACAAGGGTGAGATTAACTTGAAGTTTGGATATTGTAAGAATATAAGGTATCTGCATAGCCCAAAGACAGAGCATAAGCCCTTTTCTGCATACCTGCACTTTTGATGACAGTCTGACTTAGAAGCATAGACTAGGGAGAAACTGAAGATGTAGTCATCTGAGGTGTGAGTGACAAGGATCAGGAGTCAGAATGAAAAGTACTACAGTGAAACTGATAATAAATAAATAAATAAATAAATAAATAAATAGACGAACAAATAATAAATGAAATTCTTGTTCCCTCTGCATTTATTTGTCCCTTTGCTCTTTAGTGTATGTCATTCTTTATCATTGTTTCATGCATCATGCTGGTATGGGAATGAATCTGAAGCCCAAATATCTAGGCCTGATGTAATTCTTGTTTTACAGGATAACATTTGAAAAACCTTTATATGAAGGTGATCATTAAGCGATTGAATCCAACATATATAACCCCTGCAATTTCCCCTCCAAAGGTACTGATTCTCGCTTAAAAAAACCACCGTCTCCATCCACTCAATGTCTTTCCCAAGAACATATCCTATCTTGGATGCTCACTGTTTGAGTGGGCTGGAAATAGAACACCTAAAGTTCATTTTAGTCTACGCTTAGAAGTCAGATTGTCATCAAAAGTGCAGGTATGCAGGCGAATGCACCAGAAAATGGAGATGGCTTAAATGCTCTGTCTTGGGCCTATGCAGGTATCTTGTATTCTTACAGTATCCAAACTTCAAGTTAAACCCACTCTTGTGCCCACCAGCTCCATACTGCTGATCATAAAAGCCAAGCTTGAGCAACTGCTAAGCCTTTTCCATGAAATATTCTACCAAGTGGCTTTACAAGGACGCTGGACTACAGTTCACGACAACTATTCCAAATAATTTCACAATCTGAAGAAGAAAGGGCAGTGAAGGCTTACTTCTTCACTGTCATAAGTGGCTGCTATTTCATTCTTGAGCTCATTTTCTGAGAAAGTATCCCATCATATTTGTTCACTGCAACATAATAATGATAACAAATAAGCAGACTTCAATATGATGTGCATGGAAGAACATTAAAGCCAGGAGTCGTAGGTAAGTATTAAAACCAGTGTGCTTTTCTGCTGATCATAGCCAAGGTCTCTCTGTACTTGTGACTATTTTCAGTGTGGTAATGTATTCATATTTACCACAATATCATGACTAAATAGACAATTATTCAGTTTGATAGAAAAAAAACCCAGTCTGGTCTTTACTTTGGACGTATACACTACCTCTAGAGATAAGGTGACCAACCATACTCCATTTTTTTCAAGTCTTACCTTAGATACATTAAAAAAAAAAAAAAAAAAAAAGAGCCAGGGAGCATGGGGCAGAGAAGTCATGAGGCAGAGAAAGTTCCAAGCAGAAAGCATCAGCAGCAATGAAATGAGGAGTACAGGTGTTAATGGAGCACCCCACAGACCTGTGCAGTCAGAGGTATGAGAAGCCCTGAGACAGAGACAGAGGAAGGTAAGACCCGCCCCCATGCTCTACTCAATTTCTGGGTGCCAGTGATAAATTATTTCCTTCAGTGACCTGAGTGGCCCTCATCACTCCATCTAGGAAAAGTAAGAAAGAGGTTCTACGAGACAAAATAAACCTGAGAATATTTATTCATAGTTCATATGTCCAGTTCCTTTGCGAGCATCTCATTTGACCTATTTGACCTTAGAGTAGAAGAAAGTGCCATCAGAGAAGGGATTCGACTCACTCAAGGTCATAGCACCAGCACCTAGCAAAGCCAGTGCTCAGAGGCCTAGAAGCCAGCACGTCCGACATTGAAGCGACATTCTGGTCATATCATGTGCACTCCTTGATGTGGAATACAGACTCTGGTGGCGTCTAAGACAGCGTTCTAATTTCTCGAAGGAAACTGAAAGTGTAGGAAATGTACAGAGCGCCCATATGCTCTAAGGTGGGCTAAGGGCAGGATTCTAGAAAGCATTTAGCTCTTAGGAATGACTGCAGTTTTAGCTGTGAGTATTCTTGGGTCTTGGATATTCTCATGCTTCACTTAATGTGATTCATCTAAGTAACTTTGACCTTTAGCATTTGTAGAGTTGTTTTCTAGGCTGGCTTTAAAAACATAGCATAGAAATCTCAGGTCCCACGAGAGCATTTATTTTCAGAGATTCATCCCCTACCTTCACCCCTTGTCACTTAGAATGAAGGACTATCTGCGAATTTGTCTGTGTTCGAATGTTGTTGTTTTTACCTCTTGTTATCCAGTGTCCAAATACAGAAAATACAGACTCCTCTCTTGCTCTTTTTTTTTTCCCAACTAATTTTGTATATTCTTTCTGGGTGGAGAGTCAATGTTCTCTTTAATTTGATTCTCACTGAGAAGGAGCTCTGTAACCCACTGGCATTTTCTTGTGGTCAAATAGAGTAGAATACTCCAGCAGCTTACAAAACAAATGATGGATTACTCCCTGGGATGGAGTGACCTGGTAAAAGCACGCAGCCCTGAATTGACCATTCATCTGTGAATGTGCTGAGCTTGCATGGGGCAGGGTGTGTGTGTGTGTGTGTGTGTGTGTGTGTGTGTTAATGGGGATGGCCCCTGTATTGCATAATGTGTGCCTGTAGCATGTGGCCAACTTGCTCCTTACTATAAGAAAGATGTGGAATCCTAAGTAACTGCCCCAGTTTCCAGGTCAGAAGGAGATAAAACGTTTTTGGTGTTACCACAATTCTTTACATGTTTGTATTCTTGCATCACAGAGCAGGGGGACATGTATGTTTTCAATTTAAGTGATTAAAACTTCATAATGCCCATGCTTGAGATAATTATTAATATTCCAGTATATTACAAAATAGACGTGGGACCAACTTGTAGCAGAAAATCAAACCAAAATCAACTCAGGAGTTTGTGACAAACACATGTGATAGACTCCTGCTTATAGGTTCTGAGTTTGTGAGTGAGTTTGCTTTCAGGGTTTTAACTTCTTTTCCCCATTTCATTATAAACATATTTCTTTCTTACCATAATATATCCTGATTACAGTTTTCCCTCCCTCTGGTCCTCCCAGTTCCTCCCCTCTTCTCCTCCCATTAGATCCACTGCCTTTCTGCCTCTCACAGGCTTCTAAGGAATAATAATAAAACAAAATATAATAAAACCAAACAAACACCAATGCATTGGAATTAGACAAGACAAGCAAACAGAATAAAAAGAGCCCAAGAGGAGGCATAAGAATCAGAGATCCGCTTATTATCACACTTAGAAATTCCATAAAGACACCTAACTGGAAACCTTAATGTGCATTCAGTGGGCCTGGCGCAGAGACCCATGTAGACCCTTTGCCTGCTACCTTAGTCTCTCTGAGGTAATATGAGCTCTGATCATGTTGATTTAGAGGGCCTTGGTTTTGGGGTGTCCTCCATTCCCTCTGGCCCTTCTATTCTTTCTGTTTTCTCTTTCAGGGGGGTTCTCTGAGCCCTGAGGCAAGGACTTTGATGGAGACATCCCATTTAGGGCTGAGTGTTCCAAGGTCTCTCACTCTTTGCATACTGTGTGGCTCATACCGTGTGGCTGTGGGTTTCTGCATTTGTTCCCATCTCCCTCCAGAGGACGCCTCTCTGATGTTGTCTAAGCAACACTCTGATCTATGAGTATAGCAGAATGTCATTAGGAGTAATTTTATGGCTGTAAGAATTGTAGCATTGGGTTTCACTTCTGAAGAAGGATGATGGATAATTCCATAAATGCACAGAGCATAGCTTTTCCTTGTTCGTCAGCATTTCTCCAGGTGGGCCTGCTTGCAAGCTAGAGTACTGCTGTTTGCAGAAGCCGTCCTGATGTTTCTGGTCCTCCTCATCACACACTGGCACTTGAGCCACTGTTCTAAGACACCTCCATGCCCTCTGTGTGTACTCATTCAGTCCTCCACAGTACCATGAGGACAACTTTCACGGACCACAGTTCTTCAGCTTCGTTATGATGCTCACAGTACCATTGACCACTGTGGGTGGCCGTCTTGTGCCTGTAGAATGCATAGTGGCATCTGTATTCCTTGTGAGAATAAGTAAACTTGTTTCTAGTCATTATTAAATGGTTTTTTGGGAGCAAAAATGTTTTAAACTGAAAAACACAGGGATAAATGGATTAACCCATTCTTTACTTGTCCAAAGAGTTTTAACTAGCTATCTTGGCACCCATGCCGTCTGTTTCCAAGGACACACTCTTTTAGTGCATTGTCTTCTAGTAAGTTTCTCTCTCGTTCTTACTTTTATCAAAGGCATGTACCTCCTGTGTTCACACTTCTATAGTCTTTCTTCTACCTGGCCTCAGACCTGAGCCACCACCCTTCTATGCATTTTTTTTTTCCCTAGGAAAATTTGACTTCTGCAAAGTATAGCTCAATGTCCTCCTGGCTGTCTAGATTTCGAAATGCCGGAAGGTGATATATAGGCTATTGGGGTACAAGAGGCATTAATGCCATTACTCAGCTGTGAACCTTCTGAACCAGAAGTATACCTGCTGGGCAGGATGTGCCCACCAATGTAATAGTAACATGAGTCTTGGGGCAGCAAGCACACACACACTAGATTTGAGGCCCACTCTATGGGAGGAAACCCATGCCTGGTACTGCAAATCCAGTTAACAGTCCAAGAATGAGGAGACCATAGAACTGGAAGATTGAACTTATGACCATTTCCTCACTAAATAAGCATAGTATCAAACTGCCTTCTAAATATTTATATCTGTAGTTAGAGGAAAACTATCCTGCTGCCATTTTCAAGCAGAGAAGGCTTTTTTGGTAACAAATTGTGGTAAATTCAGAGGCTCATGAGTGCCTCAGAATTCAAGAATAAGTGGGGGTTGAGAGCTCAGCTCCAAACCATTTAGTCTTCCCCCTCTAAAGTTATCTAAAAAGAAGCGAGCACTAAGGAGCAGGTAGTATGTAAGAGCGTGCGCGCGCACACACACACACACACACACACACACACACACACACACACACACACACACAATGTGTGTGTGAGAAAGAGAGAGGAGGGGAGAGAAGTAGGGAAGGAGGGAGAGAAGGACTGGGGAAGGGAGAGGAAGAAAGAGATACTGAGGGGGGTGGGCCGAGTCAGGGCAGAAACCTAGAGGCTGGAACTGTTCTAGAGGCCATAGAGGAATGGTGCTTACCGGCTTGTTTTTTCATAGATTATTTGGTTTGCTTTCTTATATGCCCCCGGACCACCTACATCAATCATTAATCAAGAAAACACTCTGCAGACTTGCCTCCAGGCCATTCTGATGGAGGCATTTTCTCAATTGAGCTTCCCTCTTCCCAGATGACTCTAGCTTGTGTCAAGTTGACACAAAATTAACCACCACAGGATGTTAGCTGGGAGTTTTGAGTACAAATAAAATTAATTTGTAGTGAAATGTGTTCATTCTCTGTCTTAATGGTTTCCATAGATGGCAGAGGAAATTGCCCTAGGACAGAAATTCTCATATTCATTAAAAACACATAAGTGTACTTTGCTTCTGAATGGCAATGTGTCTTTACTTTCTTAGGTTCCAATCAAATTTCAGGGTTCCACAACTGCTTTGACCCTTGGTGTCTCTGAGACTACTACAGTCATTGGATCCCCTGAATACAGTCTTGTGTGTGGAGTTAAAAACACTCTAATACCTCTAAAATGCTAAAATATCTGTATTTATTACACTTATTATGGGTTGTATTGTTTCTCTAAATTTATGCTTGAGTCTTCTGGCCTGGGATTCAAATGAGACTGTATATGCAAAAGGGCATATAGCTATAATCTAGTTACAAAGAAGCAGCGAGAAAGATCCAGTAGAATACAATTACTGTCTTTATTCAGAGACATGTGGACAGAGACAAACACCCAGCAGAGACAGGGCATGAGCTATAAGAGGAAGACAAAAACAACCACTAGTAGAGAGTGAGCAAACCTTCCTTTAGCGTTCTCGGGAATGATGCCTGTTATCTCCTAGATATCACCTTCTACTGAGGCACCATATTCATTTTAAGCCACATACACAAAATATGTCTAAGTATTAGACTGCTTTCCTCTTCACTTTCAGAGCTTATTGGAAAGCACAGGTAATAAAAATCAAATAGGTAAGATTTTATGCTCTGCTGCTGATGGTGTGGTAGTGAATGGCTATAGAAACAGGCTCCTCCTTTACTGGACTAAGAGTAGACTGCTGGTATACATCTATACGTTTCTTGTTAGAATAGTTAGGATTCTTTTCATCTGTGCTTAGTTGTGGAGAATGCCCATATCAATCTCGTGTTTTCTGGAGACTAGGGTATCTGGGGCTCTTTACACGCTAAATATCAACATCAACTCTCTTCTTCAGCTCAAGAGAGTGTTTACTCTGTTTCAATTATTTACAGACACAGGTACTGTCCTATTTCTGAAGACTTTCATTTGGGCAGAGGTGGAGATATCGTAGAGTCCACAAAGTGCTTCATCTCTCTCCCATAACCGTTAGTCATATTCTGAAAAATAATGTCAACAGTTGTGTAACTGTGGTACGACAAGTGTCAATGCTCTCATTGGTCAACTGGACCAGAATGATGAGGTGCTCTTTTTTTTTTCATACCAGTGTCACTGCTAATCTATTACAACAGTAATGAAGAGCCAAGCAGCCCAGTTCCCACGGATATCTTCAAAGCTGCCTCTTGAACCATTCTTTAATTTCATCTGGCACAGATTGTAGCATGCTCCATAGAACTAAGGAGGCATATTAACTGGATTTGGCTACTCCCAGGTCACTGTAAGCATGCACCTGCAGCTGACTGTGGAGGATTGCCTTCGGAATTTGCTGTGTCTCACAGTAACTACTCAGCACACAGTAGGCAGCTGACACTGAATTTTTATGAACTCTATTCACTATTTTTTTGTTTGTTTGATTACTAGGTGCTAGGAGCACCTTTGGCTCTTATTTTGCAGGGTAGACGTTTTATTCACAAAAATTCCTAGCTAATAAGGTAAAATTGGAAATGATCTGATATTACATGTATTCTAAGATTTTCAGAAATGTTTATATTTTGTTCATTATAGATTTTACTTATGAATATTTTTGTTATTGACAGATACATGTCTTGCTTTCAACATTTACTTATCACCTTACTTCCATTGTTAATATATACTGAATTCCATCCCACCCCCAAAACACATTTTAGTGGTGGTAGTATAGAGAGACCTGTTTCATACCCTCTTCTTGAGACAGTAAAAATTCATTGTTACCACTCATCTACTTTAGCTCAGTAGAGCCATGGATGACTCCTGGATTTGTGTTGAGAAGAAAACTGGAGTGCAGTATACCTCTTGCTAACCTTTGCCTAGTTTAGAATTGTAATCATGCCCATTCTAGAAAAAGAAGGGCTCTGAGATCTATTAGCACTTCTGATCAAACATGGACAATTAAATGTTAATGTATTTCCTGGTTCTTCTCAAATATTTTCCTAAATTGACAATAAAACAGCAAAACCCAACAGAAAGATGTGAGCCTCAAGGACAAGCTCACAGAAGAGAAGGCCTGAACACACGAGGGATGCCAGGAGGCTTTCGGGAAGCTTTGCAGTGAATGAATAGAAGTGGCATGGTTGACTGCAGCATGTGAAGGTGAGGCACTGGATGGAAAAGCCCTGGCCAGGACAAAACAAGCTGACCAGCTGACCCCTGCACTGGACTCCCAGAGGCCTAGGACCAGAGGCATCAGATAGTTTTGAAGGTTGGAGAATTGATGGAGCTGTAGAGCTAAACTCATATGGAAAGCTCTTTAAAGAGAAGCAACCAATTTTTTTCTCAATCTCGCAAAGCCAGCAAACTGCCCCTCTTAGAGTTCTGGAGAAGACTATTCTCCCATGACCCCTTTGTGTCCTGCTACCCAACCCTAAAGGCCTCTTCACACGGTTTTGGATGGTTGATGCTGGAAATACTCAAGAGCAACAAACAGCGACCTAATTATCTTGTATTTGGGGGCCTCCTAACAACATGTTTCATATTCATGGAAAAGATCACCTGGCGATAAATATGTGAGGACAAAGGATTCTCAATTTGCATCTTAGGGTCTCATCAGGAATGAGGGATGCTTTTTATGAAGGATTGATGTCATCAAGACCAACCAGCAGTATGCGGAGCAGAGAAAGGACTGACAATAAAGTCTCTGAAGGCTAAAGACCCAGGCAAAGAGGATGAGAGGCTGTGAGAACAAAGATCATCTCCAAGGTGGGAAGGAATGCTAGGAATTTAAGTGGTAGGGCAAGTAAAAAAGGAGGGAAGGAAGGAGGGACGGATGCTAATAGAAGTACCAGATGGTAAGATCACTAGAAAATCGAACAAGGAGAAAATGCAGAGCAAAAATAAAAATATTGAAGAACCAGTACTGAAGGTTTGGGGGTAGAGCGGGTTGGAAAGAGTGAAACTCTGGTGTTTGGGCTCAGAATGCGTGTGGTGATAGCAATGGGCTGGCCTAGCATGCGTGAGGCCCTACATTTGACCCCCAACACAGAAAAAACAAAGCAAAACTGATTTAAGGAAAACAATTCGAGAGTTATAGAACCTAAAATTTCAAATTGGAGACTCCCTCAGTGTTTACCGCCATGGTGAAGTAGATCTACGGAGAAGTACAGGATGGAGGGACTTCTGAAGCGCGAGACAGGAAGTTCTCCAGGCTCTAGAGGGGGATGGTTTCCTAAATAGAACAAAGAGCAGCGATATCTAGAAGGAAGGGGATATCTGGAAATCCTGAGCATGCATCATTTGTTTGTTGGTTTGTTTTTTGAGACAGGGTTTCTCTATATAACAGCTCTGGCTATCATAGAACTTGCTTCGTAGACCAGGCTGGCCTCAAATTCATAGAATCACCTGCTTCTGCCTCCTGGGTGCTGGGATTAAAGGCACACCCCCACTGTCTGACTGAGTAACTTTAAAATAAATATGAAAATAAGACATATTTCAAAATGTAACTGCATATCGACCCTTTTCTAGGGAGCTACTGGAAAACGTATCTCATAAATGTGAGGTAGGAAGATGCCTAAGGAACAGATGATGAAGCTCCAGAGTGGAGGAGAGTTATAAAAACACCGAAAAGCAGACAGAGGTGGCAGCTGTCTCTGGTCTCCTAGAGCAGAGAACCAATGGGTGCGGGGTCAGAGACTTTTCAAAGAGCTATTGGCAGGGGTAGGGATGTGCTGAACCAACCCCACAACACACAAAGACAGCAACAAAAACTAAAGCATTTCTAGCCTGAAATATTCTCCGGGAAAAGAGATTTTATAATATCATAGTTGTGCTTAGCAGTGAACAAAAATTACAAATTGAGTTACAGATAAATGTAATTCAAAAGACACTTTTCAAAATCTATATTGGGAGTAAGCGCGGGGAGGATCATGCTGGAGAAGAAAAAAATATTCTAAGCTCCACATTTTACCTTAAAAACGCCAGTCATAAAAATGCCTTTAAAAACTACGATTCCCAAGCTGCTATTTAGAAAAAGAGTTAAACACCATAAAAATGTGGCAAAAGAGTCAAAACGACAAACAGAAATATGGGGTGGGAGGTAGAGCAGAGACTGCTTTTGAGTCAAAGGCCTTTGTGTACTAGTTGGCTTTCAATGCTCTATAATAAAACTATTCAGTATAACCATAGACCATTAGGCATCGTCCCATCTCCTTTTGAGTGGCTATATAAGATGAACACATATTATTTACTGTGAGCCACTGGGTGAGGTATCTTCTCATTCAATCTTAATGAGAACTGTAGGAGGCAAGGCAATTTTGCTTTCACATCCCAGATAGAGAATTTGGATTCAGAGTGCTAAAAGATTGCCCAAGACCACAAAGAAAGGGAGACAAATGAGAAGCAAGATCTGAGACTTTGATTCTTAGAATGAATTGCCCACAGTTTCTATACCTCTGTCTTGAAACTCTGAAATGCTACATGTGAAAATTAATTATTCATAGGTTATAAAATGTAGTTTTATAGACAGAAGGGTACTCACAGTATCAAAAATGGGATGAATTAACAATATCTAACAACCCCCAGTAAAAGAAACTTCTGTTATGGTCAGAACACCATAGCATATCAGTAAGTTGGTAAAAATACACAGAAATAGGGTAATTATCCTCGATTGACACTCTTGTCTTTTACATTAAGGGGATCAGATTCTGAGTTTTGAGGTCATATAGGAATATTTTCTAGGGAACAGTTTAAGCTGGCTATGGGTAAGGGATGAACAGAAGAACTTCATATTCTTTAACCAAACCCTTTTAAAATGACCATAGTTCAACTCAATTGGTTTTGGTTATTGAACTCTTTTGGGCTTTGGATATTAAAACAAAAATCCTCAATTAATTCTGGTGCTTCATCAACTTACAGATATGTGTTATTTACTGACCCCTAACCCATTAAGGAAGAAGGAGGAAGAGGAGAAGGAGGGAGAGGAGGAGGAGAAGATGAAGAAGAAAGAAGGAAGGAAGGAGGAGGAGGAGGAGGAAGAGGAGGAGGAGGAGGAGGAGAAGAAGATGAAGAAGGAGGAGGAGGAGGAGGAGGAGGAGGAGGAGGAGGAGGAGGAGGAGGAGGAGGAGGAGAGTTAAATGAATGCATCCTGCAAGCATTTGTAAGAACCTCTCATGCTTTGGAAGTTGAGACCACTTTTAAGAAACCATTTCTGCATATGACTAAAGGTTCCTAAATGAAGTAGCTATTCTGATTCTCAATGAACACTGTGTCTGAGAGGTAAAAGTGGTGATTGTGATGCTGCCCATTGTTCGTAGTAGAATAGAAATCACTTGAAGGAAAATGAATACTATAGGCTTCATGATCTGGTAGGCACTTATCTTCAGAGAAGGTGTCTAGGAAGGATACATAATTTCTATATGATCAAACATGCACAGGAATAAAATGAGAAAACTCTTATTATAGTCTTTGTAAAGTTGTTAATACATGAAAACATGAGAAGGTATCTTGAGAGGTCTGCCTGCCTGCCTTCCTCTTTTCTTCCCTTCCTCTCTCCCTTCCATTCTCCCTCCCTCCCCTCCCTCTTTCTCTTTCTTTCTTTCTTTCTTTCTTTCCTTCCTTCCTTCCTTCCTTCCTTCCTTCCTTCCTTCCTTCCTTCCTTCCTTCCTTCCTTCCTTCCTTCCTTCCTTCCTTCCTTCTCTCTTTTACCAGTGCTGGGGAATGAGACAAGGGCTTTATACATGGCAGGCAAGTACTCGACCTCTTAGATACACATCCCCAGCCTAAGATGGTGCTTTAAATAGGCACAGAATACTACAATCTACAACATAGTCCGAAAAAAACTGATAAAGATCTATTTTCTCAATGGGGAGTCTCTTGAAGTGAACTACTACCATAATAACTGGGGAGAAGCATTGCTTAAGTTAATAATAATGCATTTTCTCATGAAATTCTTCCCATAGGTTCCCTAATTCAAAGGACAACATAACCGTGTTGGAGAGTTAACTTGGTGAACTGCGGACACTGCCAGAACCTTTGGTTAGAGAACCAGCATTGTCACAAGGAATCTCATCAATTCATTCAAATACCATTAGCCAAAGTTTTCTCAACCATAGAAATATGGTTCTTTTTGCTTCAAAGGGTTTTTGTTAGGTTTAAGCAAATGAAGACTATTAATGAGGATGGAGTACATATTTTTTATTAATGAGAAATACCATAGAAATATAAATTATGATGCTATTCCAATTGAGATAAAAAACAATATAATCTGAGTATAAAAGTGTTCCAATGGTAGCTCACAAATGTATGGTTTATCACATATATTTTTAGTAGCATCTTTATTACTTTGTGGTTGAAAGCACAGCTTGCAGACCAGGAAAGGTCATGCCCTGTCCTACTAGAAACAGAAAACACTAACTCCTGGAAAATCACATTTCTTTGGAGGAAAAATACCTTCTCCCAAATCCCACATGTGGGCAGATTAAAGGACTAATATTAATTAAAGATTGACACTGAGTGAATAAGATTAATATTAGAGAAGGATTACATCAAAAAAGATTTACATCAAAGGGTCCTTTCTCTTTCCTCCTGTAGAAAGCCTACCACACTGAAAGAGGTCTTATGCAAAGCATCCTAAGCCTCTCAATGCTTTCAAAGAAGCTGAAAAATATGAAGAGGTAAGCACAAATGGATTCTACTGGAAAATGTCAGGACTTTTAATATGCTTAAGGTTTTACCCACAGAAAGGAATCAATCCTGTATGGGAGGGTGAGCTGAGTGAGGGATATCCAGGAATTTGGGAATTCCGTTTGGAAGCTAGGAATATTATTCAGGATATTTTTAGTTGAGAGTAGACAGCATAGGCAGGATGAAATGGTGCCATCTCATCATGCTGGTAAAAGCCAGCCAGAGAGGTACCTAACTAAACAAAGGTTTTCTCATGTGACCAAATGCAGTGAGCATATGTCTACAAAATGAAACTGTAGGCTCTTTCATGAGCAAACAAAAATGAATATTTTCAGTGTGGTTGTTGGACTGCAAGCTAGAAGCAGAATGACACTGAGAATTCCACAGAAGTTGATTCTGGGATACAGGGTGAACGGATTCCTGGGTTTGGGAGATGGGGGAACATCGTATGGGCTTCTCTCATTTGCCGCATTTAGCATTGATATCTGTAAAACATCTTTTTATAAATGAAGATTCAAGCCTTAAGTACAAAGTCCAAAAATACTACCACCATTTTTCTTCCATTCATTTACTCAGTATATGACCCTTGAATGCCAACAGTGTCAAACAAGTACTAGCCTCATTTTAGCCATTGGGTGGTTACTACTAACAAAGTATTACATAAAAGTATGAAGTACACGGGTATGTATACCTCAGAATGTATGAAAACAAAGAGCATAGCATCCAACCTTTTCAGGGTTCAGATCTTTGTCTGCTGTCATATAAAATCATTATAATATTACCAACGCTGATATAGCCCTTAAGCATTTGCTACATAACTTGCAGTATTTTGGAAATCCTACTTCTTCTAACAGACTGCGGTACAGCTGTCTTCAAGAAGCTTTCATTCAATGCTCTTGTGCTGATTACAACTGGATACAGTATGTACTGGGACCCTGATATTAATTCCTGAAAATGAATAGAGGAAGAGAGAACATTTTTAACAGTCATGCAACATTTATTAGTGTGGTGACTATACTGGGTACCACAAAGAATGACATTGGTTCCTCTTCTGGCTGCCGTGAGCATCAAATGAGAACATTCAAGACAGCATTCTTCCAAGTATCAAGTGCAAACTCAAGTGTGACAATTTTATATGCCAGCACATGCAGAGCTGGTCTTTGACGGTGCCTAAGTTGCATTCTGTATCCTTTAGAGTTCTTAGGTATACAGAGACTTATATTTTATATTTCAGTTTAACAAAGCATTTAAAATGCCTAAAATTTTCTATAACTGGAGAAGACAAGCTAGATCAATCCTAATAGAACAACTCCTTGTGAAACAGCTTACACTGCACTGTGTGCTGAACATAGAAGCACACGGTATGGCTCATGTTTTTTTCTCACCAGATGATGATGCTCTTTGGGGAGGTTCTGGAAAGGTTTAGGCTGGCTGGAGAAAGTAGATTACAGGAGGCACGCCTTTGACGGTTATACCTGGGTCCTTGCTCTCTTCTTACTGTCTGCCATGAGATAGAAGCTTCCTTTTTCACACACGCCTACTACTGTGATGTTCTGGTTAGGCAATCATTAACAAATCCCTCTGAACCTGTGAGATGAGATAAATCTCTATGTTGTTTCTCAGGGATTTGGACACAGAGATGCTAAAACTAACATAGATACTATAACTATCTAGACTTTTACAAATGAAACAAGATTATTAATATAGTCATGGAATCCCTAATTTTCTTTCATGTCTGATAGTGCAATTAGAATTATCTAATACTAGGAACCAATCACAGATGACTTGTGACAGTTTACATATCCTAAAATGTATAGATTACAGAAAAGCTCCTGTATGTACAAACAAATGGAATTTTTTTGCACAGTAACTTGCTATATCTTTTAGAAAATGTTCTTTTTCAGTGACTCTAGCAGACTACAAAATATTTGAGGTAAACTTGCACTAAAGATGTATTTTCCTGGTAGAGAATAACATCAGAAGGTAAATGATCTTAATAAGTTATAAAAAGAGACACCAAGAAATCCTTTTGATAGGTGTAAAAACTGAAGATCACAAAAGATAGTGTGTAGGGGTTGGAGCTGAACCCCGATTTCCTAGCAATCACACTGAATTTTTTTAAAAATTGGATTGGACAGTGTTAAAATCTTCACAAAATCTAGGCTGAGTTTTCCCAGAGGACAGGTCTTATAAAAATGGTAAGAATCTATAGTTAAATGTCCCCAACTGGAAAAGGGAAATTATTTCATTTAATAGAGAACAGAAACACAGTATGTTAATGGCTTGAAAGATTAAAGAAACAATAGTTTCTAAATTATGCCAGTTAATATAAGAGAAAATTCTCTTTACTGCTGTGCATCAACTCACTAGCCATTAAGGACATTTGTAGTTGATGTTCAAGGAGGGCCAGATGAGCAAATTATGCCAGGGCTAAAGATGTCTATTAGGTCCCAGATAACTAACAGTTTATGGCAAAATACAGTGTCTTTACTTTCTTTCCTGGATTTTGCTTCGTTCTGAGGATTCCATGATTGAATAAGATCCTCGACAAGTGCTTTGCACTGAGTGACTCTGGAATTAGTTTTTGAGTATTTCTATACCTAAGTTATCAGCCAGTAGCCTACAAACCTAAAATTACAGATGTTTTTAAAAAAGTCTGTGGCTTTCTGCTGCTTTTAGTTTGAAAGGCATCTTAAGACACCACTAACTCTGATAAACCAGGAACTGAGCGAGCTTCCCTCTAATTTGAACCTCTTTGGGAAAGAAGGAGGTTCAAATGGCAACCTTCGGGAGGGAAACTCTTTCCTAGCTGGCAAGCATATTGCCTATATTAAACTTGAACTGCAGTGATAATGGGAATATGCCACAGTAAGAGAAATGGAAGCCAGGACCAGAGTTTACGTTATGTGAACCTGAGACTTATAGGGGTAGGGGGAGGAGCAGGACATCAGGGCTGCTGGAGCCAGGACCTAAAGCAACAGGGCAAACCAATATTTACAGAGGAAAAGAGATACTTCTTTTGGTAGAGGGACAAGCCCAGCACCACACTGACTATGGCCTTAAAGATGACTCACCATTCCTGGAGGAATCTCTATCGTTTATTTTATTAAGATAGTTTTATATCTGTTTGTTTTATCGTGGGCAAAACTGATCGTATCTTCTAGCTATCCACCCATTTTCTAAGAGTTTTTGTCCAGACCATCTTTTAAAATTATATTCTTCCTCTCCTCCTACTGAGTCTCTTCCTCATCTTTACATGAGTGCAGAACCACTGGTCACTCTCAAACCTGCCCACATTGGCTCTGCTCTGTCTGTGGCCTCAGCTGCTCCTTTGGTTTCTTTTAGCTTCTTATGATCTGCTGTCTTGTAAGACTCAACTAAATCATGGTATCATCTACAAAGCTTTCGCCCCCTTGTTCCTCAGGGTCTCTGCTCATTGCCTTGTGCCCCAAGGATGCTTAGACCACAGGGATGAGTTTCCCTTATGTACCTCTCTATTTGCATTCTGTCTTCTAGACTATGAACTCATTTGGATTAAGGACACTCACTGATTTGTCAGTGTACACATAGTACTTAGCATTATGGTTATAAAAGCAACATTCTAAAGTTTGATGAATGAATGAGTAAACGAATCAGTCAGCCAATGATGAGACAAACACACTTGATGAGATGGCATTTGGTTATATTACTGCATTATTATACCCTGAAGTTCTTCAACAAGTCTAAGAATAACTCCTGTATATACTTTGCTTGTTTGGGCAGAAATATTGATAAGCCCAGGTTTGGAAGGACACTTAAAGTAAGTTGATAGAAAAAGAAATTAAGTTCCAAGTTCAGGGATCATAGCATTGATCAAAGAGATGTGATCAAACTTATTAAAAGTCAAGGAATAAATCTATAGAAAACCAAGTGAAAAAGACACAACCAGAGGTCCTACTTTTAAAGACTTCTTTATAGAACTTAAGTGTTTAAAGAAAAAGAAAAAATAGTAATTGGGAATTCAGGGCACAACTAGGAATAAGAGCAGAAAATGGACCAGAACATTGGCGACCAAATGCTCACTCCAGGAAGCATGCACTGGAACCTACAGCACCCAACCAGGAGCATCAGTGCATCCTGAGGAACAAATTGCATTCCCTGTAGTATGAGCAGTCCATTTGTTGGGGTCAACCTTTATTGTCCTTCTTACTTTTCTCCTGGTGACACTCCACGCCCTGATGGAGGGCAAGACTTGTGATTTCACCTTAAATCATGGGGATGTCTGACCTAGTCCTTGGTTTCTGGTTCCTGAGACAGACAGAGGGCCAGAAAGGCCAGTGCACATGAAGGTGAGCCTGGCCTCACTTGAGCAGGCCCTCACAATACTTTCAAAAGAGCAGTATTTTCCTGCTGGGTTGAGACACTGTAAAGCACATGCCTTTGAGGCTCAGAAAAGGCTTCTAAAACCACTTTCTATCATTTGCCCAGTAGGATACAGAGGGTGGCTTTTCTCATTTGTCTTCGACATCAATCACCAGTTGGTTTGGTTTGCTTTAATATTCCCCTTTCACTGTGTGCTATTTATATACTATCATGTTCTCGGAGGACCACATAACCCCAAATGAAAGCAACATACAAAGGAAAGAAGAATTGGGGTGGAGACCTCACATGTCACCAGGAATTAGGGAAAAGTGCTCATTGGACTGGCCTATTGGGTGTGTCTGTGATAACAGAAATCAGAGCCCAATACTACATTGATCATTTAGTTCCCAGAAGCTCACTGTAGATTAACGGCTCTTTTCAAGCATTTTCAGGAATAAGTTCATGCTAATAGCATCTACTAACTTTACGTTGCATTTGATACTATCAGGGATCTAGAGACAACTTATAGTTTATGAAGATATGCTACATTGACAGGTAATTGCTACACTATTTAATTAATACCAGAGACCTAGTATCTAGGTTACTCCCTGGAATGAATCTCCATTAAGATGGAGGGACAGGTATTAATATGAAGCAGTAAGTTTTGGACTCTCATATTTAGCCCAAAGATTTCCCTTCAGCGAGTAAACTTACTAAGATATAACATTCAACTTTTGTTTGATTTTTTTCTTTTGAGACAGGGGTTTCACTATGCAGCCTAGCTAGCCTAGAACTCATTCTGTAGACCAGACTGGCCTCGAATTTATAGTCTCCTTTTCCCTCTATGCTTGGGTTAAAGGTTTGTGCCACCAAGCCTAGTCATTAGCTTTGTATTTAAGTGGAGTAATTTAAATTTGATTTTAGCTAGGAACTTGGTGTTCGTAAGTGGGAAGAGAAGTGGTAGAGGGGCAGAGAAGGAATTGGGGAAAGAATTAGTAACATCGAGGATGTGGGAAAAGGCCATATGGAAATCTACTGTTTTATCAGCTGCATATACATGTGTGATTATGCTTATCTCAGAAGTCAAGGTTGCAAAAGCCACCCCCCCCCCCACACACAAATACAGGCTATTGCTGCTCTTGGTTCTCCATCAGAACTTACTGCTGTACTGCTAAAGGAACAAAACTCTTTGGTCACAGACATGGAAAAATCAACTTGGTGCTGACCTGGAAGCATCCTTCCTGTTCACCAGCTTTCATCGTACGAGAAGGTGCTATGTCTGCTGCTGGAGGGCGAATCATCAACAGCTGTGAACATGTGAGTTATAGCAATGACTGGTGTTGCCCTTGCTACCATAGTAACACCAATATTATGGGGTAACCAACAGCTTTGTGATTGGATTTAAGACCCACTCCACAGGAAAAAGATACCTGATACCATAAGTATGGCCAAGAACCCAGGTCTGGGGAGCTCATAGAATCTAGGAGTGAATCTACTACTATTATTTCACTAAATGAGCATAGTATCAAAGTGCCATTTAAATTTGTATCTCTAAACCCATACATTAGTATAGCTCTCTGACGTCATTAGAGAAGATTTTTTATAGTGCAATGGGACATCTATACCACCCCCTAAAAGGCTCGGGAACCATTGCAGAAGATGAGGCTAAAATTGTTGTGAGAGCTTTCACATACATGAAAGTGTTCTGTAGTGTGGACACAGCTGGTGTTTGTCACTGTCCTATCTCTAGGTGATGACACATGTGTGCTTGCTGCTCACCTGAGTCACATAGAACAAGCTCTCTGCACAGACATTCTTTTTCTTTGGTGGCTGAGGGCAGGGGTCACACAGAATGAGGTCAACACTGATGTACTGGCTAGTTTTGTGTGTCAACTTGACACAAGCTTGAGTTATCACAGAGAAAGGAGTTTCAGTTGAGAAAATGCCTCCATGAGATCCAGCAGTAAGGCATTTTCTCAATTAATGATCAAGGGGGTAGAGCCCCTTCTGAGTGGTACCATCTACGGGCTGGTAGTCTTGGGTTCTATAAGAAAGCCAGCTGAGCAAGCCACCTGAGCAAGCCAGGAGAAGCAAGCAAGCCAGTAAGCAGCATTCCTCCAGGCCTCTGCATCACCTCCTGCTCCTTGACCTGCTTGAGTTCCAGTTCTGACTTCCTTTGGTGATGAACAGCAGCATGGAAGTGTAAACCGAATAAACCCTTTCCTCCCCAACTTGCTTCTTGGTCATGATGTTTGTGCAGGAATGGAAACCCTGACTAAGACAACTGAATATCTCCTCGGCAACACACAGCACACAGCCATATGCATGTAATTTTCTTTCACTAAGGTTGCTAATTCCAACCTGTCTAGCTGATCAAGAGGCAAACTCATTGCACAGAAACCAAATAACAGTGAGGCTGGACAAGATCTGCAGTGTCTAAGGTACCAATGAAGAGAAACTGGCAGGTCCCAGTGCTGATCCAGCATGGCTGGAGTTTGAACTTTCACCTTGCCACACTCCACACTCAGTAGAACAGTGGCTACAGTTGCCATCACTATACTCAAAGTCTGGGATGTCTCATTTCCTCCGTGTCAGACTCTGTTCAGCAAATGCTGCCACTGAACAGGAAGTGCTTGGGATGTGTCCCTCTGAAAGAGCACATCTTCATCTGGGGCAGGCTGATCAAGGGGTTGGATTTTGACCAGGAAAGAAACCCATTATAGTTGTAGGAGTCAAGTCAATCATTTGGTTTTTGTTGTCATTTGTCATTTTGAGGAGCCATCATGTCAACTGCTTTTCAGTTATTCTTCTTGAAATACTATGATGAGCAAAATATAAGATTTTTGTTTGGAGGGTCTACTTTGCTCTGAGTATAGCAACAGATGTCTAGGATCCTTCATGCGTAAGTCACAGCTCCTGGCATCTAGTTCTTCCTGTGTGGCTATGGGAGGTGAGTGACCTGTAACTTGATCCTAACAGTGTTGGAGTTGGAGGAGGAAGGTTGTTGGCTGGCATCTCAATAAATCTTAGATGCTGTGGAAGCTCACTGGACCGAAGCTTATGGCAGATTATTCATAGCCCCTCCTGTCCCATGTCTCCAGCTTCCAGCCTAGTAAGGTGTCTGTCACTAGTATTCAGCATACCAATACAAAGCACTGTGTGTTTTCTGGAAATGTAGAAGAGAAGGCAAAGTGGGCAGGGGATGTCAAGATGTTATCTATTTAGCTGGCAAGAGAAAAATCACAGCGGAACTCTTTCCCAGGAAGGAATTCAGAAACCAGATCCAGCACAAAGGAAAGATGAGCCCCTTTGGTTGGTAGCTCACCATCATTTCCTGTGTTGAAACATTAACATTTTCAGATATAATGGGCCTCTTTTTTTTTCCAGGCCACTAGGCACAGACAATGTGCCCAGGAATTACACAAAGCTGGCCCAGCAGCAGGGCTTTACACTCGAAACAAAGATCTGGATTTTTCTGCCTGTTCAGAGAGAACTGGGACATGAAGACACAGATGACTGGCATGTTTGGTTGTGAGGATTAGCCAGGTTCTGTGGAATGCCACACCCTGAGTTTGCATTCTGCACCTCTTTATGCCACGGCCTTAAAAGGAATGTCCCCCTTTCGGTTAAAAGTGCTTTGGGGGTGCTTATCAAAATAAGAGAAGTTGCAGTAAAACGGAGGGGATTGCAGTTAGGACTCAGCACATTTCTTAACAAGGAACTGAAATGGAAGCAGCTTGCCTTCTTTCTGAGGTTAGTTACCCTAGAGACAAATTCGAGAATTCTAAAAGCGAAATTCTAAAAAGGAAATACTGAAGAGTGATCACAGAAAAACATAGACTAAGCATCAAGAGCTGAGCTATGTTCGTCATAGTTTGGGGCGTATTACTGGCACCTAGCAGGTTTCTCCTATGTAAGTCCACACTGAGCAGTTGTAGGCGGATATGACAGACACGCATTGCACACAATCAAGGAATCAAAGTATGAGATGCTATTTCCCTGAAGTGTAGAATTGGGTAAAGATTTAAATTGTCAGAGGTTTTAATTGTTATATTTTTATTAGATTATTAAATTAATTAAGTTATTAAATTAATAAAAGTATAAGGACACCCCCTTTTTCTCTTAGAAATCCAACTCTCATAAAACAGCCTCAAAAATCATATTTACTGACTGAACACTTGCCGTGAGAGGAAAAACAGAATCTTGAGAGGTTAACATTTCTAATCACAGCTCCGACAGCCAGGTGCTCACCATAGGCCATTCCTGTGATTTGAACATAGAAGCAGCTCCAGGAAGGGATCAAGGAAGAAGAGAGATAAAAACAAAGGATCTTAGAGGAAGACAGGAAGTAGGCTCTCCTTCAGACAGCTGAGCTTGCTGGAGCCCTCTGAGGCTTGCATTGATTGGCCTGGTCTGGATGTGGTTCCATACAGTTCTCAATGGTTCCAAGATCAGAGGCCCCAGGGAAGGGTTAAACTGGATTTAGCATATTCTGAGAAGGCCAGGTGGTCCTGCAGAACACTTTCTTTTCAAAAGGGGTAGCATAAACTTTTAGTGAAAACATTGTTTAATGGCCTGTCTTTTCACTGAAGAGTTTTTCATTTTTTTTAGATTTATTTATGTTATATGTATGACTGTTATGTCTGCAAGTATGTCTGTGTACCATATTGGTGCAGTCCCACAGAAGTCAGAAGAGGGCATTGGATCCCCTGGCATTGGGGGTATAGATGGTTATGAGCCACTATGTGGGTGCTGGGAACTGAACCTGGGTCCTCTTCAGGATCAGCAAATGCTCCTGACCACTGAGACATCTATCCAGTCCTCAATGTTCTGTTTTTAATATTATCTAACCTGAAGGAAGCCTTTCTACAATCCTGTTTCTATTCCAGAATGCAAAGTGGTCTTATGCTGGGAATGTCCTCATAGTAATCTCAATCTCTGCCACACCCACCTCATTCATGGTACATTTTAAAGAAGCAGACAAGTAAAACTTCTACTGCTTTGGCAGGTTTCAAGGTACCTGGCAAGATGCCTGTTAATCTGAAGTACCACTTCCAGACCATCAGTAGCAATTTGACAATTAGATGTAGTTCCTATCAGTCAATGATTAATTATTCATTTGATCACTCGAATCTCTACGCTTGTTAGTGGATCACGTTGTAGAACAGTATATCCTGAATCCACTTCTTCCAGCGCATTGTTTCTGCAAGGCAATGCTTCCAAGAGTTAAACAATTGACTGACTGCTGCTTTCTACAGATACCAAGGGGCATCACCATATTGAACATCGTCATGCCACTAGAGAAAGTCCTTTCATTTAGTTTATGCCAGCACTCCTCAATCTACTTAATTAAAAGTTCCTTAATCCTTCATTTGGAAACCAGAAATAACAGGAAATATCTTATGGAAGACACTGAAGTGCCTATAGTAGAATTTTCACAAAGCACCATAAACGGAGGGGGTGGCATCCTTTACCTGGTATTTTATCCTGTTTTCTCTCAATAGCATCTACTAAATTTCTCTGAAGAGCAGCAACATGGTATAGACAGGTTTTCTAGCCATATACAGAAGCAACAACACCTTCAAATATCTGGAAAGCACGAATGTAACAAATGAACTTTTGTCATCTAAAGGACACCCACCTCTAAGGGGATGAAAATGAAGGCTGAATCATGGTCTCCAGTAGGACCTGGATTCTGATGGGAAGGTCCTCTCTTATTTCACATCCTGACTTCTGTGGTCTCAAATCAACAGTGAGTATGGGTGACACTGGAGAAAAATGAAATAAGGACTTTTCCTCAACAACTTTATCCTTCCCTTCTGCTGAACTTTCCTTCCTATGACAATATTTAGGGAATGATTTTGAGCCACCAACTATCTTATACAAAGACTCAATGAAATAGGCAGGCATTTTTACATTTTCACCAACCACAGAAAAGACACAAGGAGGAACACCAGAAGAAGGTGTGACATAGGTTGGTGTAACATAAGATTGGCCACAGGGTTCATTTGCTGTTGACAAGCTTATGAGAGGAATAAGGTGAGAAATGGAGTGTCAGCAACCCCAGAGGGGTTAAATTGGTGTCATTCATCTGCTAGATTCAAGGGAGGTAAGCACCAGGGGCTCCCTGGAAGCTTGCAAAAGGCTCTTTCAAGCCCAAGCAGTAATTCTTCTGAGATGGGGCTGTAAATCTCATCAATATAAAAATGGATGGTGTCTTAAAGGAGAAGCTGTAGACCAGCCAGTTGGGTCACTGGGTGAAGGCATTTGCTGGAAAGCCAGAGTTTGATTGGTAGAACCCAAACAGTGGTAAGAACCAATGCCCTCAGTTGCCCTCTGACCTTCACACATGTGCCTAGTCACACACATACACACAATACAAAAAGAGAACTTGAGCTGCAAAGTAGGAAAGACAGGTAATTTCAAGGGTAAATATGAAGTTAAATCAGCAGGACAAAGCCAAATATATGAAATGTAATTTACTCATTCCACATGTGTACATGTTTGTGTGTGCATGTGCTCATGGAAGGTCAGCCACCTCTCTTGAAACATGGTCTCTTATTAGTTTTGAACTCACCAATTAGGCTAGACTGGCTGGCCAATGACCCTGCCTCTGCCTTCTCAGCACTAAGACTACACCTTTACACCAGCCCACTGGGTATTTCCTGTGGGTTCTGGGGATGGAACACAGGTTCATGTTTGCATAGCAAGCATTTTCCCAACTAAGCCATCCCCAAGCCCTGTCACGGACATTTGAGTCCCTATTTCTTATGTTACAACTCACTGAGAACAGGGTGGTTTTATTTAAACACCACGGTTGATCTTTGGCTTTCATAGATTTTTGTCTGAATTTGTCTGCTTGATGGATGTACTCATGACCTCAGATCTGCAGTGTTGTTGCTTTCATGGGCTTTGCTGGCATGTGCAGCCTGACAAAAAGTTCCCATCATCCCTCAAGTGCTCCTGGTGGAGTAGGAGGGAGGCAGTGCTTTGCCTGCCTCCTTTATTTGCATACTATAAACTCTCATGCTCTGTTTAGCGCCAAGTTTTTCACGTGACTGTGCTTTTTACCGGTTATTTGCTGTGAAATTCTTCCCCAAGCATAGTGCTGAAGTGTTACAGTCTCCCTCGGTGCAAGGATTCTGTGCCATGCGTTAGGAAGTAAGGTAGATAAGTTTAGTTCAGGCACCAATTCTAGAGTCAGTCCTGAGTGCTGTGTTAATGACCCAGCGACGTGTATTAAGTAAGGCATCTTTGCCAGAATGGCAGGGCACACCTGTAATTCCAGTACTCAAAAGGCTGCTGAGGAAAATCATGCACTTGAGGCTAGTACAGATGAGCTGGTGAGATTCTGTCTTAAAAATCTCTCCAAAAGTGAGAAGCAAATGAACCAACATATAAAAGGAAGTTTTCCTTAAAGAGGCATGGCGGTGGCTCAGTGCAGTGCATCAGCTGTATGTGTGACAAGCATTTGTGAAAGGTGGTTGGCAGAGACTTATGTGGACCCAATTATGCATTAAACAATAGAATCTAAGTAGAGCAGAGGATGCCTCACTACACAGGGCTGTAGAGTAGTTGGTTTCAAACCAATCTGGCACCAAGAACTAGAAAATTGTATGTAAATGTTTGATGATGTTGAGCTGTAAAGTCAGCATGAACTTGCAGGTCTAAAATAGCACAGAAGAGAAAGCCATTGAGTTAGAAAGTGATGTTGAGAGAAACTAAAGAGAACCAAAGCAAAGGAAGCTTGATTTAGACACATTGATCAGAAGACCAAATCCTGTGACAATTTCATTTCCCCAATTGAGTCTACTGAAAGTATCTGGGATGCAAGGAGCTGAAGCTTGTAAGCTTGAAGAATAGCAAGTGAAGTGTTTACACTAGTGTGTACACTAGACCAGTGCACACATGGAAAAGCTGTGGGTCCATTAACATAGTCTTCATAACACCAGCACATAGACAGAAGCAATGGAATACAGAAACAAGGATCAAATCCACAATTGGTACATGACACAGGTGGCACTTCCCAGCGGCAGGGACAGGCTAAATGGTGCTGTGTGGCTTGACTATAATATGTGGCCCAACATATAAGATGACACCTTCTCCCATCACCCAGCAATATCCCCAGGTGGATATGGAAATGAATGGGGAACAGGAAACAAGCACTCCAGAGGACAACATATCTTTGAGGCAGACAAAGACTTCTTAGATACAAGATAGGAGAATAAGCTACCTAAGACAAACTGCAGTACATTTGAGATATGTACACATCTCTTCATAGGAAAACTCAGTTATGGGAATTAAAATGAATATCACCACCCAGGTACCCAGGTTCCAAACAAAAATCACAGGAGCCACCAAACTTAGAAGAGAGAGTATGGAGGAGAGGGAGGAAGAGTGTGTACACTTTCTCTGGCTCCATCTCTCATTGTCACTCACACCCTTGGAACACTGTCTCTTCCATTTCTAGATCGATACAGCTGGTCTTTGCAGGCTGCCTTTAGGAAACGTCTAGGGAGATGATGGGACACCAACCCCAAGCCTTCCTAATGAGGTAGGATTGACATGTGAACCAGAATTGCTATAGCCCCAGTCACAGCAGGCATGAGGGAGCCATGCTGAAGCCATAGTAGGTGTGATAACTATCTTGGTTGTCAACTTGACTACATCTGGAATTAACTAAAACCCAAAGCAGTTGGGCACAGTTTGTAGGAATTTTCTTAGTTGGATTATTTCAAGTGGAAGACCTACCCCAAAACTAGACCACACTTTCTTGTGGTAGCCTGTATATAAAAGGACATGGAAGCAGGAAGCTTTTGCTCATTGCCTGCTTGGCCTCACTCTCACTGGCAAGCTCATCTATTCTCTTCCTGAACCATTCCTTCTCTGGCATTGGAACCTACTTCTTTGTGATTCCAATGTGAAGTGAAAACTGAAAACAGCTCTCTAAAACTTCCCTGGGACTCCAGCACCAGATTAGGACTATACAGACATCCAGTCCCGTGGATTGAACAACTATCAGATACTTGGCTTTTCTCTTAGGAGACAGTCATTATTGAACTACTTGGACCACAGCCTATAAGCCACTCTAACAAATCCCTTAAAATATCTCTCTCTCACACACACACACACACACACACACACACACACACACACACACACACACATTAATTCATTCCATTCTGTTCTTTTAAAGAAACTGTTCTCTAAAATAACTCTAAAACTCTTTAATGTTCTGTTCCTTTAGAGAGCCCTGATTAATAAATACAACGGACATGAAGGGGGCCATACTTATGCTCAATATTACTCTCCAGCAGAGAAAGTTCATAGAAAATAGGGCAGCTACTCCATTAAACAGGTAGCCAAAGTCTCAAATAGTTTCCGTGACAACCACATTCTCAATCATTTGTGTTTTTTCTTATTTCTCATGTTTTCAAGTTTACTGAAAGTAAAAAAACAAACAAACAAACAAACAACAACAACAACAACAACAACAAAAAACACCAAGGAAAATATGAGGCAAACCAATCCATCTTTAGAAGATGAATTACTGGGCTACTATGTTACAGCTCTCTGTTTAGGTTCTGACTGTAAAGGTTCTGCGACCACATGTGTGTACAGTTGCCACTCACCAGAGGGACCCCTTATACCCTGGCATATAGTTACTGTTTCCATCCTCCGGCAGCCCTAGGTGATAATTAATCCCATTGTCTGAGCTTGTAGCCATCACTAGCCCTGGCAATGTATACCTTTCCTGACTCATGCATCTTTAACTTGGTTGCAGTGCCACTGAGCTTATCCTGCCTGATGTTCAAAGACCTGGTTACTATGCTCTAGGTTTTTTTCTACAAGTGTGGCTGGAGAATGCTGTTCTCATAAGATGCTGCAAGGCTGCAAGGCATTCAGTGCTTGCCAAGTGTTCTGTGGGCCACCATGTTTGGGACCGCTAGATCACACAACCTAAATAAGTTCACTACTGGAGGTCTTCTCAGACAAGGGCTATGAAAGAGGGATGTGGAAAGGCCACAGACTTGCTGAGGGCTCATGTTGCAGGATTCATGTTGTGCAGAACACACACAGTAGGACAGATTTTTTCATTGATGATTGGTTCCTCCCTCCCCTTCCCTTCATGGCTGTTCTGGGTCTCTTTAGCAAGGTCCTGTTTTAGGACCATTTTAAAACTACTAGTGTTTTCCCTGAGGATTCATTTGGATGGACATTTCTTTATGTTACTGTTTCTTTTCCTGGCTAAGAGCACATAAAGACATGCATCATTTTACAAGGCCATCATATCAGTGGCCCATGGGCTACATATGTCCTGAGATAGCTGTGCATGACTCTGAACACATTTGTAGGTGACGGTGTCATGTTCAGATGTCAAAAGTGCCACTGGAACTTTGATGATGCTAATGTGAACCTTTCTCTATTCTGTTTCCAGACATACAAACATCTGTCAGCTGCCCCCAACAGGAACCCCCAGAGGAACCTTTAGTTTGAAGTGTCTAAGTGAATTCATGAGATCCTATCAGAGCCTGCCTCTCTTTTCTCTCTTAGTGACCTTGCTCTCACCAGCCCATCAGATTCTATCAGAGACATGGACATCCATTCCTCCATTCTCACCCTCCTTCTGAAGGCCACCTAGTTCTTGGGAGTTGGGTTTGTAAGGATGCCCTGAACCTGCTTTTCTTTTGTCCTCATTGTTAGATCACCTGTTTCAGTGGTCCCTTCGCCTTTCTCAACTGTGCTACCACATCACCCACATTAAGAAGCCCATCATAGACAAAGTATGTTCATATTGTCTCAGTTGGTGCTGATGGTGAAAGGTAGCTAAGATAAGTAAGAATGAGGAGGAGGAGAAAAAAAGAGGAGGTGGGAAGAATAGTCTAAGGGGATGATTAAATATTTAAAAGGGGTCAGTATTGTCCTCTCTGAGAATTTTCATAGTGATTTTTTTTTTTTTTTTGCTCCAGGCAGTCTATAATTCTTAGCAATATAAAGGTATAAAGGCATGAAATAAGGATGTCAGCTACAAGTTAAACTCTTAAGTGTTCAACTATAAAATAAAATAACATTTTCATGAGCCACATATTAGGCTGGGGAAAATCATTTTGCCACTTGATGAAAAAGTCAACAGCTTTGCTAAGATGCTCTGTGACCCTGAGGGCTGGAACGGGTGAGGGATCAGTGGCCACCTAAAGCAGGGGAAATCCTCTTAGGCCAGTTTCTGCCCATCTGGAAGAACAAGGAGACAAAGTAAACGAGGCTGGGATGCTCTACAGGAGTGCACATGAAGACATTACTTGGGTAGTTAGTCTTAAAATCTATACCTGTGTTTACAAAACATGCCCAGTAAAGGGAGCAGCCTATGGGGTGACAAAGCAAGGGTGTACACTGCTCCTGAAAGAGTCTGTGAGGAGAAACCTAGGGAGGAAGCCTGCAAAGGCAAGAAATGACAGGAAGGACTACAGAGCTAAGGATACCCTGGTCAGCAACTCGACTGCAGGCATGGCGGTTTACACTCCACTCCCTGCCACCCTCCTTCTGTCTCCCAGCTTGTATGGTGTTATTAGGGCACATTTGACATCTGATCAACTGCACTCTCCTGAAATTATAATAGGATGAGGGTGAACACAAAAAATCCCCAAAGCATCACTACACATGTCTGTACTTTCTTATCAGCGCCAAGTTTTCTCATCTGTAATTTCCACTTTGTACACCAACTGCAGGCTCATTCAGGTACCCAATCTACTGAATCTCTATAAAATACTATCAAATTCCGCAACCTATAAATGCAGAGTGTGGCTTCCGTGTATACTCTTCTTAGAGTAGCATTGTTAAACCCAATTCTACCCCAAATGACAGAAAGTAATTTCCTTTATTATTTCCAAATTTGATTAAGCCGTCTTTCATAATATCTGATTTTGTTTTGCAGAATGCCGCTCCTCCAGCATCATTCAGAGATATGAACTCTGAATTCCACCTATGAACACAGAGAGGCCAATAGTTTTATTTGATTGGCCCAGAAATAAATTGTTATTATATTCTTACAGCCACTGCAGATAAAAACCTGGCTGCAGTTCAAAGTCGAGTGACCTCTTCCCACTCCACTGAGCAAGGTTATTGGCCCCCAGGCTTCCTGCTTTTCATATCACCACTGTAAGTGAGAGTGCTCTAGAGAGGGGCATGAAGCAGAAAACAAAGGTCAACACGTTCACATATACTTTTTAACACGCAAAGCCCAAAAGCAGTAGAGAAAATAGCTGCTGCTAAAATTTCAAACTTCTGCAGCAAGACATGTATAGTCAGACCACAGTGATTTAAATGAATAACTAGTTAGTGTCTTCAAGGACTAGTAAGGAATTTTGTTTTTAATGTCTGTCACTACCAGCATAGATACACATCAAGCTGTCATGTAAACATGAGTGAATTGGGTTCTTTTAACCTTAAATATAATTTACTGAGTCTCTGGTTATGCACAGCAGTTCATTGCAACCACTTTGTAAATTTTTCAGGTGTAAGATATTAATGTATATATCAAAGTCTTGACAACATAAAAACTGTCAAGCTACAGGTTCTTGATTTCTTCTATATGGTGGCCACAGATCCTACCCAAGTGCTGGGTCTCTGGTATGTTCTACTGATTATAGAAAGACTGGAGCAAAAAGCAAGGTACAGGCACTGTACATTGTTCCCTGACATACTAAGATGGAGCACGGCCCTTAGTGATGCCTGAAAAACTGCATTGTCTTAGTCACTGCAGACACAATGAGAAGTAGGTTGACATCAAAATAAACTTCTTATACTAGAGGGTGCTGATGCAGAATAGGTGTGTGTGTGTGTGTATGTGTGTGTGTGTGTGTGTGTGTATGTGTGTGTGTGTGTGTGTGTGTATGTGTGTGTGTGTGTGTGTACAAATCTCATGGGTTACATAATAGTTCCAAGTGGATAAAATGCAGGTTCTTCCATTAGGAATGTCAGAAAATGAACTCTCATGGATATCCTATTTTAATGATAGCTGGTCTTGAAGCAAAGTGCATCTATAGTGTTTCTACTCAAGATAGGTGACTTATTGTTACTCTAGAATCACCACACATTGGAGAAAAGATAGCATCTTCAACAAATCATGCTGGCAAAACTGTATAGTCACGTGTAACAGATGGAACTAAATGCTTATGTCTTACCTGTTCAAAATCGATTTAAAACGGATCAAATATCTTAATGTAAGATCTGAACCTCTAGAACTGTTACAGGAAAGTATAGGGAAAGACTTCAAGATATTGACAAGTAAAGAACTTTCTAAAAGACAGCAACTCAGAAAAATACCAACAATTAATAAACAGGATGGCATGAAATTTGATAGCTTCTGAAAAGCAAAAGAAACAGCCAATATAATGGGAGAAAAAGATTGTTATTTATATCTGACAGAGAAGATCAATATTCTAGGATATCTAAATAACAACGACACCCCAAAATCCCAAAAACCAAACTAAAATGAACAAAACACCACCAGAAATACAAACAACACAATCAACAAATGGTCTAATGAAATGAATAAAAAGCATTCATAAAATGAAATTAGCATGCCCAATAAATATATGATGACATGCTCACCATCCTCAGTTATCACGGAAATGCAAATAAAAACCCAGAGACCCTATCTCATCCAAGTCAGAACAGCAGCCATTAAGAAAGACAAATTCTGGCTGAGATGAGATGACAGTGCCATCTACTCTGCTGGTGGGACTGTAAACTGGCCAAGCCACTGTGGAAATCAGTATCTAGGTCCCTCAAAGGACTAAAATTAGAACTAGCATATGGCTGATCTTTACTACTTCTGGGTGTGTGTACTCCTGAAGGGCTCTGAGTCAGCATGCCAGAGAGATGCTTACATACACATGTACCAGAGCACTGTTCACAGCAATCAAATTATGGACTCAGACTAAGTGACCACTGACAGGTCAATGGTTAAAAAGTGCGTGCGTGTGTGTGTGTGTGTGTGTGTGTGTGTGTGTGTGTGTGTGTGTGTGTGTGTGTGTAGCTGTAAAGAAGAATAAAATTATGAGTTTGGCTAGAAAATGCATGTGATACAGCATCATCATATTAAAGTGATCCAAACTTAGACAATACATGCTTTCTTTCAGATGTGGATCCTAGATTGTATCTAGACATACACATACACATATGACATGAAAGCAGGAGGGAGAGTGGGGAGGAGAGATACTAGGTGGGGGAGGAAGGCGGAGACACAGTAAATGATTTGGTTACAGTCCATGGCACACTTAAGGAAAACTGCTTTCATAAAACCTATCATATTGTATTATTAATACATACCAATAGAATGTTGTTTTAAAAAATTAGAAATAAAAAGAGGAGTGCAGTAAGAGATCTAGACCTCTAGCCAGTGGAGGAGAGCCCTGGCTTGGGCAATCTGCAGACTTAGAGTGAAGCCAGTCAGAACTCTGAGTAGAGAGGAACACCTACTGGCAAAGAGGGTGTGAGGCTGGTGCCTTCTGAGCTACTGAGTTTAAATAATACATGTCCTAGGTTCCTACATGAAAATAATGACGAGGAATATGTAATGCCTGTAATAGCTATAGGGAATGTACATGTTTCTCATATTTTCTCATGTATTTGTTGGTATGCCCCAGGTAATGCAAGATTTCCTTCAAAACATCTAAAAAACTGCACCAGAGTTTTAAGAACACCCAGTCAGGGACTCCACTCCTTTGCCAATCCATTGCAGTTGGTCACATTGAAGTCTTCAGTACCTCTTCCCTCTTTGTGGACACCCAGTGGGAGCTGTCTGTCTGTCTTTCTCTCTGCAGCCGGTCTCTTTTCTTTCCAACAGTCTGTATCCCACCTTGCTCAGTAATTTTCTTACAGCAAGTGAAAAAGAAAAATGCTCGAACGGCTCCTCATTTGCTAAGAAAAGAAATTTCAAACAGCTAAGCATGCAGATCAATTCCCTGTTCCCTGCATGGCCTCTCTTTTTCCAGCCTGGACATTCATTTCTCTTCATTGGTCACTTGATGTAGTCAGATAGCCCTGGTTAAGAGAAAGATCCCCTCTCAGCAAGTAATTTTCCCACAGGGAATGTTCTGTTCCCACAGGAAGAGTTTCTCCACACTTAATACTCAACCTCCTAATACCTGTTTGGTAACCTTCATGTGTGTGCACATGCACACAAGCATGTGGGAGCATGTGGGAGCATGTGGGAGCATGTGGGAGCATGTGGGAGCATGTGGGAGCATGTGGGAGCATGTGAGAGCATGTGGGAGCATGTGGGAGCATGTGGGAGCATGTGGGAGCATGTGGGAGCATGTGGGAGCATGTGGGAGCATGTGGGAGCATGTGGGTATGGAGGTCATAAGTCAACCTTGGAGCCATCTACTTTGTTTTTTGGGGACAGAGCTGGTTTGTGGGTGCTAGGATATAACTCAGGCCCTCATGCTGGTGCAGCAAGTACATCCTTGACCATGCCATCACTCCAGTCCCACTTGATGGTTTCTTGAATGCTAAACATAATTTCTTTTTATCACATTCCTCAGCCAGAATTAGACCCACCTTCTCCTGCACTCCTGTGATGTTTGTTCATTCCTTATTTTTATATTCTACTTGCCTTTATTATGCCTGTCCGTGACTGATATCTATTTGTGAAGGTACAGCTTGGTGTTTAGTTGTCCATCAAGCAATGCAGGTATCTGTAAATGGCATCAAGAATGCGAAGCAATAACAATATGGCTTCTTAAACAAACCCTGCATTACGATAACACGGGTTAACATGCCAATGTGAACAGGAGAAATTTCACAAGGCCTCACTCCATAGATGAAAAGCTAAAGGCTATTAAAAATGCCGAGAGGGAAAGAGCTATTTTCTCACAGTGATGAGCACCCTATGGTTATCCAATACCAAGTAGTTGGCTCTGAAAAATATGAACAAGCAGCACTAACCAGATTCAGTAGGTTGTATTTATAAATTTATTTTCATATTAAAGAATAAGATGCCACGGATTCCATAAGGAGTGGGCAGTGAGCGGGAGGGCTTGGAAGGAGAAAAGGGGGTGATGTAATTATATTTTATAATTAATATAAAAGAAACAAAGAACTTGATACCATCCATAAGGTTTAACAATGGTTGGAGAGAGACAGAGAGAGAGAGAGAGAGAGAGAGAGAGAGAGAGAGAGAGACAGAGAGACAGAGAGGCAGAGAGACAGAGAAACAGACAGAAAATATCAGTTTTCTCTAGAATAAAATCATCCTTAGACACAGGTATATATACATAACACTAGTTGAACTCAGCAGGCATGTGTATACATATATAAAACAATATAAATTAAAGTAAAAGAGATCAAGAATTTGAAAGGGAGTCAGGGGCATAGGAGAAGTAGAATGGAGAGAGGGAGAGGTAGAAGAGATGTAAATATAATACTCATATATTAAATTCTCAAAAATAAATAGTTTAAATTTAAAAATAAAAGCTTTGTATTTGTACCTCTTACAATGCCTGTGTTCCTTGCACACAGTTGATGCTCAAAATTTTAATTTGACTACCTGATGGGATCAGCGCTTTAAACAAGCCTCTGTTTTTTTTGTGTGTGGTGATACAATAATAGAGAGAATGTGGTATGCTACTGAGAATAAAGACAAACGGCAGAACTGACAAAGCACTTTGAAAGGTCAATTACTGCTGCGCTGTCTGTTTCCCCAACCAAACTTACAGCCAGAACTCTTCAACATGGAGCTGAGACAACTGATCCCAGCTGTTCCGTGTTCTCCTGGAACTTATTATTTCCAAAGCACAATTAAACACAGCACTAGAAAAACACCATGAGGAGAAACATGCCATGAAACTCCCAATGCGAATAGCCACACTTCTATTCTCTATATTGCTTCATAAGTAAAAGAAGATATTAAGACTCAGAAGTTAGACAAGATTAATTTTAGGAAGAGGAAATACCTTAAATAGAATCATTAGAAAAAGATATTGTAGTGCCTTTATTTCATCCGAAACTGATGAAATATTTTCTGACTCATATTGGCAGTCATTTTTTTTTTTTTTTTTTCAGAATCTTAGTAAAACAGGTGCGTTCTTAACTAGATCCTCGTCACTGTGCCCAGCTAAGTGTTGACAAGGAAGCACAGGCCATAGTCCATTGTGTGTGCACCTCCTTTTCACTTTACAACCTTCTAGCTATGAATTGCATCTTCATAGCTGAGAAGTCTGACATCCTCCCACACCAGTGCCCTGGTAAGTAGATTCTTTCATCTGCTTGTTCCCTCTTCATTCTCCGTCCACTTTATTCTTCATCAAGCAAACCATCATACTTCTGGCTCCAAGTTTTCTGGTCTCACCCTTTTCTTTGATCTTTTTTAGTTAACCATGGTCTTCGTTTTTGTCCTGTTTTCCACAGTGCAGTAAAGCCAACTTTCTTTGTCTTCTCTGCTTTGGACAGTCTTTCAGATTCAAGGCCCGCCAGATATTAGACCAGAACTTTTTGCCTCTATTTTGCTGAGCCGAGAAGACTGACCTATAAATAGCTCCTGACTCCCTTCACATCACACAGAAGAATGCTAACTCAGGCATGTGGGGCTCACAAAGAGGAAAGCTCTAGACTGCTCTGGTGCTGTCAACATTACCCAGGTCTCCCACAGCTTTGAACTGCCCTAGGGATGGAATATTTGTTTTTGTTTTTTGTTGTTTGTTTGTTTTTTTGAGACAAGGTTTCTCTGTGTAGCCCTGGCTGTCCTGGAACTCACTCTGTAGACCAGGCTGGCCTCGAACTCAGAAATCCACCTGCCTCTGCCTCCCAAGTGCTGGAATTAAAGGCATGCGCCACCACTGC
>CM052703.1:36450556-36551369 GCA_028551405.1 Uromys caudimaculatus
ATGACTAAGGATGTTGAACATTTCTTTAGGTGCTTCTCAGCCCTGTGAATTTCCTCAGTGAGAATTCTCTGTTTAGCTCTGTTCCCCATTTTTTTGATAGGGTTATTTGGTTTTCTGGAGTCTGACTTCTTGAGTTCTTTGTATATATTGGATATTAGCCCTCTATCAGACGTAGAATTGGTTAAGATCTTTTCCCATCTGTTGGTTGTCATTTTGTCCTATTGACAGTGTTCTTTGCCTTACAGAGCTTTGCAATTTTTTGAAGACCTGCTAGAAAATGAACATATTCTGGACTCATCAGAATAAGCAAAAAGTACCAGGGAGGAAACAGATAGACAGACTGACATGAACCTTTGTCCTGCTAGTGTGAATGCAGATATTTTCTGCAGCCTTCCCTCAACAGGCATGTAGCAGTGCCTTCAGTGGGTCAATTGGAGAGATCCACGAGGCCATGTCACTTGAGAAAGAAGAATCAGCCTTCATGTCAGTTTGTCTATCTGTCTCCTCCCTGGTACTTTTTGCTGATTCTGATGAATCCAGAATATGTTCATTTTCTAGCAGGTCTTCAAAATGAGTCAGCAGCCCCAGCCAACACCTAAACTGCATTCTTCTGAAAGATGTAGAGGAAGAAGATCCAGTTCAGCCACCTAACCTACTGAATTGCAAAATGAACAAACAAACTTGCCCTTAGGCCATAAATGTATGGGGGCATTTCTTATAGTCATAGGTGACAAGTGTGACTGGGAACTAACTAGGATGTGTGAATGGTCTCAGACCCAAGGATGTCTTAAAGGGGGTCTTATCAAAGAGGAACGATGGTGATAGCTGTCATTGAGAAGAACATCACTGGACAGACAAAGTCTTACAGGATTCTCACCTGGGTAGCCATACTGCCTAGATCAAAGGATATAGATATCTGTCCAGGAGATAGAGGTGGATTAGATTCTCTGGAAAACAGTTAACTGTGCCCATATGCAGAAGTCTGTCAAGTCTACATGGTGAGTTCAGGAGTCTATGAAGTCAAATTATAACTTCACCAGTCCTTTAAGTCTTTGGTCATTGGCCTGAAACTTGGACGGAGTAGCCCAGGCATCAGAGAGAACAGGGAGGAGAAAAGATAGGCTCACTATATTCTTTTCTATTGTGTGTTTCTATTAGGTCTGGATCTCATGATGGGAAATGTCCCTTACGAATAGGTTTATAGCTCTCATACTTGAACAGATGTGCCTAGAAGTGTTGGAAGATTTTCTTCATGAGAGTAGTCATAGGCTGCTTCATGATCTAGAGAAAGCATAGGTTTTGTTAAGACATTTTGCCCTTGGGAGGCGCTGCCAAATGCTGAAAGTGAGTTTGAAGTAGGGGTCTCAACCTGGGCTGCTGACATTTGGATCCATCATTCTTGGTGCACAAATGGGGCAGAGTGTAGTTTAGGGATGGTTAGTAACATTTCTGGGGTTTTGTCACTAGCTACTACTACTAACCCCAACCGACACAGCATGAAATATCTCTAGATATTGCCACCTGTTATCACGGGGGAACAGAGTACTGTCCTTAGTGGAAAAAAAATCACTGCTTCAAAGAAACATAATGAAACAAACATGCCATTTCTCTCTGTGCTGAGAGTTTACTAAGTTACTAGTTTAATAAACTGAACATACAACTCAAATGGAGACATTGGAGACACAGCTCTGTGGCTCTTTGTCTGAAGAAAACTTTGGGGAAGTAGAATCCCATATTTGAAACAACAGCAACAACAACAACAACAACAACAACAACAACAAACCCACCCTACTTCTTTAAGAGGTAACTATATACAAGTAGAAAAAATATTTCTACAAACGATAAACTATGGTGCCTGTCTATGGAGGATTGGTTGGACATCATAGGTTGTTTGACTTTGTTGCAATTTCTTGGTTATGAATTTGAACCAACTTAGAGGATGAAAAAGGAGCCTAAAAAACCTGAAGGAAATGTTTCTTAAAATAGCAGTGGGTTTTCACAGCACGTTCTGCCTTTCTTTCATGGCCATGCACATGCCTACAATCGCACAAGCTTTGTCTTAAGAAGACTTTGGAAGAGGTAGAGACTGTGAAGGTTGTGGCACCCACATGAGAATAACAACAGCCAGACTGGGTGCCTGCTTCCTAGCCTGCTCCTTGGCTTATTAATGCACATTTAATATTTTTCTAGTAACAAATTAGTTTGTGTTACTTGTAGGAAATTATGGAAAGTATAGAAATTCCAAAAGTCAACAATGCCAAACATCCTCTCCTGTGAGAAATGAGAACCAAGTCTTTCTTAGTGTGAAATGGACATGAACTTATGTTCTTAGCACAAAAGGAAGGAACTGTAGGTCCCTAAGGACACCTGTTGTAAAAATCTTTGTTCTACCTGTACACAGGCATGTATCTCCTATGAGTTTTTCTTGCCACATGTCAGAGCCACATTCTAAGGATTTCTACTATATAACACACTGGGAATTAGTTAGTTGTCCCCATCCAAAGGCCTGCATTGATATCTGTAATCAACATATTAATTGTATTGCTTAGAAATGCACACATGAGATGTAGCTAACGTCTTTGCCTTTATGTGTCTCCTTTCAACCAGTGAGGTGATTTTTGCCCCTAGATGTTTGGCAGAGTCTGAAGACATTTTGGGTAGTCACATCTGGATGAATAAATGACCATTGTATTTAGTGGGTAGATACAGAGGGTGTGTCAAGTCATGCTCAGATGCACAGCCAGCCCCATAGGTATAGCAGAGAATTACAGAGCCCCAGGTCAGCACTGTGAACAGTTCATTCGGTGGTCATCACTATCTCTTTTCCTTGTTTGATTCCCCCCAAGTCATAATTACACTGATTATCAGCATTTTTCATAAATCTTACTAACATGGCACTATTTTCCCACATCATTATTCTTCAAACTGTGACACTTAGCACAGCAGGAGCGTCTAGTGCATGGTTTAACTGCTCCTCACTTACGATTGCCGGCGCCACTTCTTCAGCATCGTAAGTAACACTGAAATGAGTATTCCTGTTTCTATTTCTCTAATGCTTATCTTTAGGTGGCTTCCTAGAACTGCAATTATTGATCAAATGAAATGAGCACCTTCTCTTCTCACTCCATACTTTCCCCGTGAAGTCGGGCAGCATGTTTAAGGACCTGGAGGCCTGCTCTCCTGTGTATCTTGCTGAGTTGAAGGTTGAGATGCTAATATCAGCATTGCATCTTATAGCCTGTGTGTGATCTAGAGTCTTTGACCTGCAGTCTCCTAACTGACAGATGTGATCCAGGCACTATGTCCATCTTGTCCTAATAAACACATCATGACCACTTAGTTTACGAAATGATTGACCACACTGCCATGACATGACGCAAACACAAATGTATGCGTATACACTATAGGTAGTTAAAAATCTTGGGCCCCCAGATTTACTACACAAATGTATTTCCCTGCCTGCCCCTTTCCAGCAGATGGTGCTGTTTTCCAATGTTTAAACTTCTTACACTGCAAATTATAACTTTTGATTGATTGTGCAGGGCTGCTCAAGGGTCTTTAATGAAGTCTACTTTGCACTTTGCTAGTATTGAAATTGCTCACAGGCCCCAAATCGAATCTGAAAATGAGATGGCGTACCTCAAACATAAAACCAGTCTCCTCAGAATTGATGAAAACAATGTGTTTTAAAAGTACCGAGGGCAAACAAGTGATGAATCACCTCCTCACAGCAATGATGGATTAAATTTAACTTATTTCCTACTGACTTAACTTATTTCCTAGCAACATAGGAGAAAATGGTTTTGGGATGCTGAGATGGGAGTCGAACAGGGCAATTACAAAAGATAGTGAGGCATGGTACGGGTTTCATATTGCTCTTATGGCAGATGCCTACCCTGAGTGTTCCTAGGTCATGAATTAAATGGCTGGGTGTTAGAAGTTACTTATTTTGCCAAAGAATTTGCTGTTTAGATAGAAGAAGAGGTATAAGATCTCCTTTTGGCCAGCAGGAGCAGAGATAAATTCTTATTGTCCACATGGGTTACAAGTCCTCTTTAACACAGTTGGGACTCAGAAGAACTCTTTTCTTCATCGAGGAAGTGGCTTCAATGAGGAAAGTAGGCCAGTCTAACCTTCCTGAGAACAGTGTCAGTCTGGGTGAGGATTCAATTTCAATAAGCTACCTTGTCTTCTATTCATGACCAGGGAAGAAAAGGGTCCTCTTAGAAAAAGGAAAGGAACAAATCCAGACAAACAGAAAACGGACTACCCTTAATATTCAGTCCACAATCTGCACATCCCAAACAGCAGTCACCAATCCACAGAGAAAACCCATCCAAGTTTCAGAAGAGCAAAGACAGTACACAGGTTACTGGCAGTTGGTTGCTAAGGAAATGAACTATAGTAATTTCTACTCCAACTTTGTAATTTGACATATGAGTTGTTACATGTTCATTAAAGAAATGAACATATATTAAAAATTATGTAAGTAAGGCTTACCCGAGTCCAAAGTTGGACAAAACAATATTTCTACATTATTTCTAAACATTTCTGAATCAAACCAATAATGGAGTATTTTTACATAACCTGGTAATACTAAATATATGAGCCCCTTTTATTTCTCTCTCTCTCACACACACACACACACGATTGTATATAGACTTTAAAAAAGAATCACAAAAGGTAGAGTCTTCCCTGTTGAAGTGCTGGGCATTTGAAAAGAGGCAGGGCGAGAAGAATTAACATTCTCTTGAGATCCCTTGACATCTAATGGCATCTCAAAAACAAGTCACAACTTATGTAATCTAACTGCTGCTTTAAGGAAATACAGAGGTCACTTATCTTTCTTAACCTATACCCCAGGTTGGTCTTTAATGCTAGAACTTAACAAACCATTTGTAACCCAGCAGGCTTTGCTTTTAGATACCTGGCTTGCTCATCTGCAAATAAGCTCCATTTGATGGATTTTGTTTAGTTTTTGTTCTTTGAAGTACATCACACTTGGTGACCAGTTTTATTCTTGGGGATGCTTAGGGTAGACATTTTTAAACTAATTCTTTAAAGCTATCAGTGACTTTATAGATTTGAGATCATAAATGTTCATGGTGCAAAATATATCAGCTAAGTCTTGCAGTCAGAGAAAACCTATGCTGACTGTGGTTCCCTTGTCAGGCAACAGATTCAATCACAAAATTTCCAGCTTACAGGTGAAAATGAACCATCTCTAAGGGGGCTCCATTGCCAGTCATGTGAAAGCTGGCATGAGAAATCTCCATGACCGTCACAGTTGAAGGGCTCAGACATATTTGTCAGGGTCTCATACCACAGTTTCTTATCAGCATACAGAAATGCTTTCCTGTTTATCATCACATTGTATCTAAGAATTCATTGCACTCTGTTCTCTTTTCAAGGGAAGCCAAGGGAACCAGAGAAAAGTTATTTTATGTGTAAGCTTGAGAGAGTGCATCTCCCTACATTTTTGTAGATAATAAAATTTACTTTCAAATGATCATACTCTGTATGTAGGAGATAAAAATACATCAAACCATGGATAAGACATAGTCAGATGTTAGTTGAGTGGTGTGAGCAAATGCAAGTCACAGAGCTGCCTAAGAAATGGTAAAGGAATTTAAATACCACAGGCAGACTTAAAGGCATTCTTGCCTTCCAAGTCAACTTCATCAGTTAGAAAAGTAACTTAATTAGTTAGAAAAGTAAGTTTTCTCATGGAACGAAAGTAGAAAGTAAGCAACACTTTACACACTTCCTTGGACTGCCTGTTTCCAGTAGGTTTTTTAAGAGGTCTCTGCTATTTACAAGGTCTTTTTGAACATTGTTCTGTATTCTTAAGTATATCTGCTAGGTCTTGGCAGTGTGTAGGGTGTCCCATTTCCTACAAAGGAGAGAGCTGGCAAAGTCACAGCCACCTGTCCTGCCAGCGGTGTGATTTATGAGAAAACTAGGGGGCAGGAATAATCAACTTGGGTCTCCCTTCCTTGTTTGGCACTGCCATTTCTCAGCGCCTCAGGCTGTTTCCTGCCCATGTTCCACTTTGATGCAACTTTCTCATGTTTCCCCAGTGAACAGTCTCTAACCTCATTTACAGGTGATCTCTCTCTCTCTCTCTCTCTCTCTCTCTCTCTCCATATATATATATATATATATATATATATACACATACACACACACACACACATACGTATATATGTATATGTATATATGCTCTTGAGTCATTTCTTATTTCTAAATCAATGCATGTTCTGCTTGGGAGCAGAAGCTAGTTTAGAGACTGATTCTTTCTGAATTCCTATAAATTCGGAGTAATTGCCCCAGCTTTCAGGTTATCTGGATATATAGGTAGTAGGAGAAAGGGAACGAACATGATCCTGGGATGGATCCAAATGGGATGGATCTCTGTCCCATCTGGGTATGTATCTAGGTATGGGACATTGATAGGACTTTCTCTTCTTTCCCAAGTCACATGGAAAATATCATTAGGACATGTGGAAATTGGAGCTCTGTGACATTAACAATGCTTCTTGGCTTGCATGGCCTCTCTGTTTATTTCCCTGTGACTGGAAGCTGAGCATTTTGATTGAGTTCTAAGAAAACCCCATGACAAACATGAACCGTAGATGATAGGTTATTTCCCCGCCAGTGAAATGAGCCAATTCAAGCCAGATTAGAATATATTAAAGGCAGGTTTATTGAGAAGCTGCCCTTTAGCAGGCAAGTTTACTGGCCCCAAGGACCTAGGTCAGGGAAGTCACCATGGGGAAATGGAGAGGGAAGAGGGAAGAGAGAGAAAGAGAAAAAGGAGACAAGCTTAGAGAGAGAAGGAGAAGAAGGGGGAAGGATGAGCAAAATGTCTGGATTATATAGGGAGGAGCCTCTGGGGGAAGGGCAGCCCAGGTCCTGGCCCGGAAAACTCAGAGTTTGGAGGCCAGGGTATGCCAGGTAGGGACTGAGGGATGCTGGAGAGAACCTGGAGGCCAGGTCTGCTTTGGTATGTAAGATATGCATCTTGGCTGGGCAGTGGTGGTGCACGCCTTTAATCCCAGCACTTGGGAGGCAGAGGCAGGTGGATTTCTGAGTTCAAGGCCAGCTTGGTCTACAGAGTGAGTTCCAGGCAGCCAGGGCTACACAGAGAAACCCTGTCTCAAAAAAAAAAAAAAAAAAAAAAAAAAAAGATATGCACCTCAGTCTCTTGTCCCCGGGTCTGAAACCAAACAATTAGTAGCATGGAGAAGCAAAAATCAGGAGGCATGAAGAAACATGTTCTTAGGGAGATGTGGGAAAAGAAGCAGGTGTGTACACAGGAGGGGTGGCAGGCATCAGGCAACCTCAAGAGAGGATGTTCGCTGCTCTGTGCTCTTCAGGTCTGAGAACTTGCCCTGATACTCTGCCACCTCCTGTGGAAACTACTTTGAATGTGTTTCTGTTGCTTGCATCCAGCCTGTCTCTAAGAAAAGCCTTGGCTTCTGTCCTGACACAGAATGACATTTGATGTACGATGAGAACTATTATAATTTCCAGCAGGCCAGCCAACCATGGCTTTTTCCTTGGTCCAGGAAAGGGCTCAATACACAGTCAGGATAGAGTCTACACTCTCATGTTCTATCAAGCCACTCTAATGAATGCTGGAAAGGAGCTCTTGGTTTACCTAGTGGTTGATTTCTAACATCCTTTTAGCTCTGCTTTCCCCACAACCAGTATCTAGAGGTAATGCAACCTGAGGTCCCTGGTAGAAGCCAGAAACGCTGGCTAAACCCATGCCCTATGTATGTATAACTTTATTTTGTATGAATATACTCATGATAAGGCATAATTTATAACTTAGATAAGTATGATATAAACTCTAAAAAGTAGGCTATAATCACATATTCTAATAATAAAAGTTATTATGAATATTAATTTCTGGAATTTCCTATTTAATCTCTTCAGATACAGTTGCCAGCAGGTAACTAACCCACAGAAAGCAAAGTCTCAGGCATGAGAACTACTGCACGATTTTTCCACACAGCTATTCAGGTCTTTGGAATCAAAATCACTTGATAAACTCAGTAGTGGGATGCTTTGCTAGGATCTGTGAGGTTCTGGGTTCAACTCCGTGGACACGCCCACACCAACACCAAACATGCATATTTTTATCTATCCTATCTTCTTTCTTTCATTCATTTGTTCATTCATTTACAGTCACTGCAGTGCCAGGAGTTAAACCCAGGACATTGTGTGTTAGGCAAGTGTTGTCATGAGCTTATACCCCTATTGCTATTTTATACATCGAAATCTTAGCATTGACATAATAGTATTTTAATATTAAAGCCTACCAATAATTAAATCTATCCTTTCTGTTAAGGACAGGGTGAGTATTATACAGCTTCATTGATGTTCTATAAGGAGGTGCTATGATGTAAATTGTTGGGTTCTTAAACAGTAGTTGATGTCCTAGAACCTGCTGGTGTGGCTCTATGGGCTTGTAATGCTAAGTGATCTATACGCAAATATCCTCAGTCTCAAGGTATAGCCTCACACACTTCCAGTAAAGGCAAGGGCAGTTTCTAAGAAATCTACTCAGCACAAGCAAAGCCTTTCCAGACTATTTTTGAGATGTAGGCTTGAAAAAAAACCAAGAAAAGCAGAGTAAAAGAAAGTAGTTGAGGGAAAATATATAAACAGTACACTCCTGTTTGCTAAATGTACTTCTTCAAGGGTGGAAATGCAGGTGTGTTTAAAGCACGGATGGTCAGACGCTGATATCATACAAGCCATGGATTGCTTAGAAGAGCAAAATATTGTCTTCTCCAAAGTGACTTTTTGGTTTTGAAAAATTATGGGACTTTCACTCTTACCATTGTGAGGTATTTAAGAGTCACAATAATCAGTGACACTTTGGACAGTGTTCAGACTTGGTAGATTCTCATGCCCCATAGGTTTCTGGCACCATGGGATGGTCCCTATAATAAGTGCATTTACATGCAACAGCCTGAAATTTTAGGAATAAATTGAAATATATGACCTGTATTTAGAGAAAACACCAAAGTAAATGTGAAAGCCTTCTTGTTTTCTGAGTAATCAAAATATGCAAAGGGAAAGTACATTTAACAGCTGTGTACTCAGAATGCATTTTTAGGAAGAAGTTTCTACTATTAAGATTTCTGAATCACTTCAGAAATGTGAGCTTTAGATGGCTGAAACTGGTTAGAGACAAAGATCCAGCCACCTCTAAAAACAAACAAACAGACAAACAAAACCCCACAGCAATAGAGTTAAGTTTGAAGAAAACATTTCATGTGAAAAATAAAGGGATTGATCACTGTCTCTGACTTGTTCTCTGCACCATTATTCTTTTGAAGCATAGATGAATGATGAGGGGGAAATTGGAAAAATGAGCTTCCTAGAGAAATGGTCCTCTCTCTAAATGACAGCTTTTTAAGTATTTCACCCATATGGTTTGTATTGGTAGAAAACTTTAAGGTCAAAGTTTCATAATCAGTCTTAAAGTTTGCCTGCCTGAGATGTGTATTGCAGGATTAATAAACTTATGGCTAAAATTCTCTTTTTAAGCTCAGTCCTGGGGAATCACTTAATCATACAATTGAATTCTTTGATTTCTTTTACTCCTTTTTTTTCCCCTAAGTACTAACCTGGCCTGAGCGCCCTTAGCTTCTATGACCCGACGAGATGGTTGCATCAGTACGGTATGACAATAGATTTCTTCTGCTGTATGAACATGCAGGTGCCAATGGTGTTTCTCTTGGGTGCCCTAAACTACATGTTTAGGGTACTTGGTGAGTGTTCCATCCTTCTTTGAATGTATGAGAGAGTATCAATATGTGCTGAGCCTCAGGCAGACTCAAGAATGACATGAAAGGGCACAGCTGTTCAGTCTCCCTGAACACTTACGATGGTATGGAAGGAGAACGGGAGAATTTGGCAGGAAAAATTACCATCTGGTGATTTTTTAGATTAGGTCTGGATAAAACAGATGAACTCCATGTTGCAAGCACCGGCTGCTTTAACTCCCTACCCATCTTATCATTTCATGAGGGCCAACCCTCTTTCAGAAACTACTGTCTTTTTTTTTTTTTTTTTTTTTTTTTTTTGGACCAATTGTGAAGGATGTAAAGTGAAAGGGAATGAGAAAGAGCTTGTTTCTGCATGTTGTAATTCCTTCTAGCCTGCCTGCTTCTCTGTTTGCCCTTCTGAAGATTTTATTGAGCAACTCTGTCTCTGTGCTCTAGGCTCTGTAGCAGTCATTGGAAATAGCTCATATTTCCTGGCTGTGTTGAGCTTACAGACTCACAGTGTAGATGGATAGATAACACGTTCATACACTTGGATGTATAATAAAAAGCCTAGGTACAATATTCTAAGTAAAGGGAAGGAGGTAGCTGAAAGTTCACACAAGGTCTGTGAACTAGACTGACACGAGATCTTTAAAAGGCAGATGTGAAGAGAAAAAAAAATCAAAAGATCAATATATAAGTCATAAAGATCAGTACAAAGGTCCTAGAGAAGGAAGTAACATGATCCTCAAAGAAGCCAAGTGGATTTAATTGAGGCAGAAGCCAGGAGTACAGGGCTTTATGGTCCTCGATTATCTTCTTTGAACTGAACTACCTGGTGCCTCTGGAGGTGTTCTGGTACCAGAAGATGGTTGTGTCACACTGGGGCCATAGAGAGTAGTAATAGTAGTATTACACACAATACCATGGGAAAGATAAGAAGAGCATTTAACTCTGAGGAGCCCTAAGTAGCTAAAACATACCTTAGTTCAGATAGATGACAGAAGGGATATGGAGAAGTAAATGGATTTTAGATATATTTCAGAGGTCAGATAAAGATGTGCTTGTCTTGACATGTGAGGTACAAAGGGGAAAGTGGTTTGGTAAAGAACTGATTCATCTATAACCACCAGGGTGAGTATGGCTTCAGGCAGTGAGACAGACAAAGCTATAAGAGACAGATTTGGTTGCATCATTCCACATTAACTACATTTGCCAATTATTTGAGTTGTTAGGATGGATATGTTTACTAGACAGTTGGATGTAGGACATGGAAACACACAAGAGATGAATTTGATGATCATTGGTTTACAGATAGGACCTGAATTATTGGTGTCAGTGAATGTAGTTACAGCTAGAGTGAAGGGTAAGCGTAGAAGAGAGGCTGTGACTAGGTGGGGACTTACGATTCTAGCATTTAATGATCATTCTTGGAAGGCAGTTTGGTGTCTTGAAAAGGTAGAAAGAAATCTGAGAAATTTTGGGAAATAGAACCCTAGAGAAGGAAGCAATCAGAGGGGAGAGGCAAAGGTTAGTGACACAGGGCTCAGGCTAAATGTTGTCTGTAAAGGCTGGAGGAGCTAGTCAGGAAGGCTTGAGGGGAGAGAAAGATGAGGCAGAGAAAGAGAGAGAGAGAGACCAAGAGTTGTCAAGACTTTCTGAAGTTCTCTTACAAAGCAAAAGGCAGAAGGCAGGTGCTATGGTTTGAATTTGGTTTGTCCTCAGTGAAACAAGACTCAATTCCTCCATATATCAGTAATGAGCTATGGGGTGGAGTGAGAGATGTTTGGATCGAAGGATGGAGGAGGCCTATTAAATGTACTCAAGGGACTGGGAAGTGCAGCGCCCTTCCTTCTCTTCTGAGAGCACATCCATACCCTCTTCCCCTTTAGCTTTCCACCATGTGCTGAAGAAGCATCTGGACGCTATTTGAGGCCAAGCAGGTACAAAGGCCTGATCTTGAACCTCATGGCCTCTAGAACTATGAACCACGGGGAACTTGTTTTTTCTATCTATCATCCAGTCTTGTGAACTTTCTGTTACAGCCATAGAAAGTAGACTTGGCCAGGGTAAGAGCAAAAGAGGCATGTCCCTCAAAATGGACTTTTCTTTTAATAGTTTTATTTGATGCTGAGTGATATTGGAGACTAAGCACTGAAGAATAGAACTAGAGTTAAGAAAGAAGTAGATATGGAGGAGAAAAATGAAAGTCATGATTCATAGCCTTCGGTTCCTGAGCAGGATGAAAGGGTAGGATTTATAACCCAGGAGCAGGACTGGACTTGGATGGGAGGGAGGGTATTCCTGTGCTAGAAAGAAAAAGACAGTAGAGTCAGGGTAAGCTAGGGTTTAACATGGTAATGGAAAGCTAAGAAAGTTACCCACATGGATACTTTAGTGTTTGAACTAAAAGCATAGTGCTCATCACTGTGACCTGACCTAGATTTACTCTGTATATGTGTACCAAGCCCAAGACATTGTCTGAATTCAATCTACCAGCAAGTAGTAGTTAGTATAGGGCAGTGGTTCTCAGCCTTAGGTCATGATCCCTTTGGAGATTAATGGACCCTTTCACAGGGGTGACCTAAGACCAAAGGAAAACACAAATACTTATAATTCATAACAGTAGCAAAATTACAGTTATGAAGTAGCAATGAAAATAATTCTATGGTGGGGGTCACCACAACCTGAGGAACTGTATGGAAGACTGTAACATTAGGAAAGTTGAGAATCACTGGTGTAGGGTAAAAGCATGAGCTCACTTCTGGGTTATGAAAATCTACCAGTCCCTGAGCTTGAAAATGCACCAATCCCTAGGCTCAGGACTTGAAAACCCACCAATCCTTAGGCGCAGGACTTGAAATCCCACCAATCCCCACTCTGGAAAACTCTGCTCCCAAGAAACCCTATATAGACCTGCCTCCTGCTCAGGTCGTTGCTGCTTCTTGGCTGAGGAGAGGCAGCCACTCTCTTGTATCTTTCCCAATAAATACGGTGTATGGGTTTTTTTGTGCAGTATGACTTTGTGCTATTCCTTGGCTGCAGACTGCCAGGATACTTTTCTCTTGAGAACTGCAGCACTTCCATTGTGGAAACCTTTCCCTTCAGAGTTATAACACTTACAGCTAATTGGTCTGTGTCTTCTCTTGGGGATCTATTATTTTCTTTTCACTTTGATACAAAAATTTAGTAATTAGTACCTGGGAGCAATTTAATTGGCCACACTCCTCAGGTTAGTGTCACAACCCAGAGAAATAGTTTTCATAGAAAATGTTGTATTGGGCAGAAGGAAAAAAATGGGTCACAGCTCAAAAAAAAAAAATCCTGTTCGGTGAAAAATGTAGCCCAGTCTGAGGATATCCCAGGAGAGTTTTTTCATCTGGCCCCCAAGCTAGAAAACCTGAGAGTGAGAACTCCACAGCCTCTGAATAGAAAGGAAAGCCAGCATAGCTGCATATTCATTCAGTCCTGGAGCACATGAGCAGATGTGAGCAGAGAAAACACAGAGGCCTGGGAAGCATGTGAGAATTCCAATCCCAGGTGTCCTTGGAGCAAGCTACTTAGCATTTTCAACCTTATTTTCTCATCATAAAATGTGAATAGAATCTGAGCTCTAAGAGTTGTGCAGATTAAAAACACACTCCATGAGATACATTTTACAGGCATAGCACCTACCAGAAATACATTCATTATCACACCAATTATAGTATCGAGTTAGGGCTATTCTGATCAGTTGTCTCAACTTCTTGCCCTACAATGGGGACTTCGTAATTCCTACTCCATAAACTTGGAAGACTTGAACATGAATGGTTAGCTGCAGATACAATTGTGTTTCCTCGACATCAGAATGAAAGGTGTCTTCCTTTCTTTTGCCCACATATCTCTAAAGGGATGGTGTATAGTTGAAGCACAGTTATGTAGAATTGAACTTCAGAGTACACTGGACTTTGTCTTTGGAGCTTTGCTTGGATGATGTGCACCAAGTGGACCTGTTCCACCAGACAGAATTGGTAAGGTAGAGCTAGATTTAAAAACCCCGGTAAATCTCATCATTGAGAACGAAGGCGTTAGAATCAACTCCTGGCCAGACTTCCTGTTCTGGAACATGTGACCATATACTCCACTATGAGGACAATAACAACTGGTCACATAAGCATGAAAACCTAGAGTTCTTTATGCTAATGAGGTATCTAGATAGGCCCTGCGTGTTTAGCCAATGAGTTTCCCTTCCTGCACATCCCATCCTGCAAAAGGTATTTACTCTGGCTCACCCTGAGTAAGATCTATGCATTTTCATCTGCCATGAATAAAACAGTTTAGACAAGCAAGGACCATCTCCTTCATCAAGGATGGCCACTGGGGGAGGCCTTTGTCCTAAAGAGCTATGCCTTGATCTCCTGTAGAAGGCCTCTCTTCCAACCCCTCTGTACTTTTGTTAATCAGTCAGAGCAAAGCCTGATTCTGCCCCATCCTGGGCTCAATGTAAGCCTGTGCATCTCCATTCCCAGCTCCTTGTGGTCCCCTGTGGCGTCTGGGCACACAGGAGTTTTAGAACCTCACTATCCATCCCAGATCACATTGTTTCTCCCCCTGGAAGAACACGGACTGGGAACTCTATCTTAGACTGCATTCGCCTTCCCTGAATGGCATGTTTGCAGCCCAGCACCCCAGTGGCAAGGAAGAAATGCAGCCTAAGGTCCCTGCGTTTTATCTTTCCTGAGTTACATGTTGGTAGCCCAGCATCCCAGCAGCAAGGCAGAAACACAGACTGACAGGACGATATGTGCGGGGCATGAGGAAAGGAAACGTGTATGCATGACACTGCTACAGATAAGCAAGTGTGCCTTGAGAACCCTCTCTGTGGTGGCAAGTCCTTGAAGAATGGCTTACTTGATTGATTTTTGTGATGCTGTAGCAAAACATCTAGATAGGTAGCTTATAGAGAGCAAAGAATTCTTTCCTATAATTCTAGCAGCTAGAAAGTCCTAAATCAAGGGATTGTCCGGTAAGAACCTTTATACTGTACCATCTGTGCTCAGAGACACAATGAATACATGTAAGAAGAGAGGAAAGGGCTGGAGAGAGGGCTCAGTGGTGAAGAGTACCAGCTGCTCTTCTAGGGGACCCAGGTTCAGTTTCTGCCACCCACATGGCAGCTAACACCTGTCTGTAACTCCAGTTCCAGAGGATCCAACGCCTCATATAGACATACAAAACACCAATGCACATGAAAGAAAAATAAATAAAAATGTTTAAATAAAAGAGGAGAGGGAAAAGGTGTAGTTCACATCAGGAGCCACTGCCACAATCTCTAACCCACTACTGTAGTAGTGGGATTAACCTATTTACAAGGATTGACTTAGCCATTTCCTGAAGGTTCTTCCTCTCCATACTGCTGACTGGGATTCAAGGATCCGACATATTAACATTGATAGACACATTCAAATCACAGTGAGAATTAAAGTAGAAATTTCTGATTTCTTTGGAAACTCAGTTATGTCATATGATATCTTGCTAGGGCAGATAGGTGAGAGGATGCATGATGTTTAGAAAGAATACAAATAAGACCCCACAAACTAAGCTCTGGCATTAGTTTGTTTTGCTCTGTCTTGTTCATCTTCATTGAATGCTTTTTGTATTGGTTGGTCTTACATCACATTGCTGATCTTCACTTGTCATGACTTCCTAGAGAATAACTTGTCAAAGAACTTCTCGTGATAATCCAGGAGCTTCTTGCCACATATGCAGACTCAGGCCGATTGGCAGAGCCTTAGGGTTTCTTCTGGATTGAACTGCGGTTGCTGATTCATGAGTGGCAATTGCTGAGTTGACTGGAGTTCTGTTGTTGATTAGTGTTGGTGTATTGCTAGCCTATACTGCTGACAACGAAGATTGGAAGAGCCCCAAAGAATTATTTCTAAATAGGTCCACAACCCCGTTTCCTATTAACCTTTCTTTTCTACCACTACTGGTTGGTAGTGGGTGGGCTAGAAGAGAGATTGAAGCATTTAAGAACCCTTATTAAAGGAGGTTGTGAAAAACCTAAGCCTACAAAGAATGGGGATAATGCTTTCAGAGCCTTTTATCTTCAGACCCAAGCTGCTCCTCAGCCTCATTGTCCATCTTGTGCTGGCTTCCTTTGAAGCCATGGAGTAATCTCCCTTCTTCTAGCTGTGATTACAATGACTGCTACTTTTGTCTCTATGCTGTATAACAGTGTCCTCCAAGAGTGAACGTTACTTACCTGCAAGGAAGTCCTTGAGCAAAAAGATAAACAACTCAGAAGTCCCTGAAACTGGACCGATTCACTCGACCCCTTTTTAGCAGAGTAAGCAATAAAAGCAGAAGAGTCCCTCTCAGACTGAAGAAAGCTGAACTGCAAAGACAGATCCCAAATAGGAGCTGAGCTGCCAAGAAGACCCAGACAAGTCGACCTGCAAAACTTTGAGACCAGAAGAAGAAACCAGCTGAAGAGCCCGGAAGAGTTTTAGACCAACTGAGGCACCTAGGAAAGGACGCTCTCCAACTTGTTAAGCTGTGAGCAGGCTGTGCAGTGTGTGCCAAGATCCCAGCTTTGTAAACTGTCACCTGGGCTGGGATGAACCCAGGTGACACATTACGCCTGTCTTTGAGTCATTTCCTCTCCTGTAAGTAACCCTCATCCACATTCCTGTAAATAACCCCAATAAAACTCCTTGGTTCACCACTTTGGTGGTATCTATACTTTGTCTGTCATGGTTTCTCTATCTGGGGTGGGTAGATGAGGGTGTTGCATCTCCTCAGGGAAAGTTTTGTTGTAAAACACTCTCCCACCCAACAGTCCCACCCACAGTGAAAATGGCCTTTCCTGTGAGGACTTCCCCGATGCTCCAGGCAGTTTATCTCTGCTGTAGGCTCACAATACTTTCAGGATTTTGAATATATTTCCGTTGTAATACTTTCTGGATTGGATTTAATTAGATTGTTTAATTACTTCTCCTCCTTCATCAGATTTTAAGCGTCTAAGCAGCAAAGGACCCAATACACATTTGGCACCACATCAGTAATACTCTGCTGCTAAAGTGTCATGTTGTTTAATAAATGTTGAAGTAAAGAATGGATGCTGGGGATAATCTAAAGGACAAGGCTGAATGCATAATCACCTAGTGTGTCTGCCTCTTAGAAAGGAAGCTGGTTATACATAATGGATTGCCTACAAATATACCCCACCCTCAACCCGGCCTATATATACTGAACCTGGGTGACATTATCTATTACCTTGTTCCTTCACTCACCCAGGTGTGTCCTTATGTATCTAGGTCACCAGGCAACAAGAATTCTGACAAAAATAGCTATCTCTAATAATATGTCTGATTCCAAAAATAGTTACATATTTAAATATGTGTTCTGGTTAGAGTGTAAGCAGACTCTTATTTGTGTTCCTAACACTCATCACAAGAAGGAAAGCCCCCACAGAAGCTTTGATAGGGTAGTATAAAATATGCAAAATGATAGTAGAGATGGAGGAATACTGAAGGTTAATAGTGTAAGCAAGAATATGGCTGGGGATGGGACGAGGAGATGGGAGATGCTTAGTTAACCTAAACCAATCTACTGCTTGGAAGCTAAAAACATCTAACTTTTTCAAAAGGAGTTTAGACAGAGATGCCCTGCATAGGAGACAATGCTTCTACCCAATGTCATGGCTTATTAAATGAAAATCTCATTGCTAAGTGTACTGGCTAGTTTTGTGTCAACTTGACACAAGCTGGAGTTATCATAGAGAAAGGAGTTTCAGTTGAGAAAATGCCTCCATGAGATCCAGCGGTAAGGCATTTTCTCAATTAGTCATCAAGTGGAGAGGGCCCCTTCTGACTGGTACCATCTGTGGGCTGGTAGTCTTGAGCTCTATAAGAAAGCAGGCTGAGCAAGAGAGGAGAAACAAGCAAGCCAATAAGTTACATCCCTCCATGGCCTCTGCATCAGCTCCTGCTTCCTGCCCTGCTTGAGTTCCAGTCCTGACTTCCTTTGGTGATGAACAGCAGCATGGAAGTGTAAGCTGAATAAACTCTTTCCTCCCCAACTTGATTCTTGGTCATGATGTTTGTGCAGGAATAGAAATCTTGACTAAGACACTAAGCATGGGATACTTCTCTAGGTCAGGGAGGCCCCAAAAGAACCCCAACACAGCACAGGCTATTGCTATTGTTCTTGGTTGCCCACCATAATTAGGTAATAAGACCCTAGTGTTGAAGACAATTTGGTTTGCAGGATATAGAGAAATTAAGCTGGAACTAATCTAGAAACTTCTTTCCTGATAGCTATCTTTCATGATACCAAATAATACATGGGCTACTGGGGAAGTAAACTCACTGCAGACTTATCCACAGATGTATCCTGTATGGTACAACATCAATCTGTCAGTTAAGATGTGCCTATCGGTATAATAGTGGTATTGCAGTTATGGGGATAACCAATTGCTTTCTGACTTGATTTGGGGTCTTCGTCACAGGTGAAAATTAATGCCTAGTATGATGAACTTTGTCTAAAGCTCATGGCTCTGGAGGCACAGGGCCTAGGGAAGAACCTGTTCATGTTATGTTTCTAAATGGCCATGCTGTCACGCTGCCTTCTAAATGCTTATACTCAAAGATTAATGCTGTTCCCAAGCTGTTCAGAGATGCTTGTTTTTGCAGTGAGCAGCAGTATAGAGACTCATGACTGTTGAGTGCTCAGTCCTAAACAGAATGTTTATATCTACCACCTCCTTGAAGGCTCAGGGAACATAACCAAAGAGGGGGCAGAAAAAGCCAGAGAATAGGGAAGAGTGCTGTGAGATGCTGTCTTCTGCACACCACATGGTCATTGCACTTCTGAACTCACAGCAGCTATGCTACATGCAAAAGGTCAAAGCAGTCAACACTCCAGGATGGATGGGAGACAGTTCTAACATGAACCGAGGAAGTATTGGCAACTGATGGCATCTCTGTGTTGGGGGGAGTCATTTTTCTTTGGGTATGTGGCTATTGATAGGTTTCCCAAGCTCCAGGGGATGGCCCCACATTTATGGGCATAAGGCAGCACTAACTGGGCCCAATTGGTTATAAAAAAAAAAAACAGGGGAGGAAGAGGAGGAAGAGAAGATAAAGGTGGCAAAGGAAATCTAGGGCAAGTGAGGGGAGATATGGGTTGGATATTGAGGGGGCATATGGGTTAGATATGACAAAGATATGTTGTATACATGTCTGAAATCGTCAAACAATAATTTTTTATGAGTGTCTGATCACTATGCTGTCCATTCAGACAATGACCACATGACTACTATACTCCACAAAGCTTCAAAGCTTAGGAAAAGGCTATGCGTGACCTAGTTACCAAAAGAACAAAAGCTATGTGTCTGTGAATTCACACCCTTTCCTTCCTCCTAGTGCTTTCTGATAAAACCAAAGACCTCTGGCTTTTATCTCAGCAACAGGATTCACACAGGCAACAAAATGCAGCAGGGATGGCTTTTCTGGGGGCGAAGGCGAGGGGAAGGGGAGACTGCTTTATGTATCTTTCTAATTTACAGGTCTAGCTTCCAAGATTTTTAAACCAACTGCATGCCTTAAATGTACTGTACATTCAGTAAAAGAGGTAAATGAAATAGTGAACAAACTATGAAGGATGCCAGTCCTTTCTGTAAACACCAGCTACTACTTTGTCTTAAACACATTTTTAGAAATATTAAAAAGCAAAAACAAAAAACCTTTACCCAGTTGCATTTCTTAAGCTCCCTGTGAAGGTCAAGAAGTCACAAAATTTTTCCTAAAGCAGGAGAACCATTTTCCATTGTCTTTAGAAACATTGGCTGAGGATGAGGTTCTGTCCTCTAACACTCTTGAGGGGTATTCAAGATGAATTGGCAAGGATGACAAACCTCAGTTGGCAAGACAGTGATGTATTCAGTGACTATGCACAAGTTAGCAGGGATGCTTATGAGAGCTGAGAATGACCTGATACATAGCAGCCTGCTCGTTGTTTTGATAAGACTTGGGGTAAATTGACAGGTATGTTTTTATCCTGTTTATGGGGTACTCTGATGACTTTTATTTTAAACCAGCTTCTTCTATGCCCTGTGTCGTCTTAACCACAGATTTCATATTACAACTCATTAGAATCACCTCTTTTCTCAGGAAAACTGTCCCTCTGGTTGTATTTGGACCAGAATCCTGCATTGGAGCTCAGCTGACTTCAAGCTTTGGCACAGGAGAGGGAATTCAATAACATTTCTGTTATTATTTATCTCTGCTAAGACCTTCCAGATCTCAGCTATCTGGATCACACAAAGAACACACGGCTGATCACCACTTTTTAATCTTCACTATCAGAAAAGCATGGGGGAGCAAGCTCAGCCTGCTCCTTAAATCTTGTTTTTCCCATTTATACTCACACAATGGAAAATGTGTCAGGAAGCAGTTCCTCAGTGTTGATGGACATAGTGTGTTCGACACTTGCACAACTCGAGCACATGATGAGGAGTGGGGAGGCAGTACCTTCTCACAGCTGTGCATTGCAAAATGCGTTTTGTAAGTGTGTGGTTAAAATAGTATGTGTTCACATATGTATATAGTTGAAGTGAAATTATGTCATTTGAGGTGATAATGTTCTTCCCCAAAGCCATAGAACTAGCTAGTATTAGGCATGAGAAGCCCCTTTTAAAATTGTTCAGGGTACTTAGAAACACTCCAAAACAACTGCCTCCCAGAAGCTGAGAGTAAGTCGCCATTGTTGAAGATATCACACACTTTGAACACAACAGGACTCAGAGGAATCAAGCTGGATGTGACTCAACAGCCTCTGCCTTACCCTCTGTACTAGAAGAGCTATGCAATCTTCCAAGTGAAGAAAGTATTCAGTAACCCTGCCCAGCTGTGATGCCTGCGGCCCACAGCAACGCTCAGCATGGCAAGATATTTCCAAAGATGAAATAGGGGTATTTATATCTCGGCAGTAACCAACAGCTGTCTAAATGGGGGTAAGACCTACTGAACAGGAAGGAAATCATGACTGGTACTGAAAAATCTACCCAATCACTTGTGGCTAGCAACAACTAGTCAAAATACAGGCAACAACTAAATCTGCAGTGTCTAGCACCAACTGATACATCTGGAGCACAGCCCTAACTTCTAAAGCTTTGGAAGAGTGTAAGGATGGGAAAACCAGAAAGTCTGCTGGCAGATTGTTTCTTCTAGATGTGAACAGGAAGTTCCATCCGTAAAATTTCAATAATATGGATGCCTATACAAGACGGAAGCCATGACAATACCAGTTGGCATGCCAATGCAGGTGGGAGAAAACTCACAGAGCCCCACCCCTATGTGAAGAGCTAACAGCGACTAAACACTGCCAAGAAAGGCAGAAATGTTCTTCCACAGAGATGAAAACTCTAAATCCAAATGTTTTCCAATACCAAGGAGCTGGCCCTAAAAATATACAAACAAACAACACTAGGCAGACTCAGCAGGTTATATTTATATATTTATTTGCATATTAAAGACTAAGAAGCCAGGAATTCCATAGGAGTGTGGAGTGAATGGAAGGGGTTGGAAAGAAAGGGAGGGGGAAATGATGTAATTATATTTTATAATTAATACAAAAGAAATAAAGACCATGATACTATTAAGTAGATAAAGAAATGAACCCTATTAAAGTAGGTCAAGGCTTTTCTGTAATTCCAATTAGCTGAGACTACAAAATGCTTACATCCAACATGTGTAAGCACATCAGGACTCCAGTTCTTCTTTGCCATTTTTATTTAGCGTTCCCATTTAATCTCCTCCTATAATATTTTTGTTAAATATTTTATTTCTAGTTCATGAATTCTCATCCTCATTCTAAATGTTTCTTTCCCCTGTCCTTTTAAATAATTTCTAGGCTTTTCATTTTTCTTTCTTCCTTTGCCAAGTAGAATGTCTTTCATTACAAGTACTAGATTGACTCCCCCTGCTCATAAAATGTGGTTAGAAATGGGCCTGGAGAGATGTTATCAGCAGGTAAGAGCACGAGGATTAGAGTTCAGTTCCCAGTACCTACAGGGTAGCTCACAGCCACCTATAACACTATAGACACCATACATGAGGTATATATATGTACAGGTAAGCAAGCATTCGTATACATAAAAATACTTTTTAAAGTGATTAGAGAGATAGTTCTCATAGAAATAGGTAGTGAATGTGGAGGTAGGTTTAGGTTCTAGTCTGTATGTTAGCTTCTATTTGCAGCAGGGCATAAACTAACATCTCTGGGCAAAATTTTAATCTACCACTGACCAATGAGACTTATTTCTGACTTCTTAATTCAACATTTTGAGGGTCTAAATGATATGAAATTTCACTAAAAAAATCCAAATATGCTGATGTTTTCCAATAATGAACTTCATTTTTGCTAAAAAGTCTGTGCCTGGTTATTCAAAACAATAATATATATGGCAATTTAAGGAATGCAATTTTTTTAATGAGCAGCATAGAAATATATTTCGTAGTTGCTAATCTTTTAAAAATTAAACACACTAGCAAATAGTACATAAGCCATTGACCCTTTGTGAGAGAATCTTAGAAAAGTAACATTGAAACATGGCCATCTGAAGATGAAGGTTGAACAGATCAGTAGATGTCTACTGGTAGACATTGAAAGCCTCTTTCCAAGCTTCTGGAGCAGGAGATTATAGCCCTGAAACCCATGATGCACTGATAACTCCAAGCATGTCCTGCAGAAACCAGCACACACACTACTTAGATTCTCTGACCAATAAGCTAGTATTTGGAGTGTATATGTATGCATGCATATCCACATACTCACAGGGTAAGTATAGAGCCCAAAGAAAGGTCTCCCTATAGAGCCCAGGCTGGACTAGAACTCGCAATCCTCCTGGCCCTGCAGCCTAAGTACCAGGATTTCTGGCATATGCCACCATGCCCAGCTGTACTCCATACTTCCCAGTGGTGACTTTGGAGCCCAGCACATGCATGCCAACGCTGTGCAGCATCTTCTTTGTGCTCTGGGCTTTCATGCTTCCAACTTCTATGTCTTCATTCTATCCTAGCATTTCTTTCCTTCCACCTCTACTGAGCCTTTCTAGGCTTTCGTGGTGGATTTTACATTCTCTAAATGTTTCATAAATGGTGTTGTTCATGTTCGGCTTTCTTCCCATCATGAAATGTTACTAATTATCAATATTTTTTTTATTTCTTCCTCTCCCAACTTGACTAAGCAGCTATAATTCCACTTTTAGATTTTTCATCTAAAATTGACGTCACATTAAGTCATAACCTATGCGAGGAATACCTGTCTAAACTAGTTGAAATATAAGTGATTCTCAGCACCACTCTTGTCTTGCAAAAGGTGGGGCTTAGCAGACAGTGGCCCTTAGGTTCAAGAAACCATGGAAAGAGAAGAGAGTACTGGAAGGGCATGGGGACCACCAACAGTTAGATTTGTTTCCTTTACAGTTTTGTTTCAGGTTGTTACTCAGAGTGCTTACCAATGGTATTGTCCATATGTGCTGCAGAACCTTCCAATGAAATCAAGAGTACACACCTACTACTGTGGCTCATTGCCTGACAGTCCCTAAAATGTCCCTTGCACATGCCAGCAATTCTTCCTCCCCTCTGCTCATATATGTGCTAACTATTCAGAAGGATTGATGACATCATTCTGCCTTCAGCAGGAGGGCAACTACCAGTCTACCAGTCATCCTAATGCCTTCCCACAATGTAGGCCCGACATGGCAGCAGTGAGGTTTACCTTAATTATTTGAGGAACAGTTTCCTAAGATAAATTAACAAATCCCTAATTGGCTTAGAGTGATCCAATGTACCCACAGGGTTGGTTTTGTAAGTAAAACACTGAAAAGAGACACCTCCTAAGAAAAATGCAATTAAAATTTATATTGGAAGTTAGACTAGGAAATCTGCCGGTGTGACAGCTCAATCTTTAAAAGCAGTGCTGAATTATGAAATGATTGCTAGGGCCTTTCCCCAGCCCTCTTCGTTGAGGCATCCTCTGGCCCTAGGGAAGTCTCTTCTCTTCAGCATTCTCATCTATTGATGAAATTAATTAATCCTGCTAATGGCATAAGCTGTTGCTCTCTGAAGTGGGAAGCTGACAAGGAAATGCCTCTAGGGTTTCACCTGATGAGTCAGCTCTCCATAATTACAGGAAATACATTCTAGGAGAAGTTAAGGCGTAGTGCTAGGGATGCTTGTGTCCATGAAAAGCACGCAAAGTCTGACTGTCATATGAGTGGCTTTAACCCTGAGACAGTGAGCCTGAGGCTCCTGTAGGTCATGTTCCCTACAGCACATCATGAAAAACACACAGCATTTACTCATCAGACTCTAATTCAAAGATCAAAACTTGTATTGAATTAAGGCCAGCTACATTTAAATGTAGATATAGTTATAACTTCTAGGTAGAACGTGGGAAAACTCAAGACACACAAAGGTGTAAGTGGCAAAACATGATCACAGCTTATGTTTACCAAGGTTAGGTTACTTCTAGGTGTCTTTGAGAATGTTTTAGGATTCCATTGGATTACAGAGACTGAATGACTTGGGTCTATTAGGTTGGGGACAAGAGCTCAGGTTAGCTTTGAGTCCTTGCTCTTAGTGGTCCATCAATGCAAGTATGTCTTGAGGATCTACTAGGGAATAGTCCTTTGCCTTCCACTTGTAGGACCTGCAGTATGGTGGGAAATAGGAAAAACAGGTAATCAAAGAAATGCTGGTCAGAGGAGGACTTGGTGTTTAAGCTGGAGGAAAGAAAGCATCCATGAGGAGTGTGTAACATAGAGCATCCATGAGGAGTGTGTAACATAGAGCATCCATGAGGAGTGTGTGCACATGGAGCATCCATGAGGAGTGTGTGCACCTAGAGCCTCCATGAGGAGTGTGTGCACATAGATAAGAGTAGAAGGAAGAGGAATGCACTGTCTGGAAGGAGTGTCTGAGCTAAGGGCTCCAGGAGAGGAAAGATTGGGGCATACTGAATAATTGACGTAGTGAGTGCTTTCATTAATGAGGGTCAGCACCGCCCCTTTCAGCTAAAATAATTACTTAACATTTCTCTTTAAAATAATGACTGTGTTATCCTTCTAGAATTTGTTCATGAAACATGAAAGATTGAAATTTGAAAATCACGGCATGCTGTGGGAATTTTATAGGCATCAGCGTTGTGTCTGCCCTGGGCCAGGATAGGGAGCTGGCAGATTCTCTTGGCATATTAATTGATGTTGAAAGGAAAAGATATTAAAGGCCCCAAACTGCCAGGTTTTAATGTACACAGTGAAGGACCCAGGGGTTGCACTGTACCAAATGAGCATCTGGCTCGTTTTCTTCAGCTGAATTTCATGTACCTTCTGAAAATTCACAGCACTGTCTGGAAAATAGTTATGAGTACTATTTGACGCTCCAATTCAGGAAGTAGTTCTCATCCCCAAGTCTGCTACTTAATAAAAAGAAAAGATTCAAAAAGAATCAGCCAGAAGCCCCTTAGTGCTTTCTATTGTGTTTCCAGCCCGTAGACTTTTCCCTTTAAAACATTGTTGCATGTCCTTTCATTTTCCTTTCGGATGGCATTTGATTTTCCTCTGACACGATTGATCATGCTGTGCAGGTTAGCAGAAACTACCAGAGCAATTGGCCACCCATCAGCTGAGGCATTTTCCAGAAACAGGTTTTTTGGTTTGTTGTTGCTGTTGTTTAAATAGAAGCCATCTTTTTCTCCTGAAGTGTACACACAACCACCCTTGTTAGAGCTGACTTTGAGACCCTCAAACCCTCTGCTGTGTGGATATACAGAAATGCACACACAGTGACGACTAAAACGGAACAGTAAGACACCTGAGGCAAAGGAGAGACAGGCATGTGCGTTTAGGTCCAAACGCAGGGAGTCCAAGAGTTCAGGAGAGAAAAAAAGATGACAGAATGAAGAGTGGGAGAGCAGCTTCAAAGCCACCCCTAGTCGTACTGCAGCTTGTACCAGCTGTCTACAAATCAACTCTGGCTCATAGAGAACCAAGGCATGATGGGAAATATCACTGTCTCAGGCTCTTGTGACAGGAGTTATACTGTTCCTTCTGTCTTTCTTAGTAAAGAAAATCAGTCCTTTCTGGATGTGTGTATGCCTTCCTTGTCTATTGTCTATGCTAGTATAGTATACCAAGTTCAAAAACAACTTGAGTTAACTTTTCCTAAAAGGCCATGAAAATATTTTGCTCTGAGGCTGAAGGTAGTTACTGTGAAGATCCGCTTAATTTATGATAAATACCCTCCCTAACCACGAATACAGATCACCAGGTTTTCAAGATTAGCCCTTTACTTTATTAACTGTTCCCACTTATAAAACAATAATGTAACTAGAAGATTTTATATAGTTCTCCAAGTCTTCAATACAGCTGATCCTAAGCATAATTTTATTATGTGTTAGTTATTATGAAAATGATTTTAAAATGGTCCCTCTTAATGAGATGTAGTACAAGCAACAGAATCCCATTCAGCCTGGCCTCTGCTCTAGCTGGCTGTTTTGGGGAGGAAGTCACTGGAGGGCTGGAGGTGGATGAACAGAAGCCAGAGGAAAACACATGAGCAGCATCTTTAATGGCCACCCTGCTGGAGGTACCCTGCTGCCAGTCAGCAAGCAAGGAAACAACCAGCTTAGGAATCAGCCTTGGAGCAAGGGCTTAGTTTTCTGTATATGCCCTTGTTTTGGTCTCTGATTTTTGCACGGCTCAGCTGTTTTGGACCACAGAGCCCACCTCCCTCTCCCCGTTCCACACCTCCTACTTTATTTTGGTTTTGTTTTTTTCTTCCTTTTATTGCTGCCTCCTTCTTTTCTTCTGATCTTTACTTTTCTTCCCCAATGAAACAATGAAAGAAGAATTAGTCTACAGTCTCACAGTGAAGACCTCTTCTTGACATATGGTCCTTCTCGCCTTATGGTGAAATGGTGGACCATAACATCGTTTGACACCATCTCAGATGGTTCCATACTGATGCTACCAGCAAGTGGCAGCTTATTTAGTAACACTCAGTATAAAAATATATAGCAGAGCTTTACAGTTTTCTTCTGTCTTTCAATGATCCTTAATTAGATAGTGACAAAGACATTAGTAGTATAAATCCAAAAGTTTCAAGTGATCCTTCAAATTTTACAAGGAAATGTTTTTGCCCACTTATGCAGAGAGTTCATCTTCTCCCATTATACAGAGGCACCTTCCTTTGCTCACAGAAAAAAAAAACCCTACATCACAGCTTCAGTAAAATTATGTGAGTGATCTGAATCAATGTTTGTTCATGACTTCCATTAATTCTTAGACACCAGCAGAAGCAAGTGCTGTTTTTCATTGGGCCACATTCAATTGCCCCTTGTGTTCATAGGCAACGTGTCTAATTTACAAGTAGTCTTCAGATGGGGAGGTCCCAAGCACAGGAAGATTTCTTGAGTTTTGCAGGTGATCTAATGTGAAGACAGTGTACTGAAGCACTATTAATTAAGAACAAAAGGCCCAGAACAGAGGTTCTCAACCTTTGGATCGTGACCCACTTGGAAGTCAAAAAACCCTTCCACAGGGATTGTATATCAGATATTTACATTACATAATAATAGGAATATTGCAGTTAAAAGTAGCAACAAAAATAATTTTATGGATGGGGTCACCACAATATGAGGCGTTGTATTAAAGGGTCCCAGTGTTAGGAAGGTTGAGAACCCCTGGCCTAGAAAATCCTATCCCAAGTTCCTCAGGTCAGAACAGAGCTCTTGCCCATTACCTGCCAGTCAAGGCTCTCTCCTGTCATTCTGATGACTTGCTTCAGAGTGTTAGCCACAGGATGAAATTATCTTCATCTGCTCTGTGATACTGGTGCACACGGCCCATCCTTTCTAAGAATATAACTCCCACAGAGCCCAGAACACTATTCGGTTCAGAAAAGTTGCTCTATTACAAATGAATTTAATAAATGAATTCAAACCAATTAAGCATCAATTTTCCCATCTGCCAAATGAGCAAAATCATCCAACAACATACCTTGCTAGAATGCTGGGCTGACTGGAGGAAATTACATTCACATAAGACAATGTGGGTAATAATATGAAACCCTAAGATGTTACTCCAGATACTGCAAGACATCACGCTATTCCAAATGTTTCCTGGCTTGAAGTTTCCAACTTTACCTCCCTCTTCTAATTTTAGCTAACTGTTGTGAAGTTGTAAATTGCTTGCCTTGTTGGAACAACATTAAGTAGACAAGTTCTTGTCACTTAGCAACCATTAGCAACTTTAAAATGTTGAGCAAGTTAATTTGGAAGTAATTTTGGAATGGAGGGTAGAAAATCTGAGTGGTGTAGATTGGAAGAGCTAGTTGCTAGGGAGAGAGGTCGGGGAGGGAAGGAGAGGGGAGAAGAAATGCAGCAGGGTGTGGAGGGTACACTGGAAAAGAGACAGATGTATCCCTGGGACTCATCACCAAATCTGCAAGCTCCAAGCTAGTGGAAGACTTGTCTTAAAACACAAGGTAGGTAGCGACAGCGACTGAGGAAGGACAGTCAAGGTTGATGTCTGGCCTCCACATCATCCCACACATAAACATGCACACACACGTGCACAAACACACACAAACCCACCAACACACACATATACAAAGACAGAGACACAGAGAGAGACAGACAGAGAGAGGCAGACAGAGAGAGAGATAGAGACAAGCAGACAAAAGGAGACAAAGACAGACAGAGACAGACAGATAGACAGACAGGAAGACAGAAAGACAGAAAGACAGTAGAGTGGAAACTAAGATCCAGCATGTATCCACTTGCGGAAAGGAATTATGTCCCTGTTTTTCAGTTCCTCCTCTGGAAAATTATAATAAGCAAGAGCATTAATATTTAGAAGTCACTCAGGCAGAGTGTGTGATGTATACTTGCAGATAAGGATATATACAGTTAAAAGTTGATGACATAGGGTTTTTCAAAGCTTTGAACATTATATCTTGGTCATTTTGCCCACCTGGAACATAGTCATGTACCACCCATGATCATGAAACAGAATATTACTTGGCCCCCAAGTCTCATCTTAGTTTTCTCAGTCTTGTGACAGAAATAAAGAAGGAGGGACTGACTGTGGCTTGCATTTAGAGAGGGTGACATCCATCATAGTGGAGAAGCCACAATGGAGTTTATGACAGTGACAGTTTAGAGCTGGGACATTTCAGATGTCCATTGAACAACAAATGGAGAACTCTATGTGAAGCTGCCCAGCAAATAACCCTCAAAGCCACCGCCACCATGATGATCCTCCAGTCAGTCCCCATCTTCTAAACATTCAAGAATAACTCAGAACAGCACCCACTCCTGGGCCCCAAGTGCTTGAATGCATGAGCCTTCCTTCCTTCAGGGGACACTTCACATTCAAACAATAACACCTCTCTTTCTCCATCCTTCACTCCATCATGACTTCTGACACAAAACAGTCTTGCTGATTTTCGCATCAGAAGAAAAGCAATCAAGCAATAGGGAGCCCTATCTGCCTGCATGTAGCACATACTCTGTGAGAGTAGCGTAAGTGGCCAGCACTTATTCTCATTGAGATGGCATTCCATTTGCAAATGGCAGTATGTAGCTCCATTCTACAGTGGACAGTCATGTCAATAGTCCCTGGATTTAAAACTGCAATTGTAGAAACACTGTTAATACCCAGCAGTGAATCTGTTCATGTGTTCTATTAGGTGTGGTTTTCTAAGTAGTAGATCATAATGCATGAATCTAATCAGCTATAGAGTACACTGTAAATCAGTATTTCCTTGTAAGAATTCTACTTTGATTTTTCCATTGTAGATGGACTGGGCCAGGGGCGGGGGCGGGTGAGAGTGTCTCATTGGGTTTCTTCTTTGCAGTCCCTCAATTACTTTTGAAAAGTGAGCACCAATATTGTAAACTGACGCCAAGATATGAACTTAAGGTTTTTTGAATGGTGAGAGCCTGTTTTCTCTGAATACATCATTTTTTTTTTTTAATAACTGCCTTCATTTAAGCTAAAGTGTTACTGAAAAATTCAATTCTTGATTTTGAAACTGAGGGCTTTCACCGTTTTTATTTGTATTCACTTTGTATTTCTTTGGAAATGTGGAGAGTTATCCTCTGGTAATAGAAGAGAGATAGGGGGTCTACCACAAAACAGGTCTCCTTTCCTTTTTATTGCTCTTCAAAGAGGAATTAAAACATTATCTCAGCTCGGCAGGCAGCTCAGAGCTCAGAGAAGGAGGGGGAGCCAGTGAGGGGAGGTGACCTACTTTTGGAAGCTCTTAGACACCATTTTTGGTGATTGCAAGATGCTTTCAAGAGCGGGCAGTGGTGGTGCACGCCTTTAATCCCAGCACTTGGGAGGAAGAGGCAGGTGGATTTCTGAGTTCAAAGCCAGCCTGGTCTACAGAGTGAGTTCCAGGACAGCCAGGGCTACACAGAGAAACCTTGTCTCGAAAAACCAAACAAAAAAAAGATGCTTTCAAGAAGTAGGTATGTGTGTTGGGAGGGAGAAGGCTGAGCTTATGCATAAGCAGGACAACATGGAAAACCCTTGGGTTCTTTGTAGAGGAATTTGGGATTGTAGCTTTCTTTCAGTTTGATGTTTCACTTTCTACTCTTTGCATAGATGCAGGTGATTCTTCTGAATCTTTCTGAGGGAAACAAAGTAGGAAAAATTTACTTTCAGGTATAAAATGTAAAGATACTCAATGGTTCCCGCTCGCGTGTAGTTACAAGGGTGCCCAAGTATCTGTCCATTTCGTCTTTAATGTCACACCAGGCTTAATATCAGTCAGGGTGCAGCTCCCATGTTTAATTTTCACACACAAAAGCCACTCTGCTTTTACCTTTCAGACACATCACTGATCTCCTTCTTTTCATAAAGTGGCTCCAGTATATATATGTATATGTATATATGTATGTGTGTGTGTGTGTGTGTGTGTGTGTGTGTGTGTGTGTGTCTTGGCTTATATTCAAATCACACAGATTTTACTTTGCTATATTTGAAAGAAATATCTACCTTAATGAATCCATTCATTTATATTATTTGCATTTTTGGAATGGAAAGGTACATGTTGAGTCATCTGTGCATTGTTCAAAACAAACAACTTGAGTCCTCCTGCTGTCCATGGGTTTCCCCCCCCATCCTTCCCCATCTCTCATCCTCATGACACACTGACCTTGACGGAGAGCTCCTGATGACCTTACATTTTCATTTATCTGTAAAACACTGCCACCATAACAGAGAATGGGCTGTAGGTTAAAGATTAATGTGTCTCCTGAGAGTTGGGGAGGCTGTCTTCAAAGTCATGGCTTAGGTCATAGAAAGTCTATTAAACAAATATCACCCTCAGGAATTTAGAGGCAGAGCTATAATTTCTGCAGTCCCACCATAGCTACTATGCATGCTGAGTCGAACCTGTATCACTGGTAACCCCAGAAGTGAGTCCCACGAACTCATATTGAGACACCGAATGCAGAATCACTTCTGATAATACATTTACCAGAAATACTGACACCATTTGTCTGACTTCTAGAGTATTAATTAATGCAGGAAGTTGCTAATTTTTTTTATTATTATATGTGTGTTCTGTGTGAGGCCAGAGGCCCAAGTCAGTTTTCCTTTCTATCATTCTTCCCCTTACTGTATGAAATAGCATTTCTTACTGAACCTGGAACTTACTAATTGTCTAGACTGCAGGGCCAGCAAACTCCAGAAACCTTCCTGTCTCTGATCCCAGTCCTGGGAATACACACATACATCACCAAGCCTAACTTCTTACATGGTTGCTGGAAGTCTGAACTCAGGTTCTCACGCTTGTGCGGCGACAAGCTATTTACCTCGCTGGGTCCTCCCCCTGGTCCAGGTGCTCATGTTTTTGCTCGGAAGCTTTCATTTTACAGCCTGTCTACAGGCAGACCTGCTGTTTTGATGATCTGGCAGTCTTCTTAGCTTGTGATTTTAGGGAGAGAAACTCAATACCTTCAGCTTAAATCCTTATGACATCTTCATGACTCAGAAATTATGCCTAACACTATTTGTTCATTCAATCAGCATGTAAATACCTATGGTCATAGGCTGGGCATGGCAACCTGTGTTGTGCACAGTCACGATACATATATTTACAGAACTAACAGGACACTGGGATTCGGGAGGTTGTGATATAGACCATCAGATGGATGGTTGAGATTGTAGATAGTGGTATACACTGATTTTGGAACAAAACAATGAAGGTTTAAATTGGAGTTCTGCCACTCTGTGACTGTTTGACTTTGGACAAGCCACACAACTTCTTTGTGATTTAATTTTCTCACCTATAAAATGAAGATAATAACAACCTAATGCAGGCCTGTTTGTATGCTTTCCAGCTAATGCATGTAAATATGCTTACAAGTGTCATTTACATTGTACGTGTCACTATGTCATAATTTGCACTGACAGAGAGCTGCTGCATGTTGTGCAAAAGTAGCTTATTGTGCAGCTATCTTAGGAAATATTCTTTAAAATAATTTTGTATACAAATTAGAGAATAGAGTAGGGATGTTAATGGTGGGTATCTCAGCATGATTTTAATTTTCTTTATTTCTATATATGGCTTGTATTTAATGTTTGTAATTAGACTCCATTACTTTTAATCAGATAAAGTAATAAAACAAATGTCTTTTTATAAAAATTCACCTTATAGTATGCATTCCTCATTGCCAAAGCCCTTGCAATACAGTGGGATAAGTAGATAAGCTATAGGTACAGAAAGTCCTGTGAAAGCCAAGGATAATCCATTATATTATAAAGCTTCCATGGAGAAGGTGACCCCAATGATCTTAAAACACAGGTTGAGTCAGAAGGAATGGTGTCAGGTGGAGCTGGGCCTGGTCCACAGAACCAGAAGACTTTCTGTAAGGGATGACCACATGACTTCCTGGTGGCTAAGGTACAGGTGAAGGGAGGAAGTAAGACTGGCCAAGTTGGCAGGATAAGATACTGAGAGAACCCTGCTCCATGCTAGGTATTTTGAACACAATCTTAAAGGTGTTGAGTAGAGGATGAGGACTAATGAAGACTTTAAAGACATAAAGATGATGGGGATCAGATGTGAAGTCACATGAATTTTTGACAGAAATGATCCAGGTTTCTGGAATAAAGTCATATCTTTTCTTCGTCAATGGTGGGATCCATCCCTTCCTTCATGAGCTGGGAACTATTGTCACCTATATCTGCTTTTCTTAGGTTAAGTCAAGGGGCAAACTGACTCCTTTTGGAATTCCCATAGAATTGGAAGCTCTCTAAATGCTAACTTGGCAATGGACTAATATGAATGCAATTCATCTTGGCATGACTGATGAGATACTCATACCTTGGTTACTAAGATCTGAGGGAAAATGATTCAAAGGCTCCCAGTATTGTCATGTTCTTTCAACTTGAGATGGAAAAGTTTCTATAGTGTTGCAAGTTCTAGCAAAATCATCCAAAGCTGCATTAAATGAGGTAGAAAGTAAGTAGCAAATACCCCTTGTTCTAAGCAACACAGAGAAAACTACAGCAGGCTGTGACTTGTGGCCCCAAAAACCCTGTTAGAGAAACCACCATGGGCTCTTAGAGAGCATGCAAGCTAAGTGAGGTCATTTCTCAAGCATCAATGATGCAATTGTTTTCTACTTAATCCACTGGAAGTGGATGGACCAACCTCCATAATATTTTCATGGACTTAGGTGACATGAATTATGTGCTCTTAAGAGTGTCACAGAAGGAAATGGGAGACGGCCAAACATAAACACAGTTGAGGCTACCAAGCACTCCAGGGAGTGCATAAGAAACATCTGGGGAATGGATCTCTATTGTTTGAGAAATTAGGGTCTTTGAACCAAGATGCAGGAATGAAATCCATTCCATATTTAATGGGAAGGCAAGTGCTGGGGCTATGAGGAGCAAGCCAAGGCCTATAAGAACATGAAAGGGCCCCGTAGACCTCATCCAGTTTCTCCATTCTACACCTGTGTCTTCTTATAGCATATATATTTGGTAATTTTTAAAATCTATCTTTCAATTTTCAGTCTTCAGTGTTTTCTGGTCTTCTATAAGAAAACATTTGAATGTAATCAGCTCAGCTGAAGATTGTGAGACACAATTGCAATGGTCAGATTTATCACTTTAGAATTCATTCTTAGTAGGTGCATTAATAAGTAATTACGATTGAATGGGTGGATAGATAGAAATGTCAGGAAATAATGAGGAACCTCATGAATAGCTCTTCAGTTCAGCATGTCTCTGATATAACACAATCTGCAAACCATGTGTAAATGTAATTTTTAAGAGTGGATAGTGATGATATTCTATTAATATTACAAGTAATCAAATTGTGAGTTAGAATAGTTAAGCAACTATCATCAGCACAAGCAAGCTACAGCTCGTCCATCTGCCTTTGAGTTCTCTAGAGGTATTGAATTAAGTTGGGCAGACATATGCCTTGAACCCCAAAACTAACTCTGTATCATATTGGGTACTGCGGGTCTGACTGAAACAGACAAATTGGGTTAGGGACGACTCAGGCAATGATGTTCCCTGGGGTGCCTAACCTGGGCAAACTTGAAAAAATCTCCATACACAAAGGCAATATCCTGGAATGGAAAGTACAGTTATAACCATGAGCGAGCCTACATTTTTGGCCTTAATGACTTAATGCTAATTGTCTTTCATTGTTTGACGAGTCCATGGCACTAATGGAAGCACATTTTCCTTTGGTGCAATTTTTTATTGCTCTCTTTACAGTCTGGATCCATAGGTTGTGGTGGTTTTGATACTATGGTGGCAATTATGTTGACTTCTTAAATGGTGCCCGAGAATGTGACTTTTGATGTGGGATTCATATTATAGCTCTTAATGGCTGTTTTGGTCAGGACCCAGAAGACCTTTGCTAGTAAGATGCCTCTGAAATTAAATAAACATATTCTAGGTAAGCAAAAGTTTCTTGATATTGGGATAAAGAGAAAACAGGAAATGTATATTTCTGTAGTTTCTTCTAGGCATGATTTATTTTGAACCTTTCTGATGGGCACTAGGAATTTGGGGGTTCATAAGATGTAGCTGATTTTCAAAGGAGTTTAATGTCTTGTTTTCAGAGATTGTGGTGAAAATCCATCCAAGGTGTCATTAGGAAGAGGATGGGAAGCCAGGCAGGGATTGACAGCTCATGAATTCCTTAACTAAGAAGAGGAAGCCAGATTGGAAGGAGGGAAGCTTCGGAGGTGTTTGGCAAGGTGTTTCTCATAGGTGAGAGGGGACCAGCTGCTGATAGGTATACTAAATAAGACAAGACATGGTGAACTGGATCCAGAATGCCAGCAAGAGCCACTGGAGGGACATTTAAGCACAGATGTGACAAAATTTCATTGTGTGACATTAACAAATCAAAAGAGCATTCCAAGTATTTTTCTGCCACCATGTCAGGTGCTAAGGGATGAAGATTCCACTACTGACCAATATAACATAGTCATGGTCTGTCTATAAACTCCCTTATTAAAGAGTCATACTGGCTTATGTTAGATAGATGTCTCCAGCAGGACACCTGGACACAATTGACAGAACTTGTGTGGCTTAAGTTAAAGACAGAATCTGTGACATGTTCTGAGACTTTCCTTGACTCATAGGGCAGAAGGTTTCCTGAGAATGTTCTGGGTAATGGTCATTCAGTTTTAAAGTGCTTTTGTTTTTCAGGATCACGTAGCCACTTGAGTCTCTGAGGATAAGGCTGTATCAGGATTTATGACTGAAACACTGTGTCCACAAACATCCTTTTGAATTGAAACCTAGCTCAGAATGAGTCAACCGATCCCAGGGAAGAATAATACGGGTGATATTTTTCTCCAATTCGCAAAACAAACAAACAAAAAGTCAGTTAAAGAAAGAACCCAACATCATTTCTATAAAATACATGACTTATCAATGTATTTCAGGTAATTCATTATAAGTACACATTCTCTTTTCAGAAGCCAGAAAAAAATACTCTTTGAGATTCTTGCTCTCATGTTATAATGCTTAGAGACTAAATTAGGTGGCCATAAGATGTCATCACTCAATACTAGATCAGATTGTTATAGAATTTGGTTAAGAACCTATTGTCTTAGTCAGGGTTTCTATTCCTGCACAAACATCATGACCAAGAAGCAAGTTGGGAGGAAAAGGCTTACATTTTCACGTTGCTGTTCATCACCAAAGGAAGTCAGGACTGGAACTCAAGCAGGTCAGGAAGCAGGAGCTGATGCAGAGGCAATGGAGGGATGTTTCTTACTGGCTTGCTTGCTTCTCCTGTCTTGCTCAGCTGGCTTTCTTATAGAGCCCAAGACTACCAGCCCACAGATGGTACCACCCACAAGGGGCCCACTTCCTTTGATCACTAACTGAGAAAATGCCTTACAGCTGGATCTCATGGAGGCATTTTCTCAACTGAAACTCCTTTCTCTGTGATAACTCCAGCTTGTGTCAAGTTGACACAAAATCAGCCAGTATACCTATGGATCTGGGCCATAAGATGCCCATAAGGTTTCAAAGGAAATTAACATAAATGTAATCTCAAAGCTCCTGTGCAAAATGTCCCATTGAGCGAGGAAGCACCTCATGTAGAACTCTACGGCCTGAACAAGGTAGATTGCAAAGACCAGATACAAATGCAGGCTAAAGGAGTCACCTGTCCTGGAGCCTCTCCACAAATCTTAGAAGGCCTTTTAAGGCTGGATGTCAAGAGTAATTCATATATATATAATTTTATAATATAGAATATACAATACTTTGTATTTTATAATATAATATTTATAATATATAATAATTTATATAACATAAATACATGAATATATTATATAATACATATTAATTTATATAATATATTAAATAAATATATTATTAAAATTGTATTTATTTAAATTTTGATTTTATGCATGTGAGTGTTCTGCCTGCATGCATGTCAGAGTATAATGCATATACACAGTGCCTGCAGAAGCCAGAAGAGGATATTAGACCTTTTGGAGCTGGAATTACAGAGTGTTGTTAGCTACCATGGGGTTGCTGAGAGTCAAGCCCTACTCCTCTGGAAGAACAGTGAGTGCTTGTAACCACTGAGCCATATGTCCACCTCTAGGACTAGCTTTAAGAAACTGCATCATGAAAAAAAAATAGACAGATGCAGACCTGCTTCTGAGAATGAAAAGGACAGCTCTACTCTGGTCCCACGGAGCCTAGGACCAGACAATAGCAAACACTGAGGGTCAGATTTGAATCTATTGCAAATTATAAATAGCCATGTTTTTACTATGCAAACTTTTCTCCTCTTACAGAAACATAATAGTTTAATTACGGAAAGTAATGACTTTTTGCTATTTCTCTGCAATCAATCCTCAGCATGTAATGTATCAAGTGAGTACATTTTTTGGATTGAATAGTATTGAACAAATATGCACACTCTCTCATTAATGTGCACATCTGCATTCATCTTCCACTAACAAAATTACATATCTATTAAAAATTATTTTAAAAATTATTTTAAAATGAATTTCCTGGTGATGGATTACCTGTGAATGTTTGCTTTGTGTGTCTAACATATCCACATCCTTAGGGTTACACAAGGTTTCTCAGGTGAAAAGAGGTCAGAAGTTGAAAAGCCTACCAAGCCCACAGTAACCCAGCATTGGTAAAACACTGGCCACTTGTCCGCCATGCTCATTGCTCTGAGCCTGGATTGGATGAAATGTGCAGCGGTATGTGACAGGACTCCAACCTCCTGCGCTTCACCACACTGCAGTACCTTGCCATTCTCTTGTTTCAACACTGATTTTTTTTTTACATTATTAACAGCATCTATTGGGGAGGGGCATGTCTCATGTGCCATTTTAATATTTGCTTTGAAAAGCTCTTATTAAATTAGTGATTCAACTCCTACTTAGTGGAATCTTAGAATAGTCACTACGTGTTACACAACACAGGAGTGCACTCGAGTTACATATTTGAAAATTCCTTTTAAAAAAAACTTTTGAATGATAAATTTTGTCTTTCTGTGTCCATGCAAACAAAGGCATGGAGCAGGAAGCCACTCTGTGCCAGCTTGTCTTCTCTTGAGTCTGCATTACCTCTCATCCTTGGGGAGAAGCCTGGGCTTTTCCTGGGCTTGGGTCCCTTGCCAGCTATGCTCCAATATGAATTCTGCCCAAGGTGCCACTTGCAGAGGACCTAGAAAGCAGATCCAGCAGCAGCAGCCTGGGACTGTTGACAGATTCCTGGTGAGGCTTTCCCAGGTGTTCCCAGGGAGCACCATGAGTTATTTTCGAGGTTGCTGCAGGCAATTAGAATCTGCAGCTACAGAGTTCCTGAAAACCAGAAGCCCTGTTCTCTCCCACCTGTGCTTCTGCAGCGCACTCAGCAGCCCTGTCAGTCTGTCACAGTTGTTTCTACAGACTATCTGACAAGTCTTCCTGCCTTGGTTACTCCTCTCTCTCTGCAAATGCGGACTCCTACCAGAAGTCTGCTTACCGATCACTTAGGTGCTTCTCAATTCAATCATGGTCTTGGCTGTTCAACATTTTTAGCTAAACGGACAAGTAGCAATCACACTACTTTTTCACTTCTAAAGAATTCTTCATGGCTGTGGGTTGCAGTAACAGCCCAGGCAGACAGTTTGGAGCTGTTTTGCCTTGAGTCTGGAAAGGCTGAGGAATGGTCTTTCATCTTATTTAGTTCCTTTGTCTCAACTAATTTTCTTCCTTTGTTTTTATATTTCACATTCCTGCGTGTATGTATTCTTCTCTATTCCACATGTCTATATATTAATAGCATTGCTGAAACAGTATCTCTCTAGCCCTCAATACCTGATTACTTAACATATTTAAGTATCTTGCATATGTACGTATGCTAGAGACTAACCCACTAATTAGTATTGGCTGCTGAAAGGTTGTCAGTATTAATGGCATCTTATAATCCTAATTACTGTTCTACTTACCCAGAATACCAAGCGAACAGCTAAGCTGCCCAAGTCACCCTACAGCCACCACTGAGCTTGCTGTGTTTAGCTAGAGTCAAATCAAAGCATTGACAGGATCCTACTTGCCACGAAGAATGATGACAACTTAGATACATGAAGTTTATGCCACCAGACATTTTCCCATCTCAGAAAAACCATGACCTGCCAGTTGCCATTTCAGTTCATATATATGTATATGCACATGCATATATATACACACGTGTGTGTGTGTGTGTGTGTGTGTGTGTGTGTGTGTATGTGTGTGTGTGTGTAAATTAGGGCAGGTGTTAAGATTACAAGTGAACATTTTTATCACTAATAGTATTTGCCCAGATGGTGAACTGAGATGGCAAGCAAACTGCAGGACATGGTTTCTCTGAGATGGGAAAATGTCTGGTGGCATAAGCTCCATGTATCTAGGTTGTCATCGTTCTTCCTGGGAAGCAGAATCCTGTCAATGCTTCGGTTTCCACTCTTTAGCTGAACACAGCAAGCTCAGTGGTGGCTGTGGTGTGAATTGGGCAGCTTAGCTGTTTCCTGGCGCCTAGTATGCTTGGTACACTGGGTGAGTAGAACAGTAATGAGGATGACAAGATGTCATTAATGCTGACAACCTTTCAGCAGCCAATACTAATTAGTGGACTAGTCTCTAGCAAGTGCCTAATCAAATAAGAGACCTCCCACCATGCTAATTGATCTGTTTGGCAATGTCACTTGAAGGGCACCCAGCTGAGAAGTCCAAGGACTTAAGTGGTTACTTGTTAAGGATACGCTTTTCTAAGAAAAGATAAAGGCATTGCATTAGGTCTGCAGTGACAGACTGCAGGCTATACTTATCATATGCATGGACATAGAACTCAGTTCTAAGTATTTCTCTTCTGAAAAAAAATAAATGATGCAAAAAAAAGTTCTACCAGATTTCTACCAGAATAAATAAAAATTTCCAACTCAGAAAGTAAGGGATTCAACATTTTAAATCAAAGATTGTACTTTTAAATGTAAGAGGATGAGGGAAAAGATGCACCTTGCAAAAGTCAGCAAGGTACATGGAAGAGGTGTGGCCATAAAGATGTCATAGTGACTAAAAAAGAGGTATGTGTGTGTCTGTCTGTGAGCGTATGTGTGTGTCGGTTAGTCTGTCTGAGTGTGAGTGTGGGTCTATCTTTCTGTTTGTCTGAGTGTGAGTGTGTGTGTGTCTGTCTGTCTGAGTGTGTGTGCGTTTATGTACAGAACATTCGAAATGAATAATTCTTTAATGGCCCTAATGTGAATTAAACAAATAGAGTTTAATATTTTTAATGCCTTTTTACTAGACTATGTACAGTTGCCATGATAAATTCCAGTTGAAAGTGGAACCTGTGGCTTGCGAGGTCATCCTGTGTGGCAGGATGTAGACCCCAACCCACTAGATGAGTTTGTGAGCATTTGTTGGAGGTTAGCCATGGGTCTAGATCTCATTTACTAAGAAGGGAAAATTTCTAGGTCAAAAGGACTGAATTTTAAAGTCAGACTCCAGATTTGTCACTCAGTAATAGTAGAACAATGTATCTGATGTAATTTTGCAAATATGTTTTCTACTTACAAATTTCATACCTTTTAGAAAATATCAAATTGAACAGTAGTTTAATTTTTTAGTATTATATATGGCTCACAGTTGATTAATGAATAAACATTCCCTTCAGGTTTTTAAGTATCATAGTAATCAGAACTTTGTCCGAAGCCCACAAACTCAGTAGTTGCCCTTCTGTCCCTGCCTCTGTTTTTCCTAAATGTCACCTGAGACCTACTTCTCTGGAGAGAATCCTCAAGTAGTGGGGGAAGAGGTCTATTTCCCTGAACATCTGGAGTACTACGTGTGGTAAGTACGGTCAGAGGCCTGCCATTGCAACTTTCAGAGTGCACAGAAAGGAATGCAGGGTAGCTTGAAGCCACTGTCATAGCTTTGCTCTGTTTTCTCCAGAAATGCATATGCTAAAGGCTTGGTCCTCAGCTCAGCAGTGTCCAGAGATTGCAGAACCTTTAAGAGGTGGGCCTATAGGAGAATTGTAGGTCACTGGGAGGTGTCCTCAAAGGGGATTGGTGGGCTCTGGTTGTTTTCTCTTTCATTTTTCCTTTCCACCATGAGGTGAACAGTTTACTCTGCCATGTACGTCGTCTAGGATGTGCAACCAACCTGAAAATTCAATTATCAAGTCTTAAAAATAGTAGGGTAGTAACTAACCATGAACAGATACTTTTGACGTTGTGAGCCAAATCTTTTCTTTAAGTTGATTATCTCAGGTGTTTTGTTATAACATTGAAAACCTAACGTTTACTTTTGCACTGGTGTTTCTCCCTAATTAGCATGGTGTCCACTCTGTCATGTCAGTGACCTAAAGACAATAGTCCCCATTCTGTCCCATACACGAAGCATGGAGAACTAGCTTTAAAAAGTTGGTTTTTACTCCTGGTATAATTTGTTAGTTTTGTTCTACACGAGTAAGAAACTCTTTAAAGGCAATGAACATGTACGTGAATTCGTTCACTGAAGGTCATCTTTGGAATAACAATTAATTCTCAATAAGTACAAAGAAGCATAGCTACCTTGTTCATTGCATAGTAATTGTTGTGGTTTGAAACCTAACATCTCTCTAATCCCCAAGACCCCATGTCTCTGTGAGTATGATTTTTCTACAGTCCTAATAAAGATGATTGTAGCAAGAGGCACAGCCTTGCTTGCCCTCTCTGGGCCTCCCACATTTAGATGTGTGAATTCTTAGGGAAAGCAACATGATCTTAGATGAAGGAGAGGAAACAAAGCATCACTTTTTCTTTTAGGGAAAGAACTGAGTAAGAAGAGTGGCATGTGTGCCTGGCTGCAAAGGAATACACTCTCCTTAAAAAGCAATCCTCTGCCAAGTTTTTTGCTTCTGTTTGTTGTTGTTTTAAAGGTAAACACAATTAAGAGGGAAAATAACAAGTCTTTAAAAGCACAGCTGAGTATTTATGTTTTCCTTCAGAGGCTTCTGGGTTTGTTTCTGTGGATCTTGTTTACCCATTGAACATGGCAACTGTTCAACACCACCAAAATAACTTTGCTGCAGCGTTCAGCCTTGGATGGGGAAAGAGTTTTTACTTCAGACTGCCCATCTTTCCCAACCTCCACTGTAATTCTTTCAAGTTTGAATGCCAATGTTATGATTTTCTCTCCTGTCTCTGAAAAGACAGTTTTGGAGCCTGAAAATTACCCTGTTATCAAGTGTTACAGGGACTAAGGTTGTGCTACCTGATGGCATCTTAGTGGCTTTATCCTAGCCCTATCCTAGATCAGACCTGAAAACCTGTTAATAACCATTTCAGCACATTTCCGTCTAGACTCTATGAATTCATTTTGCCAGAGAGACAAGTTTAGCTCCTGCCTGTATGTTAGTGATAGCTCCCCTCACCACCTCTTAGTCCACTGCAAATCTGCTAATTCACTGAATTCTTGTATTTCATACCTGTGTGGAGCCAAAGCTAAAACTAATTCCAACAAATTAAATTTCTGAATCAAAGCTCACACTGTATGACAACTCATTTCAACTTCTTGGCAATGTGACAGAAAAAGGAAAGGACTGGAGAGGGATTAACACGTCCCAGCTCTGCTGTAAATACCATTAATCAAGTCACTTCTGGGAGCCCTCATTTCATGGTCGCAATGAACGATGGAATATTCTTGCTGAGATATATTGTGACTTTCATGAAGTCCTATCGTAGACAACTTTTTTATAGTTAAAACCATTGCCTTTTGATTAGAAAACCCTTTGGGACATCTGGAAGATTCTTTGGAGACATAGTCTACAGTTCTCTTAATATTTCATATTTTGAAGCATCCATGAAAGATGGAAACCACTCAGAAATAAGAAAGTTTAAAATGTACCCATGCACTCAGCAGAATACTAAGCACCTGTAACTGTCTGGTGTCCCATACTAGGTAAACATGCACCAAGAACAAACTGGCTGTTCTCACAGTCACAGCTGTGGGGAATATGGGTCATTTCACAGGTATATATGCAACATACTTCAGTTCACAAACACAACAGGTACATCATGTCCAACAGCAGAGCCAGTATTCTATATTGGTTCCCTCATGGCCACCTTGTCTACTGCTTTGCCTTCCGTTGTATGCCTTGCTCTTGTTTCTCCCTAGACCCAGTGGATTTGTTCTGTGTAGGTCAAATTTCAAAGCATGCCACTTAAAGGACTTCTTAACATGGTGGAAATAATGGCTTCCAACAAGGCCCACATCCTCTTAATCCTGAAGCCTCAGAGTCCTCTGATTTCCTCCTTGGCAAAAGGAACTTTTAGCTGAACATAATCTTGAGATAAGATGATCACAGGGGTCACTGTGATCTTCAAAGTTCTTACAGGAAGGCAGGAAGAGGGCAGCTCTCAGAGCAGAGATAGGCTGAGGTAAGCAGAGTGTGGATTGATATGCTTTGAAGATGGACATGAAATCCTTAGACAACAAATGCAAGTCTCCAGGAGTTGGGGACACCAAGGAACAGGTTCCCCCCTAGATCCCCAGAAGGAATACCCTTCTGCCAACACCCTCATTTTAACTAATAAACCTTGTCATAGACTTCTGCGCTGTAGAAAGTAGTGTAGTGTGTGTGTGTGAGTGAGTGTGTGTGTGTGTGTGTGTGTGTGTGTGTGTGTGTGTGTGTGTGTGTGTGTGAAGCAACCATGATTGGTATTGATTTGATTTCCCACAGCAGTAGTGGGAAGCCAGCCCACCTTACTCCCAGTCTCTCCTCATTTCTTGACTCACTGGGATAAACTGTGCTTTGTCAGCAAGCATGCTTTACAGCTCCTCAGCAACCTGATGTAAAGCGTGCTTCCCCTCTATATCTGAGAGAACCATGGTAAGACTACCTCAAAGGCCCTTTACTTGGAGGCAGGACTAATTAACAGTATTTCTGCTATTTACTTTCTGGGACTATATTGTTTTTACCTTGTCCAACTAACTTCTCTAGAGCTTATATCATATTAATTTCTTATTTTACTTATACTTCATAATATAATATCAATCACAAAAGGCACTAAATGTGCATTTATCTGTCTGTTATTTGTAAACTGAGACCCATGAATTAACAATGTAAAAGCAGTTACTATATGCTATCTCTTCCCAGAAACTTCCTAGAATCAACACTGGCTGACTCCCTCCTTTTAGAAGCAGCAACCTAGAAAGACTGTGTATGGCTCTGATGAATAGTGTAAAACAAAAATATAGGGAAAATATTATAAAGATAATCAGAAATTAACAGCTGAACTAGAGAAGACATTCCCCAGAGGCACATTTCCCAGTAACTGTCCCCCCTCCCCCCAGTATGTTTTAGTTCAACTGTAACACTATAAAAATGGATTTAGCCTTTAAATTATAGCACTTTTAATGAGACATTTATGTGGCCTGTGTCCTCCAAGCTCTCTTTAGACACTCAGGACATTTCCCAATAAAGTGAAAGGAGGCTATGACAGACATTCCCATTATTTTTAAAACCAAGAATCTTTCCAACATTGAACTGAACTTAAAGATACAGCCTCTCTTAAAAGACTCTAGGAATACATTTTAGGATCTGCCTGAATAGGGGGTTGCATGCCACCAAGAAAAACAGAGAGGTACACTGGCACACAGCCATACAGGCACAGAGGCATGCACACACTTACACACTTACAGACACACACACACACAGACACACACACACACAGACACACACACACACACACACTACATAAATGAATGTAATTTTTAAAAGAGCCAGGCTATAAACAGCCAAACTTGATGTCCAATCTCAGTCTCTTCATGGTTAGATGGTTCAAGTCTCTCTGGCCCCTATCCCGGCACAATATGAATACCTACCCCACTCTTCAGTTGGAAGACCGAAAAGACCTAATGCATACAAAGTTAGTGAAGTGCCTGGCTTACTGACTCCTCCTGAAAGATAAGCTGTAATTAATGTCATCTCTGGAGCCCCTTTTAATTTAGTTATATAACCTGCTGGAGCACAAACCAGCTGAGCCTGCTTAGAGATAAATGGAGAAGGAGCAGCTACTCCATGGGAGGAAAGGGCACAGAAAAGAGAATTACTCTAGGTTTAAAGCAGATGTCTAGACAGTAGGCCTTGAGGCAAGGTAAGTCTATCAAATGTTGTGACATATTTCCTGCCCTCATCACTAGCATTGTATGTGTGTGTGTGTCCATGCTACGTGCCCGTGGGAGTAACAGAGGGGAGATAAAACCCTCATCTTTTCTGGTAAGTGGATGGAAGCTAAGCACCTTCCATGTGGCGCATCTCCAGTATTTTTATCATAAATAACCACAGGATAAGGAAGGAAATATTTATTCTAGGATTATGAATGGATAATGTTTGCAGAAAGAGGGTTGTCATGTTAGAAGTCAAGAGTGGGGACTCTGAAGAGGAGAGAGGGCAAGAAATTGAGGGGATGCAAATGGACCTCGTAGGAGTCTGGCACTGATACATGCCTTGTCTTGAGAGATGGTTGCACAGATCTGTGTTGGTGATAATTCACCTGCACATTGGTATTTGTGTACTTTAATAGGCTTACAATATTCATAGTAACATGTTTACAGGAAAGAGGTTTAGAAGGGTCAAAACTGTATCAATATTCTCATTGGAAACCTCCAGTAAAGTATAGATTTATACCTGTATTATTGACTTTTCCGTTGCTGTAATAAGACATTAGAAAATCAAGACAATTTATATACTACAGAGTGTATTTGAGTTTATGATTCCAGAACAATAAAAATCTATCATCATCAGGGAACACGGGAGCAAGTGGAAGTCATGCTGATGGGAAAAGATGTGAGAGCTCACATATTTTACCCCAAAGAAGAAGCAGAAATAAACTAGATGTAGGCTTTTAATCTCAAACCTGCTGCCTGTGACATACTTCCTGCAGCAAGGCTGTATCACTCAGATTCCCCAAACAGAGCCACCAATTGGTGATTGTGTTCAAATACCTGAGACTTTGGGGGGATAGTTCTCATTCAAAATACCAAATACCCACAATTCTTAAACTAGGCATTGAACCCTAGAGCCTTTCTAAATATCTTCTGCTTCTACAGTGGGTGACCAAAGACTGAGTCTCCTGAGCCACAAACAGCTCTGTCTATCAGAATCCTGTACATAGTCAAAAGGAAGTGTTTTACAGCAAGCCTTTACACTTTCCCTTTCATTGAAAAGAGATTCTTTTCTTAATATATCCTGATTACAGTTTCCCCTCCCTCTACTCCTCCTAGTTCCTCCCCACCTCCACTTCCCTCCAGGTCTACTGCCTTTCATTAGAACAGAGCAGGCTTGTAAAGAGATAACAATCAAACATGATAAAATAAAGCATGATAAGATAAAGCAAAAGCCGTCATATTGATGCTGGACAAGGCAACTGAATATAAAGAAAAGAGCTCCAAGAGCAGGCACAAGAATCAGAGATTCATTTGTTCTCACACTTAGGAGTCCTATAAAAATACTAAGCTAAGGGCTATAAGAAACATGCAGAGGACCTGGTGCAAACCCATGTCAGCCCCATGTGTCTTGCTTAGTTGATTCAGAGGGCCTTGTTCTAGAATCCTCCATTTTATCTGGCTCTTTAAACTCTTTCTGCCTCCTCTTGCATGGGGATTCCCTGCGCTCTGAGGGGTGGGGCTTGATGGCAATAGCCCGTTTAGATTCTCTCTCCTCATAACATGGCTGTGGGGCTCTGTTGTCATCTTCTCCCAGAGGATGCTCCTCTGATTATTAATGAATAAAGCACTGATCGTATGTCCTTGGGCTATCTAGTGTCTGGTTCTTGGTCACCCAAAAAGTATTGGGTATGAATTCGATCTTGTGGAGTGGGCTTTAAGTCAAATCAGACTCTGGTTGGCTACTTCTACAAGTTCTTTGCCACCATTACCATGGATATTTTGCAGTCAGGACAGATTGTAGGTCAAAGGTTTTGTGGCTGCGTTGGTGTTTACAGTTTACCTTTTGGTATCCCATGGAGTACCTTCCAGTATCAACTGTACTAACATTTTTACAATAAAGGTTCTGGATAGATTAAGGATACAAGGAACATACCTGAACATAATAAAGGCAGTTTACCTCAAGCATATAGCCAGCATCAACTTAAGTAGAAATTCAAAGCAGTTCCACTAAAATCAGGGACAAGACAAGGTTATCCACGCTTTCCATATCTATTCAATATAATATTTGAAGTCTTAGCTCGAGCAATAAGATCAAATGAGTACAAATTGGAAAAGAAGATGTTAAAATATCATTATTTGCAATATATATACACACATATATGCATATATACATATATACACATATGTATACACACATATATGTGTGTTTGTGTGTGTGTGTGTGTGTATATATATATATATATATATATATATATATATATATATATATATATGTATATATATGTCCTAAAAATTCCACTAGGGAATTCCTACAGCTGATAAACTCTCAGCAAAGTATCTGGATAGAAGATTAACTCACAAAAATCAGTAGCCCCTCCTATATGCAAATGACAGACTGAGGAAGAAATCAGATAAACAACACCTTTCGCAATAGCTTCAAACAACATAAAATATCTTGGGGGTAACTCTAACCACGCAAATGAAAGACTTGTATGTTAAAAACTTAAAGTAATTGAAAAAAGAAATTAACAGACTATAAGAAGATGGAAAGATCTCCCATGCTCATGGATTGGTAGGATTTACATAGCAAAAATACCCATCCTACCTAAAGCAATCTACAGATTCAATTCAATCCCCACCAAATTCTAACACAATTCTTCATAGTCCATAAAAAGACAATTCTCAACTTCATATAGAAAAATAAAAAACAAACAATAAAATAGAATAGCTAAAACTATCCTGAACAATAAAAGAACTACTGAAGGTCTCACTATTCCTGATTCAAGTTGTAATGTAGAACCATAGTAATATACTATAGAGCTATAGTAAACTGCATGGTATTGGCATTAAAACAGACACAATGATCAGCGGAGTTTAACTGAAGACCAAGACATAAACCCACACACCTATGGACACCTTATTTATTTATTTTTTTTTAATAAGGAAACAGAAATAAACGCTGGGAAAAAAGACAGCATCTTCAACAAATGGTACTGGTCAAACTAGGTATCTGCATGTAGAAAAATGCAAATAGATTCCTATTTATCACCCTGTACAAAGCTCAAGTCCAAGTGGATCAAAGACCTCAGCATAAAACTAGATACAGTGAACCTGACAGAAGTGAAAGTAAGGAATCTCCTTGAATGCATGGGCACAGGAGAAGATGTTCTGACAGAAGGTCATTAGCACTATGATCAACAATAAATGGAACCTCATGAAACTGAAAAGCTTCTGTAAGGCAAAGGACACATTATTTAGACAAAATGACAACCTACAGAATAGTAATAGATTTTTACCAAGTACACATCCAATAGAGGTCTAAGACTTTAAAATTTTAAGTCACAAAATCAGTTATGATATCAAAGATCTCAATACATTGCTTTTCCTGAAAATACTAGTTTTCTCTGGTAGTGTATTCAAATGAGAAAAAATTCTACCCTCACATTTACTATTCGCAACTTTGCACCTTCCCCCCACCCCCAAATGGTGGATAGAAATCTACTTAAACAGTGATTTCTTAGAGAGAAGATAAAAGATCTCTCCACCTATGACAGCCTTTTTGCAATGGGCCTCGGGGTTTGCTGTCATTATTTTTATTTGTATAAGTGACCCCGGTTGTGACGAGGTATGTTTTCTCTATGCTTTTCCTTGGACCATAAGCATCAGGAAGGCAGAGATTAAGCTCCTGGTTTCTCAGTGTACAACAGGTGACAAGCACCTAGGTATGCCAGAGGATGAGGAAAGGAAAGGATGCTTACAATTGAGTGAGAGAGATTAAAAACAAGAGCCATTAATAAATGACAGAGGCATGGTTCGCAAGGGAAGGTGACAATCTCGCTGTCTCTACTGACTCTCCCTTGAGGGTTCTTGTTTTGTTGTTTCCCCAGATAACTAGTCTGCATAGCAAACATTCCCAGTGTAACGAATTCTGGGCCTGTGCATGGGGTTGGGAATAATCTAGAGCCCTTCTGGCTGAGGAACTCCCGTGCAAGTTTATAGTTACGGGCCAAGCAGATAGGAGCTATCATAAATAACAAGTTTGAATTACAGCCTTAGGTAGGACTCCTGTCTTTGACTAATTTTCATAAATCATAATTTGTATTTGAGTAATGGGTAGTATAACTGCCCACAGGGTTTCATATAAATCATCCTTTGCTTAAATGTCTAGTTTGCTTTCAGCCAATCATGAGACTTTTATAAATCAAAAATTTTCTGACTTTTTTCTATGATATGAACCAATAAAATGTACAGTAGTCTGTGCTTCTCTGCCTCACTGTAATTCTCTTTGAGCTTCACAATGAGTTTCACATCTCACATGTATTCTTTACTTTTAGTGCAATAAACAAGTCTGTGACAGAACGCCTTTGCATCTGTGGTTGCTGTTGTCACTGCACCCTGCTTCTCTAACTCCCTCATGTTCTTCTCGTTCACCCTCATTTCCTCTAGGACTGATCTGCTGTACCACCTCACACTTTCTATATTTCTTAAATTCATAGTTAGAAGTGTCTAAAAGTTTTACATTAATAGGTGTGTGTTCGTACATCAGTTTATATACAAATTCACACTGCCTGTGCATGCCTGCGGAGAACAGAAGACTCCACAAAAGTGTCTTGTGTTCTCCTGTTATTAGCTGCTTTTCCCTTTCCCACAGGGGGTCTCTCCCTGAACCTCGAACTAAGGGTTTCTTTGCGCAGCTAGAAGCCAGTGGACTCAAGTGATCTTCCTATCATTCTGATTCTGCCTTCCTTGGAGCTATTGCAAGAATATCTGACTTATTACTGGGGTGCTAGGATCTAAACTCCAGACCTCATGCTTGCAGAGTGCTGGGTCTTAACACAACTGCCTTTCCAGCCCCCAAACCCCATTGGCCATTTTCTTCTTATGCATACTGCATGGACACCGATGGCTGCCACACCATTTAACTGAATAATGCTGAGCCCTATTTAAAAACTCAGTGGTAATCAATAATAAAAAGCATGATGAGATTCATTAAAATCACCTTTTAAAAAAGTGATTGTGAATACAATGTATAGATCTCAATAGAGCTGGGAACTATTGCAAGTTTAGAACAAGCAAGAAGTCCCATGAAGAAGGGAAAAGATTCATTAGGTTGTGAAGTTTCTGTACTATAATAAGATAAATGAGACATTTCAGTGGAAATCTATGTCTGAGTTTGGAAGGCATAAGCTTATTGTGTTTTGATTAAATGAGAACTTTGTAATTCTGAACTTGTGATGGACCCACAGACACAAAAGTGCAGAGAAGAGGACCATGTTTCCCCTAGGAACTGTCTGGAACTTGTGGCTTTCTCACCAACCTCCTCTAATCCTATTCAGCTCCCCTAAGTGTGTGGCATGATTCCAGTTCCATAGAGACAGTCCCAGAGCCCCAGTTTCTGGGGGACAGTCAGTACCGAGGAGCTCCGAAAACAGAGAACTCTCTATAGGCTAGATGAGGGTGGTCAAAGATCTGATTGAAAGAGGAAACTCTTGACCCACATTTGAGAGGGTTGCAACTGAACGGCAAAATACAGATTTCAAATGTGCTTTTGTTTTCAGTTTTTAAAAAATACCCAAGAAGAAAACGCATGGGTGAAAGGAGAGTTAAAGTTAGATTCGCCTTTTGATCCAAAGAAATTCTAATTTTATTTGTGAACTTTCAAACTGCCCAAGATGGAGTGAGTTATCACTCCGCTGTGCGCAGCAGCAAGTCTTATGTGCACCCATGTTTTCCTATTGTGCTCATGGGGCCAGTGAGATGTTAACGCTGGAGGAGTTCTGTGATCAGAATACTCAGGAGCCTCCCTCCCGAGTTAAACAAGGTTGAACAGTTTCTTCTACGCCTTCACAGCACCACTGTGCGCATGTATTGAAAGACAGGGGTATATGTAGAGGGTTTGCAAATTTATTTTGCCATAGACGCTTTCCCTTGGATGCATCCGGAGTCTAATGGTTTTTCTGATAAACTATGGATAAGATGGACACATATGATCTCATGTGAACTCCATGGAAAGCAAGCTGGTGCTATCACCACACTTTATAGATGAGGACTTCTGTGTGTGTGTGTGTCTGACAAGTCTCTATGGCCACACTCAAATCTCTTGTTCTATGTAATCTATGGAATTTATTTTTCGTGTGTGTGTGTGTGTGTGTGTGTGTGTGTGTGTGTGTGTGTGTGTGTGTATTTATATATCCAGGTAACCTACTTAGACCTTGAATTTTAACTCCTGTGAGATTACAAATCTATGCCCCCAGATCCAGGTCCAATGGAATTTTCCAAGCTATCAAAACTCTGAGTACGAGCTCCTATTTTGATAATGGTAAGATTTCCTATGTTATGCTATTCCTTGCCCTAAGTAGCTGGGCTCCACTTTGCACTAGAGAAGATTTTAGGTGACAGTTGTATGCTCTTCCTAACTGCTATACTCATAGAATCATTCATTTTGAGCCCAAATAAGAACTCAATATGCCAATGTTGATTGATCAAGAGCTTATTTTCTTTTCAGAATGCAGAAGTACTTAAAGATTAATGTGAGTTTAGATCTGCTTCCACAAGAGGCAAAGGATGCTGGATCTTTACTATATTTTCACAATGAATCAATGCCATGGATTCTCCCTTGTTACCTAGTCAGAGAAGTTCCTCCTTTCCTTCCTTAGCTCCTCCCTCCCTCCCCTCCCTTCTCATTTAACTAGTATGAATTCCCCATTTAAATTTGGCCCTGGAGTGTTGACTTCTGTTCGTTTCTACCATGCTTGATTTGGTTCTATTTCAAGAGCGTGAGCTGCACAGTGGATTGCCCCATGTCACTCCAACTCACAGAAATAGTCTTAACCATTAGTGTAGCAAATATCACATACTGTTGTCAACTTTTATGTTGGCTTCAGAGCAAAAGGGAAGAAAACTAACACTGTTGAGTATTTGCTTTTGTTAGAGACAACAAATCTTTCCTGTGTATTTACTGATGTCATATTTATAAGAATAATATAAAGTAGCCAATCTTCTTTTGTTTTATAGGTTGGGAAATGATGTTTCAAAAGCTTAAGCTTCCAGGCTCTACAGTAATCTGGATGAAACCATGAACGTGCATATAGATCACTGTGTTGAAATATCCTACTTCTCTCAAATTGTTCCATTAGCCCCTGTGGGTCTTAGTTTTCTCGTTTATAAACAGCATGATAATCCTACAGATCTGTTTGATTGCTATAAATGCTAAATAGCTCTACGGTATTAGGAGAATCTACATGAATAAAATTTCTTATACTGATACTGGATGTAAAGTGAACAGTAATTATTGCAGCTACTCTTGTTACTACTCCAGACCATCCAGCTAGCATAAGAAACAGTTTGCATGTGAAACTTGCTCTGTAGGCTTGGCATTGTACACCAAGATCTCTATCCATCCAGACAATGACACAACCAAGGTACAGATTAACATGTGCTGTGAGTAGAAGCTTGAGCAAGGGCATCAACAGACAGAGCTGGACCTGAGTCTCAGTAGATGAACAACCTGGGTGAACGAGACCCAGACCTCTCTGAGTCTCATCTTTGGTGATAATGGGCATGTTAAATCTGTGTTGCAAGGTAGTTATGGACATTAGAGCTAATGCATGGAAAATATTGTCATAGGAACAGTAACCTTCCTAGTCTTAAGTGTTGCCACGCACAGTTGTGCTAAGAGGAGACTCAAAAGACTCAACAATCTGGATCCAAATCCCGAGAATTTTCTTGCACCTTAGTTGGTTCAGAATCTCGTTAGAGTACTATGAAAACAAAGGCAAATTAAGACTAATTTATCAACAAAATCTGCTAGCAACTATTCCAAGGAGCTGGTGCTAGTGAAGGCACTTCTGGGGGCAGGGCAGCTGTTTTCTGAGCACCAATAGGTCTAGGGCAGCTGTTTTCTGAGCACCGAATAGGTCTCTCTCTCTCTGTCTCTCTCTGTCTCTCTCTCTCTTTTACCCACTGTTCTCCTCTTTGCAATCATTTTTCTCTTCTGAGTTTTATATTACTTCCACAAACAGCATTTCCAAGGTATCATCGTCTTAAGTACATCCATAGTAAATTGAAAGGTAGAAGCTAGGGGAAGACCGGAGGGAATGAGACTGTTTCTAGGCAGCAAGGCTTTTCTGTGTGACACATCCCTGACCAGCTGCAATGCTCCAGCTGGAAAGATTTCCACCTGGGAGTCATGTCTGCCCTCACTCTCATCCCATGTGCCAGTGGGTCTCAGCAATAACATCTGGAGAATGCTTTTTATTAAAGATCTTGTCCATAAAAGATACAATTTTACAATATGACACTCTGGATTTTACAACAGAAAAAGCAAACCCAAAAATTAAATTTCTTTTTCCTATCTCATTTAGCAGATAAACTAGACCTAAACTCATAGAAATCTATTCCAATTTAAAAAAAATAAAAATGCTACTCTGTGTCATATGCATTTGAGGATGTATCCAGTGATGGTTTGCTGTTTCAAACTCTCCTAGGGCTCTATAGAATTCATGACTAGTATCACTTTTGTAAAAATTGAAAAATATTATTTAAGATAATTCCAAAACATTGTGCACCTGTGTGGTCATGAATTCTAGGCTTGTATAATTTAAAATGGGGTTCTTCTCCTTACACTGCATTATCTCTTCACACCTGTGTCCCTAAGATACATGCTATGACCCGTCTTCTGGATGCACGTTGAAAGAATAAAAGGCCATCCCCACAAATGGTTCTGGTTCCCTTGCTGTCTTCAGTTTACTCCTTCAGTGACTCTTGTCATTTTGCTACTCAGGCCATGATGACCAGCCTCTACCCACCATCCTATCAGCATTTATTTACAATAGTGATGTTAAAAAATGGTACCGGAATTCCTGTGCAGGTCGGGAATGTATTCCTGGGAAGAAGGGAGTGAGAAATCCTGAGTATGAGTAAATGATCAGTAACTCAAGAAAGAAAGCAAGACATTTAAGGTGTGTTGTCTGAGCAAATAAACCAAATTTGTATTTGGGGTTTTAAGAGGGCATGGTGAGAAAAATGGAGTGGGGACAGGAAGAGAAGGACTGACAGGAAGAGAAGGACTGAGCAGAGGAAAGGGCGTAGGAAGTGGATTGTCAAATGTCCATGAAAGGAAGGAATGTCAGAGCTGTCCAGGACTTGATAATAGTCTGTTCATTCTAAAATATTAAACATTTTTATGATCTCATGGCTACTCTATGGAAGAGGTGTGTGTGTGTGTGTGTGTGTGTGTGTGTGTGTGTGTGTGTGTGTATGTGTGTAGCAATCACTCTTTTGCTGTGTATCAGTGTGAGAATATAAAGAGCTTATACAGATGAAAGAGCTCAAGGTAGAAGTGACTTAAATTGTCAGTGCCAGGCCAGCAACAGGGCTCAGTAGGTTAAAGTGTGTTTAAGTGGAAATGTCTAGTTTCTTTGGAGATTCAGTCGTGTCATGTAATATTTTTCTGGAAGCAGTCTTATGAGAGGCTGTTTTGCTGAAGTAGACATGTAAGAGGATATTTTGCTGAGGCAGACACTTGAAAGGACATGTGATGATTGGAAAGAGTATAAGTAGAACCCACGAGACAGTAAATCACTCTTTTGCATTGATTCATCTAGCAACACTGCTGGTCTTCACTGATCTTTGCTTGTCATGACTTCCTAGAGAGAAATGTGCCAAAGAACTTCTCAGGGTATTCTGCCTGCTGCTTGGTGGTTCTTCGGACTCCTGCTGATTTGGTGGAGCCCTGTGGTTTCTTCTGGATCTAGCCATGGCTACCGATTCATGTTTGGTGTTTGCTCATTGGAATGGACTGCCACTACTGATTCATGTCTGATGTTTTGACTGGACTGCTGATATCCTGACAACAAAGGCTGGACTCACCCCAAAGAACTACTTCTAAACCTTGCCCTAGTAGACATCTTTCTCCCCTATGTTTGGTCAGTGGGCTAGAAGGGAGGTTGAAGCATCCAAGAACCCTTATTAAAGTAGGCTTTGAAAAGTAAGCCTACAGTGCATGCTTCACAAGTCTGGTGACCTGAGTTCAATCCCCCAACCCATGAAAAGGTGAAAGGAGAGAACTGACTCCACAATGTTTTCATCTAACCTATATAAGAACACCATGGTATGCATATCTTGGCCCCAACCTGACCCTTTCAACAATAAAATAAAGTGTTTTGAAGATATGTCAGAACCATAGCATGTACAAAACTTGAATTGAGGACCTTACTAATTTTCTAAATAAAACTACAGTACATTGTTTTTAAAAAGCTGACAAATAAGGCTTCATTAAAAATGAAGAGCTTTTGTGTAAAGAATGGCAGTAAGGCAATGGAAAAGAGCCTGTGAGGATTATGGGGGATGAGTCTGGTCATAGGAACGCAGGTAAAGAGGGGCCAGCGAGCCTGCTCCTTCATATATTGACCACACTCAGTAGAGCGTTTCTAAAAAGCTAGTGAAGGGAATGGTAAACATTCTAAAGGGAAATAACTGATGGAGGCCTGTGGTCATAGATATGAAATGACCTTGAGCTAAGCATTACACATTGTCTACATAAATTGTGGCACCACAGTGCACTCCATAAATCTGTATAGTGTATCGATTACAGGTGAATGTATGCTTTAAAAAGACAGTGGAACCATACTTACAGGCTGAATATGTTTGTTTTCTAGTCAAGCATTTATAAAAAAATTGTATACACAATAACCAAAGAATGCTCCCAACTCACTAATTAAAAGATAGCTGATTTTAAAAATGGGAAAATAATTTGAGCAGGTATTTCTTCAAAGAAGATATATAAACTACCTGTAAGCATACAAGATTATGTTCAATAACATTAGGGACATAGAAATAGAAGTCACAATGAATTTCCATTTCATACACACTAGGATCGTTACCAAGCCAATGAGAGTCAGTAACAATTGGTGGCCAAGAGGGGTCTGAGAGGAGTCTGGCAGTTTCTGAATGGTAAATGGCTATCACAGGACCTGGTCTTTCCCTTCCTGGGTAGACCACCCAGAGAAATCAACATCCAAAAAGATGGAACTCATCCCAATATTCAGAGTGAAAACTAGAGATAACCCTCCTACTTCTCAGCTGTTGTCATGTACATTACAATGGAATATTTTTCAACTACGAAAAGTAATGAAGCTGTGATGACACACTATATCACAGGTGCAACTTTGACACATGTTGTTAAAATCATGTGCCAAAGAACACAGAAAGACCCACTGAGTATGATGCATGGGTATAAAATGTTCTGAGGAGGCACATTTATAAAGATAAGATACAGTGTTTGCAAGGGGCTGAGAGGAGAGAAAATTGTTAGTGACTGCTTGTTAGTGAGGGATTGTTTGGGGGAGAGATAAAATATTCTGAAGTTTCATGATGCCGATGGGTACAACTCTAGAAACACACTAAAATCCACTATCATGTCTGTGCACTTTAAAAAGACAAACTTCATGCCAGGTGAGTAAGGTCTCAAGTAAGCTGCAAATTTTTAAACGCTGGTAATATCTATTGCTATCTATCTCTTTATATCTATCTATCTATCTATCTATCTATCTATCTATCTATCTATCTATCTATCTATCATCCTGAAGACAAATTAGGATTTAAGTCAGTATAGATTTATTCCCCCTCTTGTTACAAGGGGCAAAGAGACTACAGATGCTCTCTATGTGGTTCATAATATTTCTAAGTTTTCATAGAGTAAACATCTCCAGCTAGGTACCTAACTTGACCAACTATGTGGAGAAGCTGGGCTGCCTAAAGCATCAGAAGCATAGATTGAGATTAAGTGTGATATGCCTTCTCCTGTCCTCAGTTCAGAACCTAAACCCTACATGGGACAAAATCACCACTGAACACTTGTTACTATCTAATACTTTGTTTTCTCAGGATTGTGATATTTATGTTTTTTAGGTTTTATTATCTGTAGCATAAAGATTTTAGCATTATGATATTTATGTTTTTAATTTTTATTATCTCTAATATAGAGTTGAAGCAACTGGAGTCAACTTCATTTTTAGATGGCACAGATAGGAAGCAACAGAATTTCTGATCTGTTGAAATGTAATCAAGGCCCCTTTGTCTCTTACCATGCATATCTAGTTAATGGAAAGGACTGACTTTCTTATCATATCTTCACAGGTTGTGGCAAGTTGATATTAGCAGGGTCTCTTTTTCTCAGTCTTTATCACACGATCCCTGCTTTGGCTGAATTGGCACAGATTTGAGAAGGACTGGTGTATTAGTCAGACTTTTACTGCTGTGAAGAGATCCCATGACCAAGGTAACTCTTATAAGGACAACATTTAATTGAGACTGGTTCAGAGGTTCAATCTATTATCATCAAGGTGGGTACATGGCAACATCCTGGCAGGCATGACACTTAAGGAGCTAAGAGTTGTATATTATTATCCAAAGGAAGCCAGGAGCAGACTGGCTCCCATGTGGCTAGGGGAAGGGTGACACACTTCCTCCAACAAGGCCACACCTATTCCATCAAGGCAACACCTCCCAATAGTTCCACTCCTTGAGTTAAGCATATTAAAACCACCACAACTGGGTACACTGGATACAAGTGTATTCCATTTCAAGCTAGAGGAACTCATGCACACACACTCATGTTCTAGTCATTCTTCTCTTGGTTGATAGGAGTAAATGATAAGCAAACAAACAAATCAGTATAGAAAGCCCAGAAACTGATTAACTACCTACAGAGTAGAGCAATGACTTCAAGGAATACTACTAACCTAAACTGATAAGATTCTTCTTTTATTCCCCTGGCTTTAGGTAGGCCTCTCGGTCAGCGCTTTAAGATAGGAAATGAAACAACAATGCGTATGATCTTGGCAACCATTCTACACCCCATGCTGGACCATTATCTAGAACATCACTCATTGATGCTGTCAAAATAGACAAATACTACAAGTCTTGGTCTTTTGTACCCTCCTTTTACTTGGTTATAAAAGATTCGACTAGCTGGTAATTAAACATTTATCAGTGCTCTGCTGAAGGACAATCACTTCTTACAGAAAAGAAAGAGAAAAATTATCAAGCTAAAGTCACTGGGAAGGGAATGCTGGGTGGGACAAAACTACTGTGATCAAGTTCTTTGCAAAGCCCTGTCTATCATATGGAATTCATTTCAAAGAAGTTGGACATTCTCAAAGGAATGAATATCCTCACCAATGGACAGATAATTTCATAAATCAGTTAATGCCTAAAAGGGCAATCTTCACAACATTTTAAATGCGTTATTTGTGAAATGCATCATATGTAGCAATTGCAGTGTATATGCGCACTACGTAAGTAAAAGAGGTGATACTATGATCTGAAGGAAATACTTTCTTCTTTGGCTAGCATGACAAAAGAAGTTTCTACATGCAGTATTTTTTTTTAACTGACAAAATAGTTTTGAGATAAAAGTGAGGAAAAAATTGTTGCTGTTGTTTTTAAACAAAGAAGAGATATGAAATTTAGGAAAGTTTCAGGGAACACCTCAAAGATAAAATTCAAAAATTGATGTCATTACAGAAGAACTAAAAAAAGGAACATTAGATTTTTTAGAAATTTAATAAAAACCTCAGAAGGAGTGGTTGAAGTCCATGTTCTGTCATCAGTATAAGTTGAACATAGAAAAATAAAAAATACTTCAAAATTATGGTTCTACAAGCAGGAAACCCTATCCTTGACATCAGAAGACAGGTCTTTCTCACACACCAGAAATATTGTATGGACTCTTCTCACACTGTGAGAATATGAGACATAACTGAATTTCATGCAAATTCTTGGGAGTTACCTCTAAGTTATCTCAAAATCTTTGCAAATATTCCAAAATCTGAAAATAAAAAAAATCTAGAATCTAGAATACTTCTAGTCTCAAATATTTCAGATTAAGAGATATCCAAATTATACTATATTAGTCTGATAATCTCAAAAGGTTTCTTTAAAAATGAGCAGTAAGAGATCTTTAAGAGTTCTTATGTCTTTTGCACTAGCTCAAACACAGACCTATGGTGTAGCTACATAACCAGCACAGTGTGACATTAGCAAATAGACACAGAAACCTCAGGACTCTAGAAAGGTCAGGGAATTTTGAAAGTCACAGTTATCCCTAGCAAATGAAACCTTTTGAACACCTCCACCATTGTGAAGGTCTCCATGGTCTTGAGTCAGACTGTAATGTGCACATTGCCTAATGTATGTGAAGTCAGAGACTGTGAATATGTGTGCAAACACATGGCTGCTATGAGACTTTTACTTAGATAATTTTCCCAACTTGCCAAGAATCTTAAGTAGGACTCATACTTTAATTTCCCATTCTCCCATCCCCCCTCTTCCTATCCCAGTCTCAATTCCCAGATTGAGACAGAATCTATGGACAATTTCGTTGAACTGTCTCTGGTGAATAGCCAGGTAAACCTCAATGTTCTCACAGAGGTTTGATTCCTCATTTGTTAATGTTCAGAACTGATCTCCCTCTAACTGTTAACATTTTTTTAAAAGAAGGCACCTTTATAAAGGGAATGAACATCTAAGCAATATTTGTGACTATACACTCAGAAGCCTTTTTTTATATGTTGGGTAATATACACGTCTATCAATCTGAGCTGTTTTCCTCACTTCTGACATAAAATGTGTGGGCTTATTCCCACACCAACCAATTCTCCACTTCTCCACACACCAGGTGGGTGTTCTATAATTCAATTCTGACACTAACTGCCTGGAGTTAGTGGGGACCCCATAGTTTAAGCATTCTGCCTTACAAGACTGCACCCATTTCAGATGTCAGTCACAAGTCTAGGTCAGCTATATTTCTGAATGACCAACTGGATAAGGAGTTAAGAGTTCCTACAACCCTTTCCTCAAGCTTAAAAATATGTACAACATCCATGGGATTCAGAAAACCATCTTACTTCTATTCCTGGCTCCTTATAAAGGGACACAGGTCAGAAGAAGCCAAATGGATAATATAAGGGCAGGAGATTCCATACTCTTTCTGGAATATCAGTAACTCCTGTGTCCTCAGCCTAGAAGCTCTCTAAACCCCATCACAGAGGGCTTGTATGAAAACTGATTGAGTCACTGGCCATTAGTGGTTAACTACATGCCAGACTCCTCCCCAACTCCCCATGGAGGCCTGGTTTGTACCTGAAAATTTTAAACTTCTAATGAAGCCTTGGTCTTATTAATGACTGGATCCCAACCTGAAGTCACTGGGAAGTGGTAGAGGCTACCAATCAAGCCCTTGTTAGAACAAAAAACACCCCAGTCAGCCAGGAAATTCTCAGTTTTAGAAGCTCAATCAGGAAAGACTTGGACAAGGACCAAATTTTTTATCAACATAATCAATGGCAGTGATGATTGAGAGCTCTATACTTGTGAACTGAAAGTTGTTTTGATGCTTCTCAAGTCTTGTGGCCAAAGCAAATGAAAACTGGCTAGTTAAGTGTCAAAAAATTGCCCCATTATCACTTTGCTTCAACACTGAACTTTGCTCTTGTCCAGTCTGTTATTATCACTCAGAAATTCCCATAAGGATTCCCTTTCTTAAAACTTACATTCTTTCTCTTCCATCAACAATAATTATTTAGCTCATCTAAAACAGAGATGCTCTGAGGACCCAAGGGACTCCAGCCACGGAAGGTTGATTCCCGTACATTCTCTTCACAGTCTCTGAAAAGCTGTGTCCAGGAGAAATGTACTAGATTTCCCGTTATAAGGCAAGACATTTCGTTTGGTGCTAATGTGCCATCCATATAATTGAAACATTTCATGAAGCATAAATGGGACAAAATGGAGGCACATTAGCTTTGGTGGGAGACAGCTTGGATTTCTATGAAGAGTTTTCTAAGACTCATGGCTACAGGCTTAGTGGTGTCCTGACAGCCTCAAAACAAAACATCCAAGTTGGATACCACCCATAGTGCAGGGAGCTGAACACATTTGAAGTGTAGTATTGCTACCTTCTCTACCAATACCAGACAGAAATATGAAAAAATGATATTGTTTTCCACCAAGGAAATAAAGGAAATCAGAAGCTTGGGTGTTCTTGCCAATGCTGGATATCTTGACATTAGTCATTTCCAGGGAATAATTTTTCTATAATGGAGAAAAATCTACCTAGTACAAGTACTTCTAGGTTAGACTTCGTATTACTTCAACACCAGTGTTAGGTTAGTCTACAGAGTCCTCTTTGTGCCAAAATGATGCAGCTATTCAATTTTGTGCCTTTTGATTGGTTCTTCTTATCTCTTGTTACACCCTCACCTCTGCCATGTCTATATTCATTCACATCCACACACCTGAAGAGGCACAGCAGCAACTCCCTTGGATTTATTCATTTATCAGATAAGAACTAACTGTTTGGTTATATGTGCCACATTTTGAATACAAGATGAAGATGTATAATGAGGCTCCCAATTTTACAGTAATTTCCCTGAATTTTGAGGTATCTCTACAAAATATATACTTCCTGGTAAAATCATAGCCTTTGGCCTGAAGAATTATCCTAGACAGGTGTCTGTGGATACCTGAATGGGTTGGTAAAGCAGAGATGGCAGAATGTGCTGACACGTGACTCTCAGCTTCCCTACAGTTGGCTTCAATATGGTTTTCCCTTCAGAGTCAGCTGCCCATGGTAACAGACTTTTTCTCCCACCCCACACTATACTGAATTTTTCATCTTCTCTATAGGAACAATTTGCCTTACGGCCTGCTTTATCTATACCACCAAGACTACCCCCACTGTTTTTCTTGGCCCCAAACATTTCTGTGGCCCTAGACTCTTCCCTTTGCCTTCCAGCTCACATTCCGATGATTAATGTATTTGATTTGATTGCTATTTCCAATCTCTCTTATAACCTTTGGCTCAAATGGGCTTCACATGGCTAAATGATGATGGTAGTTTCCTATGAGGTCTAGATATTATTCATTATAAAACTCTAAGAAAGCCAGTTGAAAATGTAAGTTAGCTCATATGACCCCACCCCTATGCCCTAGGCATGGGGTCCTCATGAGCAGTTGACCTGTTCAGTTTTACCTCTGTACTGGCTGGTTTTGAGTCAACTTGACACAAGCTGGAGTTATCACAGAGAAAAGAGTTTCAGGTGAGGAAATGCCTCCATGAGATCCAGCTGTAAGGCATTTTCTCAATTAGTGATCAAGGGGGGAGGGCCCCTTGTGGGTGGTACCATCTGTGGGCTGGTAGTCTTGGGCTCTATAAGAAAGCCAGCTGAGCAAGCCAGGGGAAGCAAGCCAGTAAGGAACATCTCTCCATGGCCTCTGCATCAGCTCCTGCTTCCTGACCTGCTTGAGTTCCAGCCCTGACTTCCTTTCGTGACGAACAGTGATGTGGAAGTGTAAGCTGAATAAACCCTTTCCTCCCCAACTTGCTTCTTGGTCATGAGGTTTGTGCAGGAATAGAAATCCTGACTAAGACAACCTCTGACCTGTCACCTTTCATTCAATCCCACTCTTTAGTGGCCCCCAAAGAGGTCATGTGTATTCTAATCTAAAGATTAATCAACTGTTCTGGTACTGATGTCCTAGCCTAGGATGTTTTTCCCTGGAGGTCTTCACAGCTAATTGTGTTTCTTTTTTAAGGGTTTACTCAAATCGCTGGTCCAGAAGACCTATCTTGATCACCAGTCTCAAAGATAAGCTTTCATCTTTTCAATCAGCCCCATCCCTTTAATCTTTTGCTGCAACACATATTGCTTTCTTACATACTAAACAGTTTATTTCTTCCATCTTTTGTTTACTATGTAATGATTCAAAGTTCTTCCTAATGAGTTGTGCTCTGAAGTGAAAGGTGGCATTTCCAGTTATAGAATGTAATTGCTGATGTCCAACACCTTACCCTGATGCTCCTGCTCTCCATATGACTGTAATAGACAAATCAAGAAGCAGCAGCAAGACCCAGCTGTCATAAGCCTCAGATTAGAGAGTGATTTGGTGGCCCCTGGTAACCTGACCACTCTGATACATAGAAGGTGGGGACATCCCACATCAGGGGGATTTCAGACATTTCTCAGTCACTACACATAACAGATATCTGACAATATGCTGGAAACCTATTGGCCTGAAATAAAAATATATACTCACATGCTTTACATAAGACATAGCCAACGACTGAAGACTGATAGACTGGGGATATGGTGAGGAGCACCCAGCTCTGGCTTTTGACCTTGAATCTTCTTTGCTTTCCATGGGGATCAGTGCAGCATAGGTGAATGGAGGGAAGAGGTTGAGGCTAGACTCTAAATGGCCAGAAGCCTACAAGAGTTTGGAACCACTCTAATGTACAAAGCAGTTCAAGAAAGGTTCTCAGGGTAAGGGTTTAAAATGTCAAAAAACATTGATGGGAAGAGAATGGGAAGCCTTAATTCAGACATTCCCAACCCTCTACAGTGGGAAGAGAACCAGAGCTCATCTTCCTGAGAAGGAGGCCACCACTAACTTGTTTTCCCAGCTGACTCAGAGCCTTATTTTAAAAGACCAAAGCATACATTTCATCCACCTCACTAATATTTTCTGAGGTTTGGGTGTGTCTAGTTGGGATATCTAATGTTATAGAGAGTAAGTCTGGAAGATACTCCAGTTCCTGCCTGAGGAAGCTCAACAGGGGATCCCTCTCTTTCTAAAACAGGGAGACAGAGTATATATAGTAAGAGTATAGTACAGGCAGGTCCATAGGGAAGTGAGTCACTGTCTTTCTCTCCTCATGCAGCAACTGTTGGTTATTTGTATGTTTTTATGATTTTCAACACAACAATCCTGATGATTCTTCAGCCAGGCTGTCATCACTGCCAGGTTCTTAATAACCACAAAGAACTTCATCTACACCATTTACCCCTTTTCTTAGTAGCAAATACAGCCGGCTAATCTTCAGTGCAATAAAAAAAATGTGGCCAAAATGGGCATCTTCTTTCAACTCTAAGTTACTAGATAACTTGACTTCAGTTTTTCTCTAAGATCCTAGTTTCAGGAACATGGAAGTTTGGGGAGTGGCAAAAAGAAACATGGTGGAGAGAGTGCCTACTTGTATAAAGTGTAAAAGACAGATAGTTGACCCCAAAGCAAATGAGTGATCAGAATTAACTCATAGTTAGTAAATATTTTCTTTATGGAAATACTGCTCTTTGGGGTAAATAAAATACCTTAAACTGACAGTGCTCTCCTCCTGGGTGACCTAAATTCAACCTGAACTCTTTGAAACTGCTGTCAATGGCACCCACGCAAACTGTCACAGGATGCTCAGGCTGCCATAGGAAATGTAGGTGCAAAGTTTCAACAACACAAATGTATATTCTTGCAGTTCTGAAGCATAACCCCAAGATCAAATCCTAGCACTCTGGTTTCTGGTAAGGGTTTTGTCCATGGGTTGCAGATGGCCACCTTCAGTATATTTTGGGGGTGGGGAGTAGTGGGGTTGGGGGTGAGACAGAGGTTGGGCAGGGACTGGGGCAGGGAAAAGGGATAGAGGAATAGGTTGGAGGAATCTGTTTCCCTCTTTTTACAAGCTATGGGCCTATCAGATTAGTGCTCTGCCTCCATGACCTCATTAGTCTTAATTACTTCCTGAAAACTTGTCAGAGAGTCATGCTGGAGGCAGGAATCCTGCCAAACGAAATGTGAAGGAGCACAATTCCCGTCTCCAGAGTGTGCAACTCAGGGCATACCAAGCCAGGAGGTGGCATGATACTGAGGGACCAGTTTATGAATCAGTCACATGAAAAGCTGTTCTGTTCAGCTCATGCCTCTGGGTGTGCATCAAGAGTGGACAGGGCAGCCTGCCAAGAGGAGGGGGCCAGGTCTGCCTCCCTTAATTTACCAGGAGGAGCTCTAGGCTGTTCTGAGCTCTTTGCAGGGCAGAAGGAGACATGGGGTGAGAATGGAGAGAGCAAAGGCAGATGTTTGGGAATCAGAATCATGAAAGATCAATGAAAGGGGCGGTCTGGGACAGTTCTCAGACTTCCCTGTGCCTTTCTAAAATGCTTTTAAATGTGTTTTCTTTGTGTTCCTGACGCTGGAAGCTACTGGAAGCCGGCAGTGGCAGTTCGTTCATTTCCCTGACTTTCTCCTGCTCATTGTCCCCGGAGTCCCACCCCCACCCCCACACCGTTCGGTTCTAAGATGTCTGCTCCACTTTCTGTTTTGTTCCAGCCTTACTCATCTCACCATATCCACTGTCCCTCTGCTTATGTGACCAGTGGCACTCTTCCGCCTGAGGGCATAACCTACTCTCAGCTGCTTTACCTTGTATATCAGTCAATCTGGAGAGGAGAGTATAACGGAACCCACTTTTAAATGTAGGAACGCCAGCATTTGGGTGCTTGGTTTTATTCTATCTATCTATCTATCTATCTATCTATCTATCTATCTATCTATCATCTATCTATTCATTTGTTTGATTTTGTCTACATTTCTACGTTGGCTATCATTTCCCACAGAGATACAGATATTAATAGGCTCTCCTCCTCCCCTTTTATCCTTTCAGGTTCCAGTATGCAGAGTCCAGTGCATCAGTTTTAAAGAATCTAGTACAATTTCAGTACACACATGTGCCTAGGCATGCAAATATGCATGTGCACCTTCACATGTACAAACCGGAATGGGTTTTCTTGGTGACTAGATGGCTCAAGAGTCATATCAAAGCATGTTAGCCATAACTGACACAATCTCTAATGGGCCTAAAGTCTGTGCCTACTGCCCACATAGATCTGCTCATGCTGCTGAGGAAGACAAGAAGATGATTTGATCTAGAGCTGCTTGGGTTTACTCTTGCAGTCGGCACATAATAACCTGCAAACTGGAGAGTAAAGGCATCATTAGAGTGCTCCTGGATTTAGGCCACTGTCTCCAGAAAGCCTCTTAATAAATTATGAATATGATGTCTGAGAGTACATGATTAAACCATTAGCAAAATTGTTTTATTGCCTCCGTTGACAAGGAGATAGATGTGTCATCTTGGGGAAGGTAGTGTCAGGAAATGTCTAAGCAAGCAAGAACTTAAAGGAAGACAGACAAAACAAACCAAGGCATTCTCAAAGCTCGCTTCTGCTGATATAGCAATGATGCCCAAGAAGATTCAGCATTGCAGTCCTCACTCCATTATCTAGCCAGGGTATCTCTAGCCACTTTGTTTGCAGACTATAATGCAGGGGTAATAAAGGCACCAAATCGCATGTGTGTTGGGAGGAAGATATGAAGGAAAAGGTGGCATGGTTTGAATAAGGCTTGGGTGTGGCTTCTGGGTTCATCTGTTGGCAGCTTAGTCTCCTTGGTGGTGTTCTAAGAGGTGATAGAACTGTCGGGAGATGAGGACAGTGGGAAGTGACTGAATCAGAAGGATGTTATCAGAAGTGAGAATTAAGATAGTTCTCAGGAGACCCTCGGTTTTCTTGAGAAGACTGTTACAGAAAAAGCAAAATGCCCTCTTCCCTTTACTGTGGCTTCCTGTTTTACTGCATCATTTCTCTCTTCCATAAGTGCTCTTACTATGATGCCATCCACCATGATCATGATGTGGCTTAGCCAAGAGGGTTCTTGTTTGGGCTTTCAACTTTTAAAACTGTAAACTAAGCCAGGAAGTGGTGGCACGCCTTGAATACCAGTAATCAGGAGGCAAAGGCAGGCAAATCTCTGCCTTCAAGGCCAGCCTAGTCTACAGAGGGAGTTCTAGGACAACCAGGGCTACGCAGAGAAACCCTGTCTTGGAAAAACAAATGAACAAACAAAAGAACCCTGCAAAGTAAACAGACGTCTTTTCTTTATAAGTAACTCCAGCCTCAGGTATTTCATTATAGCAATAGAAAGAAATGAAAAAGTTGTCAAACATTAGGCACACAGCCTGGATCATTGTAAATACTCAATTATACTAGTAATTATTATCATGTATGGAAGTGGTATCTAGTATCCTATTTTATTTTGAAGATCACATTTCTAAGACATCCAAAATGACAAGAAAAATAACACAGAAATGCCCTTCCTATTGCCACTTATCATCATGGTTACCCCTCAGGGAACACCATTAGCATATGAATCAGTGTTTAACCAGCAAAACTTTATGATGATAGATATGCTCCATATCTAGGCTCTATCTGTCCAATATGGTAGCCTCTCTCTACATGTCTAGGGTGACTGATGACCTGGAGTTTTATTTTACTTAATATTAATTTACGTTAAATACAGGGATTAGAACACACATAACTAATGTCTTTCAAAACATCCTTGAGTTGAACAGTATCATGTATCTATTAAATTGAAATGCATGAATGCAGGAAAATTGATATAGCAATGATGGTATAGCCATAGCAACAACAACGTAAATAAAACAGATAGTGTTAAAAGACATAATAGCACACAAACTCTAGAAGCCAGATACTGGATCTAGTAATTAAATGAAGAAAGTAAGATGCAATGTATCCTTTTATTTGGTTGTCCAAGTTAATTGTCCATTTGTGTAAATATTTTACTTTCTGCTGAATTCTGGACATGGGCTGACAGCAGGTTCAGCTTCTAGATGATATATTTGTTGCAAATTGAAACATGAATAACAGAGAAGTTCTGCCTTACTTTTCTTCTTCTTAAGCCCATATACCTCAAGGATCTTTAAATTTTCCAATATTCTTTAAGAGATCACAAATCAGTACATATGCCTTATGGCACTAAATATTGATGTGAGGACCTTTCACATCTTGGGCAAGCATTCTACCACTAAACTTGATTCCAGTTACAGTTTTTAAAATTTTGAGAGTTAGTTGGGTCATGGTGGCTCAGGTCTTTAATACCAGTACTGGGGAGGCAGAGGCAGGTGGGTCTCTGAGTTTGTGGCCAGCCTGGTCTACAGAGTGAGTTCCAGGACAGGTAGGGCTATGCAGAGAAACCCTATCTCAAAACACATAATAGCAAAAACAAACAAAACAAAAAAAACTGATAGTTGCCAGGTCTGGCCTTTAACTCACTCTGTACCTATTCTGGCCTAAAACTCAAGATTCTCTTGGCTCAACATCCACAGTAGTTGGAGTTAGGCCTGGAAAGCAGGTCAAACCATCAATATGCTTGTCAGTGAGAAGGGATTGCTTTGCTGCTGAAGAAATTATACTTAAATGATTACCTTAGATAATGTTCTTAAATTTGCACACCGGAAACCGGGGTATGTCCTATAACAATCGTCACCAAGGAGTCAGGATATATACATTTAACATGTGTGTGGCTCAGTTTGGTTAAGCACATGCCTATGAATAATTATTGTGAACTGTGGCAATTCTACCAAAAAAAAAAAAAAAATCAAAGAAGACCTTTTTTGCTGATTGTCCTTCTAAGACATTGGTTACAGGGTGTAGTATTTGATGTTATTAATCTCCTAATCTAGAATCTGGGACTTCCTATTAAGAAGTACTTTTTATAAACTAATAAAAGAAACATTAACCACATGCTGGGTCTTAGCAGGTCTTTGTAGTTTTCATTTTTCTCATGCTATGTTATTCATCTATTTAAAATTATATTAAAATTTTATTTCATGGTAGATGAATAAATCACACATATTATCCAAAGTGATTTAAAAACATTCCAGCTCTGTTATAAAACAGTGAGTCCCAAATGTAGAACCTAAGGCTAATGTTCTTCCTGTAAATCTGTTGTCATTCTATGAACAAACAAGAGAAATAGCATAAAATACTATCTTGTCTTCTGTAATTCTGTCCTTTTAAATATTTTGGTCCTAAAATATCTGTTCTTAATCTAGGCAAACTTGTTTTAGCTATAGAGGTTCTTTGGTATATGTAGGATATGTTGAGACAAAGCAGGGCTTCTTATAATAATGACTCTCAGGCTATGACCAACAGAGTCAGAGTGTGAGTGAAGAAGGCTCTCCAATGATCAACAGACAGCAAGAGTCGGAGAAGCCCAGATGTGGAGGGAAATAATGGACAGGCTTTGAACCAGATGCCATCACAAGGAATCTTGCCTATTGTTTTCAAGTGGTGTAATCTAAGATCCTTCACTTAAAAGTCCTCCAGTCTCTACTGCCTCACATGTAAAACGGAAGTGCGGCTGAATCAGAAGCATGAAAGCAGCTCAATGGGAGAGTGCCTGCCTACTATGTGAAGCTACCTTAGTTCCTGCCTATGCTACTCCCCCACAAAAAAGCATAAAAGAAAACCAACCAGGGCCAGGGACATGGTTAAAAGCATTAGTCTCTTGCTGCCTTTTTTTTTTTTTTTTTTTTAAAAAAAAAAAAAAAAACATTGCTGTGATAAGGCACCAAGACCAAGAAAACTTTAAAAAGAAAGTGCTTATCACTTTTATAGTCTCAGAGGATTAGAATCCATGACCATAATGATAGAGAGCCTGGTATTAAGGAAGGCAGTCACAGCACTGGAGAAGTAACTGAGAGCTTATATCTTGAGGTATAACTCTGAGGCAGAGAGTGAATGACCTGAACATTTTGAAACCCCAACTGGTCTTAATATTTTCATCCTGACAATTTCTTCAACAAGGTCACACCTCCTAATCCTTCTCAAGTAGTTCCACCAACTGGGTACCAATTATTCAGATACACGAGCCTATAGCAACTATTTTCATTGAAACCACCATAGCTCTTAAGTCTGAGGACCAAGTTCTATCCCTAAAACCCATATGAAAATCTTACATCTCTAATTTCAAGTGCTCCAAAGATGAGAATAGAGATGGAGACAGGAGAATGGACCAGAGGCTTTTAAGCAAGCTAGCCTGGGGTACATGGCACAGCAACAGAAACAAGAGAGACCTTCACTCAAGAAGGTAGAAGGCAAAAATCAATTTCCAAAAGTTGTCCTCTGACCTCCATACACATTCACAGAATTATAGCTGTGTGGTGGTGGCATGCCATTAATCTGAGCACTCAGAAGGCAGAGAAAGGCAGATCTCTGAGTTAGAGGCCAGCCTGGTCTACAGAGTTCCAAGAGTGAGTTCCAATACAGCCAAAGCTACACAGAGAAACCCTGTCACAAAACACCACAAACCAAAACCAAAACCCCAAAACCACCACCACCAACAACAAAAACCTAAGAAAAAGAAAACTAATCAATATGTGATTTCTGACACCAACTACTCTTGATGAGGAACTCGGTCCTATAGCATTCCTCTTGTCCTGAATATGTCAGTGGAGTTTACATTATATTCTTTGTACATGAATATTTTGGTAGATTCCAAAATCATTTGATAATCCATTAAACACAAATCTAGGCAGTTCTGTCCGTGACAAACTTTTTTTTTTTTTAAATTTATTTTATGTATATGAGTATACTGTAGCTGTCTGACACACCAGAAGAGGGCACCAGATCCCATTACAGATGGTTGTGAGCCATCATGTGGTTGCTGGGAATTGAACTCAGGACCTCTGGAAGAGCAGTCAGTGCTCTTAACCACTGAGCCGTCTCTCCAGCCCATGTGACAAACTTTTTTTTATGAAGTCGCGTCAGTTGCTGATCAGAAAGGAAGATGAGTTTACAGATGGGTTTGCTATCATAAGATCGTTGAGTGCAACTCCTCCTCTTTCTGGTTGCATAAGAGGAAGTAAGATATACTTAGGCAGGTACGGAAGGAAGCAATTATCTCCTTGAAAATTGCCTTGGGATGTCATGAAAACAGGGCCAGAGAGACCCCTAGGTCTGACTTTAGTCTCCAGTGAACAGCATATAAGACAAAGGTACCTGTGGTAGTTTGGATGAGAATGGTTCTCATAGGCTCATCTCTTTGAATACTCAGTCCTGAGTTGCTAGACTATTTAGGGGAAGATTAAGAGGTGTGGATTTTTTGAAGGAAATGTGTCACTGGAGAGTGGGCTTTAATGTTTCAAAAGCCCATGCTAGGCCCAGTCTCTCTCTATGTCTGTCTCTCAGTCTGTTTCTCTCTGTGTCTCTGTGTCTCTGTGTCTCTGTCTCTCTGTCTCTCTCTGTCTCCTTCTTTTTCTCTCTCTGCCTACTGATTGTGAATCAAGATGTAAAACTCTCAACTACTGTTCCTGAACCATGTTTATCTGCTTTCCACCAGAATGATCATGGACTAACCCTCTAAAACTGTAAGCAAGCCCTCAATGAAGTGTTTCCCTCGATAAGAGTTGCCTTGTTTAGACAGTTGTGTGTGGTAGCATTTGCCTTTAATTCCATCACTCAGGAAGCAGCGGCAGGCAGATCTCTGAGTTGAAGGCCAGCCTGATCTCCATAGAGAGTTCTAGGACAGACAAGGCTACATAGAGAGAACCTGTCTCAAAAAAACAAAACAAAACAAAAAAAACACCACCACTACCAACAACAAGAACCCCCCCAACAGATAGATAGATAGATAGATAGATAGATAGATAGATAGATAGATAGATAGATAGATAGACAGATAGATAGACAGACAGGTAGGTAGGTAGATGATAGATAGATAGATAGATGATAGATAGCTAAAAAGAATTGCATTGGTCATGATATCTCTCCACAGGAATAGAACAGTAACTAAGGCAATACTTTAGCCCTCCAACCAAAAAGAAATGAAAATTTCAGCAACCTAAAATAACTCAGAGTAATCTTTTACTACTTAAACCTCTAACTCAATCCTCTACTTGGCCCCCTAGAAGAGGAAGAAATAGCTACCCCATTCCTTGATTTTGATTATTTTTCCATATTATAGATTGAACCTGGGGCCTTATGCCTCCTAGGCAGTTGCTTTACCACTGATAGCTTGGTGACACCATGGTTAGAACCTGATCATGTAAGACTTCTGACCTGCCAAACTTCAAGGCAATTAGCTGACTTTGTTTTAAATGTCTAAATTCATAAATTCATGATACTTTGATCCATGTTGATAAGATATTTCTTCTATGTACACAATGAAACTGCATGCTTATATTTTAAAAGGTAATATTATTTGGAAAAGAAGTTCCTTGACTTTTCACAGAATACCTAAGCTTCTATCTATAACATGAAGAAGAAGTGAGTTTTCAATCTTTCAAGGGGCAAATCGAAGGAGGAACAGCATTTTGACTCTCTGGACATATCACCAGGGACAACAGAAATGCCCATCTCTCTCACCTCATCTCTCTCTGTTTGTTAAAAATGCCCTACAGTGTAGCATCCTCCTTCCCCCTTGCCACAGGCTTAGTGAAGTAATGGAAGACCCCTCCATGTGGTTAAGAGCAATCCCCAAAGGTCTGCAACTGTGAAGAGCTTTCTCCCTGGTGGCAGCTGCCAATTTTCTTTTCCTTAGCTCTTCATGGTTCTGGGAACAGGGGTAGCCACTCTTTGTTCTTTCTGATATTGACTTGGAGCAGTTATCTTTATATATTCCTCAAGCTAAATCCCATTTGACTGGAATTTTTTCTTTTCTTTTCTTTTTCCTTTCTTTTTTCTTTTTGGACTAGTTAGTTGGACATTCAGCCAGACTCTACCTTCTAATGTCTTTTAAGTACAAACAAACCATGTCTCCAGGTTTCATGGAAGGCACATCTAATAAAAACACAATGGTCTTTTTATAACCTAAAGTAACTCTTGATAGATGTCTTTCTTTGTGTGAGAAGCCATGTATGTTTTTGATGTTGATGGAAATAATAAACCCTAACTTTTATTGAGCACTTACTTATGTGTAATGCTCTGACTGGGCATTTGATGGGTCCTAATTTTCTCAGTTGTAAGAGTCTTTCTCTAGGAGAGGTACTAAAATGTCCACCCTCACCCCTTTTGTGCAGTGAGTAAGTGATGGAGTATTCAAATAACTGGCCCCAACACCTAGCTCATAAGTGGATGCCTTCGCACTCTAGAAACCGTGATCTGCAGCTTGTGAACATACTGCTTTGACTACTCTGAGATGAGACACACCGCTTCTTTCAGCCAATGCGTGCAAAGTGCACTGTTTAGCAGAAGATGGAGGGCCCTCTGTCACAAGGCATTATCTCTGCTCAGAGAGACAAGTACTCAGGTTGGAAATGCAAAACCCCTGTAGCCAGAAATCTACTCAAAACATTGTACTCTTCAAATATCCTCCCTGTTCTCATCACAGCTATTGTCAATAAAAGCGAGAAAGGTAAGAGCCTGCTTTAAAACTTCTGCCTGAAGCCTAGAAAATTCAAGAAGGCCCTATTGTTATGAAATACACCTCGGTGAGAGGGGTGTCCTTGGGCCTGATTAAGGTGCACCTGAGAAGTTACTCAGTGCAACAAATCTGATGTAAAAGAGGTTTACTGGGGGAGGGGAGAGGAGTGAGGACCTGAGGAAGGGGGAGATGATGGAGACACAGAGAGAGAGCCATGAGGACAGAGAGAGGAGCGAAGAGAGGGAGAGAGGGAGGTCCTCTGGGTGCTTTGGAGAGAGAGGAAATAGGGGTGTGTGGGTGTGTGTGGGTGTGAGGGGAACACCAAAAGGAGAGAGAGCTGGAGTGGCAGTCAGGTCCTTTTTTTTCCTGCACACACCTGGTAGGTCATGACCAAGTAGCTGCCAGGTCCCTTAAGGGTAGGCCTGTGTAGTTGCGTGTACACTAACACCCATAAAACAGCACAGTTTAGGAGTTTGTAACAAGACAGAAGCTTTCAGTTGAACTTGTGAGATAAATGTGTCTTGGAAGATGATCTCCTCGAAACTTGTTTCTTTATAACCAACTCTTAGATGCTAAGTCCCAACTGCTAGGATTTTAATGGGGCAGGAAAACCTCTTGGTCCTGGCGGCATGAAGATAAAAACTGCATGCACATAGGTTGAACATGGCTAAAATACACAAAAGGGATTGTTTATATTTTTTTCCCTAGTGAAACAGACTGTAGAATCCCTCAGCTCTCTTCTCACTGTGTTCGAAATGGGTTTTAAAAACAACCAGCCCTGGGTTTCAGGGGCTTGCCCATCCTGAAGCTTTGCCAATCAAACTGGGTCTTGAATAACGTCGAGTGTTTACCCATTATAGAGGATCATCAGTGGATCCACGCCAAAGTCAATAACTGCGTTTCAAGGCCTTTCTTGAAGATAAACACATGCTTCACTGGATTTAAATTAAGAGCTCAGTACAAGGCTCGTCACCTCTTACCTAAGTAGGCGATGGCGAACAGCTTTCTCTGTCTTCAAGCCTCACCACATGCACCTCCATTCTCTCCTACCCCACAAGTTCAAAGTTCATTTTGCATACTCCCACAGAGGCTCTTAATCTAAATCCACAATGGATTTCTGTAGTCCTTAAACTTAGATGAAAACTTTATATTTATTTTTACTAATTCTTACCTGGGACTTACTATTTTCTTCTATCACAAGTGGAGACAAACTTTAGTATTGTATGCAATAAACGGTTTTGCCCTTGCTACCGAGCCAAATCACAGATATTTCTGTCTCACTGCAATGCTGGCAAATACCCTCGATTCATTTGTGTCTATCACCAACGATAGTTACTGGACTTGTTGTTAGAACTAATTTTTAATGAGTCAGTAAATAAGCACAGGTTTGTTTTCTGATTTTGATAACTATTTCTAAGTAATTGGTTTCCTTTGAAATCTTGTCTATTTTTATTTCATCCTGGGAAAAAGTCCAGAGGCTTTCTAGATTGCTAAGGATTCCTATGGTACCCACCCTCTAATTAGAACCCTTGCTTCAGGAAGGGCTTTCTAAGATAGGGGTACAACAGCACCTTCCAATATAAACTTCCCCATTGGTGGACGTTATCCATTCCTGTCTGGTACCAGACAGCCACTGCTAGTCTTGCATGGGTAGAAACACTTGGCACCAGACTGGCATGACAGAGGAAATGAACTTTTAACTGACTTTCATTCACTTAGCTGCAAGAGAGGCACCGTGGCAATGGTACCATATTGATAGCGTAGTTCTAGAAGATATGTGCTAGACATGACTGAGACAGCAAATGACTAAGACAATAAATAATAATTATGACAAAAGATTATTTGAATAAGGAAAACCTATTACTGAAAGTGTCAACACAGTGACTCATGGAGACAGAGCCATTGTGGGTCAGGGAATGTTTCTTGAAGAGATGATGTTTGAACTGAGATCTGTCAGTTAAAATATATCCTGATGTGGGAAGGAATGAAGGAGGGATGAGAAACACAAACATCCAAGAGCATCATGGGCAGGATGTTTGAGGCTGGGAAGGCGCAGGTACTGAGAGAGCGGGAGGAAGAGGTTGCAGTAGAACAGGAAGCCAGGGGAGACCTGGGGCCAGACTGCCACTGATCAGTCAACTAATACAAAGAATCTGACCTGTTTTTATACCGGTGCAGTAGGATGCCACTAGAAGACTTTTAAATAGGACAGCTTGATTTTATCAAAATTTCCTAAAACTTAGAGAGGTAGTGATTTGAACTGTAGAGGGCACAGCTTACAGAACGAATTAGAATTGTTATACACTCGGGCTGTTTTTTTTTTTTTTTTTTTTTTTTTTTCCTCTCATGGGAAGAAAATGACTGATGCCTGTTTGTTCACCTGGAAAGCTAGAGAGGATGTTGTCTAACAATCTGGTGATCTTTTGCTATTCTGTGGAGCCAGCCTTTAACTGGATCCCCCCAAAATCCTGAGCATTGTTTAATCCCTAATCTCAAGTTTCATCTCTCAATGAATAGAACTAAAGAGGTCCCACATACCTTGTGTCCTCCATCAGTTGAATCTATCCTTAGGTTTATTACAAATTCTTCATTCTTAGGCCCTTATCCTGAGTTCTGTTTAGCAGCCAGCAGAAGTCATTCTTCTTATGAAGGGCAGAGGTGCTTTGCTACTTTGCAAGGGACTTTTGATGTAGCCATCCCTGAAGTTTTGCTGTGGTAATTGTCATGTGGAGACTTTCCCCCAAAGTTTTACAGTGCCTAAATGTGTAAGGGAAATAAAACCCACAAGGTCAGACTCTGGATGTTTTGGACCCAGCATCTGCTAAAGTGTGCTGACTTGACTCTCATTCTTCACCTCACGTGGACCATTTCCCTGCCAGCTGTGATGCTTGCAACGACCCCTACATTGAACAAAGAATTGTAGGATAGAGGCTGGGGTCCAGTTGGAATAATTATAGGAGTCCAGGTGTGAGCTGGATGGCAGTTTTGTATTATGCTTATGGTGATAGTAATGGCTATATCTATAGCCAAGAATATCTATAGATATTCTTGAGGCAAAACAAGCAATATCTAAGAGACTGTTGGTGTAGGTGAGAAAGACAGGAATAAACATTAGCTGATTACTCATCTAATGCCACTGACCAAGGTGATATTGGATTGGGAAAGGTATGGGTGAAACATTGAGAGTTCAGTTTTGGATATCCAAATGAAGATGCAAGCCTAGAGCTGTGAGCAAATATAAGGATGGAGAATGAGAATCTGAGAGTGGCAGCAGAGATGGCCTTACAGGAAAATGGGTGAAGGCCATCCATGGCTGGCACAGACAGGTAGAGCCAGGGCTCCAGAGGAGTGGTGGATATGACCAGGTAGGTCTAAGTAGGCTGGATAGAATCCATTCTCTACTTTATGAAACAAGAGCAAATTCCAAGAACTCACCTCTGGGGACCCAGATACACAAGTTGATAGAGAGTATGCTGTTTGTGAAACAACACAAGTGGGTGGAGTCAGGAAGAGAGGAAACTGAGAGCTGTTCACTGACACCAGGTCCATCCCAAACCCCAGACGATAGATCAGAGCATCTGTTCAACAGGAAAAGACCCTGGAATGCAAACACAGTCAGGCTGACCCAAGTTAAAATCCTCACACCAGTATTGGCTCCATAACTCTTGGACAAGTTAAGACTCAAGTCTCTAATGTATAAAGCTTGATTCCTAATGCAGAAGACATTAGGTATCACAACACATCAGCTAACATGAAACGTCATGCTCAGTGCTAGTCATCAGTTGCAGTGCCACAGGCCTAGGTGATGTACCTGGCTGTGTACAAGAAGAAAGCCTGTGATCATGCACCGAACTGACTCCTAGCTTAAGATCTACCTGACTTGGGCTCCATTCCATACTTCTCACCTTTGGATTTTTATCCAAAGATCTTCACAAGTAATTTACAAGTCATCGACTTTCTAAAAACTGGATACAAGATTCTCCTGCTTGCTGAGTCTTCTGCTCTCTAGTAGGTAAATGCAGATATCTATAGGCTCCAGGGACATTTTTCCTCTTTGTTTTTTTTTCTTTCCTTTTCCAACCCACCTTAGTCCCTCCAGGAAACTTCACAAGCTTACTCAGCATCCAGGGGTAAAGCATTGCTGTTTCCAGCGACCTACCATTAAAACATCTACATTAGCTGAAGTCCTGCTGAGTCGGCTTTCTCTGCTCATCCTATGTAGTAAATTTCCAGTCACTTTGCATGGAAGAAACAAAGAAATGGTAGACAATTTATTTATCCCAGCTGGTCGATAGGAAACCTGGAGCCCCTCCAGAAAGTGTCTCTAAACCGCCCCTTGTTTCCTGGAGTATGTGTCTTCCATCTCTGTTTAGTATGTGCACAGGTGATTCATGGGCCCATGGGGGACACTTGAGATGAGCCATTGCCAAGGCACAAGGGCACTTTGTAGAAAGCCAAGTACACAGGTTTAAATGACACAGACTCTCCTCCCTTTTCTCTCCCTCTCTCCTTTCCTTCCTCTTTCCCTCTTTCCTTCCCCCTCTCTCCCTCCCTCTTTCTGTCTCTATCATTTTCCTGCCTTCTACTTGGTTGATAATTAGCCTAGCTGTCTTTATAATACAGCCCACAAAAGTGCTATTTTGTTTAAAGTCAGCATTTCCTAGGGTTAGAGGCCCCACCTTTCTGTACTGTCCTCACCAGGTGCATTTATTCAGGAGCACATTAAAACCAGCAGTTTAAGCTTTCTGTAGGCCGGATGAGAAGCGCAAGAGAGAAGGCTCATTCTCTGCTTTTAACTCCTGCCTTTCCTAGAAGTGTGCACATTACCTGATTACTCGCTCCATTTATAAAACTCTTATTTTGGACTGCAGACAGAAAGACATTGATCTATTTATTTCTTGTCATTGGCATATACTCAATGTAATAGTGATAGGTGTCAAGAGACATTTTTATAGAAATCTATCAAGTACTGACATATTGACCAATCATTCTCTTTCCCTCCCATCATTCTAGTTAATCTGCATAAATATCTTCCTTCTACCCTCGTATCCTATGCACACATAACGTCTAGGATCCCCAAATGTGAGAAAACACACAATATTTATCTGATTCATATCTGACTTTTTTCACTTATTATGATGATCTCTGGTTGCATCCAGTTTTCTGAAAAAGGCATATTTTCATTCTTTATGGTGGAATAAAATTCCATTGTGACCAGGCACTGCTGTTTTCTAAATCCATTTGTCTGTTGACAGACACGTAGGCTGATTTAATGATGCAGCTGCTGTAAATAGTGCTGGAATTAGCATAGTTGTTCAAGGGTCTCCATGGTGTGCTGAAATGGAGTTTTTGGGGTGTATACCCTGGAGTGATAGACACAGCAGGATCAATTCTTTTAGTAGTCGTTTTTCCATTTGTCACCCTTGCACATCTTGGGCCATTGTAACAATTACCAAAACTATCTGGTAGGACATTTTGACTTTCTTTCTTCATTAGGCTGTGGCAGACTCTAACAGAGAGTGAGATGTTGCTTGCCTGGTCCTTCACAACGCCACCACCACAGCCATTTGTTTTAATTATCTATTTCAGACATGCCTCGCGTCTTTCCATATGTGTGGGAAAGATGATAAATGGACACAGCCTGCCAGGATCCTAAAAAGTAATTGCTCAAAAGGTAAAGCCCTGTATGGCCTAGCTCTGGTCCTCCCCATACATCCAGATGAACACACATGTATAGTTACTTAACTCTTGGTTCAAGTTCACTTGGCTATCATAGTGCGGCATCCTAGCTTTGGTCCCTAATTGCCACCATTTTGGGTCACTTTTCTTCCTGCAGTTCCCTGGATCCATTAGCTCTATGTGTTATTTTACTGTAATGCAGATGCATTTTTCAAATTGGCTTAAGCTTGTTTTCCCCAGTGGATAGAGAACTGCTTAAAAGGCAATTACTGCATCTTATTTACTTCTATAATCACAGAATCTAGAGTTTTACCCACTGAAGGCTTAGCACTGTTGAATTAATAAAAGGCTCCTCTGAACCTTTTCAGGCCCAGGTAATTGTGAATGGCTGATAATTTCCTCTCTCCAGAAAAAACCTGAGAACGTATTTAGATTTCTGCAAAGCTAGAATTCTGCACATTATTTTAAGGGATGAAGTACTTTGATCTACAGACATTAACTCACCTTGTTCAGTTACTCGAGGGCTAAGACATAGGTGATAGAATACATGGACCCATTTTCCCAGCTGGAGGTCCCAAATTAGCTGATAAAGTGCTCTACATGTGTCTTCTAATGACACTAAAAGACCTGTTCTATCTATGACCAAGGTTAAAAAAGACCCAAAGTCAAACCAAATGAACAAGATACTTAGGTGCATTCAAGACCAACAGGGACTCCCTGGCTGAAATACAAGGCTAAGTCTCTATGAATGCTCAATTTTTGAGTCAACTCACAGACTATTTTCTGTTTTAATAGTTTATTTGGTTTTCTCTGCACCTTTAAAACCTTTTTTAACATTTATTTTTATATGAATATGTACGTCCATACGTGTGCATGTCTGTCTGTCTGTCTGTCTGTATATCATGTACGTGCCTAATACTAGTAGAGGGGAGAATAGGCATCAAACTGCTTGCCAGAGTTATGGTTGTGAGCCACTATGAGGATACTGGTAACTGAATCTAGGTCCTCTGAAGAGCAGCCAGTGCTCTTATCAATTGAGCCACTTCTCCTGCCCTGTTATCTTTTTATTTCAACCATAGCTTCAGCTCACATTGAAGTCTGTAGAGTTGTTAATTACAGATTTAATCTGGCTTAATCGTTCCCAGAGCTTTAACATTTACCATCTGGAATTTCCAAGTTATTAGCAACATGGGTCATAGTTTCTTCTGAAGCTATCTGGTCCTCAGAGGTAGTTAGAAAGATTCAGGAGATTTTAAAAAGCTTTTTCATTCTTTCTCAGAAGTAACAAACTTCAAATCATACACAAATATGCCTTTAATAGGGAAGTTTGACCCCAGCTTCTCCTGTGGGTATTATAGGGGCTTCTCTGCCTGGCCAAAGTCAGCTTATTACCTGTAATGTGCTGTGGGCCACGGTTTAGGGTGCTAGGAATGGTTTGGTGATGGTAGCTTTGGATGACTGGCAGGCAACATGCCTTGCCAGTGAAAGAACTCAAAATTAACTCATGACTTCAGCAATGATTCCTTTTGATTTTCCTGTATAGCCCATGATATATTTTTATACACCATTAACCAGTCTTAAGGCTTTCTTTCATTTCCTCCTACCTTTTCTGACTTCTTTCACATTTTTTTTTCATTAGTTATTTTATTTATTTACATTTCAAATGTTATCCTCCTTCCCTGTTTTCCCTCCACAGACCCCCATCCCCTCCCACCTCCCCCTGCTTCTATGAGGGAGTTCCCCTACCCACCCACCCACTCCTGCTTCATAGCCCTAGGGTTCCCCTATGTTGGGGCATTCACTGGATCAAGGGCCTCCCATCCCATTGATGCCAGAGAAGACCATCCTTTGCTATATAAGCAACTGGAGCCATGGCTCCCTCCCTGTGTACTCCTTGGTTGGTGGCTTAGTCCCTGGGAGCTCTGCAACCTTTTCAAACATTGAGGGAGCCAGGCAGTGGTGGCGCACGCCTTTAATCCCAGCACTTGGGAGGCAGAGGCAGGTAGATTTCTGAGTTCGGGGCCAGCCTGGTCTACAGAGTAAGTTCCAGGACAGCCAGGGCTACACAGAGAAACCCTGTCTCGAAAAACCAAAACAAACAAACAAACAAACAAACAAACAAACAAACAAAAAACGTTGAGGGAATGTAGTAAATTGGAGCAGAACCCACAAGCCTTTAGTCCTTCCCCATAAGAACAGAGATTGGCTTATTTAGCAGAGCACCTAACTGATGTTTAAAACTAGAAATCTTCATGGCTCACACTGTAGTTAATTTCCAATGCGTTTCTATAACACATTTCACCATTTTGTATTTCTTGGGAAACCTAAGAAGACCACCGAGCTTCACAATAGCATGTCTCCGTCCTCCAGCCCAGTCAGTCCCACAACATATCTTGCCCGTATATCTTCAAGCCTGCCTCTATTGTTTGTAGGTTATAAAAGCATTCCATTTCAATCCTGCCTTCTGTCTTCCTACTCTATGCACTTTGCTCTGATGGTGTATCTTAGCTTTTGTATATCTGAAACACTGTCTTTTGTGAGATGGCATTTTCACTATTGTTTAATGATTCTGTTTTCAGAGCAAGTCCAGATTCATGCAAAGCTGAGAAGGTGCAGAGATTCCCCATCCACGTACCCTGTCCCGAGACACACAGAACCGATTCCACTCCCTGCGTCTCCCACTACAGTGAACACTTGTGACATCTTATGAATCGATAATCATTCAATGTCATCACACAAATCCAGTTTCCCCTAGTGGTTGCTGTGGGTATTTGTGTTTTACACGGGTTATGGAGAAAGACCTATCAGCCGCCACAACTTAGCATGCAGGACCACTTCACTGACCTAAAAATTCTCTGCTCTGCCAAGTCCTTCCTCACCCTCACCGCTGTCTCCCAGTTTGTTGGATACATTACATACCACTGAAGCTAGAACTCTAACACTTGGAAACACACATCTCACTAGTATAGTTCCGAGGTTCTAGACCTGACTGCTTTACCTTTTAAAGTAATACTTTCCTTCTCTTCCATTCAATCCCTGCAAGCCTGCTCAGTACGCCCACCATTTCCATACTCGCTGTGGTTTGCTATCACTGCCTCGTCTATATAAGAAACCGTACTGGTGGGCAAACAGATTTACCCAGCATGGTCCAGGAAAGCACCCCCTTTTGTGGCAGTCACCCCCTCCCTTAGGCTTCTGGTCCTGTTCATTCTCACTCCAAGAGGGCTTTTCCACCTTATTTTAATTATAGCTTCCTTTATGGGGTGGGTTCCACAGGGAAGAAGACACTGGTACAAGTCGAGAGAGAGAGAGAATCTGCCTGCCCAGCAGAAACTATCTAGAGGTGAAGAATTAGGAAAGCGGAGACCTGGTAATTGGCTGTCCATCACACCTGAAGTAGTATGCAGGTGTGCTGTCCCTTAAATTAATTGTTCCAAGCTCTTGAATATTGTCTTTGAACACCAACGTTCTCTTTCTAAATCTCTTTCTAAATAAACAATAGCTTGTTTCAGATTTTAGTGTCCTAAGACTTTAGTAGGACAGGGCACTTATTCTTTTTTTCTGGACAATGATCAGAAATGACAGGCAGCAGTAGTATTGCCCTGGGTGGGTCTATGCTTCTCAAATGTAAGAGTAAAGAGTTCAGTAGGTAACCTAAGGGGAAGTTAAAGACTGGAAACCCCATGCAATTATCTCTCCAAGAAGGAGGCTTCTGGAGAACACTTGGCTGCCACAAGTCATATCATGGGTTCAGTGTGCTTTAATTGCCCGTTATTTTCAGCGTGGTGGCATTTTAAGGTTTTTTTGTTCCCTAACAGAAGATTGGTTAAATACAGCCATTGACTCCTGTGTTGATCCAGGGCTATTTTTACCCTTCAGCACCTTGCACTGTCATTTCAGAAGGTGCAACAGTTTCTGGGCAGTCCTCCCACAGACATCTAATATATCCATGTGGTGAGCATTGCCTTGAGGAGCAAGAGGACCCCCTTGCAGGGTGCCTCAGCAGGAGCCACTGGGGGTTGGGAAAAACCGCAGTGTGCAGGCCATTTTCAAAGTCAGAGCCCTCTGCAAGAGAGGCAGGGGCTTGTGCCAAGCCCCTTTCATACACTGAAAGCCTGATGTTTCAGATCTCATTTGTCCCCAGAAAGCTGTCAGGAATGGCCCCTGCAGAGAGCGCTGACCCAAATTGTGACTTCTTTTCAGCCCAGGGAAGCCCCTCCAGGACAAACAGGAAGCTATCACTCAGCATAATATATTCCCACTGGGAACCAGTAAGCAGTCCTCTGTTCAGTTCAAAGCAAGGAATCCAAGCCCCGGAAGTTGGTTTTGGCTCAATGTGACCCTAAAATCAAGTCAGACAGAACGAGTTTATTAATTCAGAGCCTGAAGATTTGGTTTGGCTGAATATTCAGTCTGAAATGTTGAATTCCACCTCAGTTTAGACATTTTTTTTTTCCTTAGCCATTTTGAAGGACTGCTAGGATTTGGGAAGAAAATACCAATGTTGGTTTCAGATCCATCCCCAGGTATAAAAGTAATCCCCCAACATATGGTTTCAAGTGAAAGACAGGTTTTAAAGTATGTACACACAGCAGAATGCAATTTTTCTTAACTTTCATTGGGATCTAGAGAAATTCAGATTTTTCTTTTTAATTTATTTACCTCTTCTTTCGCTGTTAACACCCAAAATGTGTCTAGTATGATTACCATTGGAGCCAATTATACTGGGTTTACTATTTAAATAACAATCACCAACAGACACAAAGGGAGCAGCTCCAGACTTTGAATTCATTAAGATGTTTAGATGCTTGTAGCTGTTACAAGAAGCCAGCAACAAAATGTGTATCTGCTTTCTAGTCTGCAGGGTCACCTCAGTCTAAGAGGTGACATGTGGTAGTTTTTCTGTTTTTTCATTAGTGATCGCAGAATAAACATATTCTCAAAATCAAATAAGTGGCTCTATCTTCCAACGCATCATTCTTGCCAGGTCTACAGGAGGAACGGATAATACAATGCATTTGCTTCTATAAACACAGTGGCAGTTAGAGAACAGTCAAATGCCCTTCCTTACTGAAAAGACTTCAAGAAATTCAGAATACAAATGGGATAATTTTCAAATATAAAGGGTCAGATTTCCTCAATTCTACCTAATCAATTTCCATTGTATCAGGTGTCATGTTGGTGTAGAAGAGGCTTAAATAGTGTTTCATGGGAGGGTGCCTGAGTGGACTCTGTTTACTAGTACTTTTAGAATCCAAAGCCAGTTTTAGAGCCCTCTAGTCTTGAGGACAAGAGTCCTAAAACTAGGCTAAGTGATGAGGATTGGGAACCCTAGGACCCACTCAGAAGTGAGCCCCAGTGTCCAGGCCGTGTATATAACCAATTCAGTAAGCATGTGTTTTCTGATTGAGTTTGGGAATGTTGAGTAATTAACAGATACAGAGGTAAAGAAAGAGACATAACCCTGGGTTCTTACATGTATGTTCTTTCTACCCGGGTTATCAAAACAAGTATTAGTGAGGTTGAGTGGAGTGGTGATTGTTATCCCAGCACTGGGGAGGCTGAAGCAGAAGGTTCATAGATTTGAATTCAGCCTGGGCTACATTGTGAGATTCTGTCTCCAAAACCAAACCAAACCAAACCAAACCAAGCCAAGCCAAGCCAAGCCAAGCCAAGCCAAGCCAAGCCAAGCCAAGCCAAACCAAACCAAAAAACAAACCAGAAAAACAACCTTAAAAATAAATAACTGGTGTACTGCTTACACATGCCGAGACAGAGTTTGTTTGCTTGTTTGTTTGTTTATACACAGGGACTGGATGTGTAGTCCAGTCTGTTCTCAAACATACAGCCCTCCTGCCTCTCTGCCTCTCAATCCTCTATCATCACATCTGGTTCCTCAGTTTACTTCTAAATGTCTTGAAGCCACACATAACCCCTAAGGACACTGGCCAGAATCAATGCAGCCATGGTCCAACCCAAAACACTTTATTTCCCCAGCCACGCCTTAGAAATACTTTAGACTTGGAAAACAAACCATTCAGAAGTTGAAGCCAAAGAATAAGCTTTCTAACTGAAGAACAAAGGCAGGATGATGGCGCTGATGGTGGACTTCTTGTGAGCAGGCCAATGACTTGCTCTCTGACAAGGAGGGAGTTTGAAACACGTGTTGCATTGGGGGTGTGGTGACAGCACCTTGGAATTCAGTCACTTTAGTTTTGGTTTTGTTGCTTTTCTGGCAGAGGGAGATGTATGTGAATGAGCAGGGGGCTACTGGGATGGTTTACTATAAATCTAAGCAATAGAGACCACAATCTAGGTGCAGCACCAAGCAGGTACTGGGTCTTGGGCGCCCCCTTGTGGTTAATATGCTAATACAGCGGGAGGATCTGCACTGAGCACTCTGAGATCTGAAGACCATAGACTTAGTCTCAGGTCTTGCTTCTTTCTGCACATCATTCTGAGCTTTCTGTCCCTACGCAACACTGTCCTTCGTTCAGTCCTCAAGAGCAGCACCCTGCCTCCTCTATTTGTATGCTCTTGCTTGTAAACTTTTGTAAATAATTCCACATGTTTGTAATATTCCTTCATCCACTACCTGTTTCTAGTTATTAATTCATTCATCAGCGTTTCCTTTGACCTCACTTCTGCATGGAAGAATTTGATGTAGAAACATCATTAAGAGATACACTTCTCTTGACTGAACTTGGAGAACGTGGTCTTAGGGTTTGAACCTTGAGATGAAATGACAGTCTCTAGAAACGCATCTAACAAGAGTGACATGTCTTGGTAATGAGAGGTCTTCAAAGCTTTTTGAATATACAACAAAATTATTCCATATAGACATCACCAAACTTCATCTAGGAAACGAATCCTGCTTTCTCATAATTTTTCTTTCTCCACTATATCTCTATTCTTTAGAAACTGAACTAGATTCTTCTGTCTTCTTGTACAAATAGTGTAACAGATGAGTAATACATGTTTATTCAGTTATGATGACTAATGCACTTCTTAGAAATCATTATTAAAATGTGAATCCCAGTCCTGAAGAATAATAAACATGTCCTCCTTGGATATTCCCTTTGTCTCCCAGCTTTTTATTTGAATAATTTAAATCTGCAAAATAGCTGAACCAAAGCCACAGTGAGTAGCCGAGTGCCTGCTGCTCAGCCATCCACTTACAGCTATGCCTTGTTCTCCTGAATTACTTGCGTCTTAGCTGTAGCTACCATAGTCCCTTGCTTGCATGTACCTCTTAAAAACATAGCACTTTCCTGTTCAACCAAATCATTCACCTCACACGAGGAGAAAGAGGATATCAGTCCGCAGTCAAGGTTTCCAAAAATGCCTACTCATTCTTACCGTTTGATTCAGTAGACAATCAAATATGGTAGTGCCCTTGTTTTGGAAGTGGCTTTGTCCGTGTAGGTGAGCCCACTACATTTGCTGTTTCTGCTTCCCTCGTCTTCAATGTCTGGCCACGTCTATGTCCTTCCACTGACTCCAATTCTTAAGCTTTTCAGTCTAACTTGTTTGGTTTTGGCAGATTTAGTTTTAACATTTTGCACCCCTTGAACTATCTTTACCCCATGTAACAGGATGTCATGGGGACCACCACATAGCAGATTAAGGGTGTTTGCTCTTTCTTTTCGTGTCTTTGGGTTCCTTGTCCCCTACTGTGTGAAATTTACGCAGCCAATCTTCTGTGGAAAGACACTGAACTTTTCCCACAATTCTACTATGAGTAATGATACAGAGTGTGTGTGTGTGTGTGTGTGTGTGTGTGTGTGTGTGTGTGTGTGTGTGTCCCCTGTAGCCCTGGCTGATGCCCTGAAACTTGCTATGTAGAGCAGGCCGACTTTGGATCATAGAGCTCTACCTGCCTCTGCGCCCAAGGTGTTGGAATTAAAGGCACATGCTAACCCTCCTGGTCCACAGAAAGTAATTTTGCGTCATGATAGTTTGTACTTGTTAAGATGTATTTTCAGGGTAAGTTTCCAGAATTTAGAACAATGGATTGACATGTAAATGATTATGAATTTTAATTAGACACAGACAGTTGCCCTCCACAGGATAGATTTCCCATCAGCAATCTAGGAGAGTGAGTGACAAAGACTTTGGTCTTTCTGTCCCTCCCACCCTTCTCTGTTCATCTTCCCCCTTTGCTTCCCTTTCTCCTGAGCTAGAGAAAGGAATATCTAAGTGAGAAGAGGAGTGATGTTGAGAAAGGATTTATGAATTCCTATTTATGTTAAACAAAGTCTGAGTGTCTAACTTTATTAAATGCTTTTTTCCTATGGAAATAATATGACTTTTCTCCCTAGATAAATTACTAGGGCAAATTTACTAGTGATTTGATGTTATTATAACATCTTTGAAATTTTAAAATAGATTTCCTTCATCATAAATGTTTCCTAAGGCCTACTGCGCTTTATCTCTAACTTTTACGTGTGTTTCCCGTGTGAGAGCTGGCTGCCCTTTCCGTCCTGTGGCCACGTTATAACTACATTTAGATTCATTTCATACTTGTTTCAGGAGAATACTTTGAGAGTTAGTATTATTTTTTATTTCTGTAAATACGAAACAATTTAAGTGTATGTGGGGTGATGAAGCCATAGAAGTCTGGGTAGAATTTACTTTGTGCTTTGATAACTAAGTGTGTTTTACGCAGATTGGTCCATTGAAGCTTTCTTAAGGCTAAGTTTATGGACTTGTCTTTACTTAGGAAACTGCTTATTTCAGTTAGATCAATTGATCAGCACAGAGTAGGACAAGAGACCCTAAATGATTTTTAATTTCCTGTGTTTTATGACATTTCCCTGCTGTCATTTTTTTATTTTATGGATTCATAATTTTCCTGTGCATTCACACACTATCTCCCCTTCAGTTATCCTTTGTAACCCTTTTCCTATATGATAAATTTTATTTAAAGAACAAGCACTCTCCCCCCTCTCCATCTCCCTCTCCATCTCCCTCTCTCTCCCTCTCTCTCTCCCTCTCCCTCTCCCTCCCTCCCCACTCTGAATTTTAATCCATGGATGCCTGCTTCTGTGGCTATTCTTTTCTGTCTTCTTTCATTTGGTTTAGGTTCTTCCCTCAGGGATTTCTTAGGTCCTGGATTCTACAGATTAATAACACTATGGTGACTCTGATATCCTAAAACTTATGACTGACCAGCAGAGGAGAGGGACCCAAACACAGGGTCTTTTTATAATATACCACTGGCCTCAAACTGCCGTCCTAGCCCAGCTCCCGAGTTCTGAGGGTTACAGACATGTATCATCATGCCTGTTTTCATTTCGTTTTTAGCTTTCAGAATTCACTTTTACATGTATTTCACACATGCAGCATTGATTTGAGTTTTGCATCATGAGCTTGGTCTTAAAATTGTTCTTGTAAATTAGGCTTAATCCACTTATGTTTATTTATACGAGTGACATGTTTCTCCTCAATCCAGTCCTATTATTTTATATCTACTGCTGTATTTGTTATGACTACTCGTCTTCTACTTTCTCTTCATAACAAAAACCTGTTGAAAATAATTAATGGTTTAAATTAAACCACTCTGGCCTCCTGAGCATTTTTTGCTCAGTCTGTTTTTATCAGGAAAGCTTGAGTTTGCCAACTGAAAACACAGAACTAGCATAAAACTGCTCTAAATGAATATTTCTCAGTTTTGTTTATCAGTTTTTTTTTTTTCTTACATTTTGGTGTTTAAGGGAAAACAAGCAACATTTTTTTTTTTTTTTGGTTTTTTTTTCTTTTTTTTGAGACAGGGTTTCTCTGTGTAGCCCTGGCCTCGAACTCAGAAATCCACCTGCCTCTGCCTCCCGAGTGCTGGGATTAAAGGCGTGCGCCACCACCGCCCGGCAAGCAACATTTTTTTAAAGACTAATTCTCCTTAGCAGCCGATCTAAGGGGGGAATTCTGTCTGACATGCTGCTGGACTCACATGGCAGCGGACCCTATGGCAGTTAGTGATCTCAGTCTGCTTGTTCTGACAACTGCTCACGAAACTCCAGGCACTGAGATTCTCTCTTCTGCTTTGTCAGGCACTCAGGAGAGGCATCTGCACCTCTACCAGCAGTGGGTATTACTGCTCAGGAATCTTGGATAATAAAACACAAATACATTCATCATTTTAGCCAGGGACTGAGATGACCGCAGATGTTCCCAGTCATGGAACATGGGGCAAGAAAGGGCTCATACCCAGCCATTACCTTGAGTTGGGCTGTACTCAAGAGGTGGCATGAACATTGAAATAATAGTTATAAACTGCTATGGAAACTCATGAAAGAAGTATCTGCTTTTGATGGCACGCAAAAAGTGCCTTCTTTATCATGAGACTTTGAACTTTACCCGTAAAGCCTTCACACTTGTTCTAAATTTCCACTTGATAATCCGAAGCTTTTCTTGTAAAAGTAATCTAAGCAGAAAGAAGAATCAATGATCCAAACATGTTTAATTTCATTCTTGAAAGGCTGTGAACAGATTTGTGTTTTGAGTGAATATCCACATTTCACTGAGAGCAAATATCGGTTGTGTTGGGCAGTATCTTAGATGGAGTTTCCTTTAGCCTGACAGTAGTTAATTCCCACAATGGGCATATTACAATGTCGCAGTTGTCTGTGCAGAGTCAGTCTGTGCATGTATGTACAGACATACATCTTCAAAGGTGCATGTGAGGGGCTGTAAGCCACTGTTGTGCAGCCAGAGCGATATCCATCACTTAAACAATCTTTATCTTTTTTTTTCGAAAACAAACCAAAGCCCCAACAATGCAACACCAAATCCCATTGTTGCTGCCACCACCATCTTCACTGCCAACGCCCAACGCCAACCATGCCACTTTTAGTATCTGTGAATCTAATTACACCAAGTGCTTCACATCAATGGAGTACCTGAGCATCTGTCTGTCTGTGTTTGCTTATTTTGCTCAGTGAGTCTCTAAGATCCAGACATGTTGAAGCATGTGTTAGCGTCTCTGTTCTTTTAAGACCTCATAATACCCCATTGTATATGCATATATTTTTCTTGTTTGTTGTGCTCGACAGGGACATTTGGGTTGCTGCCATTTGGAGCTATTGTGAATAAAGTAGCTATGGACAAACGTGTACAAATAGTTCGTCTTGTTTACAAGTCTTTTGCATGAGTAACGAGAAGTAGGATTGTGGGTTGGATAGTCTATGTAAGATCTATAGTAGCTCTCATTTTAAAGGAACTTGCATTATTTCCTCACAGTGGCTGAACCTTTTGGTGTTTATATCAACAATGTGCAAGAGCTCCAATTTCTCTATGAACTCACCACATGCTATATGACCTCTGCGTTGTATTGTGTCATATGCTTACGCCAATAATTTCACATTCACAATGAATAAAAGACTATGTGAATTTCCCCTTTCTATTTTGACTTTCCTAGGTTATTTTTATCTCCTTACTTAAGTTGCTTATAAAGAACACAAGGAAGGAGAGATAAAAACAACTGCTCAGAAACAGTATTAACCAGACATGGTGACAGGTACTTATACTTAATATCTCAGCACTTAGAAAGCTGAGACAAGGAGGATTATCAAGGTTAGCCTGGGCTACATATTGAGTTCTAACCCAGTTTGAGACAAAGCATAAGGCTGTATCTCAAAATGACAATAAGAACAGCAACAAGAATAGAATAAAAGGTCAGAGGACAAACAGAAAATAAAATATTTATTTAATGTGATAAAATATTTAACCAAATGTACGAGTATTTACACAAAATATATGTGGGTTAGTGCTGGAGAGATGGCTCAGTGGTTAAGAGGATTTGTTGCCCTGAATAGAACTCAAGTTTCATTTCCAGCATCTACATGGTGGCTCACAGCCTTATTAACTTTAGTTTCATGGGATCTGGCATCCTCTTCTGGCTTCCACAGGCACCAGGTATGCATATGGTGCACAGACATGCATAGGCAAAACACTCGCACACATTAAATAAATACATCTTTAACAAAAACCCTAAAATATAAGTGGGCAAAAATAGAAGTTCACGATTGCTATGGTGAGTTACTAAAAAAACTATGAAGTATTTGAGCCAAAGCTAAAATTGTAAGAAGCACATGGCCAATATAAAGATACAACAGTTTTAAAATAAGAGATGGAGACTATCTGCCATGAAAACATAAAACAAAGAAAGTCATGCTGATATCAGATAAAAAGCTTTAACAATTACAGATAAAAATTATTTCTTAGTGATAGAAGTCCAGACTGAATAAAACAACTTATGTGCATGTATTATACTTCATTATAAGAATTTAAAATTTACAGTGTGAATATTGATGAATCCAGTAAAAGTCACATGTAATAACAGATGTGATGACAGAAATTCTAGTGCTTTTTTTTTTTCTCTCAAAACTGATAGAATGAATGGGAAAATATCACCAAGGTTCTAGAGAATAAGTAATGGAATAGATTCAACTGAGAAGTCTGGAAGTCTGCTCCCAACAACTGTTGAACATAAACTTTTTTCAAGTGCAAGAGAACACAAAAAAATGCCACCATGTTTCAAATTTGGGCCATGGAGAAAGTCTATAGACATTTCATACAATGAATTAGTGCAGAACACTGTCTTACTACTGATCAAATACCTAGTGGCTTAACTGTAATGGAGAGATAGAAAAGAAGACAGGGTTAAGATAGAATGACTTAAATAGCCCAAGACCTTATATTTCATAGCAGAAGGTAAATACATATCATAAGATTGATGAACCAAGACATAGGGAGCTGCACGTATCATTTCGAGACAAAAAGGCAGTGAGTGGACTAGAGTATAGCACAAGCAGTAAGGTGTTAGTGATCGGGGTGTGAGGCTTAGTGGTAGAGGATGCTGTTTTTCTTTTCTTTTTTCACGTGTGTTGTGTGTGCATACACATTTGTGTGCAGGCGCATGTGTCCATGTGCACACACATGTGTCTTTAGGAATCCTCTGTCACTTTCCACTTTCTCCCTGGACCTGGAGACCCCCCTATTATCTAATTGGCTAGCTATCAAGCACCCAAGATCTTCCTGTGTCTGGCTCTCAGCACTGGGAACAAAGACGCACGCTGTCACACCATCCTTACCATGTGGGTACTAGGACTATGAGCCCAGGTCCTTATACTTTTACAAGAAGCATCTTACCTACCGAACCATCTCCATGGACCAGTTATTTTGCTTTTTCTCTTAAAGTAAAAAACCAAGAGGTCAGGAAAAGCATAAGTTCAAAAGCAGCTAAGGTAAATCTGGAAAAGAAAGACTGAGAATAGGCACTCTACCAGCTGTCAGGTCTCACTGTGTAGCCACATTAATCAATGGAACATGGAAGGGAGAGTGACACTCATAGCACAGAACAGAAAGGCCAGAAGTCATTTTGTCCTATTGACAGTGTCCTTTGCCTTACAGGAGCTTTGCAATTTTATGAGGTCTTATTTGTCAATTCTTGATCTTAGAGCATAAACCATTGATGTTCTGTTCAGGAACTTCTCCTCTGTGCCCATGTGTTCGAGACTTTTCCCCACTTTCTCCTCTACTAGATTCAGTGTATCTGGTTTTATGTGGAGGTCTTTGATCCACTTGGACTTGAACTTTGTACAGGGAGATAGGAATGGATCAATTTGCATTCTTCTACATGTTGACCACCAGTTGAACCAGCACCATTTGTTGAAAATGCTGTCTTTTTTCCACCAGGTGGTTTTAACCCCTTAGTCAAAGATCAAGTGACCGTATGTGTGTGGGTTTATTTCTGGGTCTTCAATTCTATTCCATTGATCTCAGAGCTCCCAGGGACTAAACCACCAACCAAAGAGTACACATGGGGGGACCCATGGCTCCAGCCACACATGTAGCAGAGGATGGCATTGTTTGGCATCAATAGGAGGAGAAGCCCTTGTGTAAGGGAATGCTAGAGAAGTGGGAGTAGGTGGGTGGGTGGGAGGGGGAGCATCCTAACAGAAGCAGGGAGAGGGGGGAGAGGAAAGGGGGTTCCAGAGGGGAAATGGGGAAAAGGGATAACATTTGAAATGTAAATACATAAAATATCCAATAAAAAAAGAGAAAAAAAGAAAAGAAAAAAAAATCCAGAAGCTGAACTATGTATTATGACAGCTCATTATTTTCTTGAGACAAAGTCTCACTCCATAGCCCAGGTTAGCCTCATACTTGCAGTCTTCCTGCCCTAATCCTCCAAGTGCAGAGATTGAAGCCATATGGCACTATACCTGGGTGCCAATGATTTTTTTCTTAAAGGTACAAATGAAACCCACTGGAGGAATGAGGATAGTTTTTACCTGCGATTCCACTACAATGACAGGATATCCATCCATAAGCAAAATGAACAAATAAGTGACTGTCACCCTATGTCACACCCTTCATGCAAAATACTAATGCAGCAGATCACAGACTTTAATATGAAACATGAAACTGTGAAAGCTTTATGACAGAAATCTTTGTCTAAGGAGCTAAGGAAAGAATTCCTGGTCTCTGCATACACACACAGACACACACACACACACACACACACACACAGACACACACACACATACACACACACACACACACACAATGTATGAGGATGCATAAAATGGAAAAAAATCTGACTATTTGACACTTGTTAAAATGACACCTTTTTTTTGGCTGAAAAATACTTCTAATAATATGAAAAGCAAGCTATAGACCATGAAAGTGGGTCTGAGCCACTTGCTGTCGCAGAGCTATTGTTTAGACTACAGAGAGAACACTCAGCCACAATGGTAAAAACATAAACCATCTAGTTAGAAATAGCATAAGACACAGAGACTTTCCCTAAGAGAAAACACAAATGGCAAATAAGCCATAAAACAGTACTTAGTAGTGTTAGCCACTAAAGTGGGGAAAAATCCAAGTTGAATCACAAAAAATCTATCTAGGACTAAGATAATAAGTAGTCATAAATGATAACACAATGCCAGCAAAGATGAAGAGAAACCTGGGTCTGTGGGTGACATCAGATGACAGCCATTCTGGGAAATCACTTAGCAGTTTCTCACAGAGCTAAACATCAACTAATACGTAACTTAGCCAATGTGTGTCTAGCCTGCTTTCCTAGATAAATAAAATCTTACAGTCTCACAAAAGCTGTGTGTGAATGCGCACGGGAACCTTATTTCTAGTTTGGCCAAAGTAGTAACAACTTAGAGTTCTTCAGTGTGTGAATTGTCAAGCTAACCACAGAGCACTACTCAACAGTAAAACTTTGAAGGCTCTCCTGGAATTATTTCCAGCAAATAGTGCTAAGTACAAAAGCTAAAGTGAAAAGTTATGCTCTGTATTACTTCATTCATACTTAACATTTGGAAAAAAATGTTTTAGAAATGGTGAATAGCTGTCTTAGTCAGGGTCTCTATTCCCAGCACAAACATCATGACCAAGAAGCAAGTTGGGAAGGAAAGGGTTTATTCAGCTTACATTTCCACATTGCTGTTCATCACCAAAGGAAGTCAGGACGGGAACTCAAGCAGGTCAGGAAGCAGGAGCTGATGCAGAGGCCATGGAGGGATGGTTCATATTGGCTTGCTTCTCCTGGCTTGCTCAGCCTGCTTTCTTATAGAACCCAAGACTACCAGCCCACAGATGGTACCACCCACAAGGGTCCCTCCCCCCTTGATCACTAGTTGAGAAAATGCCTTACCGCTGGATCTCATGGAGGCATTTCCTCACCTGAAACTCCTTTCTCTGTGATAACTCCAGCTTGTGTCAAGTTGATGCACAAAACCAGCCAGTACAGTAGCTTTGTAAGTTGTCCAAGGTTAGGGACAGAGGAGGGGACGTGAAGGAAAGAGATGTGATGGCTGTAAAGGGGAACATAAGGGCTTCTTACGGGAATGAACCTTCCAGCAAATGGCTGTGATGTAGAAACAGAAGCATGCACACAACACTGTGCAGAACCGTACCACCCAATAAGCGCAACTCCATCTGGGGAAGTTTCAGTACTGTCCACCGTCAGGAGCCCGGTCTTGGATATACTATGGATATATTGTGGGTTTTTAAAATGTTAAAAACTAGGGAAATCAGTTCAAGGACACCACATACATCTTTACTACTTTGTGCTATTGAATGTTAATTTATATCTGGCTCAAAGTAAAGTTTTAATTGGTTAATTAATTAGGTACAAATTATCCTCCTATATTCAAAGAAAGATTGTGTATGCAAACATATTAGGACAGAGTTTCTAAATACCAAGGACTGAACTATTATCAGGTTCCAGAAAGAAAAAGTAGACTCATTTGTATCTGGAAAGTAGTGGGAATGCTTTGTAAGATGAACTGAAGCCTTTATCAGAAGAGACACAAGCTTCTGCAAACAGAATATATCATAACCTCTAAATATTCAGCAAAGTATAACTGCAACTAGTATGCATTCTGAAGCCAACTTCTTGTGACTCAAAATCTGTCATAGGCAGGTAGAAGCTTCTCTGTCCTTAGGCTTCTTCATTAGGGATGAACCACAGTTATAAGGGAGCCTGGCATTCAGTCAGTGTTAGCTAACTGTATTATCTCATAGCAGAACATTTGTCATGTGTGACAATATAAGCATTGTGTTTTTTTCTTATCGTTTATTTTCTTTTGGTGCTTAATTCTCAGATCTCATTCCACTGTGCCTGGAATAACTGTGTATCCCTGATGTATCAAGCCCACTGCAGATACACAGGACTCCAAAGCCAAGCACTGTGTGGTGGCTGCCTACCCACTTGGCACATGAGCAAAGACAGGTTCAGCACTTTTGCCAGACTCTGTCCCCCTTTTCTGGCTGTGTCTCTCAACATCTTGTTTTCTGAATTTAGCAAAAGGTGGCAGTTACCTCAGTTTCTTTACTCTCTCAGCACCAAGAACATTACTCCCTCTGAGAAAACAAGTGTTCCTTAGTCAATACGACACCCACTCTCCAAAGAGTAGCTAAACTCATCATTTTCTAGCTCAACACATTTACTTTTGTCTTGTTTTGCATTCTTGGCTTAGGAAGATGGACAGACAATCTGTCTAGACTGATGTTGCAAGTTCTAGATTCCCTACGGACTGGCTTGTTCTGCTTGTCAGAGCTGTGGGGAAGTGGCCTCACAACCTGCAGATGACAGCTGAGAGAATATACCTATGAGGAATCTCGAGCTTTCTTGGCAAAAAAGTATACAATTCATAAAGAGGAAATAAACCTTCTTAAATTTATGAGGATGAGATATACAAGATTTATTTTCTAATGAACCATGGATAATATGATCCCTCCTGGGCAAGGGATGCTATTTTGGCTGCACTAGCAAACTTGTCTTTAGTAAGGACAAGTATTGATTGCATTGACCAACTGGCAGCCACTGCTATAAGCATAGCATACATAATATGGGAAGCCGGAAGCCAAAGCTATGTGGTAGGAACATCAGAATCAACTTTGTCCTGTGGCTTCTGTGAATGCCACTAAGGTACATGATGTCACAAGCAATGGTGGCTCTCTCTGTATCTTTAGGAGATTAGAGCCTAGCTTACCATTTTCTTTTTCCCCAGTAAATCCCCCTTACCAGGCTGTCATCCATACATTAAACTGATTTACTCCATTTTTCTGTTAATATAGACAAATGTCACCTTTGGAGATAAATTTTGGAGATTATCTATGTCACATATGGTCATGACTAACACATCTTAAACCAGTTCTTAAGAGATGTTAAATATTTCACAACGTAGTGAGTTGAATGCAAATGACCTGATTAGCTCCTGTATTTGAATAGTTGGTCCCCCAGTTAGTGGAGCTGTTTGAGGAGGTTTGGGAGGTGTGGCCTTGATGGAGGAAGTGTGTCACTGGAGGTGGGCTTTGAGAACTTTAGGCCCTACCCTACTTCTGGTTCTTTCTCACACTCTGAGCTTATGGTAGAGATGTGAACTCTCAGCTTCCAGGTGAAGCTGGCATGCCTGCTGCCTGCTGCCTGCTGCCATGCAGTCCTTGACATTTTGGCCTTGAACCTTCTGCAAAACTAAGTCAAAAAACCTTATTCTTTTATAAGCTCCATTGGTCATGGTGTGTTATCACAGCAATGGAAAAATAACTAATACACACAACTGATTAATAGATCCCTCTCCATTATACTTAAGCTCTTTATAATCATAAAGACCTGTGATTCATATCTTTCCTCAGATCACCAAACTCCCTCTGATTTGTGTGTGTGTGCGTATGTGTGTGTGTGTATAAATATATACATACACACATACATACACAGGACAGAACCATAAACACATCTTTGTACAGCTATACAACGAGTGAGCATGCAATCAGAACTTAAGATTTTCATTCTTTTCTCTCTGGGACTTTTCTTGAGGATTGTCAAGTTTGCAGAGATGGAAGTGGTTATAAATGGGGAGCTTTTCTTGCTTTAAATCCCTGTATTTTAGGAAATAGCCACCAGTGACCTCTAGAACCCTAAAGGGCTTCTTTCTAGAATTGATGTTGCAAACTCATTACTTTCTCTTATGAAGTACACCTGCCATGACTTGCTAGATATATTAAAATTAACTCAGACAAACTTGACAACACATAAACTGCATCATGTATAGATAGATTAGATACTCCTCCTTGTACATTATCTAGGGTCATTTCTGTCCAATCATCTCCATCTATTTCTAAACCTCTTGCTTGTTTAGGAGCATATTTCTATCCAGTTTTCCATCTTAAAATGGAGTACAGAAACTATTGAACAGATTATTTTTAAGGAATCAAGGAAGATTTTTCTGCATGCCACGTTTATCAAAGAAATATTAGATAATGAGTAACATAATGTTTATAATATCTTTAATGATTAGATAAAATCAACTTGGCATATTAAACTGCTGGTTTAAAAATATATGCTATGCTATGCATGCTACTATCCCATTTTTACATGCTTAGGAAATATTGAAAGAATACATCAATAATATGTAGTTATTTCTGAGTGATAAATAGGTTTATTATGTATAAATAAAAGAAAAACAGGTTGAACTCAGTAAGGTTTAAATTATGCGGTTTTAAATAATGTGCCACATAAAATCATCTAAGCATTGAATTGGCTCTTACGTTCATTTAGCTCTGTTATTAGAAAAAATTAATGCTTATAGTTATGAATATTATGTATTGGAACATTATTCTAGTCTTTAGGGCACTGAAATACATTGATAGATGATTCTCAAAACAGATCATATGTGTAAAAATAAACTATGTCCATTTGCAAAGAAAATCATATTATAGTGAAATACAGAAATGAATGATAGAATAAAATATCCAAGGCTTTTACCAAGTGAAATCACTTACTTTCTAGTAAGTGTCATAATTTCAAAATAAAGATTAATGTAAATGGTAGTTTATAATAGCTGTAAACAACTATAAGGTGCTATGAACATATCAGTGAATTAAATTGGTGATAAAGCCACAGATATTGCTAGCAATTTTGATATTTGTCTACATAGGTAATCTGAGTGTCTTAGTATTATTTCCTGTTGTTATGATAAAATACCCCGACAAAAGAAACTTAAAGGAAGGAAGTTTTTATTTGGCTCACCCCAATCCAGTTTACAATCCATCATTTTGGGAAAGTTAAGACAGTAGAAACTTGACTAGTCATAATATATCAGTAAACAAGAGCAGAGAGCAATGACTTATTCATGTGTGCATGCTGGTGCTTTGATGGTTCTTTCCTCATTCTGTCCAGGGTCTTACTCGTGAAATACTGCTATACTTGTTCAGATTGGGTCTTTCCTACTTCAATTAACAAACTATGAAAATCCCTTATAGACATGCTCACAGGCCAGCCCAAGTTAGATAAATTATCACTGAGACTTTCTTTTTGGGTGGTTCTACATTGTGTCAAGTTGACAATAATTAACAATATTTCAAGAAACTACTATATTTTAGATACACATTTGTAAAAAATATGCATGTTTTCTTTATATATTCGTATTTGTAGACTCAAAATACTTATATTGAAGGAGAATAAAATATATATCAAAAACATACCAAACTAAATAAACATAAGAAGAATTATCTAGGGCATTCTTTAATATACATATTTATAACGATATACACATATACAGATTTACATGCATGCACATGCACGTGTTTACATTGCATGTGTGTGCACCCCCCACGTGTGTGCATGCACACACACATACACACACACACACACACACACACACACACACACACTCACACACACACTCAGTACAGAGTAAAAGCTGTGCTTTGAAAGATGGTCAAAATAGAAAATGACAACGAATTAGAAATTAGGGAATATTTCCTCAATGGAAGGTTCACTATTTATTCTTTCTAAGTTTAAGTTCTCTGTTGCAATTGAATAAAGAGAAATATTAGAATTAAGTTTAAATGGTCTCAGCTTATAAAAATGCAAAAGTTAATAGCTATTTCAATACATGTAATATTGAGAACAGTACTTTAGGCAATATAGAGTCTTTGTGCGTCATGGTTTATGGTTCTGTGTCATAAGCGACCATCAATAAGAGACCTTATTAAATATTTCAGATCTTTATACATAAATGGAGTCAAAGGCCTGTCTCATAGATGTTGATGATAAACAGTTCTCTAATGGACAGTTAGAATTAAGAAAATAGTGTTAGTGTAAAAATGAATTGGAGAAATTATATTACTTTGTGGGGGATGCTACTATTTGAGTCCTTCACCAAATTATATACTGACATTTTAGCTATAGTAGCCACATCAGGGTTATGAGCAATTGAAACATACTAGGGTTTTCTATGTCGGCAAGAAGGAAAATTCACATTCTCTTTCTATGACTTTCATATTTATAAATGAAGCCTAGGACACTGAGTGTAACCAAATCTATATTAAACATATTCATTGTAGGTACCTCAGGGTCAGAGGATATATTTTATTTCTTATTTTTAATTTTCTAAGGTTTATTCAGTAAAGATATCCTATTTTTATAGCTAAGGAAATGATTTAAATTATTCTTAAGATAGTTTGCAATTGTTTTGTCATTACCTGTGTCAGTATTTCCTTGGAAGGGAGGAGTTATTAGCTGTGTCAGCATAATCTTTCATGGAACTGAGTTATAGCTTTCTTCTGTGACAGAATCCTAAATTTTAACAAAAGTCAATGATCACTAAAATGACACCCAATTTTTCCTCAAGTAATCAGGCTGAATGACATTCTAAGAACATAAGACAAGATTTGGTATAGACAAAATAATTTATCTTGGAATTTAGTGTAGTAACTCTCGGGGGACATGATGAATAATTACATCGATTTGTAATAACGTGCTCATGATTCAACACAGAGCATGCAGTCAATGCTAATTGGCAGTTTTACCTGGGATGCAAAAGTTAGGCTTAAAACTCTTTCTCCTAGAGCTTCTCAGTTCAATTCTTTGCACTTAGCATGCTAAAATTTGAAAAGAAATCACATAGGTACAGGGCATGTTGTGGACACCAGCGCAATTATCTGATCCAAATGTTGGATTACCAGACTCACAGGATTTGGGGACTTATTTCATCATCTTTGCATATCTTAGCTTTTCTAGATGAGATTGTTGACTCCTACTGTTCTTTGGGGCTTTGCACTGTGGAACTAATATGCCACAAGTATTAAATGTCTGAACATTTACCTCCAAATAAGTAGCATTGTAATTATCTTTTTTTTGTTGTTTTTGTTTTTTTGTTTTGTTTTGTTTTTTCAAGACAGGGTTTCTCTGTGTAGCCCTGGCTGTCCTGGAACTCACTCTGTAGACCAGGCTAGCCTCGAACTCAGAAATCCGCCTGCCTCTGCCTCCCAAGTGCTGGGCATAATTATCATTTTATATATGAAAAGATTGTTCTTTCAACTCACATACATCGAGTGCCAAACAATTCATGTGGTGTGAGGTGTACAGAGACGAGTAAGTTCATATGACCTCGGCTATCAGAGTTTAAAACTGCATTGCCTGGAAACTTGTTTTCCAGCCCTTTACTCTGAGGTAGTGTTTGTCTTTATCCCGGAGGTGTGTTTCCTGAATGCAGCAAAATGCTGGGTCCTCTTTATGGATCCAGTCTGTCAGTCTATGGCTTTTTATTGGGTAATTGAGTCCATTG